>OZ024892.1:37019469-37619469 GCA_964017195.1 Siderastrea radians
GGTGTAACTAGAGGGCACCATTAAAAAAGCATGTAATAAGTGATGAACTAACACCTTCCAGAAGGATAGCAGCAGAACAATGTCCAGTGTCCTGTGCACAACTTGTGAATTGGAATAGAATATTTGACCGCTCTCGTTTTGTGGGTCTGAAAATTGTATACCTGGGAACATCAACCTATTTAAAGGAATAATGAATATTGATCTCAAAATAGGCAAGGAATAATGAATACTTGTGAAAAACGGGCGGGGAATAATGAATATTTAAAGTGAAAATATTCCGCTTCAACCCCCGAGGCAAAAGTGTTAATGAACCCACACATTCTTTATAAAATGTCGAGTTTTTAACGTCGCCTATTTCAAAGAGCATTTGGTATTTCGGACTGAAATTTTCGAAGGAAGGTAATGTGCTATATCCTTTCAATATTCAGGAATGAAATTTTTGTCTCTTGATTTGAAAACGATAAGCATATGCTAATGAAGAAAAAACTGTAAACAAAGATTACCAGGCTACACTTGCTTCCTTGCCATGAGACTCAAAATGACAACGAGCATCATTTTTAATGTAATTTTCATTATGTTGAATACAATCGAACATATTTGAATATCAATAGACATCAAATCTGCCAAAAAAGTTCAATAGGCAATCACACGAGCCTAAAATTACAACTTCGTGGTTGTTGCCAGTTACGTAATTTAGGGATTCCGGCTAAAAACGATGGAGATTTCGTTTTTGTCAACATTACAAAACGAATCCATGGTTCGCGTGATAACCAATCATTCAGTGCATTGGTTCTGCTATTTATTAATTCCCAAAATGTAAATCATCATTTCTACTCTTATTCTTTTCATTTTCTCGGGATTGCAAATTCGCGAAAACAGGCGCAAAAATGTCACGCAAAATTTGCACGAGTAAACTTTTCGCGATATTTGACGTTTTATTTGAGCGGCATTAGGGAGCTTTACTTACACCGTTCAGCCAAAGCCAACGGGGACTATTGCTCTTTAGCTATTGCACTTTATATTAGCTTGATAACCGTGGTAACCGTTCAATGATGGAAGGAACCTTCAGGTCCCCACTTCAAAACCTCTATATTACAAGAACAACACTCCCCTGACAATAATCGCTAAGTATACCTATAGCTAAGACCTTACCTTAATTAAGCATGAATTTTTGCCTTCAGTTTCATTTGTACATGTTATTGATTCCGCCAAAATGTAAGGCCAGTCGTTGAAAGCTTCTCAAATGATTTAGAAGGAAAACCAAAACATTCGCGCAAAAGCTATACGTGCAAACTGTATTATTTTGGTGTTTGATACGCCTGATTAAATTTGCTCTTTCACAAGCGACAAAAATTGGACATAAATAATGAAATAAAAACTCTTACGAATGAATTTCTGAATTTTTTTCAGGTTGTTCTTGTATTAGCTGCTTAAGTTGATATCATTAAATGCGATGGTCGTCATCATTTCATATTTCATCTGCGGTTCACATATTTGAGTATTTTATATATTCACTCTCATTCCTTTACCATCTACGGGATTAACACAAATTCACAAAATGACCAGCTCCCAGTTGGCTTGATAGCGCAATTGATTAGAGCGCTGCACCGGTATCGCAGAGATCATGAGTTCGAGTCTCATTCGAGCCTGAATTTTTTTCAGGTTGTTTTTTATCAGCTGCTTAAGTTGATATCATTAACTGCGATGGTCGTCATCATTTCATATTTCATCCACAATTCACATATATGAGTAATTCATACATTCACTCTCGAAAACTTACCTTAAACCAAAACTTGTCCCGCATCCATAATTGAAAGTTGTTTCTTATCTCTCCTTGAGCTTCAATCTGCCTTCTGTTGAAAGCAAACGTTGTGAGCTGTCATAATGTCATTTAGAACATGGTCACGCCCATTCAGCCAATCAGTGTCCAGCATTTTGATGTTCTGTATTCCATAAACTGTCTTAAATTATGTAATTACCTTAAGTGGCGGGGGCTGTGAAGCACAGGGAAATTGTGGGGTGAAATTAGCATTCAAAGAATACTAATTTCTGCAATCATTAGTGGTTCTATATAGTCATTAGTATGCTCTATCTCATAGAGCATACTAATGAGGCTTCGTTTTCCTTTGCGCTCTTCAGCACCTATCGAGCCATACCGGCTCTCGGGGAATTCAGTCGGCGTTTTTACTAGAAGCAACTGCAGGTAAACAGCGCATATTTCTTGCCACCCGTGCCGTAACTTCACTCCTGTGAGAAAGACCCACACGCTTCGCATCAAATGTAGACGCTTGACACACTGCTGATAAAAACGGTTACTACGTTGCGCATTGTACTTTTGGAAGTTGGATATTCGACGCCTGTACCGTTTATATGAGGCCCTTTTACATGCTTTACATTGCCCACCACTGGATTTCCTTCACAATTAGTAGTTTGCAAGGTATTGATTTGTCTTAAGACATTCAGCGAAAACGTTCAGAGAAGAGGCTGCGGTTTTCACTGCCGTCTTCTCTGCTATTTTCCTTTTAAATAATAATTTTGTACCCTATAGAAAATAGAGTATATATATCCTTGCGAGTCAGTTTTGATGGTCATACCGTCACGTGACCGTACGACGACGAACGACGTCCCTCGTAACATCCTTCATGCAAAATGTTGGAAGTGTCTGAATACTTGCGCGCTTACATACTGGTGAAAAATGGCGGACTACACTCGAACGCTTCAAGTAAAAAGGATGTACTTTTATGGACATTTTACCACATTGAGGTCAGGAGCAATAACCCTTCACTGAACACTGGCAACAAAGAATTCGGATCGCCTGTTATCACAGGAGAAATTTGATCTGAAGTCAACAATATTTTCGCTGGTTCCTCGTAAGCTCGATTTTCAACACGGTAATTTTAATACTGAAGATGTCGCTCTGCCGTCTTTGAGTGTGACGCTCTTTATATTTTTTTCAGTTGTGGCACATTTTTATCTTCTTCATATTTTTATTTGTTTTTCTTCTTCACTTGAGGTGAATGACATTTTTGTCCCAATTTTTCAACTAAACTTAGACTCTCTGATTCAGTCAAAGTAACTGAATATAAATGGTGAGTGAGTTTACAGCATGTTTTGGTATTTGTTTTGTTTTCAATCTCGAAGCCATTTCAACTGCTAATGTGACGTTCTACCCAACTGAGCTACCAAGGCCTCATTTGTTGGGAGCGGTCAATTACTGTGTAAAGTGAATAAAGAGATGACAAATGAATATATGATAAATCACATATGACTGCGGAAATGACATTTATCATATATTCATTTGTGATCTCCTTTATTCACTTTACGGAGCATTTGACCACTCCTGCTCCCAACATGTGAGGCATTGGTAGCTTGGTTGGTTAGAGCATCACACTAGCAGAGTAAAGGACACGAGTTCAAATCCCATCCAAAGCCTCGAAATGTTTCATTTTTCAGGCTTACTGTCTTTAATTGCGTACATCGCTGCAAGGATCATTCTTAATTTGATTCAGTTCATTTCCGCAGTTCATCATATGATTACCACACATTCATTTGTGATCTCAATGACAAACTGATAAGCACTGTGTTTGTTGTGTTGTTTATATTTAAATATTAAATTTAAAATTCTTAAAGGGGCTATACGTCGCCACCTATTTTGGTAGCTAAAAAAGCTAAAGGAAACATCGGAACCGAGGGAAATCCAGAAATAATGGTTTAGTTTTCTATAAAATTACTCTGCTAGTTTTCTGAAAATGTAAACTGTTAAAACTGATGAAACTTTTTGGCTGCCGATGGCTTAAAGAGTGAAATCAAGAGAGGATAAAGGGTAAAGATTCTCAGTTGAAAACATTGGGGCAATTTTCTTTTACAAGTTCTTTCCTTGTGTCTTGAAGAATCAATTATTCCTGAATTTACATTATGTGGCCTTCTGTTTTTCCCACTGTGTAGGTTTCATTGTTTTTATAGTTAGTGCATGGATAGTTTTCAGTTCCTCTTCTAAGCAATCATTCCCCATTTTGTGCTGGGCTAAAAGTGGCTTCCCTTCAAATTTATCAGAAACAATGACTACAGAGAACTTCCCACCACAGCTATCAGAGAGGTCAACCACTCCCAAATGGAGTGGGTTGAATTCCTTCTGAAGTTTTTCGTGAAGATATTCACTCGTGTACTCGCTCATGGTTTGAGTTTCATCTGAGATCGCCAAAAACTGGTAATGGTTTGTTCTCCGTGAAGCGAATAAATGAGATGACAATGAATATAAGATAAATCATATAATTATGTGAACAGCGGAAATGAAATTAAATGAAGAAATTGATCATTTCAGTGATGTACGTAATTTAAGGAAATGGGATCAAGCCTGAAAAAAATTTCAAGGCTTTGGACGGGATATGAACTCGTGACCTTCCGCTCCCAACATATGAGGCCTTGGTAGATCTGTTAGCTAGAGCAACACACTAGCGACGTGAAGGTCACTAGTTCAAATCCCGTCGAAAGCCTCGATTTTTTTTTTAGGCTGAATCGCAGTTTTCTTTAATTTTGTGCATCTCTGCGAGGATCGTTTACGTTTTCTCCATTTGATTTCATTTGGTTTGTTCTCCCTTTGATAAAACCACCCAATATTTCAGCTCTTGTTGTTCTCGAAATACGACGCGGAGAAGTCAAGAGGGCGTGCTAACTAGTCTACACAACATGGCTCTACATATTTGAGTGTAACTATATTTTTCATAGTCACACCATGTAGAAATCGGCATACTTCCGATTTATTTAAAGTAACCGATCAGATGAAAGGTGTAGTCCACATGCCGACGATAAAAATCATACGGCCTACTTATCTTTTTCGCTATTTTGTTACGCCCGTGAACTTTACAAAATGCCCTTTTTAAGTTCCTTGGTGTTTATTCAAAGAAGGACTCAGAGGTTTTTTGAGGATTAGCGCTGTAACGTTTGCTTAATGATGAGCCAAAAAATGAAAATAAGTTTGCTGCAATAAATAAGTAAACCTTATAAATATAGCATTTCGCAATTTTTGTCAATGTCAATGGATATAACATTAGGTAGCTATAGTCTTGCGGGGCATAGGCGTCTTCAGATAAAGTCAGAGAGATTAAAACCTGTTTATTTATAGATGAAAGTACATAGAATAAAAGAAAGGTTAAAGGATTACTACCTTTTTATAGGACCTTTATAGGACCTTTATAGGGCCTATATAGTGCCACTTCCGAAATTCATGAGCAGGCAAGCCGACAAACAAAGTTTGCCTCGAATAAGAACGACAGCTTCTTTGATATGAAGTAGACAGTTATGATGATGTATTTGTGCTTCGTAAAGCAAGAAACGAAACTAAAAGAGGCTTAATTATGAGAGGCCTTTCTACACGCGACGTCATAGAACCGACAAGTATTAATTTTAAGTTTTATTCCAAGCAAATACCACCTGTTCACGATTGACGTTTTTGTTTCTAAAATATGACAAGATTAATGAAATGTCAGTAGATCGACTAAGAAGTGCAATTTTCATTGGCTATTGTTGTTAAGTATGATTTATAACATTTTTATGTTATTGCCTTCGAATCAATTCCTTGAATCCTTTTTTTTCATAGTTGCTTTCTTGCTGTGTAAATTAAAGTGACGACAAGCATCATTTTTTCATTGCAATTTTTGTTATGTAGAACAGAAAATATTTTTAAAATATTGATAGACATCAAAGGTGCAAAGAGAAAGATTATTAGGCAATCACATGAGCAAAATTGTGCAGTTTTTGAATTGGTAGTTACCATGCAGTAAATATCAGGATCCCTGGCAATGACGATAGAGGTTCTTCTTTATCAATATGAGCAAAAAATCCACCCAAGCGAAAGAGGGTAGCAATCATTCAATGTAATGGTACATTTGCTTTTCTGTAATCGCCAGGTTTTGGATCATTGTGTTCTAATTCCTTTTAATTTCGCGGGATACTTACACCGATTAGCCACCTATCAGCCAAAGGTAACTATGGTTGCCGTTCATACTTAAAGCTTTTCAATTCTGCTAGCTGATGAAAGCTTTTAGATCCTTGGCTTTGCTTGTTTTAACATGCGAACCATATTATAATAGGAAGAACACGGCTTTCATAATCATCACTCCTTATCTTTGGTTCAACCTCATCTTAATTAAACATAATTTTTTTTCTTTCAGTTTCATTGTTTCAAGGATTCCTTCAAAAGTTCACTCAAATCATTAAATCCATTTCTAGCTGATTCATAGTGCTTGAATAATGAAATAAAAACTCTTACCTCAAACCAAAACTTCTCCTGGATCGATTGAAAGATTTTTCTTATCACTGCCGAGCTTGAATCTGCCGTATGCTAAGGTGGGCGATAAGGCAGTGACGTGATCTGATAACGTCAGTAATATTTACACTGTATTTACAACCGGATCCACTACAGGCAAGTGTGGGAAAACTGCGTCACGCTAAAACTGGCGATTATCTTACCTGCTGTTTTAACTTGCAACGAACGTGACTAAGCTTGAATGTTAATTTGTGTTTTAATTCAACCTTGTGCGCTGTATGAGAACTAGTTTATTTTGATTGGGTTTTTTCGCACCACGTGACTGAGAGTTACGTCGCTCATGGTGCAAAACCCATGCGTCATACTTAATGACGCTTACATGTAGGTATTGAGTATCAGAAAGGAAGGGAAATTTTAAAAACGACACAAATTTAGGTCTTTTATACAGTCACCGGTCGTTGGAAAATGTTGATCATGTCCGTTAGACTGTAACTGGTTTGAAACCGGAAGTCATATCATAAGTCGGTAAAGTATAATCGTCCGGTTGAGTGTAGTCCTGAGAAGGACTGTTTGTGATGACATTGACTGACGTTTCGACAACCTGAGTGGAAGTCATCACTTGACTGTGATGATTTCTTCTGCTCATGTCCGTTACGTTGCCCCGGAAACCAAACCTTTCTCTCTGTTGTTTTACTTATAGCAAGTACAAGTGGAGAACCGAAGCGAAAGATTCCACCCCAATAACTCTTTCACTTTTTAACATAAAACTACGAGATCATCTCGTAGTTTTATGTTAAAAAGTGAAAGAGTTATTGGGGTGGAATCTTTCGCTTCGGTTCTCCACTTGTACTTGCTATAAGTAAAACAACAGAGAGAAAGGTTTGGTTTCCGGCTGCACTCAATTTAATAAACGTGTAAACGCTGCTAGTTTAATAAAGGACACTCTTTATTTGTTTTCAAATATAAAGTTTCTACAGGAAAAAAAGGATGGTATTCGATGCCTGAAGAATGTGTTTCTTTTTTACACCTATTGTTCTGCAGTGGTCCCCTGTCATCAGGAGATTGTCCTTAATCTGCGAATTATTATGTAGTAAAATGTGAAAACAAGTCATGGTGAATGCTCAACATCAGAGTAGCGTCTAGATTGAATCAGTACGAAGATCCAAAAATGATGCACAGTCAAACAATTTAACAAACGTTCGACTTTCCACCCTGTAAAACAGTTTACATAGTTTAAAACCGAACCAAAAGTAACAACCACTTTCATCGCCAGCCATAAGTTAATTCCCGTACTGAATGTAACTGAAAAGTGATTATCTTTGTTATTATACCAAGTTTCTCCTTGAGCTTAGACTGAGAGCATACCAAGCCTTATTGAAAACAAGACCAGCGCTTCTCTACTATTTCTGTTGCATATTAAAATTGCAACTCTCCTGGGATGCATTTAAGGACTCAAGATGCTATTTAAAGCACAGTCTCTATTTTTTAGAGGGTACTCTAACTACTCTTCTAAGTGGGGAGGACCATAATTTAAAGTGACAGAGGTGATCGCTATACTGTTTAGTATGGGTTTTGTACCGCTTATACTATTTGATATAAAATGACCACCTTTAGAGTTATCCCGATGTCTTTTGGGGTATCATAAGGGTTTTCTTTAAAAATTTCGGTCGATCACCCCATCACTATACGTGGGAATTTCCCCAGCCACGTGTTGGGAAATTTTACTTGATTATTCATATGGTTTTATAATTAACCTCATTACAAATGTTCCGAGCTGAACCTATATGTGTCTTTACACACTATCGCCTTCTGAGTCATACGGGTCATACGAGCAACTTCCCGGTGAGGATATACTGCTGCGCATGCTCTCAACAGAGATCTGAGATCTGCTTTCGGGAGTAAAGTCGAAGCCGAACATAAAATCACTGATTTCCTGCTCGCTAGAAACAGAAGACAGTGGGCTGCAGGAGCACTTTCGAACGCTGTCGCTGGAAAAGCCATTGGTAATCGGAAAGGTGACGGTCCCACGGGTGCTGCGATTGTCCAGAAAGCGCCTGATGGCGCTTTGAAGTACCATGGCGGCTGAAAATGGATCTCGATATTTTCTACTCTGTTGTGTGGAAGTTCTAGGTGGAGAATCTGGCTTTTGCGGTGTTTCCGAAGAAGTGATGTTCTCAGCTGTTATCGATTGCATTACACCCTTTTCCTTCATGGCATCGGTACTACTACAAGATATTTCATTGGATTCCGATCGAGATCTACTTATGGATGACTTTTTCCGGACTGCTCGTCTCCTACAGTGAGTTTCCAATTTAGAAGCTATTTCTTCAAAGGCGAGTGGTGATTCACCGTGTTTCTCCAAGAAGCGCTTCACCAAACAGCGAAGGAGATCGAAGCAGTGGACTCGATACCCCAACCTCACGTTGATTCCCATTCGGACAAGCTCCTGTTCGTTTGGCTTGGCGATTTTTAACGGCTCGTCAAGAAGAGCAACGAATTCGGAAACCTGGTTAACTTGTAGATACTGCTTTCCGTCTGTCACAAGCGAGGCCCATTTTTGGTAGTAACTATCAAGATGTTCCTTTGTAATTAGGAGTCCCCCTTCTTGTGATCGGTTCACGTTCTCTAAGATGATAGCAATGTACATGTTTACTATGATGAGGAACACAATAAAGATATAGGAAACAAGGTAGATCACAGCTCCCACGGGATACCCACAGTTACCGTTCGGAACTCCCCCATAGTTCGGGTCGCAATCGGGTTCTCGGAGCATTAGAGATTCTAGAATATCATTCCAGCCAGCTCCGGTAGATAGGCGAAATAGCAACATCATCGATCGGCCGAAAGTCTCAAAATTGACTGTATCGTCCAAATTTTTTTGTTTCTTTACGTGCCCAAACGTTGACATTCCAATGATTGCGTATATGAAAATTACCAAGAAGAGCAATGTACCAACGTTTAAAAGAGCTGGAAGAGAAATTATGAGCGCCACCAGAAGTTGACGAATTCCCTTTGCGAACTGAAGGACTCTTAGTAACCTGGCCACTCTGGCAACGCGAAAAACTCGCAGGAGACTGGGATTCATAATACTGCTGTCACCAGTTGAGAGTTCGTCCATCGCCAAACCTGAAAACGAGAATGGTGGTTGAAATGAGGAAAGGAAAATACTGCAAATGGTTTGAACCAAGGAGTCATATCATAAGTCGGTGAAGTATGATCGTCCGGGTGAGTGTAGTTCTGAGAAGGACTGTTTGTGATGACATTGACTGACGTTTCGACAACCTGAGCGGAAGTCACTCATCAGAGTCAAGATGACGTAGATGGCCTCCTCATGTACCTTGATGATGACTTCCGCTCAGGTTGTCAAAACGTCGGTTAATCTCATCCGAAACAGTCCTTCTCAGGACTGCACTCACCTGGACGATCATACTTCACCGGTTTAGGAAAAAGAAATGGTAAAATCCATTTATGAAATTACTGTTTATTGTCCCATTTCAGATCGTATTGTGTAACTCTAAAATACATAACTTACTAGTTCAGTCATACGCTAATCCAATCCGAACAAAGAAAGAACAATAGACTCTTTATACCTTTCACGTCTACGAAATAATGATTTAAGATCGCAATAAGTAGCCACGAAATAACGAGGTAAAATCAAAATGACTTTACTTGTTTTACCAAGTGCCATACGTACGTTTCTTCTGCTTTACACTCACCAATTATTGAAGTGATAACGATGACGAAGTCAAAAATGTTCCAGGCCTTTCCAAAGTAGTGATGCCGCAGAGCCGCTAGCTTCATGCCAGCTTCAATAATGAATATTGTAGTGAAAATCCAGTTGAAGACCTGTGTTGGCTGGACATTCGGTCACAGCATTTGTTAAGGAAACTTTTCATCTCTAATTTAACACGCCAAAATCACTAGAGAAAGAACCCACAAAAAACATACTAAAAAACATACCAGAAACCTACCAGAAACATACCAAAATCACCAGAAAAAACATTTCAAAACATACAAAGAACTTACCAGCAACGTACCAATCAACCAAAAACATAGCAGAATCATCATAGAAAGAAAACACCATACAAAGAACAGATCAAAATCAGCAACATACATATCAGAAACATACGAAAATAGTCACAGAAAGAACACAATAAACTCTTACAAAAACATACCAGAAACCTACCGAAATCATTATAAAAAGAACATGCCAAAAACATACAAAGAATACGTGAGAAAGATATCAAACTCGTCATAGTTTGACAGCAGCTTAAGTTTAGGCCTTTCATATATTCATTAATTCATTATCATGTTCCAAAAATCGCAGAGTATAATAACATTTATACTGTACTTTTACAATGTATTTATGTTAATTTGCGCAATATTAAGTAATAAATATTATTATTATTATTATTATTATTATTATTATTATTATTATTATTATTATTAATTGGTCACCTAAAAATTACAACTGAAAAGGATATGAAGTGTGACCGTGATGACTTCAGACTGTCCATAATGTTGCCACATCATCACCGACATATTCAGCATGATGATTCCCAGGATCGCGATCTCAAATGTTTCGCTTGTTACAAAGTCATAAAGCATACTCAACATCTTGTTCTGCGAATACGAAAAAAATTCTATGTGATTATGTCAAATATTTCAAACTTTATGTCGAGCTTTGGTAATAGCCTTTTGGGCGAAACCCCTGAATAAACACCTTTTTGGATTGACATAGACTTAACCTCTTTGCCTCAATGTTTCCATCTTTTAAATTGTATCAATCCTCCTTGGAATATTGTTTTTTTTTGCTTTTGATTATCCCTGTTCGATTAAGTCTCAATAACAACATCTGCGTTCTCCTCACTGTTCTCCATATATCTCTCATGGTACTAGTTGGAAGAATTTACATCAGCATCGCGAGATGTTATCAGTGGTGATCATTTTCTTTATTGTAATGACCTGTATGTTAGATTACGGTAGTTAGATTGTAAGGAGAAATTAGATTTTCAGGTCACTATCGAGGCTTAAAGGGAAAAAAGGGACACTGCGTATTTTCTTAAGTGTGGCCAACAGCTTGCTTTATGTTTGCTTTACTGGGGTTTGGAAATGTGAAGAAAGAAAGAAAATATAAATTTAACAGAAAAATAAGGCTAAAAAACTGAAGGTTCCTTCAGAATGGAAATTTTGATTTCTGAACCACCTGCCACGAAATCAGGTTCGATAAACTCCAATCTCCTACGATCCCTGTAATCCCTTGGTGGCATTTAGTCATATACCATTGAAATTAACTAAGCGAAGGTTCGACATTTTGCGGGGCAGTGTCCCTCTAATACTTGAAACAAAGAAACATCAATTATCGAGAGAATCGAAATCCAGCCCAACATGCTTACTAGTAGAATAGTTTTAAGCAAACCTGAACCAGAATTTTTTGGGGTTCTCGAATTCCAATATGTCTTTTATCTTTTCAAAGTAATGTCAGGTTAATTAAAAAAAAAGGTGACGCAGCCCTTTTAACTTGAACTCAACTCCAGCTCGAACTCAAACTCAACTCGTACTCTTAAGCGAATGATACACGGTTCAACATTTGTTGATCAACAAATGTGCAACAGTTTTACGACTTGTTGAATGATGCATTCAACTTTTGTTGAGCAACAAATGCGCAACATTGTTCCCGTTTTGGCCCCAAAATTAGAAATGGCAGATGAAGATATGTTGTTATCGCTTTGCTCTGCAAACGTTGTCGCTGTACTCATGAATAGACGGCAAAGAAAACCAAAAAAAAACGCAAAACTTGGACTCGAGAATGGCTGGGAAACAGAACGTCTTTCGGGGCATATTAAGCACTTTTGGCGGAACTCCGAAAGTTAACCTTGATGTAGCTACGAATCGTGATTTACTCATTGTTCTCAGTAATATGGCAATCACTGCCGACGCTTTATCTCTTACGTCTCGGTTTTTGTAATAATCCTTTCTTCTTACATCGTACCGACGTAGTAAGTTCTCATACAGACCGATGAGTTCACTGGTATTCTCGAAGGTGCATTCAAATGCATCTGCTTCTGCGGCCGCCATTTTGGATGCTTCCATGAAGGCACGTGGCACCAAACTAGAAAGTTATTGGTTGACGTCTTCAACAAGCGACAACTTGTTGAACGGAATAGAGCCAGTCTCTATTCCGTTCAACAACGTTCAACATGTTGAATGGCCTGATTCAACATTCAACATATGATGATACACTGTTCAACATTTGTTGAACAGAACTGGCAACATTTGTTGCTCAACAAATGTTGAGCCGTGTATCATTGGCTTTATACTTCTCGGTGGCTTGTGAAAGAGGTGAAAACCATAACAAACAGTTAATACTGACACAAACCTTCGGTCTGATGGAGAGATCTAATGGCTTCTTCTTAGCCGATTCCTTCAGGATATCAACCCACTTCCTCTGTGCATCGGTCAGCAGCATTCCCATACAACTCAGCTCATCGTACTAAAAATACATATGTCCCGGATGTTGTAATATTAACTTTACTAAAGTTAATAACAGTGTTTGAAGTTATCAAAGTGGTCGCAAGAATTAATTTCCCACAATGAGTCAGTTAGCCAACAGGTAACAATAAGTACATGGATTTCTATCCTAACTCAGGCTAACAGCAAATTGGGTTTTATCTTCAATCTTGTTCCTCATTCCAAAACCTACGGGTGTTGCTTTGGGTGAATTCAGTGTTTGATGGGATAGAGCCATAAAAATTACTGTGACTTGCCCGGAACGACAAAGAAAGAGTGCAAGATCCCTTTTTGAATGGCTTGAAAACTAACGAAATAATTACTAATTATCAAAGTGTATGTATGTCGACTGCTAGGAAGTGAGCAATCAGTGCCTACATAATTTCCCCGGCCACAGGCCTATAAAGAAGAATTTCATTACAGAGTGCTACACGGTACATCACATAAGTAACTAACGAAATAATGTCCAGGATGCTGGACGACAGTTAGGAAAATAACAATTTTAAATTATTTAACGATCTGCGTAAATTCATTGGTTTCTGGATGGGTTTTTTTAGTTTCCTTTATCTCTCACTTCCTTAGACGCAGAGAAAGGAAAGCCAAATGGAAATTTGTCGAGTTGGATCTCCGGTTGGGCCGGGGCTAGAATTTTGACATGTCCATTCGAATGTGGCCCTTGTGAATTTACCTTTCTCTTTAAACTGTTGAAGTTGTCGATAATAACTCCAACAAACAAGTTTAGCACAAAGAAAGAACCAAGGACAATAAAGATGACGAAGAAAATGTAAGCGCCCAGATAGCTCTCGGCCTCTGGTTGTTCACCCACCTAAGAAAAGAAATACTCGATTAATATGTCTTATTAATGTGTCTTACTAGACGGATTACTGTATGAAGTGTAATACTTTAGATCAAGAGAAAATAAGGGGACAGAGAGTGACTCTGAGGGCGTTGGCTGGGATATGTCAATTCCACAAAAGTTATTTATAGACTGGCTTTTCAACGGAAGTCTGTTTCCCGAAACGTCCGCATAAATACCATTTCCCTTGTTTTTCGAAGTCGTTTTCATCGACAAAACGTAACACCACTTGGTCCGCCATTACAAGCAAAATTTTGAATGGTTCTTCAAACGCTAGATCGAGGTTGCCTTTACGCGGACGTCCAGAAAACAGACTTCCGCTTCAAATGGCCGTCTAAAAATAACTTTACCGAACTTGACATATCCCAAAGCCTGGGCTGGCAGTGTCCCTCTCTGTCCCCTTATTTTCTCTTGTTTATATTTAAGTGGGGGCGCGTTGGACGTCAGATCTGTGGGCCGGTGGTTCGAGGCCTCATGTCCCTACCATCCTGTTGTTTCCTTACATTGTCTCTCTCCATCCAGGTCTATAAATGGATGCGGGCGACATACTACTATGAATAACACTGCGGTGGACTGGCATCCCATCCACGAGGAACAGCAATACTGTCTGTGGCTTCGTGCTACAGAAACCGGGAATAATTCTCCGCCATGTGAGCCGTCTGTGGTTCGTGTGCGACTTTACCTACCTAATACTTATTATTCTGCAGAGTACAGTTTTTTGTCTATTTAACAGCGAATAGCAACAAATAAACCTCTTTGGAATCCACTGCGTCATGCATTAGTTCCATCCAGCCCTCAAAAGTAGCCTGCAATAAAAACAAGGCAAAAGTTGAAGGTAGTACCAGCAAGTCAGGGTGAAGTTACGTATAATGTAGACATCGAACATCTTTCCAGTTCTCGACATGACAAAATTTGTGGATATTTTATACTGGAACAGGACATTCAATGGCACTCATTCCACAGACAGTCCAAAAGAAATATTCACTTAAACGTCTACACGCAAGCTAAATCTTTTCAAGCCCACGTTCGTTCCATGTGCCCTCGGAGCCTTTGCCATTGGATGGCTGCTAGGAGTCTTGGATTACCTGCTGGAAGAAGGGCATGGGACAGTAGAGGGACCGGGATCCTTGAGGCCTTCTTAAGTTACGAAGAATCCTAAGTGTACGTTAGAATAATACTGTGGATACATTTTACTTACCAATGCTTCATTAGAGAAGTTTTCAATTGAGTGTCGAAAGTAATGTTGTGTTTGCTTTGGTTACGTATTACTAGGCTCTCTGATTGGTTAAAAAAACTCGCGCCACTTTCTCAACCAATCAGACGTAAAACCAAAACCAATCGTGACTTGCTCGCACGCGTTTTCCCGCGCTTAGCACCAATTGCTTGTATTTGATTTGATTTCTGATTGGTTCATTTTGTGTTTTGTTCCTGTTGTGATTGGTCAGAATAATTGCTTTGGTTTTGGTTTTACGACACTCATTTGAAAACCGCTCTAACACGCAAAGTCATAAGAAAGTTAACTATTCGTAATTAGTATAAATCTACTAGCGTTCTATCGCTAATGCTGTTCTCTGATTGGCTACGCTACTCACTATCTATTCTGTTGTAGATAGTGAGTAGAGTGTTTTCCGCGCGCAGTGTGACCTATTTATATCATTTTTCAATAAAAGCATGTAGTGTCTGCTGTTAAGTTTTGAACGTCTAAGTTTTGAACGTCTCGATTTCTATGCGTGATAGTTGATGAGGCTAAACTATCACGCGATAGAAATCTCGAGCTCATAATCTAATTGTTAAATAGTACTTACTACTTGAAACAAAGCCAAGAAGCCATTGATGACGTTATCAAAATTCACGTTCGAGTTCATCCATCGATATTTGTCAGGATACTTCAGGCACTCTGTCTTATTTGGCACAATATCCGCTGGCACTCGCTCGCCGTTCATGTCTTCACATTTGTAGAACTTTCCTGCGAAAAGCTGAACACCCAGGATGCTAAATATCAACCAGAACAGAAGAGACACCAGTAACACGTTCCCAATTCCTGGAATAGCGGAGAATAACGCGTTTACAACGACCTGGTGAAACAAAAAATATTTAAAAGGGTTGAGAAATATGTCAAATACCATTAGCATATTTCTGTACGTTTACATCATCACTTGCATTTTCATTCATTCGCCCACGTTGTCATTACAAGATTCATCTATCCATCCCATCCAGCCAGTAACTTGTTCATGTTTCAGCCAGTTAGTCAGTCGGTAGTCAGTCAGTCAGTCAGTCAGCCACTTATTCATTCATTTATTCAATCATTCGGCCATCCATCCTATCAATCAAGCAATTATTTATTTGCTCCTTTTATCCTATTGGTTGGCTGGGTGAAAGCAACTGCTTAAATAGCCTGATTTCCAGACACTCCGAACAGTCCATTTACTAGCCTGTTCTTATCGCCTTGTATTCTATTCATTGATCAGAATGTACGGTAAATTTTCGTCCCGTGTAAGA
This sequence comes from Siderastrea radians, assembly GCA_964017195.1. NCBI lineage: Eukaryota > Metazoa > Cnidaria > Anthozoa > Scleractinia > Rhizangiidae > Siderastrea > Siderastrea radians. The sequence continues at coordinate 37,035,600 of OZ024892.1, forward strand.
AACATTTTCCTTGTGTTTCACCCCATACCTTCATTCCCTCCAGTCGGGAAACTGCTCTTAGAGGTCTCAATGCTCTCACGGTTCGTAAAGAACGAACGAAAGACAAGGTCTGGTCTTCAAACACACAAACCAGCGAAATCTGAAAACAGACAAGTCAAATGTGGCGCACACACAAACTGATGTTACATAACAAACGAAGGAAAAAAATTAGACGAGAATCTTATTAATCGGTTCCAGCCTGGTCGTTCGCAGCTTGTTTAAGCTTAGACTGTACCCTTTAATAGCTCCCTCCCCAGACTTGTTGCAATAGGAGGCAAGAGAGAAAGACTAGGTACTAGGCTGGGTTGGTTCAATTAGAATTAAGACGAAAAATAATTGTAGTAAATTTATGTTAAGTTTTTCATTTTTACATATTCCTTCTAGACACTATTTTAGAATGTCAGAAATTTTTTTTGAGCGTGAAGATATGTAACAGGATCGACTCTAAGCTGGTATCCAGTTGGGAGTGTTGCCGGGAAATATAAATCTACATGCCATGATCTCGACCAGCCTTTACCGGAGACTCTTTAGTTATGTACGAGGTCAAGCAAAATGCCAACATGTGATCGCCAAAGAGTAGTTCGTAGCGTGTTATTCCGTTCGAGCAGAGACTGTAACATGTTGGAGTTACGTGTAGCAGACCCTTACACATTTGCCCAGGTCTATTGCAAATCCACGAATGCCATTAACTATTCAATTCACTGTGATCTATGGGTTGACAGAGCATAATAATAATAATAACACTAATAATAATAATAATAATAATAATAACTGTCTCGCTAATCGTCCTCGCAAGTACAGAAAGGATGCAGCTCGACAAGGTCGTACCGAAAGCATTTTTAGGCGCCGCTGGCAGCCGCTGCACGGTCCATGCATGACTTTGGAGGACAGCCAACAGCCAGCTCGAATAAGCTGCGTGTCGGTTTTTGCTGAGGGAGGAAAACCGGAGTACCCGAAGAAAAACCCTCGGAGCAGGGTCGAGAACCAACACAAACTCAGCCCACGTATGACGCCTGGTCCGGGAATCGAACCCGGGCCACATTGGTGGGAGGCGAGCGCTCTCACCACTGCGCCATCCCTGCTTCCCCTGCACACGTCATGATATGAGAGTGGAATCTATGATGTTAATCACCCTAAAATGATAGGTTAATAATGGCCATATTATTCTAAACTCATGAAAAGGATTGGAAACCTAGGGTACCAGTTTTAGTTTCCTTAGCCGTGTTAAAAAAGGAAGAGACTAACCGCAACTATCAGCGAATCCAGGCAATTCCAAAACGAGGAGAAGTAACCAACCATGCCCAAGCCGATGATTTTGAGAACAAACTCTAGAGCAAATATGATCGCAAAAAAGTAATTCAAGTTGTCCAGAGTTTTTTCCAGGTTTGGCCTGCTGGGAAGGTACACATCTTCCAAAACCTTTAGAGATATGAAATACCAGTTAAAAATTGATTAATGAATTAATTAAAATGACTTGCATATATATAACGAATGTTATCTTGTGTTATCTTTGTATTTGTTTTCTCGAAGCAGCATTGTGAAGCGCTTTGAACTGACTGGACTTAGCGATGGATAAGATGAATGGATATGGAGATGATGATGATGATGATGATGATGATGATGATGATGATGATGATGATGATGATGATGATGATGATGATGATGATGATGACGATGGTGGTGGTGGTGATGGTGGTAGTGGTGGTGATGATGATCGCTGAATATTGATAAATGGATATGGAGATTCCGCTCCAGAAATGTTCCTTCTTTCCAGTTACCCCCCCACCTCCTTTCAGGTCAACACTGTAAGGAGTATGTTGCTTGATAAATGTTGTAACATGTTGACGCTTACTGGCTCCATGACAAGATGTTTCATAGTTTTTATATATTTCCTTTTTGCCCTCTAACGCTTGCAAGTTGCAACTTGTCGAACGTAATTTGTTGCAGCATCCATCAGTGCCGACATTTGTTGATCAAGAGAAGTTGAACCGTTTGTCTTTGGCTAGCACAACGATACATCTGGACGGTAACATACCATCTCAAACTCGTTAATAATTCATAAAGAGAAAACAAAAGAAATCACTATCACTACCGTCACCTTGGTTTGGATACCGGATATTAATTAGGATAAAACTTTTCCTTTGAATTTCTCCAAGAATTATGAATGGTTTGAGATCTCAAAATCTCAAAAACTCGAAAGAGTGTTTCATCAGGCATCCAAACACCTCGAAGTCGGTTTAAAAAAACTCGGCTGCTCGGTGAACTCAACCCACTGCTCGCTGTTTGGATGTCCTGGTGAAACACTCTTTTTCGTGTTTGATATATTACATCAAAAACCAATTACGAACGTCAACAGATTTCTTTGGAAAAATCTAACAACACCTGGAAGTTTGCACTTTGCCATCATTAGGCCAAATTGATTGGGAAAATACCGCTTATGTGCCAGTAGTGCTCAAGCCTCAGCGATCTGGTGTTTCTCAGTGCTCATGGTTAAGAACGAAAACCTTACCAATACTAAACTGCTTATCAGCACCGTAAAGAGAATAAACCACTCGAAGTATCTATGCTCCACGAGCAAGCGTGTGCGCCAGCGAAACTGCAGCCAGCTGTCACATCGGATAGTTGTACACCATGCGCAGTTGGTGAGAGGAGAAACACAGCACTCTGGAAAACAGTCTTCTACTTCCGCGATTCGTGAAGGGCCTTGACGGCATGGGCTCGACTTCCCGTGCATAATGCTAACTGCTGGTAGAAACAGATACATTGCCTTAGAGTTTGAAATAAATTTAACTTTTTGCTCCAAATATTGCCAAGATTAATTTTGTGCAATGCTAAAAAACAAACACAACCCACAATGGCAGAGGGAAGAAGTGCTCTCGGTAAGGATCATTTGACTGTTTCAAGTGACACGTAAGGATTTTATTCACAGACTCAAGGGAATGAAACTCCTTCTACGAACAATAGGCAGTGCCACGGGAACGTAATGCCCAAAAGTTTCCAGTGAACGATCTACTTCAGTAAAGCAACAACAACAAAACTTTATTTACATGAAAAAATCAATATATTACAAATACAGACTACTTGCAAATAGCGAAGCTAATCGAGGCAGAGATTACTTTAGTAAAAATCTTACGCTCAGTCAGGAATAAGACTTTAAAATGTCGCCTTTGTTTTCGCACTTTTCACAATTCTAATTACATTTTTACAACTCTATTATTTATGTTTGCTACACTCTGGACAACAACGCGAAACGCTACCTTTGCCCGTATACGCCGCCCTCGTGACCATTATTCAAAATTAATGTTGTAACATTGTACCGCAAAACCGTCAAGCTCGACATACAGAAGTTACCACAAATTTATTAAGAAGAAAACGAATCCGATAAACCTATTTTCAAACAGCAAACTTACCAACTGATGAGTGTTCTTTCCCAGAAGCTGACTTTCTTGAGTTTTTTCTGTCGCTTTTCTCTACAATCGTTTGTATTTCTTGGGAGGAAGAGAACATTTCTTCGCGGTAAGGAGAACTAGACAGTGGAAACACTGCAGTTTTCTTTGTCTGTGTTAGCTTTTTAAGAAGTTGTTTAAACGCAGGTTCTTCATTTCCGCCGTCTTGTTCGTTCTCGTCATCTTCCTCTTCATCGTCGTCGCCGTTATCGAAAGCGTTCAAAAGAAGAGCGAGAAACAGATTGAGAACCTGAAAAAAACTTGATTCTATAAGAGATGTGGAAAAAATTCAAAGTATTACCATAACATTTTTGGTTCCCTAACATCTAACACCATACATGAATACTGAGGCACTTTTATAATTGGCCTCATGCATGTTACGTCACAAATTTAGAATTCACCACCAAGCATTTGAGCAATCGACGCGGTTTTTTTGTAAGCACTCTTTTCAACTTTGCTGCTGGAAATTCGTTGCTTAGAAACTTAGCAGGTTTACATTCGAAAGCAAGGCTTAATGGTAAAAAAGGTAGTCTGACGTAAACATGCGTAAGGGCTATTTCACTCAAGGCTCCATGCGATGGTGTCGAATTTCATGAGAGTATTCCTGAGTTAAAGACATCCAAATGCCTTGCACCAGCGACACCAGTCGTTTTAATCATACCCAAAATATACCTTTACTAAACTTCGGCGACAAATAACAACTTAAGTGACTCGGTGACCAAGCTTTAAAAATGCGACTTACAATAAAATTCCCTATGACAACCGCTGGAATGAAGAAAGGAATCGCGGCCGCAGGACTTGTGGCTCTCATACAATCCCAGAGAGGCTCGATCCACTCCCCGCACAGCACTCTAAACACCATCATGAATGCGTGCCAAAAGTCGTTGAAGTTCCAACGCGGCACTCCATCGTCACCAAACTTGTCCGGCGTGTATGATTTGCCAAACATTTTCATGCCCATAAGAGCAAAGATGTAAATCACGAGAGCCAGGATGAGAGTGGTGTTTCCGATTGGGCCAACGCTGTTGGCGATCGTCGCCAAAAGCTTGCGCATAGTCTTCCAGGATTGGGCCAGTTTAAGTATCCTGAACTGTAGGGAAAAAAAGGATAAATCTTCGTGGACATTCTTTTCATATGGTAAAGGAAGAATAATTTAGGTACAGCACGCCTATTATTAGCCTAAGCTTCCGTTATGCTGCAGCTGACCACCAACCAGTTTCTGTTCCCTTCTCCTCGTTTATTTTTGTCTCGTTACGTTTTCTTTTAATAATAACGAGAGCGCTTTATGTGAGTGTCCAAAGTAATTCGTAATTGATTTAGTTTTGTTTACTACGCCTTGTATTGAGATTGGTTTAAAAATTAATTTCCATTCTACAATCTATTTTTGTCAATCACAGAGTTGTCATTATCACGTATCTGAAACATCCATACACCTCTTGGTTATCCAACTACACTCAGTATCGTTCGAATTACTCGCGATACTAGCACAAACATGCCGCGATAATCACGCGGGTAGTTAGTTATTTGTACTGTACAAAACCAGTTTGGCAATACATCATACGTTAAACACAGCTTTGCCACCGTGCGTGTGCCAATCCTTTACCATTTTTCTCATAGTTTTATTTGTAAGTTGGTTATGCAGGCAATCTGTGGCACCAAACGTGATTTCTCCAGGACATTTTTGTGGCCTTAAATTTCCCGTTTCTCGTGATTTCCTTATTATTTTTTCGGAAATATAGCAAAAAATCTAATTAATTTTCAATTTTTTTATTTGCGTATTTGCTTGTTGGCTAGTTGCGTTGACGAGCAGTAATTTGAGATACAGTATTGCTCGATTTCGGGTATAAATCGAAGGTTCTTTTCTAGTAAACTTTAGTAAATGTTGGGCTTCAACTCACGGCCTGAGCTTGAGATTTAGACTCGTGCACAACCGACTGAGGAAGCCAGCTATTTGCTGTCTAGTGAGGGGATCGACGTGCTTCCAGTTCAGTTCCGCGCCGCCAGAATTATTTTTTCTATTGTGCGCTCGAAGTGTAGGTAATTTTGCTTTTTACGTATTTATGAAAACTATGGACACGATTTTTTTTCTTCCAGTTTGACTATATTGTATATGGATCACAGTGGAAGTTCTAGTTGTCTGTTAAATTTTTGGTCATTTTTTAGCCCCGAAAGCTGAAAATAGCTCCCCCTTCTCAAGTACGTATGAAAATTGAAATTTGGCAGTCTCAGTTCCTATAAATAAAACCCATTTCTAACCATGGTATATAATGCAGAGACCCGCGAAATATAACATAACCTTCACATCGGGTGAAAAAAAAAGAAGAAGACGACAGAACCAATGAAGTTGAAAATTGATGACTTTACTTATGGTTGACAAACCGCTGACAACAGGGACCGATAATGCCTTCAACATTCACGTTCCCAAACGGGACTCTGTCAAGTTAAAGCTGAAAGAACTAAATTGTGTGGGATAGCTACACACGCGAGAACATTGCAATAAGATCAGTTACAAAGTGTTGATTTACTTCTGGCAAAACATTGAAGAAATTGTCTCAAATATATTTACTTCTAGCAAAGCACCCATTTTTTTACCCATCAATTCACCCATGAACTCACACATACATTTACCATATATTAACCCATGACCCCCCTTAGTAATTCACTCATGATATCTCCCATAACCTCACCGATAAATTCACGTATAAACTGGCCCATGAACACATCCATGAACATATACATAAATTCACCCATTAATTCTCCCATGACTCACAAAAAAATAAAAACAAGAAAAAAAAACAAGAACATTCGGTATGATAAAATTCAGTCCCTCAAAGGAATAATGAAAATCGCAAACGTTACATGCACTCGACTCTGTCACTCTGCAGAATCTTTGTCGATGTTTGCGACTTCGTGGATGCCACCTTAGAGCAGTGATATGTAATCAAGCATAGTTACTCTGGCTGATCTTTATTCACTCAGGAACCCTGGGTGAAAGAAGCCTTTCGGTCGGGGACTTGCTCTATTGGTTTGTTCTAATGCCGTCAATGTTGACAGCTTCGTCTCCACTGACTTGCGGTCTTGACCTTAAATAAGTTGATCGCCAAAGTCTCTTACCAGTGAAAAGGTTCCTTAGTGAGGAATAGGGGTTAAGAAAAACTGCAGGGAATGGAGCAAGCCATGTGCAGACTGCAGAGAAGGGAACGGAACGGCATAGCCCCCTCCCCAAGCCTCGCACCGCTCGTTCAGCTCCACCGATACTTCATTTTCCCCGGCCCACTAAGGATCCTGTTCACAGGTTAACCTGTATCGTTTTGTGTGGCCTGTATGAGGCGTTCAGTAGGTGTGAGCGGGAACCCTCAACCCATCCCCTTAGTCTTCTCTCCTTTATTTCTTTGCGTCGTTCCAGACCAGATCCGACTATCCAAACAGGCCAGATTTTGTGAGAAGTTTCGAAAGTAAACGACGGTTACTGAGCGCGAGTATTGTACAATGTGCACGGGCGTGTTGACAATTATAGTCGACTTCCGCTTAGGGATACCCTCGTAAACGGACATTTAAATGCGGTTCCGGTAATTCCTCTTGTAAAACCCTATCAGTATTTTAAACCTCTCGGACATTTATCGTAAAAGGAGACGAACAATGTTTCGGAAGGTCCTTTGACAGTGGAGAAGATTAAATGCCCTGAAACGGCCTTCTGAGATGTTTACTGCCTTTGAAGGCCAGGAAGAGTTGCCGAAACCTCATAATTTAACTATGACTATACAAGAACAGGCATTGCACCTGAAGTTTTCCAAAAAAAATCTAATGATTAACTGTGAGGAATATCCTAAAAAAAATCAGAGAAAAGCAAAAGGAATTATGAATAAGTGAAGCACAATTATTCCTCTTCAACCTCCGACATTAAATAGTTGTCTTGATGTGTAGTATCGCTGTATATATTCACTCGTCGTTTCTATTTTGACTCGCCCGGAGGTTAGACAATACAGCACAGCTCGTAAACTTTTACAGCGATATCACACTCCAAAACATCTTTTATGATATCTTTGGTCAATGCACGTTTCAAGAGGCTCAAATTCGATGGAGTGAATGTGAGCTGTCCATCAAATAAAAGCAAGGAGTCATGGAGTCTTGTTATTGTATGCTCTAGTCTTTAAATTTCGTGAAATTTGGGAAAAAATTGTACGTTCTTACCAAGCGAAAGGTTCTGAAAACACTTGTCCCCGAGGATTCCCGGAATTCCGCTAACTCAAGTCCCGTGTCCACTAAGCTGATAATTACAATGATACCGTCAAATATATTCCATCTGCCTTGAATGTAATACATTGGGCCAAGGGCAACGAGCTTTACTATCATCTCTACGGTAAATATGGTGGTGAAAATCTGAAGAAAATGAGAAAAATTGATTAACACCAGATATATAGAAAGCATCTTACAGTTGAGTGACGCAAATAACTCGCGTTTGCTTTAGTTCTGTTTTACTACGCTCTGGGATTAAGTAAAAATCTCGTGCCTCTTTCTCACAAAGTGAAAGTAGAAAACCAACTGTGTCTTTATCGCACGCATTTTCAGACGCTTTGTGCCAGCTACATTGATTTTCATAGAGTTCTGCTTGGTTCGTTTGGTTGTTTGCGTTTACTAAAGGTGATGTTACAAGGGGCGATTCGCAACGAGGATTTTTAACGCAACAATGTTGCGCTAAAAGTGGATGCCATGTAACGTGGGTGCTCGGATGATTTTCTGATTTTGTGTGTTACAAATTTTTAAAACCAGCTTCAAAACCTTGCAACACCAAGTCAATAATTTGCTCAAGTTGTTTCGTGTAACATGCCTGTCGTCAATTTTTGCGCAACGCCTTCCCAGAACCCTATTCGCTGCCCCCATTGCGCTAAAAATTGTCTCGTGTAACACGTCTGTTGCCAACGGATTCTGAGTGCTTATTGCACTGAAAATCGTCCTGTGTAACATACATTAAAAAACCGCGACACTGAGTTTTGCTAAAAATCGTAGTTCTGAGTCGGCCCGGGTAGCATCAACTAATATGGTTTGAAACCAAGGAGCTCAGTAATCTGTCTAGTATGATCGTCCAGGCAAGACTAATCCTGATAAAAGTCGTTGTTGGCGACAAAGACCAACGTTTCAATAACCCCAGCGAAAGTCATCATCAGAGTCAAGTGTATCGTCAGTTGATGGAGTTTATGTCTTTGGTTATTGATCCGATTAGTCAATTAAGGACTGAATTTTATTGGCTGTTTTAAAAAGACTCAAAACGGTGATTAGTGACTTTCTATTATTTGTCAAGTTTTCAAATTGATGACTGTCTCAGTACAATCGAGAGCCTGTTCAAGCGGAATACTGGTGAACAGTGATTTCACCAGTGATTTCACGACTAGTTCAAAGTAGTCAGCTATTTGTACTGTCCTAATAGTGTCAAAAACTTTCTTTGCAAACAGTGGTTTGTGCATTCATTCATCTGCAGTCCGGCAAAGTATACACTAAAATAGTCAGGTATTTACACAGTCGGAGACCATCAGAACGAGCGTACGACTCGCCTCGGATTGTTAGGATTGTGTAGTTTATTACAGGTGTCTTATTTGTTTCCCACCAGCTGTCCAGTAACAAGCGACAGTTCTTACTGAATACCTAGGGTGTAATTAGCTGTCAACGAGCGACTAGAAAAGCAATCAGTTAGATAGAAAAAGGGGGGGGGTTAATATTTACCTCAACCTGAATACTTACCAGATTAAGGACATCAAGGACCTTCTTAAACTGCGGTTCAATTTCATGGTGATGAAGAGCAAGAACCACCGTGTTAGCAAGAATGAACCCCATAATAATCATTTCCGCCGCTGGGTGACCAACGACGTCGCACATCATTCTTTGCAGGCGTCGCTGCCACGTCATCTCCGTACGAAATGCTTCATTCTTTAGCTTCTCATCAAGAATTTCCTTAAACGAATTTTTACTCGCGATGAGGCGAAACAGCGACGGGCGCTTGGGTTTTCTAGGAACTCTGTACGTGATCTCCTCGACCTTCTTTTGAGTCCTTATGGAATGAATTGTTTTTATGAGAACCTGCACTCTCGTGGTCAGCGGGTGAAGGTGCTCCAAAGTGTCTGAATCGGCGGGGTAGGACATGGCCGTTCTGTTTTCACGCTTTCGTCGCTCGTTCTTGTAGAGGTAGAGAGCGTGCAATAAAAGGAGAGATAATTAGTTTCAGCTGGTCTACAAGGTGGAGCCCCCTACATACAACCTTCGAGGACTTCCATTAACAGATCAAACGACGAGCCAGAAAACGTTTGTCGTATTAACAGGGTGGTAGGGTTAACTTTGCTTGGACCAAAAAAGTGGCCGTAATACTTGATACCCTGATTATCGGGAAGGTCGTAAGGCACGGCTCTACTGTTACTCAAGTTTTATTTTGTTGATCTTAGAATGACTCCAAATACAATAAGTCGACGGTGTTATCATAGGAAGCATTTCTAATTCACATGGAGAATTAACAACATTGAATTTAATTGCACCAATCACAAAAATCCTTTAAATGTATCTTTTACCAGAGATACTATTCACACGACTGCAAAAACTGAAATTTAACTTCAAAATATAAATATATTGAAATTGTCGAACAGATAGTATGGCAAGAAGAAGAAAATCTTACACATGAGAATCTCCTCACATATTTACCATAGTTATTTGAGGGATTGATTGTCAAACCTTGCAAACTTTAAATGCATGCGTTTACAGCAGTGCCAGCGTGTATGCTGGAAGTACCTCAACCTTGCATATCCTTTGTTTTACGTTACCCACAAGGTTTTAACAACTTGACGGAATCCTTTCTATTAATTAGTTGCCCCAGCACTGTTCAAAACCTGTCATACTTTGAGCACGGTCAAGGCTAAGAGCACTTACAAACACATGCAGCAAACTTGGACGAGTTTTATAGGCATCGATCGGCTTTGAAATTTACAGGAAATTGCAACCAGTATCAGAAGACAAATATCCAGTTTCGGATATGTCTTGTTTTAGGGTGTCCGGCAGAGGACATTTCCTGCATAAACATGAAGTCTAAATTCGCCATTTACCTCTTTGTGAACAGACTTAATCTCAAGTTCGTACGATAACGCCACCACTGCCAGCACAAGATTAAGAAGATAAAACGAGCAGAAAAATATGGCTGGAAGGAAGTAAAAAACGCTCCACATTCCACTAGAAGCAAGTACCTGATAATAAATGTATAGTATTGAATGATTATGGTGGTGATAATAATGGTGATTATAGTACAAGGCTAAATTTTTGGCGTGCTCCCATTGGTCGAAATCGATCACGTGACGCGATAGTGTCTCTCCTCAGCGGGCGCCTATCAGCGCATAGTGTCCGTTTTTGGCAATTTTCGCTCAAAATTTAGCGTTGTGCAAAAAAAAACAATAGCGCCCTTCTGTCTTAGGCCCTATGTGTGATAGGTTCCCTCGGAAATTTGACTTCATATAAGCCCTCGAACTACGTTTTCGGGCTAATATTTGTTGCGAACATCAAATTTCCTCGGGCAATCTATCTCACGATAGTGCCTTCGACAGAAGAACTCTATTGTTTTAATTGTCACTAGTGGTAACGGTAATAGTTGTGGCAACAGGAATAGCAATGGTAATGTCAATGACAGTGGTAAAGGAAATAGCAATGGCAATGGTAACGACAATGGCCTTGACGGTGAAGATGGCAGTGGCAATGATGATGGTAACTAATGGCAATGGTATTGGTACTAGTGACGATAATGGCGATGATAACTGCAATGGTGATAAGGCAATGGCAGTGGTTCTGGCTATGACAACGGTAACAGCAAAGGTAATGGTAATAGCAATAGCAATGGCAATGGTGATCGTGTGGCAAAGATAATGGTAAGGGCAATGGCAACGATGATCAGAGACCATGACAATTGCAATCGTAGAGATAATGGCAATGGTCATGACAGTAGCAATGGCAATGGCACTAGTAACTTGTAATGTATGCTAAAGATAATGGCAATCAAGAGAGGATAATGCAATAGTAGTGCAATTGCAATGGCAAACGTAATGGCAATGCCAAAGGCAATAACAATGGAAATGGTGATAACGTGGTAATGGTAGTGGTTTCAATGGCATTGGCAATGCAATGGCTACGACACTGATGAAAGCAACGGTAATTGTGGAGGGCATTGCTAATGGTAATTGCAGTGTTAGTGTAGACGTAATGGAATTGGTTAACTATGAGTTCATGTACAACAAGGTCAAGTTAATAAATCACTGCAGATCTCGTCAAAAGCTTTCGTAAACGTTGGGCAAATCGCACAGACGATACCAAACTCACAATGCCGTCATACACAAGTAATCAGAAAAAAATTGTTGCCCTCAATTTGGTCTCTCTTTACCCCCGTTCGCCACCAAACGATATTGTCGGAATTTGCGATTCTTTTCAGATGATAACGTTAGAATTTACCATACGTCAACACTGTACATGGAATGAGGGGAAATGAGATACTTAGCTGAGTTTTTTATTTACTGTCTTAACACTTGTGGCCAGGATTTAGGTATTCGTTGAGGGATTGACGGAAATCTGTGAAGATACTATGAATTAACCACTCTGACTATACCTACCTTGTTATAGATATTTTCCCAAAAGTCCATAGTGAGGAGTTGAAATGACATAACAAGGGACCATCCCATGTGATCAAAATTTGTGTAGCCATAATCTGGGTTTGGGCCTGCATCTGCCAAACATGTGTAGTTCACTGGACAAGACCTATGAAGAGTCATACAACATATGCTCAGGGGTACATTCTCACACCTCCGAGAAAACATACATTTGCAGGAAACAGCCTTATTTCCAGCGAACGCAATGGACTTTTCATCAGTACTTGAGACATAACCCGTCTTGGAAAGCTTGGGTAAACAACTTAAGTTTGACTGATTATTCATTACGGTCAATTGGTTTAGACACATTTCTCTTTTTTGTGTCCTTTTCGTAAGCAATTTGAAGATAGGCAATAAGGTAGGCTCTCCAAAAGCATCTCACAAACCTCTTTACGCCGCACACATAGATAAGGAGGGTATGGAAAGTGTATATATGATTGACGTTTTTTAAACTTATAGTCCCAAACGTTTTGGCCACGACTGTAGTAATTTATAGAGGCCGGCCAAGCTAACGGAAACATAATAAACACGCATATATATGCTGTCAGAAATATAATACACCTGCTGACGCTTGGCCCAGCGAAGTACAGGACACGAAATCAAACGAACTTACGTTTGTTCAAATTTTGTTTCAGACGTATACTGTGTCTCTAGCCTAAAACGGCCATGATAAACAATTGTTATAAGTGATTGTTCCCATCACCTTTCCTCGCGAGGTGAAAGGAATTTCAAACTAAGACAACGCAAATCTATGAAATGATGACGACCATCGCAGTCAATGATATCAACTTAAGCAGCTGATAAAAGAAACCTGAAAACAATTCAGGCTTGAACGAGACTCGAACTCCTGACCTCTGCGATACCGGTGCAGCGCTCTAACCAACTGAGCTGTCAAGCCAACTGGGAGCAGGTCATTTGTGAATATGTATAAATCCTATTGGTGGTAAATGAATGAAAATGAACAAATGAAATGCTCAAATAATGCAAATCATTGTGTGTGCGCCGTGTCCAGGGGCTCTCGTCGTCATTGCTAAAGCAGGCCGCGTCTTGCGCTGACTTGATCATTGGTTGATTCAGGAAGCTGTTGGCATCATAATGTAAACATCTCACACGCATGTCTCTTACCTTGCGAAGGAACTGTTTCCGCAAATAACAATTTCCCCTTCTTCTCTGTACCAAAGATCTGGAAATAGAAAATTACATTATAGTAACGGAAGAAAATTAGCAGCAAAATCACTGGTTTTGAAGTAAAGTTGATGTTTTTTTTCTGTTTACTTTTTGGATTTGTAATCCAAATGCATTCTGGGAATGTTCACCCTGGTGTCACACTCTCACCATATAGACTTTCGTCTTCTTATTTATAACGGTACGAATCTTTAAATTAGACTGATAGGAATTTTAGGAATTTTTAGATTCCTTGTCTAAATTCTGATTTCGTCGCTGGTACGTTGTTCCCTGGGGCCCGTTTCTTGAACTCCCTGAACTCCTGATAACTTACCTGAACCGAAAACTATTTTATGCGCACATCATTCATTAACAGAGACTCAATTTTATTGATTTTGAAAGCTGAATTTTGAGATCTTTGTAATTTTAAGAAGCACGCTGCTAACAATTACCATGAAACGATAACAAAAACCGGTTCGGTTTTTTTTTTTCTATTTTAATGTCACACATTGGCAAATTTGCAGTCTGATTATTATCACCATACAATCGATACAATTGGTCGTGCACGGCCAAGGCTTACTATCCTCTATTTGTGTGGTTGCTGTGAATTTATAATGCTGGATCGGTTATTAAACTGGCGAAATTTAGGCTTTTTAAAACTGACGAACATGAAATAAAAACAAAAAAATTGTTGCCATGTTGTTTCTCTTTGTTTTTCTCACGCTGTTTTCCTGTATTTCACTTTGGCGAAAGAGAACTTCTCTTTCCCTACTTCCACCACTTCTGAGCGATTCCGACCGTTATTTGAAAACATCGCTTTCGCGAGCCTTACATTGCCAAGGTAAACACAGAAAAACAAATAGAAATAACATGGCAGCAATTTTATGAATTTTTTTTTTTTTTTTTGCATTTTCGTCAGTTTTAAAAGCCCAAAATTTCGTCTTTTAGTTTCGCTTGTTTGATACAGCCATTATAAATGCAGAGCACACTACACAAATGGAGGATGGTAAGCCTGTGTGTACTTCTGGGGACCCTGGCCTCAAATCGTTGCACGCGCATTGTTGTGTCCAGGCTTTTTAAAAATAACCATCGTGTATGAATCTTAATCCCCAAAAATTGTGGAACCTTACGACTCAAAGAGAAAAGAGTGGATCTTCATGTTTCAAGTAAAAAGACGACAGAAAAAGTCTCCAACATAAACACAGCACATTCGATACTCTCTTTTAAATTCTTCGCGATCCATGAGGACCGTACGACAAGAGTTTAAACCGGTTTCTGCAGCATCCTACATGTGATGCTAGTCCGTCGCAGTCACTAACGTTTACTAGATAAGAGAAAGAATTTGAAAGCTTCTTGATACGGTTGTAGTTCATAGTTCTAAGCAACACCAATTAACTAGGACTCGAACCACTAAATGTTCATGTCAAATTCCAACGTCCCCTCCTCGACACCGCCTACAACTTAAATATGTGCGAGAGGATGACATACCTGGGTTGTTGGCCCGCTCAGATATTGTAAGGTTATGAAAATCGTCGTTTTGCACACATTTGTATCTGAGATGGCCAACAAACAGCTGCAGTCCAATAAGCGCCATAACAGCGAGAAAGAACAGAAACAGAACTAGCACATCACTCAGTAGCTTCATTGAACGGAGTAACGTGTTTACCATCGCCTTTAAACCTGCAAGAAGTCAGAGGCCGGTTGGTTAAGAACAGTAGCCCCCTTGTGCCGAACACTTGAGTAAAACTAGGATTTTCCCCGGCTCTATTTTACCAGGCTTGAATACTATGTACAAACAGCCTGGTTAACCCTTGTATTCTTGCTATGTACACGCACGTCCGGTGATTGCTGTTCTGGATAATTTAACTAAGAACAAATTAGGTATATTTCCTCCCTTGAGCTTTCAAATTAAATTCATCATGACATACCAAGGATCTATCCAAAGAGAAAACTTTCCTCATCTGTAAAATCAGGGTTTACTCTAGTCTAAGCATGGTTCAATGAACTAGAGTAGGCCGCTTCTTAAACCTGACTTACCAAGTTTGGTACGCCTGGTATTCCATGTGCCCTGGTAACCCTGATAGCCGTTATAACGTGCCTCTGTTACTGGCCCTTGTAAGGTGGCCTCCCCTTTAAGGCCACCCACAGAAAATGACTTATACTGCCAATCAATAGAAAGACGGTGACGAAGCTGCGGTTATGTCGCGCTTACCAGTCCTCCTCCTTCTTTCATCTACCCCGTTACAGGGACGTCAGGGTATGTACCCTTATCACCCTTTTCACTTTTTTCACTATAATCCCGCCCCTTGTCCTCAAACTTGCCTCTATAATAACCGCCAAGTTGTCTGAAAGAACGATTCACTAACTAGAGAAAATTTACTACGCTTGTGAGTGGGAGAAAACGACTGTAATGTTCCATCCTGGCCAAACGTATTGGGATTACAAGCAAATCGATTTTGACCACCTGTGGGTGAATACATTATGAATTTCTATCGATCTCTTCCATGCGATTTGGCAAACTGTCCTAAGCACTTCTGATTAGGATTGTAGCCTCCCTATATAGCACAGACTGCTAACAACGAACATAACATAGAGCGGTTTACAACTGAGAGTGGAAATTGCGTTTGCTTTGGTTTTGTTTTACTTCGCTCTGTGATTGCCTTGTAAAATTCGTGCCACTTTCTCAACCCATTAGAAGCAACACAAAAACCGAGGTGTTTGGTTCATTGAGTTACTCGTGCTTTTAGTGACTGGCTGCAGAAATAACCTTGGCTTTGGTATTATGATACTTAAATGAAAACCACTCTAGCACGCTACGCTCTCACTGAAAAACACTGGCTTGAATCAAATTAATATGACAAGTGACTCACCTTTCATCACCGATATTGTCCGCAACGCTCTTAAAACGCGAACAGTTCGTATTCCAGAGAAGTTAGCAATATTCGGCGCGAGTGTCACATACCTAGAAGAAATACAAAAAAAAAATATTTTAGGCGGTTGTGAATGTAGGGGAATTACTTGAGGGACACTTACCCTCTCCACTTTTTGACACAGAAGGGGAGAGGCTAAGACAACACTGAATCGACTTCCTAGCTATTACAGATGTAATCAGTTTTTCATTATTTGTGTATAATTTGGTGAAGCTCTAGTATCTTTTATAGTCGCCTAAGCTTCTGATTTAAAGATGGGCGCTTAATTAGCTAGTAATTTCCACTTTCAAAAAATTTACTTTGCGGAAAGACGCATTGCCACTTTCTTCAAAATGGTAGACAAAACCAATCAAACAAATGGTAAAAAGATTAATCTGCCACTAGGTTTTTTTTTTCTCCGGAAAATTGTTGTCATAAATTTAAGGTTGTAGTTGTTGTTGTTTGTTGGTGCTGTTGTTGTTGTTACTTCGGTTTTTGTTGTTGCTGTTAAAGTTATCGTTTTGTTATTTCCTTTTCCGTTGTTGGTGTTTTATTTGTTGTCCTTGTTCAAATGTGAAGTTGCTGTTGTTGTTGTTTTTGTTGTTTCTATCATTATGTTGTTGCTACTAACTGATGCTGTTGTTGTTGTTGTTGCTTGCTGTTGCCATTTATTGTGTTGCCGATACTGACAACATTTTGCTTTGCTAGATACTTTGCCCTACAAATGGTGAAATTTTTTGTCTTTCCAAAAAGATCCCGGATATCCAGGATGGTACTCAGTCTCTCGAGGAGTTAAGAAACTGTAGATTTGATGTTAGCTTAGAAAACTAATAAAAACACAGTACGTAAAATTTAACCTACCAAAGTTTTCTTGAAAACCTGCTAAAAACACAGAAGATAAAGTGTACCCGAATATAAAGACTGTGAAGTCCAGACAGTTCCACGGATTCCTGAGGTACGCGTAAGAATGCAGAACAAATCCTCGTGCGATAATCTTAAGGATCATTTCAGAGGTGTAAATGAACGCAAAAATGTATCTGAAATAAAAAGCAAAATCATTACCTCTGGTAGCGTTCTCAGTAGCTAGCATTGTAGCCCCCCCCCCCCCCCCTCCCCCCTCCTCTCACCTTTCCCCGTTCAATATTGGCAGTGATGGGAATGTTTCAATTTGTAAATAAAACTTGCACCAGAATTGTATGGAGGGAAGTAGGGAGTCTGCGCCTTCAGGGTAAAGTTTTATGTGAGTGTCTAAGGCTAATTAATTACCATGATTGTAACCTGGAAAAATGAAATTCGGTATCATGGACGAGTGGTCAGTTACGAAAGGTGGTTGCACAGGCAGGTTCGACTGTATTTTACGCTGTTGGCTACTAAAAAGAGATTCGACTGTGTTCTCCAATGTCGCTAGTTTTTCCCATTTTTGCGTGTGGACTCACTACCACCTTTTCAGTGATTTTTAGTCAGTCCCACAAGATGGCGTTGGCTGGCCTTAATGACATCCAAAACCAGTCTTCAATATGGCCTTTAAATAATATGGGAATGAATATGGGTCATTTGAACAAGGCATGATCGCAAACACAAAAGCTAAGGCTGGAGTATTGCCTCCAGGTAAAAAGGTAAAGTCGCACACGAGCCAAGGAGGCCCACAAGGCCGGAGCTTATCCCATTTTCTGTAGCATGAAGCAACGGAGAGTATTGCTACTCCCCCGTGGATGGGATGCTAGTCCATCGAAGGGTTACCCCCAGCAGTATGTCGCCGGTACCCATTTATACATCTGGGTGAAGAGAGAGATTGTGGGGTAAAGTTTCTTGTCTAAGGAAACAACTCAAAGGCAGGGACTGGGCGTCGAACCACCGACCTTTAGATCTGAAGTCCAACGCGCTAACCACTACACCACCGCGCCCCCACATTGCCTCCAGGTACTGCCTTTTATTTTTACGGAGATGTGGCGTGCGAAAACTGCACGGGTTTAACAACTTTTTGAAGTGTTCCAACTCGCGTTTGAGAGATTCTGTTTGACGTGTGCATGCATGCCAGCCTAGTACCCAACCCAGGCGTTCTCTTTCGCTCACACGACTTCACACGAAATTTCGTGACCTCATTCTGTGACGTCACGACATTTCGCACCAAGTCGAGTCGAGTGAGCAGGAGGAGAATGCCTGGGTACTAGGCTGCATGCAAGCCTCTGTTTATTGTACTTACTCAGCTTCTTCAGGTGGATGGTTCAAGGCGAGACAAATACAGTTTATAAGTATTATAAGAATAACGAAAAATTCGAAATATCTTTTTCGAATGAGTTAAGGACCGTGTTCTTGTTTTGTGCGTTGTTAATACAATCAACATGTTATGTTGGAAAAGAGTAAATTATTTTTCTGTTCAGTCCTTTTTTCAGTTGAATAGGTCGTGGACCGTTTTATCTGTGATATCTTTAAACAGCTAGTTCACTCTAAGATAAAGCAAGAAATTTTCGATAAACACATTACGAAACTGTGCACAAAATAATAAGGAACAGTAACGGTGTCTGCTATTCTTATTTCCCATCCGCCCATTATCAACCCTTGCAAGCAAAAACGTGAAAACAGGCTTAACGGACTTCATAGCGATCGTCAGAAATTATGAAGGAAAGTTATACAAGAATCAGGTTTTGTGGGTGTGGCTGGAATTCATTTTCACCCTTACAAGGAACCAAATTTTCTCTGACAAGAAATTTCCATACATTTTTTTGGCTAAATACACCTTAAAATCAGGTAGCTTTAACAATAGTCACTTAAAAATATTTAGACTCGTTGGGCATATGTATACGAAACCATGACTTTATCACGTCCCTTTTAGATGGGCGCCTCGTCCCAGCCTACCCCGCTGTCGCTTTACGTGCGTGTTATTATCCTCCTCCCGACAATACGTCTCTCCTGAGAACAAAGGAAGGTAGTAACCCACCTCCACTCGAGTAATTACCGATGAGCATCACAATTGACAACACTCTACCAGGGCACGTTTGATATTAGGAGACAAAAAAAAACAAGCATGCGATTTCCTTATAAGGCAAAAGCAAGATTATTCAGTAATAAATTGTGTGCGGTGAACCAATGAGAAAGCAAGAAATTTAAGGACGGTGCTTCCTTTTGTTACTGCGCATACGTTTTGCGCATCTCGGGTTTGGCGTGCGTTTCTCAAAAGCCCCTAAACTTTTCGGGTCGATTTCGGGCACGATAATTCACACTGTATCTTGTAAACAAAGACGTTTCTATAAGTTAAATATTTCTTATCTTAAAGGCATGCTAAAAGAACAGCTTTGTATAACAACTGGTTCATATTTTTACGAATGGCTTTTCGGGGCCGAAAACCTTTCGGGGCTTTCGAGAAACGCGCCCCTTGTCCGAGACAACCGGGTTACTAAAGGACGATGCCTACTAAGGGGCCGATTACATGAGGCGGGCTGGCCCACTTAGCCGGGCTGGCTCGGTTTGCCAGGATCTCGGCACGTCTGTGAAACAAACTAAAAATCAACGTTGCGATTACAGGGAAAAATTTCAGCCCGGCTAGCTGGGATCCCGGCATCGCGATGCCGGGATCCCGGCAAGCCGGGATGAAAATTTACCATGTAATCGCCATTGCCGGGCCAGCCCGGCTAGCCGGGCCAACACTTTCTCGTCACTAAGACACGCCAGAATAATGGATTAGCGAGAATAAAAACACTTGATTCATGCTCTTCGATGTAGCCATCTTTTCACACGACAACTTCTAAATTTAGCTGCAGGCAGGCTGGCTCGCCTCATGTAATACCCGGCTGAGCAGTCATCTCGGCAGACAGAGCC
This sequence comes from Siderastrea radians, assembly GCA_964017195.1. Taxonomy (NCBI): domain Eukaryota; kingdom Metazoa; phylum Cnidaria; class Anthozoa; order Scleractinia; family Rhizangiidae; genus Siderastrea; species Siderastrea radians. Next base: position 37,055,637 of record OZ024892.1, read on the forward strand.
AGCCCTTATACCGAGCCAGCCCGGCTCACGTAATTGGCCCCTAAGATAAAGGTACTCTTGCACGGTTCACGGTTCATGACTACGTAGGAAAAACAGATCCTAGCAAGGGCTGTTGGAATCTAAAAAGAAAATTGGGAGTAGCCACGCATTTTCCAGATCGAGATAATCGAGCTTAAATATGGAAATATGTTCTGCATTTTAAAGCTTGTTTAGAATTGTGGTTGCTTAATTATCTCAAAAAATGCGTGGTAAGTTACATTTTTCTTTTTGGATTCTTATAGCTCTTGCTAACACCCGCTTTTTCTCCATAGTCATATCCTGTGCAAAAATACCTCTGTATTAGGAGGCACTGTCCTTACTAATAGAAATTGACAATTTAATAAAAAATTTTATTTTATATTTTTCATAGGATACTGATGAGTGATGATCTTGATAGCGAAGCGTCTGAGTGGATGAAGAGGTTCAAACAGGTACAGTGATTTGGACATATTGAACCTGTAGGCTTGGTCACGTGAGAGTTTGAAGCGGCGACTAAGAACCAGGAAGGTGTCCTTAGAAGGTTTAGCTGGAGACTGTAAAAACGGAAGTAACATTTAAAAGTTAACTCTCAGTTCAGTTGAAAGTTAAACAATACCACAAGTATTTTTATATTTTGTTAATGATTTTATTAATATTGAAATATTAAGTGCACGTGCATGCTTTCCATTTTAAGTGTAATAACTTTGGAACTTATCTTGTTGCCTAATTAAACAAAGAAAGGTAATTTTTTTGGAAAAAATGTGCATGCAGAGGAGAGGAGGCCGTATAAAAAAATCCATACTTGATCAGCGTTTTCGATCTTTTATGGGCGACAGATTCTAAATCGGCCCCTAGAAAAATTACTTTACCCCAAATTAAAAACGCGTACACAAAATGTGTAATCCATTATCTTATGACCAGATCGTGCTGTTTTGAAAGGTGGAAAAGCTTTATAGAGTACCTTTCTTGCTCTGCTCCAAACTTCACGTTTCTTATTCGCGATATCGCACGAGAAATGCCGCTAACAAAACATGTAACAAAATCTTCAAATTCGCGGTAAATTATGAGTAACTGAACAATGCCCCCTCGAAACTCGTGAAACTGTCCCGAGAATGTTTTGAAATAGGGTGGGTTTACTGATTTAAAAGCATCTGAGGATACAGCGACAAGAAGTTAAGAATTGCCTGATTTTTATTACTAGACTTGGATCAGTTAAAATACTCGAAGTAAAATAATAGAAGGATAAGACCGTTCCTTACGGTGGTAAAAGAAAGACGCAGAAAAATGTTAAAAATTTGCCCAATGTTTCGGTTTGCGAAAAAAACCTTCTTAGCGGGCTACAAAAAGAAAATGATTAGCTACGTTATAAACGACAATGATAGGTCAGTAGCTGAACAGAAAATGCTATTAGTGAATCTGCATGATCACGTCCATTTAATCCTAATCAAGGAACACGAACTGAATCGGTATACCATGACCCCATTAAAAATGAATACAATGCGCTCAAGCAGATCATTATTTACAGCATAACAATTCTAGCAACTTTGTAGTGTAATGCCCATGAGTAGGCCATTATTCGCAGGCAATTATCATTCTCGACCCAGTGCTTACGCTTCTGACTTCGCGCAGAAGAGCTCTGGAGTCGAGAATGAGGCAGTTAGCCGTAATGTTTTCTCTCGCCTGAGAAAATAAATTAAATGATAATAGAAGTTAGTGACATAGACCCTTTAACGACTTTTGCAATCTATTGCAACACGCTTCAAGACTTTATTCAGTCTCATATTCTAGGACTGGAATAAATATCGAAGATTGTAACCTTGCTGGCTACGTTTTTTAAAACAACGACGGATCGCACGTTAGGGTTAGCCGTGAATGGATATTTAATTTGAGAAGGTTTAAAACCGGAAGATTTAATTGGTTTTGATTTGTTTTATTTGTTTTTCTACAAATATGTTATTGTTATAATACAAAGTTCATTAAAGATTTACCTTGATAGATTAAACATTTTTTATTGAGAGATGATTTCTATAAAGTGAATTTCGCTCGAATTTTACAGACAGACGCACACTTCTGTGATAAAACTGAAAACTCTTAATTTACGAGAATCAGTTATCAACTATAAATCTGAACAAAACAACACGTACATTTTCACAAATTAACCTCAAAGTGCTGTAGTATAGGCAGTAGAACTTTGCAGTTGTTGGTTTCAATCTTCCGAAGCGGCTTCCGAAACAGGCCGTTCGTTTTCTATATTTTCGTCTAATTGATCAATTCTTCGGATAAATCACGCTGTTGCTTGTAAATGGTAACGTATGAAACTTGCCATCTCATTTGAGTGGCTCAGAAGAAAATTTGCCACTCACAAAATTGCAAATTGCCCCGTGGTAAGTGCAAAATGCTGTCAAAGTATGCTTCAGAGCCAGAGGTTCATCAATAAAGATGAAACTATATCCCATGCTCTGGTAGGGAATCAATTTTATCGCTTTCAGTAGGCATAATAGACAATTTCCAATTATTTAATTTTGGAATAGTCCAATATTCTTCTGCATCCCGCGTTTAATTACGTATTATTCGTGAAAATAAGATCACAAAGAGGTTGTTATGTACCTTAGTATTAATCGTCATTTTCTTACCCCGTTCCCTGTAGCGTCGAAATCGTGCAAAGGTTTTCCTAACAAGTATGACGGTGCTTGCCTCAGCTGTCCTCTCTTGTACGCAGGGTCGGGCAAAGCTGCCATTCCCGACCGTGAGTTGTCGTGCAGCAGTTCTTGAGGTCCTTGAACTGTAATTACGACTTGCGATATACCAGCAGCTTTCACTGGCGATTTACCGCCGCATACGCCATTTCCAATGTTGGTGTAATCCGCCATTTTTAAAAGTGATCTCGCGAAAAAAAACCTCTTTGATTTACCAAGAAGACGAGAAATGACAACTCTTGTCGCTGCGAAATGAATGAAAGTTCTTCAATGCATTTTTTTTACTTCAAACACAATATCACCAAAGGCCTGAGGGATTTTTTTGTCGGTTTAATGCACTACAAACTGCGTCCAGAAAGAAAACATGAAATCTGGTTCGTTGTTTACATGGTTTTCAGCAAATGGTCTGAGGTTCTGAAAGGAGATTCTGTTTAAATTTTAATGGCTTTCCCGAAATTAAGCTGATAACGAGGGATTGCGGTCACAAGAAATGATACAAAACTCCACGCAAACATAAGTTGTTAGATTTTCTGGTCGAATCGTAAGTATCTTTTAGAAAAATACGCTTAAAGTAGAAATGTGGAATGATTTAAAACAAAAGCATAGAAAAATATTACCTGAAAATTTTGCAATTATAGTAAAGTGGGTTAAAGAAAAGTAATTGGTTACTGGTGTAAATGCGTCAATTTCTGCAATAAGTGATATACAATTATGAAAGTAATCAGGCGTAATCATGATCAAGGAAGTATTTATCGTTAACTAATGTAGGGGATATACATAACAAATTAAGGAACTAAGTTAGCTTAGTAAGCAAATATGTTAGCTCGAATGTAAATAATTTACAAATAAATAATTTTAAAGGTGATTCCATTCAACTGCATTGCGCATCCTTTCTGCGGGGAAATTTTTTGCATAATTAGCAGAACTTGGTAGGTTTTCTTTGAAACTGAGCTGTTCAGAGAAAAAAATAGTCGTTTTCTCCTAAACACGAACGGTGATCCTCATAGGTTGATTACCATATATCCTATTTTAAGAAAAGTTACAAATTCTGCTTTAAAATTTGGCAACTTCAGGAGCGCATCTTGGGTCTTGTCCGAGATTCGGTTTCTTAGGGAATTTGGCTACTAATACAAAGGTATTTTTGCATGGTTTATGACTATGTGGAAAAAGCAGATGTTAGCAAGGGCTATCAGAATCCAAAAAGGAAATTGGGGGAAACCACGCATTCTTCAGAGATAATGAGCTTAAATTTGGATAGAAAATGTCACACATTCTTTTTATTTTAAATCTTTTTAGACTTATGGTTGCTTAATTATCTGTGAAAAATGCGTGGTTACCCACATTTTTCTTTTAAGATTTCAATAACACTTGCTAGGATCTGCCTTTAAATAAAAATAATTAAAAATAAGAGTAAAAGGCTCAGGTGTATTAAGGACTGTGTCTGCAAGTATCTGATCCAGAAAGTAATGGGGGTGGTCTATCTTCGAAAGAAAACATGTTATAAGTATGAGACATGGCCATGGTCTTTATCCTGTTGATATAGTATTTTTGACGTTGACATTTCCATGGCAACACATTGCGTGACCAATTAAGGTCTTACTTCCGGTTTTGTTCTTTAGGCTTCCGCACACTCGGAAAAAATACGTTTACCTGGCATTTCCAGTGATTGCGTTTCTACCTTTATGAGGTACTTTCCAAATGTAACTGGAAAGGTGGTCTCCCTACCCTGGATGAGGGTCTTATGGCTATTGCGTGACAGCAAAATCATGACATTTCAATGACCACGTGACCTGGACACGCCTTCCAGTTAATTTCGTGTAGAACTTAATTCAAGGAAAACTAATGACGTCATTTTGTAAGTTAGGTTTGCATAAGTTCTCCTGCATCTCGCCTAAAGAATAATATCGAAATTCAATACCTTAATTAGTCACGTGATCCCTATTGTGACAGCTGTTTATCAAAATGAGCCTTCGTAACAAGTTTCGTCTTTTTGCTTAATTTTGTGTCAATAGGTTGCATACTTACTGAGATAGACCACCCCCTTCATTTTTGATGTACTTCAAATGTACCTCAAATGACCCAGTCCTTAATATACCTGAGGGAAAAAAGCAGATCGTAGCAAGGAAATCAGAATCTAAAAAGAAAATTGGGGATTCAGAGTTCTTGAACTCTTGATTCAGAGTTCTTTTTGAGTTAGACGGTGGGCGATTCACTGAGTTTTGTGATTCCGCCCAAACCATACGGGTGGTGTCGCACTTATATAGCAAAACAACAATTGCTTAAAAAAGGACCAATGAGAAACCAGTAACGCTATCAATCGAGGGCCAATAAGAAGAAAGCATGTGAATTTAATTACCATAAGAATATGAAATGCAAAATAACTTCAAAATGAAATCTAGCAACTACTGATTTCCAAAAAAAGATAAAAGAAAATGTCATCGTTGTTTGTGACTATGAAACGTCAAAACCGCCCTTTATATGTGAATTAGAAGGCAGACTAGACGTTGCAGTTTTCACATTCAATTTGATATTTTACTGAGACGTTTTAAGTCCCATTTTCGATTCCCCATGCAAAAGGATCGTAGGTGATGTTGAATGTAAAATGACGTTTAAAGTTTACAAAAGTTGTAACTTGAATGTCCAGAAATGGTAATTTTTGTGAAACTAAGTATTAATATACACAAACCGAGAAATGCTTGGTTGTTTTAAGGACCAAAATGGCTGTTCTACATTGAAAAGGAAGCGGGTGTCAAGTTTACTGCTTTCGCTTAAAGCATACAGCGCACAGAATTAAAGCATTTCACTATTCTATTGTTTCCTTATTGTTGATAGGTTTCTTTTGGCTAAGTTTACATTTAATCATCAAATTTTCTTCCAATAAAATATACCTGAGGCAATTTGTTCAATAGTTGGCCCGATTTTAATCAACACCTAGAAACTGTTCGTATTGTTCAGGTAATGCTCTTCTTCACAAGGTTAGTCCCCTTTGGGAAGCAAATGTTGAAAGCGTTATCGGTCTCTGTTTTTACTGGTATGTCGGCCAAGCAAAAAATCTGGTCATATGGGGTTAGTAAGGCAGTTTAACTTTGAACATCTTTGGTTCTATTTTCTTCTTTCATATGATATTCCGTATTCATTGTTGCATCCAGTTGTTATATTCACAGTTGACACATTTTGCTGGGCAACTTCAGTTGTAAAGCCTGTGCATTTATAGTTAAATGAGAAGTCAGTAACTCTTCCTGACCTTTAAAGCCAGCAAACACTGATAACTGCCGTGTGGCACTTAACTTTAGCGGGTTCTAATTTTCGCAATTCTTGCGGTTTTTTGCACGATCTGCAGAAAAAAAGTTAACGTAAAATTTGCTCCGCAAAAATTTACTCCATCTTTTATTAGGTAATTTCAAGTTATTATATCTCCTACTGAACCCATTTTAAAAAATAGGTTATTTTACTCCTACAGACCTTTAGATAAAATGTTTACAATAGCCGTCCACTTACGAGAGGTTTATAATAGGGATAGAATTTTACTAGAGAAATTAACGGAACAGCATTTTGGAGTACGTGTTTTTATGGGGTGAGGGGGGGGGGGATCCGTAAGCTGAAGTCTACTACGATTGTGAACACTGCTGCGTACATTGCAGCATAAAGCTTATTAACTGTTGTTTACTTTTGTTAAATCTCCCAAAATCTGGCCTGTTCAGATAGTCAGGAGAGGCGCAAAGAAATAAAGGAGAGGATACTAAGGGGAAGGGGTGAGGGTTCCCGCTCACACCTACTGAACGCCAGGCGTCTAACTCCAGCTTGTAAGGGTCCTTCTTCGATAAACCACAATTTCTCTTGTTCAGTTAGGAGTCAGAATGAGAAGGATAAGATCAAGGTTAATCGCTAAGGTGGCTCGCCTGGATATTGTGATATTGTATTAAAGACCACACTGCCCATTTGAACTGCAATGCCGCTTCACTTTGAGAGCTCGATGGACTAGCGACTCAACACATTTACTAGCATATTGGACAAACAGCTCCAAAAAAAGTTAGTTTGATTGACCTCGGTGCTACCATAGCAACACGATGATGACGTCATACATTTATATCTTCCAGTTTCTCGACGTCTAGACCTAAACTTTTGAAACGATCTCATGTCCCTTATACGCCACCCGGATGCATTCCTGATTGGGAAGAAACTCTATGGGAGCTTTCTCTAAAAAATTCAGGTTAAATGTTTTCTTTTAAAAAACATTAAAGGTCCATCTTTCCATTCGTTAACTCGTCAAGACTAATGTTTTCCGTACGAAATGAAACGACGGTTTTACCATGAGTTATTGCTGTAGCATACCACTTCTTTCCAGGCGAGTTTCACGTTATTTCCTTCTTTCGATTTTCTTTGATGTTGCAATAGGTACTTTCAGGAGCCATAATCGGTCCCCGATTATGGCTCCTGGTACTTTAAAATATCCTTCATATTTTATTACAGGTAGTAGCACCTTTGTTTACAAGTAACAAAGCTAGAATGCCAAACAGAGCTGTAATGCCAAAAATGGTGGGTGGATTTCTTCTCAACCTTTATATCTTAAGTTTAAGGTGCAGTATGCATGTATTTTTCATTAAATGTTGTGAAATAAACTTGCACTTGAATTTGAACTTGAACTTGAACTTGAACTTGTGTGCTACTCTTTCTCTACAAAAAGTGCATTGAAACGTTTTAAGGGATGGAGATAAAGCCAAAAATATATCAGACTTTTCCTGAATCCTCCACGAAAGAATTAGTCCGTAATATTTGTTTGCAGCTACTTTCTTTTAAAAATTTCTATTCTGTCTGTATTCAGAAGGGGTTGACACATTATGCTGGCATAATTTCGAGCATAATACTATAGGTGGAGCGTCGAGCATAATGCTGGCATAATAGTGACATTTTGCAATATAACAGTCATGTTTTAATTATCCGTTTATTGAATTCAAAACTGTAGAATATCAAGCTATTTTAATGTTCTACGGGGTTTTTGTTAATATCTAACACTGTAGGCTTATTCCCAGTAAATCCTCAAGCAGTTTTAGGCCTAGTTACTCTCATTATGCCAGGCTCTTAATTTTTTTTCCGGGAGGGGGTGCGTGAGAGAGGGGCATAATGACAAGCATAATAGCCACAGCCGAGCATGATTTGGAACTTAATAGTCCGTTTGGGGGGGGGGGGGCGGGGGGGTACTACCGAAAAGCATAATACTTGATTTTAGGAGAGTAATGTGTCAACCCCTAGATTATTCAGCGCATTGATATGAGCCATTGCTGGAACACACGTTATAATTTTGGTCTTTGTACGGTGTCAGCTGTCGGTAACGCTTCTCGGATTTTCGGAAAATAGATACAACTGACAAAGTCGAAATTTTTTAACGTAGACAACAGGGTTACAGTTTATGGGTAATTTTAAACTCCATGATAACGATGCTAATACCAGCTGTCTTACCAAAAATTTTTGCTTAATTGGTAAAGTGTTTTGCCATTATGCAAGACAAATTGTCACGAAAGTTTTGGCGCAGCGATATGCAAATATTTGGAATAAAGACAAAACAGAAAATTCAGAAAGATGTCAGCTGAAAACAAATAAAACGGCAATGACGCTTTTATGGATAAATGTAGAAGAACCCTATATTTTTCACTCGATTTCGTATGTGCTTGAGGTTTATTAAAGGAAAGCAAATTGTACATGAACTTCAGATTAAATGGGAAGAAAAAAAAACCATCGACTTTTTTTCGTTTCAGCTCCGTTAACAAATCGTTTACTACTTGCAGTAAAATGGTCATATTCGCGTCATGAAAGAAAATCGAATGCAGGAAATTCGGTGAAACGCCTTCTTGGAAAGTAGTCAGTCCTACGCTACAGTTATAATGGTTTGCTAGTTCGTCTAGGAAACACTGGCGTTGACGAAGTAAGCAAATAAAGAAAAAAGAATCTTTCATTTTTTCAAGGTAAATATTCAACCAGGAGGCCATGCCCTGGAGCCTCTATCTCCCATGTTAAAACTGTAAGTCAACCTTTGCGCGTACCTTTGATTCTGATTCAACCTAAACTTTCTCGAAAACGCTCTCATAGAATTTCATTATTTTTTCACAAGGTAATTCCTACATGCGGCCTATCAGGGAAATAAGGCCGTTTTTAAAGTTTTGGTCTAGATATTGAGAAAATTGGGAACACGGTATGTAAAATGCTTTACGTCCCATTGTGTTGCTATGGTAATGCCAATGTCAATCATTCTACTCTGTTTTGACAAGATTGTTTAATGAATAGCAATTGCCTGAAGTAGCTAGCCCTACCGAGTCCTGACAGTGAAGTACCAGTCGCTCAAATGTTGGGAGTAATTGGGTGGTGTGGTCTTACAAAATCCAGGCTAGCCACCTTAAAAGCAAGGAAACACGGGAACAAGCTGTGATCGTTGAACTTGACTTGCCGATCGATTTGTGTAGTTTTCAGTGAGTAATTTTTCATATTTTGAAAACAACATTCACAAGTAAACGATACTCGCTACGGCCAGGTTTGGAGTGGAAAAGAGACACCAAGTCAATCATCGAAACGAAGACCGAGCCTCAGCGACATTAAAGAGATGCTCGTGGATATTAAAACTACAGTGACAGCGATACTTCAGGACAATCAACAACTAAAAGAAGAAATAAAGTTAATTTTGTTTTGTTTCGCTTTTGTTGTCGCTTACTACTTATTATTACTGTAGGAGAGCGTAAACATAATATTTCATCAGAGAACTACACTTAATGCATAAATCACATAAATGTTCGGTAACTTCTTTAAACGTTAGGGGTCTAAGAGATACTTCTAAAAGAAGGAGCATTTTTATGTACTTAAAGGATCAGAAAGCTGATTTTTGTTTCCTTCAAGAAACTTTTTCCAAAGCAAGCGACGAAGCAATTTGGAGAAATGAATGGGGAGGTCAAATTTACTTTTCTCATGGCACATGTCACAGTAAAGGTGTTTGTGTTTTGATCAATCGAGCGGTAAAGGAAAAGGTGACATGCACATTCAGTGACACCTCTGGCAGAATAATCCTAATTAACATTACGTACAATGGTTTGAAATTATCACTTTGCAATATATACGCGCCAAACGACCACACACAACAATTAGGCTTTATTCAGGAACTCAATTGCCTCTTAATTGATAAAGCCGAAATTGCAACTCTAATAGTAGGGGGTGATTGGAATTGTACCTTGGAGAAGAAAGATAAAAAAGGGGGTGTCCCCTGGAGACCCACAGCGTATAGGAATTTAGTCAAAATTACAATGGATAGTCTTGATCTTGTTGATATTCAAAGAACACGCCATCCAAAGCTCAATGCGTTCTCCTATGTGTCTAAGGCATTAGGTGTCAAATCAAGGATAGACTTTTTTCTAGTTGCTAAACACTTAACAAAATTTGTAAAAAAAGTGGACATCCAAACATCAATAGCGCCTGATCACAATACAATTTGCTTGTTATTATCGTGGCCAGATGAGCATCCCCGTGGACCGGGATTTTGGAAATTCAACAACACCTTATTAGACGACGAGGAGTACACATCCAAAATTCGAGAATTATATCCTGAACTTCGCAAAAAGTACTCTGATGTAAAAGATCAACAGCTTTTTTGGGAACTGATGAAAATGGAAATAAGAACCGTGACCATTTCATTCGCTAAGGGAAAGGCACAAACAATTAAGAAACGCGAGACAGTAATTAAAGAACAACTGGATGAACTGGATAAAAAAATATGCAATAGCCAAAATCTTGATAATATCAATGATACCCTTAAACAATATGATGACCTCAAAAAGGAACTCCAACAACAATATGACAATAAAGGCAAAGCTGCAATTTTCAGGTCTAAATGTCGATGGGTCGAAGAAGGAGAGAAAGCTACAAAATATTTCTTTAACTTAGAGAAAAGAAATTACAATCGGAAAACCATAAATGAAATTAAATTAGACAACGAGGAAACAACCACAGATGAAAAGCAAATCTTGTCGATGATTAAAATGTATTATGATGACCTGTATAATTCCACAACAACTGAGACACAGGAAAACTTTGAAACATTTATAGAAAACCTGGAGATCCCTAAACTCGATGACAAGGAAAGGGATGAACTAGACGGTCCCTTGACATACGAAGAATGCAAAAAATCATTGGAAGCGTTTCAAAGCGGTAAATCACCAGGAGTAGACGGCTTAACCGTAGAATGCTATAAACACTTTTTTGATTTGATAGGATTAGATCTTTTAGCTAGTCTAAACAGAGCATACGAACTTGGGAGGTTATCAATATCCCAGCGCCGGGGTATAATTACTCTTTTACCTAAAGAAGACGCAGACTTAATGCTCTTGCAAAACTGGCGACCCATTACTCTACTCAACGTAGACTACAAAATTGCATCAAAAGCCATAGCAATGAGAATTGAGCCAATGTTGCCAAATCTTGTGCACCCGGACCAAACCGGCTTCGTAAAGGGAAGGTATATTGGGGAAAATATAAGGCTAATATTCGATATAATGGAACAAACAAAAGTAAATAAAAAGCCTTTGACTCGCTGGAATGGTCATGTATTCAGAGTACTCTCCAAAAATTCAACTTTGGGGATAGCCTAAGGAAATGGATCAAAATATTCTATACGGATATTGAAAGTGCAGCCTTGAACAACGGCTTCGCTACGGATTGGTTTAAGCCTTCTAGAGGAGTAAGACAAGGATGTCCACTCTCGCCTTTTTTGTTTATCTTAACGGCAGAAGTTTTATCAAATAAAATAAGACAAAACCCGACCGTCAAGGGAATTCGTCTATTTGGCTCTGAGGTCAAACTAAGTCAGTTTGCAGATGACACCAATTTATTCTGTGGTGATTTGGCATCGGTCGAACAAACTCTTGACATAGTGAATGTTTTTGGTAAATTCTCCGGATTGATGCTCAACGTAGAGAAAACAAAAGCCATCTGGCTAGGAAAATGGTCAAAAAATAAAACCAAACCGTTAGGGATGAAATGGGTAAATAGTCCAACAAAATTCCTAGGAATTTTTGCCTCCTATGATGAGAAAGGTAACAACCAGATGAATTTCAACCTGAAAGTGCAAAAATTACAAACGAATCTAGATATGTGGAATTCGAGAGGGTTAACGCTATATGGAAAGGTGCTAATAATCAAATCTTTGGGGCTATCTAACTTAATATATTCAATTTCGAACACAAACGTTCCTAAGGAGATAGTTTCAACGGTAAAAGATAAAATGTTTCGTTTCCTCTGGAAAAATAAAAAGGACAAAATAAAGCGGACAAGTCTTTATCAGGACTTTAGCAATGGGGGGTTACGGATGGTTGATAACTTACAATAAGATCATTACGATTAGCATGGATTCAAAGACTTATTTTTGGAAACAAAGGCAACTGGAAAAACGTTCCGGACCACTTCTTTAAAAAACATGGTGGCCTCAACTTCCTACTCCGGTGTAATTACGATACCAAGTACCTTGGACATTTTCCAGAATTTTACAGAGACATACTTATTGCCTTTGACGAAATTAAAACTTTGTACAACTATGATCAAGGAAACGACATTATCCTTTTCAACAATAAGGATATTTTAGTGGATGGAAAGCCTATATTTATTAGGGAGTGGTTTAATAAAGGCATCCATACTATTCAAGAGCTCTTGAACGAAAATGGTCAATATCTAACCTTCCAAGATTTCCAGATAAAATATCATTGCAAAACAAACTTTCTCCAGTTTTATCAAATCTTGAGCGCAATTCCTGGCTTTTTGAAAGAAAAAGCGCGAACGCTAGGACAAAATCCGATGCTTAACTACAGCGAAATTGTACATCGTTTCTACTAAACCAAAACACCGAAATAGATTTGGAGAAGTTTAAAGCAAGAGACTATTATCATCTACTTCTTGCCAAGAAACATCAATCACTCCCTACTGGCCCTAAAAGATGGGGCACCGATTTATCAATGGATACAGAAGACTGGAAAGAAATCTTCAGCGCAAATCCAAAACTATGCAAGGAAAATAAGTTGAAAGAATTTCAGTTCAAATTCATCCATAGGATTGTCGTCACGAAGAAAGAACTCTTCAAATATGGGATCCACGCAGACAGTGATTGTACATATTGTAGTGAACCAGATTCTATAGATCATACTTTCATTAATTGCACATTTACTCGAACCTTCGCTCGTAATGTCATTGATTGGTTTAATGTTCAAAATGGCTCTAGTTTCCAACCGGATACGAAGGAAATGCTTTTTTCTTCCTGTAAATACCCAAACAACCCGGTGCTAGAGAGAAAAGTCAATTACACCCTCCTCTTCATGAAATACTATATATATGCAAGTAAACTAAATAACAATTTACTTTGTCTGACTGATTTTAGCAACAAAGTCAATCTTAAATACAAAGTGGAAAATCTGAAACAATGACATCTAAACTTAAACTATTAAGCTCCTCTTTTATTTTGTAAAATAGCATCGTTTTCAATTTCTCTTTTTTGTCTTTCGATCCTATAGACTTAATGTAAGTAGCGTTAGTTTCTTCTCCTTCTCTTAAACAAATTATAATTTCATTTAGTAATATAAATAACTGTACCGTTAGTAGTGTAAGCATTGATTTGTAATTAGTCTTTGTTTCTGTAAGTTATGTAAGTAACTGTCCCGTAAGAAGTGCAAGTAATTGATTTGTAAGTAGTGTAAGTAACTGTACCGTGAGTAGTTGTCATGTAAGCAATTGATTTGTAAAAATAAAAAAAAATAAAAATATTCAGCACTAGGGCAAAAAAAAAAAAAAAAGAAACGAAGACATCACACAACGCTTCAGCAATGATGAACAGATTATTGTAAACGAAGTTAGTAAAATGAAAAATTTGGGCTTATCAGCTGACTTGATAAAGTAAATTGGCAACCTTAGAGAAATTCAAAAGTTGAAGTTTCGAACGTTAGTCCTTAGTCAGCGATAAATCGCTTAGTCTCCTTCGCAGCCGCTCCCGGCCGAAGTCACGCAAAGGGACGGGGAGCGTTGCGTGACCTCGACCGCTCTGACAAGAGACTTTTGAAATGAACGTCAGCTTTTGAATTTCTTTCCTATGGCCAATTTTAATTACCTTATCATCCCACTCGATAAATCCAAATTTTTGTGTTTCACTTCCCTACCGACGCAGCTCCACAGTGTCCCTGTTATTTCTTCGAAGTTAGAAAACCTACGCAGCTAGGGCCAGTAAGAACAGAAACCACCCTGCGAAAGATAATCGCTAGAAAATGGTCGGTCACGTCATGTCTATTTTCCAACCCAAAACGTTTTGCTAACGCGATCTTGCATTTTTCCTCCCAAACAAGCTTTCAGTCCAAAGTATAGCATTTGGTACGCGCATTATGTTATGTATCATTACTAACTAGGATTGCGGGATAAAGAACAAGCGCCATTCACTGGAAAACAAGAGAAGGAGCTGAAAAGTTTGTCTACGTAATCTACGTTTCCGTTACACTGAGACCCGTACAGCAAAAAGGTACAAAATACGACTCGTCGTAAAAAAGATAGGATCGAAGTTGCACATATATGCGCAACTTGTGCGGACCTATTTTTCGAGCTGCCATCTTGGATTGCTAGCAAGCAAGCAACTGCAAAGCGACCATTTGCTGGGGGGGGGGGGTCTCTCTTTCCCGCCCCCGACCCGCCCTCTTTCACTCCTCTCGTACCTTGCTAATCCAAAATGGCGCACACATGAATCCTGGGGTTAAGTTGATGATCTCCTCCCTCCCAGTCTTCCCTCGCGCCGACCTTAGCGCTGCGCGCCGCTTTTCGCTTCTCCCCACAATCTAAATGCATGGGCCGGAACAAGCTAAGGTTTGCCCACCAAATGTACCATTGTATTGACATTTTAGCTCATAAGATTTGGGTCCAGATGAATTTCTTCCCAAATATGAAAATTAAGTCGTATTCGGATTACTTGTCAGGAGGCGCACTTAGTAGAGTGTTACTCCAACCGACCCTCGCTTAGGATGTGCCGAACCTAATTGCTATTTGGGTCGACCTAAATAATTAAGTTCGACAGTTGATTCAGACGTCGACCTTAATCAGTCGAACTTAATTCTCCAAAACAGCGGTAAACAATCATCAGTTGTGCAATATCAGGTCTCATAAAGCATAGGAATACAATTAACAGGGAAAAAAAGCTTTCTTTTATTATAGTTGTAATATTTAGATATTACGGTTTAAGAATTCGTTCGCCAAATTTGGGATAAATACAGTTTTTATCGTTTTTGTTATATTGTTATTTCAGAATAGCTATCCACAAAAAAATAACAAGCGAAAACAATTCGACTTTCATGCAGTCCGTTATAAGTAATGATTCTTGTCGATAGCGCGTTTACAGTTTGCGCGGCCCAGTTCTCTTTTTAATCAGATGCAAGAACGTTGAATGCATGACTGATCATGGTTTAATAAGTGACTAGTCATGCTTATCGGTTTTCAGCCAATCACTAGCGCTGTTATATTCAGAAATACATTAACGTAATTCATGCATTAGGTTCGGCACATGTGAAGTTCGACGTCTGAATCAAAGTCGAACTTTTGCCGTTCTATTCGACTTGCCCAGTCGAATAGAACGGCAGGGTCGACCCAAATACAAATTTGTCGAACTTAATCGATTCATACGTCGAACTTCACATGTGCCGAACCTAATTATTAGGTTCGGCACATGTAAAGTTCGACGTTTGAACCGGGCCTTAGTCTCTTACGCAGCCGTTTTTAGTGACGTCACGCAACGTGACGCCACTAAAAACGGCTGTGTAGGAGACTAACCCTCTCTCCTCATCCCTTCTTGAATGAGCAGGAGTTTTCTGTGAATGAGTTGTTTGTCAATGGCGTAGCCTGTTAACAGGCTATCATCAAATCTTTTTCCACAGGAATGCGGTTCTCGCATGAGACACGATCCACAACATCCCCCGCCCCCGCTCATTTCACTCGTAACACGCCTTGATCGAGTGAAAACTAACTTTTGCATTCATGATTCTTAAGCTTGCGTTCTTTCTCCGGCTTTTCTTTCACGTTCTCAAAAGCGGCTGTTAAGGCCTGGATACCGTCAAAATGCAATATATCACGAGTGCTACTACGTGTAATAAAATTTCAAAGTAAGTGAACCTCCGTTTCTACCTCGCGATTCTACCTCTTCCGGACCTTCAGTAGCATTGGCCTTTATTTCTTAACAAATGTCTCGCAAAAAAAGTAGGGATGAATTAGTTGATCAATTTACTTTTAACGATAATTGGAAAAAACTTTTATTCTAGAGTCTTTTTGAACGACGAATTTAATTTGTCAAGGGAAGGTACGTTTTTTCTTGGAGGGGGAGGGCTGGGGCCTCAGAGGGGAGGGTCATCAGTGAAAGTGAGCACCAAAAGGGGAGGGCCATACCTCATGTGAGCTATTCAAGGGAGGGTCACACATCTTTTCCAGATTTTTTTAATGTGAATTTTTGTGATGTTGCTTTCCATTTTTCTTAGAGATTAAGGTTTTCTTTTCACCTTCTTTGATTTAATTTGGTGTTTTGTTATAGGTACTAGGTTACATTTCTACATGTATATTATGCCATGGCACATAGTTTTTCTCGGAGGACTCGTGTCCTTTTCCGTCCGTATCGAGAAGTACTTGACTCGAGTATCGTTTCTTCAGCTTCTTGCTGTTGGCTATCCGCTGCCTGCTCTCCTGAGTCGTTTAGTTCTGAAGAGTTACTAGTAGATCCAACAATGCGATCTACCCTGTCGGAAATGTAGGAAATATTTGTTTTTGAGAGGCAGATTTCGCATGCTAAACAAATAAACCTTTCTGTTAAAATAACCAACAGCAATGCTGGTTAGTCGGAGAAAGAAGCGCGTGTATTTTCCCTTAGACATTTTATGTTCAAAACTCTTATAATACTCAAATACTTCCATATTCAAACTTCAGCTATAAAAGGTAAATATCCCACACTGACTGTTCGCATTTTCCTTGTTTCAGCGCCCACACATTCAATATCGAGATATTCATATTCAAACACTTTGCGTTCACAAGCGAAATGTTCTGAGGTTTCTACAGCATGGAACATACCATGTAGTAGTGAGTGGGGGGTCGCACTTTTGTCAGTCACCTGAAGGTGGGGGGTCAGGAGTTTTTGCATTAAAACGCAAGGGAGGGCCAACACTTTTTTTGGGAAAAAATACCAAAATTCCCCAGCCCTCACCCCCCAAGAAAAAACGTACCTTCCCCAAAGGGAAGAAACAATCTTGGCATTTTTAAAGATACTTAAGGAATAACTGTCCTTAACCAAAATTCCTTCCAGAAAAGTATTATTGAAAATCAGGGCCTCAGAGATTGATATGGAGTGCAGGTCATCAATATGCGTGCACTTTTATTTGAAAAAGTGCAATTTTTTGTGCATGAACAAGCGGCCCCACGCACAAGACTTCACTGTTTGTCCAGACGAAACACACCCTTCAATACACCCAGCTGAATTGCTTGCACGTCAAAGATCTCTTGAACATTCACGCGTCGGTGAACATCAATGTTTGGGGTTTTAAATTTAGCAGCAAGAAATTATAAGGCGTGCGAAAAACAGAAACCCCCGCCTCACGTAGTCGTTAAGAAGTGTTGGCAGAAGAGCGGGAAGATCATGACCTTCTGTTGTGTTTGTTTTTGTGTAGTTAAAATGGTGCTATTAAATTGTAATAATAATATAAATAAGGCTTGGATCCCCAACTTAACTTTGACAGTACTAGTGTAGTCGACTCTACTTTGCTGTCATTGCTCCAATCACAGGGTAAACGAAAGGGCCTCCTTTATAGTGACTCAACAAGGTTTATATTCCTGCAGGGGACTAAAGAAAACAAAGAAGTAAACAAAGGAACTCTATAGTATTTTGTAGTTAGAACTCGAGAGTGGTGTAAACTAGTAGAGTCCCGGGAATTTTGATTCCAGTAGGGAAGTATGTCAAATATAATCACAGAGACGAGTATTAAATACTGTAAGGATTGTCAACTGAAGGTAACAATAGCACCAAAACACGTTTCTCTCGCTCGATAACCTTGATCATTGAGAATTTTTATTCAGTTGTATCAAATTAGCATATGGAAAAGAGATTCTGAAAGATATGCTTCGGCGATCAGGTTTAAGGAGGGGCCCCTTTAAAAAATTCCTTTATGTGCATGCGCAAGCGTCTCATTGACATTCTGGGCTCACTCTGGGCACGGTTTGGTGAACGGACCTTGTCTGCTGCATAGTATCTCTGGGTTTTTGAAGTTTACATCTCTGTTATAAGGTAGGATTAATCTTTAGCTGCACTGTGAAAGAAATAAGAAGTTGACGTTGCCGATTGCGTTCTACTGCACCCCTCTGAAGGCCATTATCTGACTGACTTCGTTATTCGTGACTGGTATCTACGTGACTCCCTGCTAGGCGTTGTTTCAAGGCGCCTTTTAACCATTTGCTCGTTTTGTAGCGTTCTGATATTCGTCGTTTTCGTTGTAGGATGCCTTCCAAACAGTGGTACGAGGACTTTAGCCAGATCAAGCGTCGCTGCAGAGGTGGAGAGCTTTTCGAGGATCCCGAGTTTCCTGCAATTGACAGCAAAGTTTTCAAGAAGCGGGTTTTACCGGGAGGACAATCTTTTGAATGGCTGCGACCTAAAGTGAGTACTAGATAAGCTAAGTTCAGCTCTTTGCTCACTTGACACAAGCTTAATCCTGGTGTTTTTTGTTGATGTGTCAGAGAGTTTATTTGTCAGTCAGGAGCATTAAAACCTTAAATATAAGCTTATTGAAGGGCAAATGTTCACGGAATCTTCAATTATAAATTAAGGTGTAGGTTTATACTTCTGCTTACATTAACTTGGTTCGTCGCTTCATTTATTTCTGCGGCTTTGCAACTGAAAATATGGAATTTTATTTGAAAAGCATTCAAGTCATCTAATCCTAGCTATACTGTGCCAACACAGCTAGTCCCACCTTTTACGTTGGTTGCTCGGGGAGAATATTCGACTCGACTGTCTCATTCCACGAACCTTCTGGTTTCGATTCAGTGAGCTTTCAATTAGCTTTATCATTGTGATGCTCATAAGATAATGTAAAATAATTTTTTCTCACAAGCTTTGTGAATTCACAACATCGCGTCCTGTAGCATCCCTGGGGAAGTCAGTTGAACACAAAGCTATGGTGGGAAACTACTCCAATCTAGTGAATTCGAATATCAATAAAGACGCTGAAGTACTCAGAGAACTTTCGGGAACGGACTACTGTTTTGGAAATATTTAGATTTTTGTATATCATGATCGAGTTTAAAATTGGCAATCATATATATCAGTGGGCTACTAGAATCTCTTCTGAATTTTCCTGTCTTGCTAACAATAGCCGTTTTTCTTAACCGTCCTGTTTTAAAATGAAAACACAGCTCCCTTCAATTATGAAGAGCATTGTTGTCATGCAATAATGCTTCTCTGGGGAGTGTTATAAAATGCTAATTAATACCGATTGAAATCGCCGTCAAACGTGGAATTTGTAAAATCCCTCGTTTTTTTGTCCTATTTTTTACATGAATGTTGTCCACTAATAGGCATAAGTCTCCCCACTCAAAACATAATTGAAAACAAAGATTTTTCAGAACTTGTTTGCATACAAATAAAACAAAAATGTTAATATTACCCGGCCAATTGATTGATTTATTGATGCGATATTGACATATAGCTACATGACTTTGTACATGCAGTCTGCTTTGTGCAAGAGATTCTAATTTTCAGAATGAAGAAATGATTCTTGCAGGTGGGAGGGGGGGGGGACATTGGGGGTTTGCATTATTTGCAGTTTTGCTCAATTTTTCAAGCCATATTTCAGTATGTTTAATCCTAAAGTCCTGTACTGCGGTTTCATCCAGCCATATGCTTTTTACCTTTTCCATCAACAGTATTTGGTAGGTAAAATATTCCTCAGGGTAGTTTTTGGGACATTTCTGTTAACAAAATGGGGTGGGTGGGGGGGGGGGTGGCGGCATTGCACAACACACCCTGATGATGGGTCAATGGGGGCTGATTACATGAGGCAGGCTGGCTCGGTTTGCTGGGATCTCGGCACATCTGTGAAACACACTAAAAATCAACTTCGCAATTCCATGGAAATATCTTAGCCCGGCCAGCTGGGATCCCTGTATTGCAATGCCAGGATCCCAGCTAGATGGGCTGAAAATTTACCATGTTCTGTAATCGGCATTGCCAGCGAAACACTTTTTTGTCACTACATTTTGCTTCAGTGCAAAATGGATCACCAGAAGGTCAATATTTCTCTTTCTATGTAACACATAAAGGTTTATCAGACCAAAGCCACATAAAACTGAAAATAATTCTCCAAAGTAATGGATCAGCAAAAATAAAATCGCTTGATTCATCCTCTTTGAGAGGTAGCCATCTTTTCACACAACAACTTCTAAATTTAGCCGCAGGCGGCTGGCTCACCTCATGTAATACTGGGCTGAACAGTCATCTCGGCAAACCGAGCCAGCCCGGCTAACTGGGCCAGCGCGCCTCATGTAATTGGCCCCTTAGACTGGTTGCCCAGTGGCATCAGGAGAATTAAGTTGGGGTATGGGTGGGAGCATGGGATTCAGGCTTGTGTTTTTCAAAGTCAATTTTTGACTCCTGTGGTACTCAACAGGTGCAATGCTATTCCATCCCTCTCAAAACATCTTATTGGAAAATAATTTAGTAGCCACCACCCAAAAATGTCATGAGAAAACCACAGATTACCAGTCTAAATGTAGCTGATTATGTAAACACTTCTTTTACTTTTAGGAACTCTTGGAAAGACAAGGAGTGAGAGATGAAGCCAAGATGGTAGTAGGCGGGGCATCACGTCTTGACATCAACCAGGGCATGCTGGGAGATTGCTGGCTTCTAGCAGCAATTGCGTCATTGACCAAAGAAGAGAAGTTGATGAACAGAGTTCTTAGCAATGGGGAGTATGATGACTTCACTAGCTCCAGTTACTGCGGCGCATTTAAATTCAACATCTGGCAAGATGGAGAATGGACTGAGGTGATCATTGATGATCGCTTGCCAACCTACAGAAATAAACTGGTCTTCATGCATTCAAAAGACAAAAATGAGTTTTGGTGTGCACTGCTGGAAAAGGCTTATGCCAAGTATGTATGATTATGGTACTTGAATTAGTAACATACATGTAGGCTCTATGTGTACACCGTACGGATAATGGTTTTTCAGAGCGAAAGCTACAAGGATGGCAATGTTTGTGTCTTGCTGAAAATAATGTGATGCATAAGCTGGAATGGAAAAGAGACCATCTTAATTTCTTGTTCATTGATTTCTCAGCATGAGAGTCTGACTTTTTCCTTGTCGCACTCTTTGGTACATACTTTGCACGAGCACTCATACAGTACAGCTCAGAGATAAACATCGATAAAAACGTGCTTAAAGCGCGCTTGTTCGAAACGCGTTAACGCGAGTGCGTTATGCACCTATCAATGTTAAGCCCGAGGGGGGGGGTCGGGCTGACCACGGGATTTTGATCATGAGCGCTGTCCCCAGGGTAGGGATTTTGATCGTACGTGATGCCCCCAGGGTAGGGATTTTGATCGTATGTCATCCCCACGGTGGGGAAATTTGACATGGTCGCCATCTTGCCTTTCCGCTCTTGGAAAATACCGAGAAGGCATTTGGACATTTGGATGAGCTTCACGTGTTCGAGCAATTATGAACAGTTCATATTTACATTGATTTAATATAAAGATTATTTGTCAAGCTTTTAAAACCTCAGCTTAAATAATTTTGCAGAGCCCTATAATGCTAGGTATAGTGAAAAAGGTCTTTTTAACAGCATATTATTCCAATCGCATTGAGCTGAATCTTTTTGCAGTATCTGATAGAGACTAGCCTTAAAAAGTTTAGCCAGAAATGACCATATGTAACTACACTTTAAATTCCACAAAAATCGTTAAAAAGCTAGCTGAAAAATAAAAGAAATAAACCACTTTTTGCTGTTTTGTATAAATGTTTATTGATTCTGTCTTAGTTTAATTATTACACTCCTCTTGTGTGCAACAAGGTTTGAATGACATTTGACCACCTTCACTTGCCCTGGGTCGGGATTTTGACCAATTATTTTGTCCCGGGGGTGGGGAATTTGACTTTTTTTTATGGAAAATGTCAAAATCCCCACCCCTTGCCCGACCCCCCCTCCCTCGGGCTTAACATTGATAGGTGCATTATTGACTCGCGCTTCAAAAATGCACGCAAAGCAAAGCTCATTAGTATGTATGAGATAGCTCATTGTTTGCTTTTTGTTATCATTTTATTCTTCTTTTTAATGCCTTTGAGTGTTGAAATGTTGAAACACAAGTCACTGAAAATGATCTTATGTCTGGCACAGTATTGTGCAAAAGTAATGAGAACGAATTTCGCACTTTGTTCTCTTCGAAATATCGCCGAACTTTTTCGATCAATTTTTCGCAGCGTTCACGTGACAATTAAACGACAATTCGCCAAGTAAGCGAAAGTTCCCCAGGCTAATAAAAAAATCGCTTCTTCGAATTTTGGAATCAGCAAAATATCAAAAAAATTTTACATCAAATCAAATGAAGTATCCGCCAACTTTCCGACTGTAAGATAAACGCCCGATAAACAACGGCAAAACGTAAACAATCATTTCAATCATGTCTAATACGGTAATAGAGGCTCAACTGACTCAATTCAGTGTTTTATTCCATTCAAGAAATAGAAACAGAAAGTCCAAAAGCTAGAATTTATACGACAAACATCCTGAACTCTTCTTTGAGAGGCAAGACAAAACAAGACTTACATTACAAGTTCATTGGAACCACGTGTAGGAGGTCACGGCCGATTGTCTGATGGTCTCGTGGATGATCTTTGCATCTTTACCACTTTAATTTCCCAGCAAAACACGAATACTCGAAGAAATAGCGTAGAGATAAATTTTCAGCAACATCATCGCCTTTCAACACGGCTGATAAAGCAATTTGCTGTCTTGAACGGCTTTGAGAACTTTCCATTGCGTTACAGAATGTCATTCATGCAAATCATGCTAAATTTGCATACGGTCTCAGATTACCTTTTAGATCACAGGGTTTCTTTGGATTTTTTTTTTCATTTTCTACGAAGATTAATGTGATATCGTCTTCAGCATAATGAAAGAAATTTTATTGCAATGATCTTTATAGACCTTTTAAAAACCGGAGTGATGACTTTTTATTATTCTTCAGTCGCGCTCTCTACTATCCTGATTTTCACTGGTCTAGCAGTCTGGAATATTCTGCGCTAAGCTTTCTTGGATTCTCAATTGCTTTTGCTCAAAGAAGAATCATCAGAACTACAGTTTGGCTGCTTTCAAACTTTCAAAGTTGGCCGCTTGCCAAGCATATATTTGCATTTGACAGATTTGCATATTCGCACGTGCTCGCGAGCGAGTGATAAATGTGTTTTTGATGATTCCAAGGTGGTGTTTGTTGATCGTAAATGAAATATACTTCGCATCAATGTTTTCCTGAGACTCGTACCGATTAGTTTTGTTGATAGCGAGTCTATAGCAGTGTCTTAGGAGTTTGACTTTTCGAGCTGCCGAGCAATGGGCAATTCCAGAAAATATCCATACACCACGGCGGACGGCTTTTTGGAATTCCGAGAGCAAGGGGGGTTCTTTGAACTGGAATTCTGAAGGCATGGGGGGGGTACTTACATTTGGAATTCTGAAGGCATGGGGGATACTTACATTTGGAATTCTGAAGGCTTAAAACTTTAAATTTTGTGGACGTTACCAGTTCGTAAATGAAGCACGACCGAACGACGCGACACTGATGACGACCGCGAAAGTGCAGGATACAAGAGAAGCATCCATAGATCTGGCATGTGTTGAAGAAAGCCGATAAAACTTGGGTTGTACATCAAATTCATGACTTTCTTGATGATGAATTTCAGATTAATAAAATACGAACAGATCTTTGTTCGCGTATGTACTGTAAACATCGCTCTCGTCGGCTGGACGGCGAAAACTCGCACCAGTCCCTTGCTTCTTTATTTAGGAATGCCTGCTTGATTTTGTACTTTGAGAGAGACACAAAAATACAAAAATATACCAAGCAAGAAATTATCTAACAAAGACTGAACAACTTTTTTTGATGTCGTTGAATCCCAGAAATTCTAAACATTTATTTATTTCTTTGAAGATAATTATTGTACACGTTACAGTTGCGATATCTAAAGAGCGACATAAGCACTGAAGTGTGCGACAAAACATTTTGATCACTAAAAACTCACTTGTGTAGAAACATTAGTTTTCTGTT
Source organism: Siderastrea radians (assembly GCA_964017195.1). Classification (NCBI taxonomy): domain Eukaryota; kingdom Metazoa; phylum Cnidaria; class Anthozoa; order Scleractinia; family Rhizangiidae; genus Siderastrea; species Siderastrea radians. Next base: position 37,079,696 of record OZ024892.1, read on the forward strand.
ATGTATGTAAATAAAAATTTTTAAGGTAACATATTGGGGTGCCTACTTAATCGGACAACCTTGGCGTAAAATAGGTAAGTTGTATTGTGATTGTGTTATACAGCAACTTCGAAGAAATGACGAAATAGTTTGCTGAAAAGTTAAAGAAATCGCAGCAGAAAATTTCGAATCAAAAGTGCTGGGAAACATGCAGTTGCGTTTTCTATTTTCATGAGTCAGTTATCTGTAAAACAAAAACTTTCCGCCAGTTGATGAGACAAAGATAAATGCTGGTAACTGTGTTTCTATCGCAAACTGTACATATATGTCTCGCGGATTATACAGGACGCATGTACTTCTTAATATTTCCTCACTGTGTTTGGCCTGGGTTTAAAACGGGATACAATCTAGCTAAGACCATTTGTGGCCAAAAACATCATTCAACAAAGCAATTTTTAAAATCGATAACAAAACTTACTCTAATTTTGATTGTCTTAGTTCTTTACAATGTCTGCTGTTAAAATGTTTCCTGTCAAGGTGTATGATTTACGTTCCAGCAAATATCTAAACAGGGAGCAGGCCCTTTCTTCTTTGCATTCTACCCACACACGCTTGTGAAACGGATGTCTCACAAACACAAATATGTCTTAAGTTGTTTCAGCTTTCAATGATATACATGACAGTGTTATCATCCACAAAGGCGTAAGGGATAATTAGCCAACCGTGAGTCATGCCGCCAAAAATGTGTCTTTTTAAGGAAAGAAAAATATGAAAAAATGGTACATGGTAACAGACAACTACTTTTGCTTTAGTGACTAGCTTGAATTTGATTTTTGCTTTTCATACCAAGCGAGCGAGATGGAGGACAGAGAAACTTGAGTTAGCATTTCAACCGCTTTAAGAACTCCAATCGCCTCGACATTTCACCCGACTGTGGGTAGCCATTGAAAGTTTATACACATGTACATTAGTACATTGACCAAAACATTCCACGTGAATTTTTTTAAGCGTCTTGCTGGGACTATTTGCCTGTTATGAGCCCGTGTCCATTTCATAATTTTTTTATATATATTCATATATTTTTTCCTAAAAGTATACAAATATTTTTTTCCTACCAAACAAAAATTTCTTTTGGCTTGACTCGAGGTTGACTCGCGGTTGGCTCATGTAACGCTACAACTCAACAGAGACATGACGTTTCTTACTAGCAGCATCCTTCAAGGAAATGTATCCGAAAAAAAGGGAGATTACCCTTTAGAGGAAGAAATCACATCGGAATATTCAGGCCCTGTCCACGCATAACCGTTTTCCTCGCGTAACCTTTCTCCTGCAGTTTATAAATTTTTCTGCTTCCATATACAGTCCTCGTGTCATTTACGTTCTAAGAAAGACACTTAACAGTATGCGCAAATAATTCGAGCCAGGCATACATTCAATCACCTTGACGACACGTGTTAGATACATTTCCATTGGCAGTGTCATTTGTAGTCCAGTGAAAAGTCATTATTTTTAAAAGGTTCACTTTCATGTCATTTTATTAAAAATAGGGTTCTCGTCAGTGTCAGAAAAGTTGAGTTTCAGTCAAACAAAAACGGATTTGTTCATAACTCAGTCCTTTGCGTGGCATTAAACAAATATTCACCTGGCTTATATAACTAAGCGTGAGCAGAAAATAAGTGAACGAAACTCCAGGAATAAGTCATGTTCTAGGCTTAAAAAAATAGCGCATTATTTTGGTACTGTACAGCATGTTCCAGTATGTGAACTTCTTGTTTTATTTCCAGTTATTTAGCAAATACCATTTCTGTTTAATATGAGTTATTTGTAGTTCCATTGGACAGACGATCCAGCAGACTTGAGAGTTTTTTAATGACATCTGTCAGATATTGCTTGTAAATCTTGGGTTGACTAGTTACTGGCCATCTGTCAGGTAATTAAAGTAATTTTCAAAATGGCAGTTAATAGCTTCGAGAACCTGACTTAGGATATCCGCAGGCATGATGTATACTGCACATAGTCCTAAAAAATTAAAGCGAGCGCCATTTTTGAAATACGCAGGATTGGGCGCGACTGCTGACCCTGCAGGCTCAAATTCAATATGGCGGATGTGTCAGAGCACGCGATCGCCTTCGATCGTAATATCTTCCGAGTGTACAAACTTATATCACGCAATATTTTTATTTTAATGTTCTGTAGCAGTTTGGTATAATGTAAAATTTCTGTAGGTTGTAGCTGTTGCACAAAGGTAAGAAGAAATCTTTTTCTTTTCCAATTTTTTCCCACAAAAGTGGAGTGTTGTGAAACCGATTGACGTAAAATAGCCCAAGTTGGGCATTTTGTGAACACATTTGGTAATTCCGAAGGGTTTGAGGGAAAAAGGGAAATTCCGAGGGGGAGGGGGGGTTAACGATTATGGAATTCTGAGGGCATGGGGGGTAACGCATATTGGAATTTCCGAAGGCAAGGGGGGGTTAAAATATTGAAGCCGTCCGTCATGGTGTATGGATATTTTCTGGAATTGCCCAATTTCAGGGAGCGGTGAAGCGAATGAGTTTATTTATTGGCAGTGAAATGAAGCGAAGTGAAGAAGATTCAATGTTGTTGAGTGCAGAAGTATATACCTGCCAAGTGTCACGCCTAAGGCGTGATTGTCATGCCTGCGGATCGAAAACTGCGATCTCACGCCTACTCACGCCTGCGTTCCCATTTCTCATGCCTAGTGGAAAAGTTTTGAGCCATTACAGCCTTAACCGACTCATTTTGAACAAAAATATACAGTATTTAAAATAAATAAATTTGAACCATGGATCTACAGGCCTGCTAAGTAAACATGAACAAATGGAAATAAATAGAGGCTGGGACGAAAATGAGATTTCTCTTTACATTATCACTACTCCTTCAAACATTCAAGTGATGAGAATAAGGAAAGTGATCACCAAGGATAATATGGGAAAAGTTTCTTTTTTGTTGAGCAGGATCAAGCCAAATAGAGCTCTTTCTAAGCAAATTTTCCAACAGAATAGGTTGCTAAACATACAGAATTGTTGGACAGAATAGCCACTTTTTTCAAGGTCAGAATGTGAACAAACTGGTCAAGTTAAAGAAGCTCCTATTTACTTGTGTTTGTGTGTGTGCATGTGTTCTTCTCCAGGCTTCAAGGTTCATATGAGGCTCTTAAGGGAGGCCAGACTGTAGAGGCCATGGAAGATTTTACTGGTGGCTTGGGAGAGGATTTTGACATGAAGAAGATGCGGGAAAAAGGAACACCGGAGGAGAAGAGAAACTTGTTTAAAGTAATTGAGAAGGGCTTAAGACGAGGAGATCTAATGGGTTGCTCCATCACAGTAAGTGTAGAGTTGTAAAGTTGCCTGTCAGAATTGGTCATCACAAGTCAGTGCCCTGTTCCAGCCCTGGTAGAAACCCGATATTAGGAACCCCTACGTAACAAAGACCCCAGTATAACGACTGATATTATTCAGCCTAGTCAAAATAAATTGTATGGAAAAGAACCCCATTTTGACGACCACCCATTCTAACAAACACACTTCCCCTGTCCCAGTGTCACTTCATTATATCCAGGTTCCACTGTACTGTGTAACACACTTCAAGTGCATCATCATAGTTGTATTGTAATGTACATGATTTAAGATGAGTTTATGTTTGCCGAGTGGATTGTTTATCGTACTTTGCTCTCAACAGGCTGCCCCTAATCAGATTGAAGCTAAAGGGGACCTGGGCTTGGTAAAAGGACATGCTTATTCCGTGACTGGAGCCACCACGGTAAGGCAATAACAAACCTTTATTTTTGTGCTGCTTCACCACACACTCCTATAGCTTTGTCGGCATATGCATGTATGTTCTTTCAATTTAAATGATGGGGACATCAACAACATCACGGTCAGTTTTTTATGCACTATGATGCATTTGTGGTGTACTGGCCTTGTGACATCATTCCTAACAGCAGAACTAGCCTACTGTAGGCTCAACTCTCATATTGGGGGCTTAGAAATATCTTGGTTTGAGTCCATGTCAAAGCAGTTATATTGTTTCTTTAAACATTAGACACTTCCTTCACATTCTTGATCTCTGCCCAAGGTTCCGGCACACCCTCAAAGAAACCTTACAAAATGCTAGAGTTTTGCTTGCTACAGACAAAAGAGTTATGCTAAACACTCTTTAAATGCTCGGCTTCATGTTGATAAATTATCAGTCGAGTTAATCACCATTACAATAATTTTTAGAGGGTCACGTTAATTAGCATTGAGTTAGCTTGATGGAAGCCTCTTATTATTATTATTATATTATTATTATTATTATTATTATTATTATTATTATTATTATTATTTTATAAGTTACCAGGTTCCTTGGGAGCATCCAGGGAAAATGAAGATTGGAGTGGGGGTGGGGGGGGGGGGAGGTAAGGGAGATGTGATCTATTTGATCAAGAGCACTTTATGAAGAATATTGGGCTCTCCCTAATAAGGAGATTTTTTGCAAGTCCTCTGTGCTGATGTTGCCAGGAATTTCCTAAAATTAATGTATTATAATATAATTATTATTGTTAATATAAAATTATTATAATTATTATTATTGTTATTATTGGTATTAGTAGTAGTCATAGTAGTAGTATTGTTATAATTATTGTTAAATATCTGTATCCAGATTGAATTGGAATTTTCTTCTCTTCCTCCTCCTCCTCCTCCTCCTCCTTCTTCCTCTTCCACTGCCTCCTTCTCCAGGGGTGTCTTCAAATCTCACTGAGGGGCAAGCTTACTTATTTTTGGAGTAAGATGTATCCCAGTCATAATTTGGCTTGTTTGTGTTGTTTACAATTGAGTTTTTCTTCTTCTTCAAGGTAAACTATAGAGGCCGAGATGTGCAATTGGTCCGTGTCAGAAATCCATGGGGTAATGAGCGTGAGTGGGAAGGCGCTTGGTCAGACAAGTGAGTAATACATGTATGGGAAAAGAAAAGATGCATTGTGTGAACACAGCTTATAACTATGCAAAATGTTCACAAGTTGAAGAGACTGAAAGCTAAAAACTCCCATGCTGTGTACTATATAAGCCACTTTCACTCACACTGCATTCTACATTGTAAAGTGCGTGAGTGAATCACATCATTGTATCTTTTCTGGTGTAGTAATGGCAGTGCATTAAACCGGGAAATTGCAGTTAAAATAAACAGTCTTCTTAAAATTTTGCTTGGGGAGTGTTTAGTAAACAAAGTTTTGAAATTGGAAGAAAAAATAAGTGTTTTTTTCTTTTTTGTCGTAGTACCACTTTAAATGCGTTAGTGTATTGTGTTTTCTCATGCAAGGTAACAATATGTCTAATTTTTGTTAACTTTGTCTTTGTTTGAGAGGAATATTCCAACTTGGCTGTGCTATGATCAATTTTCTGCTGAATATAAAACCATGGCATTCAAATGTACTGAATAAGGGTTTTCTTTTTGAATAATTTCTTTAAGGTCCAGTGAATGGCGAAGCATCTCTGACATTGAGAAAGGGAAAGTGAATTTGAAATTTGATGATGATGGAGAATTTTGGTAAGTTGTTGATGTTTTATCCCCTGCATTTCAAGCTCCAACTACATTTATTTATAATAATGTTTCTGTCCACATTGTCTTTCTCTACCCAAGCTGTGAATGGGGTGCCTTGGAACTGTGAAAGAAATCTTGCCAAAAATCTGGCAGAAATTATTATAAAAACATTTGAATAAAAAAATCGTAGGGATCAGTAATCAAACTCACAACCCTTCTCCGCTACAAAAAACTCAGTTAGTGCTTACTATTCTAGATGCATTCCCTACTAAGTAATTGAAAGAGCTGGGTGAGTGTTCACCTCTTAATGGGAGGAGGACAATCTTGTACAAAGCTTGTTGAGTCTTAAAATTTTGCTTCTCATTTCAAGAAGTTAAATTTTGCACCAAAAAAGCTAGTATTTTTAGAGAAGTCCTAGGAGCTTTGCAAATGTAATTGACACAGAATTTTACAGTTTCTTGTTTTTGTCATTGCAGGATGTCCTGTGACGATTTCTTTAGATACTTTGACAAGTTGGAGATTTGCCACTTGGGACCAGACAGTGCTAGTGTGGGTGGTACACGGGCAAATAACTGGGAGGGGCGCACTGAGAAGGGTGCCTGGATACGAGGCTCATCCGCTGGAGGATGCCGCAACTTTCTCAACACTTTTGCCATGAATCCTCAATATAGGTATTGATAATTTACTGAGTGTTTTTTTTTTTGTGATGCTCAGTCATTGCAGTTTTAGAAGTATTTTATTTGATTTTGTGAAGGTTTTGCAAGGCAAAAATAACAGATTTCACCCCTCAACAACAACAAAGAAAAAAAGATAACATTTCCTAAAATAGAATGAGATTCAGTAAACAAGAAAATTATTTATGAACAATATTGTTGTCGTCAACTGTAACAGAAACAGTAACATACTGCCTTACCATTGTTTTAACTTATGCAACAAGAACACTAGTGATAGTAGTTTCGAATGACGTCTGGATGACTCATTCATCATTTTCAAATTTGTGTTACTAAAGTCATATTCTTGGGAGTTCATTATATAATAAAATGCGTGTGAAAGTCTTGTCGCAGGTGATTAAAAGAAATGCAATGTGGAATGTAGATGGTGTTAATTAGGTAAATAGTTTTGCTTTGACTGAGTCGGATTGAGTGTTCGGTTTTGGTTTCTTGCCTTTGATAAAGAGCATTTTGTAAATTAAGCATGCCAGCTTTCCATGGCATTTCTTTAGAATTGTGGATTGTTCCTGAAGATCTTTAGTTACACAAATTTGAAAATGATAAGTAAGTCATCGAAACATCATTCAAAACTACTATTGTTAATTTTTATTCTTTTACCAGTAATTGTTTATCCAAAACCTCTGTTATTAGCACAAGAACACTATTAATAAAAAAATCACTGAGGCAACTAGAAATTTTTTGACTTCCCATCAGTCATGATAATCGCAAGAATTAGTTTTTGTTGTTGCAATAAATAGTTGTCTCAAGGTAACTGAATTGTGCCAAATGATTCTACCATGATCCAGTTTAATGAACTGTGTTTGTTCCTACTCAGAGTTGATTTGACAGATGCAGATGATGATGAAGATGACAAGTGCTCATTGACAGTGGCACTCATGCAGACAAAGCGCCGTAAATTGAAGGCAGAAGAAGGGAAACCCATGTTGACCATTGGCTTCTCAATCTATAAAGTACTTTAATTTATGCATTTAATTACACCTAAATTGCAATGTTGGTGTCGTCCAAAGGTGAAAAAAGAAAAATGAAAAAGCCAAAGAGGAATTAACCCTTTCACTCCCAAGAGTGCCTTAAATGAAAATTCAAGACAAATCTCAAATTTCATTTTGTAAAAGACTTATTTATAAATAGTACCATGTGAAAGTACTGCTGACGAGGTTTCATTTGAATGGTCACACCATAGGATTTCATCCACAGACTCAAAAGTTAGAATCACCTTAATGTCTCCATAACTGACAGCTCTGGGAGCGAAAGGGTTGATTTACTCATGCAAATTGTATTCTCAGGTTCTAATAGTCCTTAAAGCACACGTGTACTACAATACAACACTTCAATTTGAGTGAGTTGATACATGGACCCCGTAAGGAGACTTTTGCAAAAGCAGATGTTTTGAGCATTTACCTCTTGTCAGGGCAAATTCTTGAATGTATTTGCATGCCTAATGTATCCCTTGGCTGCTTTGTTCATTTCTCTTTTCTGTTGTTATATGACAATGTTATTGCAGTTAGGTGTATATTTATTTGTGTAGTGAAATGCAATGAGAGTCTCAGTAGTACATTTATGTTAAGCGTGTCTGCCAGGCAAGAGCAGTCTTTATGAAACCTGTTGTTAGTGATGTTGGCAGATGTTTCTACAGCCTAAGTGGAAGTTGTGTTGGCAGTGAAGTAGAAAGCGTGTTGACAGTGGATTATTTATCAGCCTTCGAAGTTTCAACAAAGTATTTCTCTAAGATACAACAGTTTCAACAGAGGACGACTCTAAGATACATGTATAACAGACATTCGTTTATGGCATCACTTTGTTCCATGCAAAACAGATGTCCAAGGAAACACCCAAAGAAATCTTTTGTGAGGATTTACCTTAATGACAATAGGTAGCTTAACCTTGAATGCACCCCAAAAATCTAGTGCTTGCCCAACAAAAAAGGTCTGTGCTGCAAGTTAGGTCTATACTGTGTTTCTTGTGTAAACCTCACACCAAGTGCATGTACATGTACACCAATCAAATGTGTCTAATAAAACAGAGTCAGGCAGAGGTGGTGTTTAGGGGTGCAAAAGAGCTCATTTTAATTCTTGTCATTCTGATCTGTCACTGGGAATTTTATTTCTCCCAGATCGCAGATGAAGATTTGAAAGGTGGTAGGGCTGACAGAGATTTCTTCGCCTATCACGCCTCCACTGCTCGCTCACCAGTGTTCATCAATAGTCGTGAGGTTACTGGTCGATTCTTGTTAGATCCTGGATCTTACCTGATCATTCCAACAACATTTGAACCACACCACAGTGGCGACTTCATTGTACGCATCTTTTCTGAGAAGCCTGTGGCCTCAGGGTATGGCATTTTACAATTTAGAAATCTGTAGAACTTAACCCTTTCACTCCCAAGAGTGCCTAAAATCAAAATTTTAGACGAATCCCAAATTTCATTTTGTATAATACTGAAATATAAAATACTACCACGTGAAAGTTCTGCTGGAGAGGTTTCATTCGAATGGTCACACCATAGAATTCATCCACAGAACCACCTTTAATGTCTCCATAACTGACTCTGGGAGTGAAAGGGTCAACAGGTAGCCAGCTTTCATTTTCAAGTAACTGTTCTTGCTCAGATCTGGCTTTTTGGGGGTTCAAGAGTAGGGGGGCTGAAATTCATTAGGAATACTACATTGCTTAATCTTATTAATTTGTCTTTTGGTTACTACTTGTGTTAAAGAGAAAGCATGTTTAGCTGTTGTGTTTAACAGCGCTACATGTTGGAACATTGCCATAAGCACCAACTTAATGATTGATTAGTTTTGGTAATGTTTTGGCATGTTTTGACAAATATTTCATAGCTTCCATTTCATTTGACCATTCAGATCCAAGAAGTACATGTATGAGAAGAGTTATCATAACTTCACCTCTCTCAGTTTTTCGTTTCAATTGTTTTTTGTTTCAATTTGTTTTATTTCTGTTCTTATCCCGGACAATCGGACACTGATGTTAGTGCACCCTGTCATGTCCTGTGGAATATGTGCTGTAAAAAAACCTGTCATCTGCATCTTTAACCGAAATGCTTCTATTACCAGAGTGGAAATTGATTTCAGCATCATTTGGTCTTGTTTCTTTTTATAGCAAAGTTGACGTGAGGACCTCCATCCAGTCTCGAGATGAACGCCGATCTAAGGTTAATATCAATGTTTTTTGTTTTTCAAGTGTTTTGTTATTCTCTGTACCACCTTTCATACAGTAGTGCTAACTAGTTTTTTGAAAGTGAAATTCAAGTCTGAATTTTTTCAGGTTTCTTCTTTCGACTGCTTTAGTTGAAATATCCTCACTGCGCTGGTCTACATATATTTCCAGTAGCACTACGTAACTGTGAACTGGGGTGAATAGTGTTTCAAATTAAGAGTCTCATTGGTGTCAACCACAGGGAGCCACAATTTGGCAAGAGGTCAAGGGGGCCACTTGCAACAACAAGCATTAACCAGTCAGAGACCAACACTGCTAAAATTTAAATTATGGAGGAATTGTGACCATTAGTCCAGGTTCATTGAGGCTACGTAAGCGTGCTCAGCCTAATGAGATCTCCCTAATAATTCTAGAAGTCACACTGCTTCCTGTTGAGAACATTACTGCAAATCTGATTTTGTTTTGTTATTTTGGGAAAACTGGCATAAGATTGTGTGGTATTTTCTTGAATAATTGTTCAGGGTGTTTATTGCAAACTTGGTAACTCAAAGGCAAGACAAACAGACAGAAAGAAAAGACCTGAAAAGTCACAGGAAACCCACCCTTTTCACGAACCCCCTGAGGGGTATTAATAATTATTAATAATTATTAATAACTATTAAGTATTTCTTTCTTGATGTCTCAATAAGGATTGTAAATGAAGGGACCTTAGAATCACCTTCCCGGTTTACATTTATTCAACAAATAGATTCCATGTTGCTGTGTATCTGTTCAGTTATAGATCACAGATGACGTCAAAATGTGGTAAGAACAAAAAGTGGCACATAAGGTGATAGTCGAGTATGGCCCTGATGTTCTTACCACATTTTGACATCTTCTGTGATCTACTACTAAACAGATGCATGGCAACATGGAATCCATTTGTTTTATATAATAAAGAAAAAGTAAAAGTTTTTAATGATGTCGTAATTTATGGGTCTGTCCTCTAATAGTGAGAACCAATCAAAAGGGACGAATAATTGGGCTTACCATATAATTGACAATCTACATGACTGTATCTGCAGTGGACTATCCCATAGAGGGATAGGTGGGGGGGGGGGGTGGGCAGAAGAAATGTTCAACACCCTTTTTCTCCTTGTGCCCCAGGAATGAAACCACTGTCCAGTGCATTGTATGAGCGATTATGCTTGTATGAGCCATTACTCTTCTTTGCTGACTTTTTATTTCCTGTTGGTGTTGTATCACTCTATAGTACCGCCCTCAAAGCAAGGAGGAAGATGACGCAATGGACTCCTCTTTCAAACAACTCTTCTTGAAATTGGCTGGAGTGGTAAGCATTTAATGTCAAGTCCCTTTAACTAACTGAATCATTGAACCAAGAAGAATAAAAAATAAACAGATAAATGCAAATTTTATCTCTTTTGGTAAGTAATTGATGGTCGCATGGAAGTATCACATGTGGATTTGAAGGTTAGAACCACCTTAATTGTTCGTAATAAATGGCACCACAGGAAAGTACTGCTATATAGCATATATCTGAATGGTCACACTTTCAGATTTTATCCTTGGACAGGATCAATTGCTAGAACCTTAATATTTGCATTATGTATGGTGCTGCAGGAAATTATTGCTCAATAAAGTTAGCTTTTATTTGAATGGCCACATGAAATTGACCCTAAACCAACTGGCCAGGACTGTAGGCAGAACCATTGTTGTGATACTAGGTCTGGTGTTGGTTACCTTTCAGGGTGCCTTGCTCTTTTACAAAAACAGCTGTAATGAGCATGTGCTAAAACACAAAATAATGCAATGTTGGGGTCATGGCAAACAATAGTTTCCTTTTTTCAGAGGTTAGGGTTGGTTTTGGGCAACTCTAACTTAACCTAACCCAAACCCTCACCTGTAAAGTGTTAATGTTTTGTGATTTAAATGCACACATTAAGTATTTGTGTTTCAACATGCACTTGCAGGCTGTTGTTTTTGTTATGGAGAACGGCACCCCTAAAAGTAATGAAATCCGTTAGGTCTGACTCTGGGAGTGCAAGAGTAGTAGCAAGTGTAAATGATTATTTTTATCATATGCTATTGCAGGACAGAGAGATTGATGCATTCGAGCTTCAACAGATCCTTTCAACTGCCACCAAGAAAGGTATATGGCTAATCTTAAACAACTACTGTAATGCATACCATACCTGCCAACCTTATTAAATCAGAAATAGGGACCACGCCCCCCCCCCCCCCCCCATCCCTGTCCTGGGGTAGTACCTTGCCCCCAGCACTGAACAGGTTCCAGGGTGCTCCAGGGTTTTTGCATCAATTTTTGAAAATATTGCCTGTACTGTACTGTTTTCAATTAGCATTCGAATTCTCAGGTGTTTAAAGGTCTCAAGCACCACATGTATTGCACAAAACAATAGGATTTAAGAGTCAAGACCAATCTTAAACTTTCCAAATTGTTACAAAGAAAATGTGTTTTTCCCCCCTTGAAAATCGGAATGACCCTATTTTTTTAGGTTTTGAAACTCAAAAATCGGGACAATTCCAATTAAATCGGGACGGTCGGCAGGTATGGTAATGCATGATTTGATTTATGCCTGGGTGCTGATTCAGTTTTCAACAAGTTCTAGTCAAGAGTAGATTGGCAAAATCATGGAAGTATAGATGGCTGATGTCAATCTTTCAAAGAAGTTAGGCACCTGGCAAATTGAATGTGGATTTTTGTGTTGAAAGCACTGGACAATTTCAGTTTGTAGCCAGAAGAGGGGGCTGTTATTGGAGATGGGCTTTTTGCCACGCAGTGTTTTCAAGGCTTGGCCTTTTGTCCACCTTGCAGCAGAAACTGGTCATGGGACCAATGAGGAAATGGCATCCAGTAATGGCATCCAGACTGATTTTTCCTTCAATTAATATGAATGATAAGTCTTGCGTTAACACTGGCGGGTAGTTTCATTTTGGTTTCTTAAATTTCGAACATTTGTAGCACGCATCGTGCGGCATGTTCTGATCACGTGATCCGATCACACGTGGAAAATATCACGAAACTTAAAGGTTTTTGTGTGACTTGCACGTTTCTGCACGTCTTGTGACTACTGACGTCATAGCAAATTCATAGACAAATAAAGAAATAAATACATAAACTTCCGGGTGATGAGAGCTCATCCCAAAAACTGGTTCCAAATTCTCCAATTCCTGACAACGACTCTCAGTGTGGGTTAGCCTGAGAAAACAGCCGACGTTTTGCGAGGTCGCTGCTTGAGCCCTCGCAAAACAACGTCTGAGTAATGAGCGCAGCAATTCCATACTGATGACGTGCACTACCCGGATCTTGGTAGGGCTTCTGATTGGTTGTGCCGCGAGGGAATTTTCTTTCAACCAATCAGAAGCACTACCAAGATCTGGGTAGTGCACGTCATCAGTATAGAATTTCTGCGCTCGTTACTCAGACGTCGTTTTGCGAGGGCTCAAGTGGTGACCTCGCGAAACGTCAGCTGTTCCTGAGGCTAAGTGTGGAATTAATTGCTGACAACCACAGTACTACAGATAGTAATACACAACCAGTTGACTCTGTCATCGCAATCCACACCAAAGTGGCTACAGTGTGTGACAAATGCCTAAGAAAGCTATCATTCCGAGCTGCAATAATTAACTAATTAATAAAATCTTTTGAGTTGAATTGTACCCCACATGTTATATTGTCTTGGACTGTATAAATTTTAATGATTATTGGCTTGGTGGAAAGGTATAAAGTAATTAATTGTTACTGTAGGAAGTGAAGATCTTTCCCCCTTAAAGTAGGCTTCATGTGAATTCTTTGTTTGTATTTAGTGTTGCAGGGCAAGGAGTTCAGCTTGGAGGCGTGCAGGTTAGATTCGAAGAAGTTAATGGCATAAATATCTACATAAAGAATGCTATTATCCGTTAGTCAAAGTAAACTTTTCTGCAGAGTAAATGCATGCCCACATGGCATAAAGAGCGCATTTTATTAAATTTGATTCTGGTTGTACAAATACAGTATTATCTTGCTCAAAGAACATCAAAAAGGGATATTTGAATTTCAGTTTTCAGAGGTGGCAAGGCATTGCTCTTAGAGAGAGATCGCAGGTGTCCAAAAGGATCCGAACCATGAAATTTGGGGTGCCTAGCACTTAAGCTTTTTGCAAAAAGTTTTGCAAGTCACCCATGGGGTGAGTCCAAGTTTTTCTAGTCGCCTGAGGCTGCCAAGCACTCCTAGAGCACAACTCTGGACCCCCGGGGGGAGGGGGTACTCCCTCATCTGACATTAATGGGGACGTGTGGCCCGATACGGTATGGCTTTCAGAAGGTTTTGTCTTAAACGGGGTATCAATTTCATAACCTTTTGTCTTCTTCGGGGTAGGGTAATAGGTAATCATCGCAAACAGTTCAGTCGCTTTGTAAAGATTTAACTAGATTTCTAATTGTCAGGGTATTAAAACAAGAAACAGTTTATCCTTACTCGATTCCAGTCTAAAACAGGGTATAATTTTGAGTTAAAAGTCTCAGAGAAGTTTTGCAAGAAAGTGAATTCTGTCTTAAGGCCCGTTTACACATGCGATTTTTGACGCTATTTTTGTCGTACTCTCCAATGAAACTTTCGTCACAAGTGTAAACTAGCAGCGATTTCTCTGCGATTCTGGGTGCGATGTTTGCTAGAATTTCCCAAAAAACGCCACCAAGCTGCATCAATTTTCGAACATGTTCGGAACATGTGCGATGTAGCGGCGTCAAATCACACTAAATTCACCACTAGGTTATAGGCAGGATGTAATGATGCAATTGACTTGAGTGCAACAAAATTGCATTGAAAAGTGTGACAAAAGCTGCATCAAAAATCGCATGTGTAAACGGGCCTTTAAACAGGGAAGCAAAATCAGCGATTTGTGTCAGGGTTTGAGCACCCGGGTGCACCTCCCCACCCAAACATCTTTTGAGTACCCCTACCCCCTCCATCTTTTGAGAACCCTTACCCCCCCCCCCCCCGTACCCTTGATGGAAAAGGGGAAGACTATTAGGCAGGTTATTGCTTTGTACTAAAAACTTCTAATATGATTGGTTTTCTCTTTTTATTCCTAAGGAGCATCATAGACCTCAAGGATGTATCTTTTACTGCAAAAACAGCAGCGAAAAACCTTTTGTTGAAAAACAAAAATGACGTTCTTCTCTTCAGAAAATGATAACATTAAGTCACTTCTCAAATAGCTTTCAAGCCTAGTTTTCTGGAATGTTTTGCGTCGCAAAGATTTAAAAAAAAAAACAAAAAAAAAAACGGTGCAATCCCTAATGTACCTATAACATAATTAACGTGGTAAAGTCAAATAATATCTATCCGTGGGTATTTTGTTTAAATCGAACTGTAAACTCCTTAAGTTCAAGTAGTTTTATATAAAATTTTAAATCTCTGCAGCCGTTTTTGATGAAAAAGATTGAAGAGGTGGTATGGCTGTGAACTGAACTTTTAATCAGGGGGTCCCTCAGGATCTCACCCTGACCACTGGCATTTGCTACATGCTAGTCCCGTGTTCAACATCAAGGTTAACGTTCCATAATTTGTAGCATTTTTGGCTTACTGTTTCCTTGATCATCACTTTTCCCTTAATATTTATTTATGCAGTGATTTATTTTATTTTATTTATATTTTAAATCTTGTCAGGGGTGTGTTAAGTGTTTCGTAGTATTGTATCCTTAACAGCACACAGGACGACAAGACAGGAAAGCTGGACTATGACGAATTCAAGGAAGTGTGGGCAATGGTTAAAGATTTACTGGTAAGTGAACTGTAGCCGGCTGTATCTTCACATCAAGAGTAATGTTCGTGTATGACAGTGATTATGAATATGCAAGACTTGACCGCATCAGTGAATAGAGGAAATCATAATGATAACAAGAAAATCCCCAAGGGCATTAGACTTCGCCGTCATTTTCCCTCCCCACGGGTGCAAAATATGTTACGGTCACTCAAGATACGAGCCCAAGAGGTAAAACGGAATTTGTTTGGCCGAGCGAAAACCGGAGGTCTGAGGCAAGTGACCATGATAAAACAGTCCAAAAAAAAAAAAACAGTAGCAACGATACTGCCAAGCAGCAGCAGCAGCAGCAGCAGCAGCAGCAAACAAAGAGTGGACTGGTCTGCTTTTTGTCCATAACCTCTTAGGCGAGGCTCAGTTGCTTAATTACCATACAGAGAAAACATGAGCAGATGCTAGTTTTAGTAAAGTAACCAGAAAGGTGATCTGTTTGTAGTACAAAGTGTACAAGAAACAAGAGGTGCTCGCAAGCACTAGGAAAAGTGCTCAAGAAGCAAGAAGTATAGTCCAAGGTCTTTGCAAAAAAAAAAAAACGGATTATGCTCTAAACAGTGTTTTGATTAAGGACGGTGCCTCCTAATAGAGATGTATTTTTCCAAAGGTTATGACTATGGGGAAAAAGTAGATCGTAGCAAGGGTCATTGGAATCGAAAAAGAAAACTGTGGGTAACCACGCGTTTTTTAGAGATAACTAAGCAACCATAATTCTAAAAAAGTGTTAAATACAAAGAATGTATGGCAATTTCTTTCCAAATTTAAGCTCAATTATCTCAGAAAAATGCGTGGCTACCCCCAATTTTCTTTTTGGATTCTGATAGCCCTTGCTGAGATCTGCTTTTTACACGTAGCCATAAACCGCGCGAAAATATTGTTGTATTAGGGGGCAATTTCCTAAAGAAACCCGAATATCCCGAGATGCGCAGAACGTATGCGCAGTAACAAAAGGAGGCACCGTCCTTAAGACTGTTGTTATTTGGCAGAAAATCTTCTCTGAGCATGACAGGGACAACAGTGGAACCATGGACATGTATGAAATGCGGAATGCCCTGTCAAAGCAAGGTCAGGATTACAGCCTGTTCACATTTTAAAGAGTCTTTTGGATCCTTGTACCTGCGTTTGTGCGTTTTATCAGGTTTTGAGTTTCCTGTGGCACTGTTTGTTATGTTTTTGCATGGCGGCTAAAACTTTTTTCTCTGTACACAAAGGTAGTTGTAACTTTTGGGTGTGACCTAAAGTTTGACCGTTCAAATGAATGCGATTGCGCGGTTCCTATGGTATATGGTACTGTCTATTATTCTGTACAGGGTGTTTCTAAGTTTTGAGCCCATTAAGTCTTTAAGTGCGCGCATTCAAATGAAAGCTTTTGAGCTTTACTTTTCTTGGACGTTATGTCTAACGTTTTCAGTGTGACCACTCAAATGGAAATTACTGAGCAATACATTTCTGTGGTGCTGTTAGCCTATGAACAGGCTCCGCGGTGGGCAAAATAACGCGAAAAAATCGGCGAGCGACCAACCACAAGCACTAAGTGCTGAAATAATTTCGTGATTCTATTTTAGTGAATAGTTGTCATTGATTGAAGTCTAGCTGACCAATCTGAAGGTTTGGGTGTAACTGGAAACGATTGGCAGGTTGTTTCGAGATCGTTTTAGGATTGCTGGAGATTGTACACAGAACGTTTAAGATTGTTTAGATTGTACTGAATGTTGTCCATTGGACAGCCGCAATAAACTGCAAAAAGGCGAAAAGATACAGTCCTCGTTTGTGTAAACCAGCGTGTGCGGAGAGATTCCTAAGCGCAGTGGAAAAATCCACGAAGTGGGGAAGAAAACGGAGCTCCAGTCCGCGCTGGGCTCGCTTCGCTCACCGATTTTCTTTCCGCGCTATTTTCCCCACCGCGGAGCCTGTTCACCGGCTTTGGTATTGTTTGTTATGTTGTAGGTGGTTCTAACTTTTGAGTCCGTGGGCGAAGCCATTTCAAATGTGCCAGTTTTTTCATGCACACTGTTTGTTATGGTGGTTTTTGTTTGTGGATTAAACCTATGGTGTGACCATAAATAGAAGTTACCGAGCAGTTCTTTCCTGTGGTGTGGGTCCTTGTCCTTTAATAGTCTCTCTTAATCTTAAAAGTGGAAGGTTTGAATAATGCACCTAACAATATCTTATGTTCTTAGGTATTAACCTGAGTGATAACACACTGAATGCCATCGCTGCTCGCTTCAACAACAAGAAAGGAACATTGTCTTTTGATGATTTCCTGCAGATTGTCTGCCGTATTTACTCTCTAAAAGGTGTGTTTTATTGCCGGCATGTGATAGATTTTCGTTGACGAATATGGCCTTCTGAATAGGTATTCCGCCTTAACAAACAGTTGGCGTGCAAGCCAAGACCACCATGTTCTCTCCGATTGGTTTAAGTACTATGGACAGGTTTCCTTCTCTGTAAATGATTTTAACTCAGGAGTCGTATCATAAGTCGGTGAAGTGTGATCGTGTGGGAGACATCGACTGACGTTTCGACAGCCTGAGCGGAAGTTGGACTCTGACGATGACTTCCGCTCAGGTTGTCGAAACGTCAGTCAATGTCAGCACAAAGAGTCCTGCTCGGGACTACACTCAACCGGACGATTATACTTTACCGACCAAGGTTTGTTTTCTAACAGCAAGGCCAGCAAAACACAAAACAAAAGCAAACCCATGAATACTTTTGACAGTCAAAAACTGCTCTACTTGTACAAAATCTGTGTTTACCAAACGAGCAAATGAAATGGGGTGCATATAAACCAAATAAATGTTTGTTTCTTCTTTAACTAATTACCTGGTGAGTAAGGCCTGATAATCGCCTTCCAAGAAAGTACGTTATTTAATCATTTTCATGCCTTTTTCTATCTTGAGATCGATTATTTTTGTCAAGTGAAACCTAAATTGCCCCGCTTTACTCGTTCAAATTAGACTTACTTTCTTGTGTGACTAATCGCTTATTATTTCTCGTAGATGACTTTGATCGCCGCGCGGACAGGAGCGGACTGGCCAAGTTTTCTTTGGACGAAGTAAGCAAATTAAAATTTCTTTTCGCCTGTCGTTTTAAGTTATCTGTCGTTGAATTTCATATTAAGTTCATCGTATTATTGACACTATTCTCGTCTGGACGATAACAGTAGGCCTTATGCATGTTAACGTCATCGGTTCAAAATTCACCCTTAAGCTTCGTTTGCATGAAATTATTTAACATTTGGAACTTTTATAAATTTCTTTATTGGAATGCTGACAAGCATTTTGACAAACAATCACTTATTAGACCGTTTTTACATTGATTAAGTATTACACTGCGCCTCTTCATTGCTACCCTTAAGTACCATGCATTGCCATGCATTTGCAACCTGACCCTTCTATGTGCACGTATTCTTTTCAACTTTGATGCTTTGGGAGTTCATGGATGACAAACTGCACAAATTGACACTTCGAGGTTTGTGGGGGGGGGGGGGGGTGAAATTTGCGAGTCTGACGTAAACGCGAATAAAGGTTATAGACAAACTCAGGGTGCATTCGTTTGGGACTATTCTGGCTATTCTTATTCCGGTTTAGGAATAAGAGAATACGCGGAATTTCAATTTCGAAAAGAACGCTCCTTCTGAAAACGGAATACCCATGGCGGAGGTGACCTGAGGACCACTATGTCTGCACACGTGCGGGCGGCCGCGTAGGATTTCCCGCCAAAAATTTCCCAAAAGAACACTTATTCTGGCTATTCCGAGTGAACAGTACTCCTTTCATTCTTTTCATTCTGCTCTCGGGAGCAGAATGAACGGAATGATATTTCGTTCATTCCGAAAACGGAATCGCTCCTAAAAGAACACAGATACCGTCTATTCCGAGTATTCCTATTCCGGAATAGTCCCAAAAGAACGCGCCCTCAGTAAAAGTTGAAAGTAGAGCGGTCAGGTTCCTTCCACAGGCATGTTGGAAATTTTTGTTTGCTGTGGATTTGGCATTATTAAGCGACGGGGTGTTCCAGTGGCCATATTCCGAAAGAGAATACACAGAACAACCATCGAAGAACTTCTTGTAACAGTAATAGCATCCGACTTGCACAAGCAAGCTTCAATCTACCTTGCCGCCTAAAACTGGGGTTAACTTACTAATCTTAAAATTGGTGGGTCGGCAAATTGAGTTATGAGATATTTAAGTTCAAGGAACTGTCAATTTTCAAAGGTACTTTCCGATAAACCCTTCCTTCGCCCGTTTTCTCAAGAGAAATCATGGAAAACTATTTATCGCTGTAAAGCTAGTAAAACCCATTTGTGTGGTAAGCGCTCGCAAACCTTCGAACTATTCCGTTTGTTCTCTTTGGGAATACGGCCAATTAAACACACTCAGTTTGTTCAGTCACTTATACAGTGCTGTTGTAGTATTTTACTGGTGTCGCAGCCATGTTTTTTTTTTTAGATTGTAGCTACATTATTTGTTCATGCAGTCACGTAATCGTGTTATAAGACCTTATATTAGAAGTATATTCCAATGCGTGTCATGCAGTATTTTAACGTTTCATTCATCATTCGTGATTTTTGCCTTTCAGTACCTTCGTGCCTGTCTCACTCTGTAATCTGTTGAAGACCAAATAATCTCTTTATGGGTAATTGGCATCTACTTAACTGTTTTAATGTCCTTAATACTTTGCTAATATAATGCTACCTTAAAACATCGTGTGCTTCTACTCGTAAGATTTTCCTCTGTGAGAAAACAGACGTTTTAAGGAATCTACTGTGCTGTGTCGGTTGGGGAAGTGAAACTGGTAAATTAGATAATTATCCACCGTAAAGAAATTCAAAAGCTGTCGAAAAGCAGAAATTCAAGCGTGCGCTTTATGCAAAGAATACACATTGACGAAACAGAGAGGAGGCAAGGCGACTGCTTCTGCGGGACGGCGAAAGAAATGACAAAGACGCATCCAAACCAGTCACGACGACGTGGAAAGAAATAACAAACGCGCAGCAAAACCAGTGGCTCGACACCATATCTTCCTTGTCATCGTAACCGAGGCATGAAGGTCGCAGTCTTCCCCTACATTAGGGTACTATGTACAAAAAGCCGCGGTGAAATCGCAAAGGAAAAATTCGTCTTTGATATAAACCACATACAACCCACAATGCCTTGATTCGCTTTGACGAAGGGCTAACGTTCCAAACGTCAGCTTTTTAATTTCTCAGTTTACCGTGGCTAATTTACCTCATCAACTCAGGTTTCCTTTGTGCGTTGTGTGGCTTTCTTTACATAAGCTATCGTTTGAGTGAGTTATTGAGAACAAAAAAATATTCTACGGCTAATTGTTCGAAAGCTGTTTATCGTTAGTCCGGGAAGAGAAGTGAACCAAGGTTTTCTTTGCTCTATTTCAAAGCATTTCTTACGGTAAAAGTCTGGCCTTTGCGATTTTGTCAGTTCAAGAAATGTAGCTGTAACTGCGTTTAGACCGGTTATTTATTAACCGTAATAGAGTTATGCATAACTTAATCCTTTGGTTCGTGGCTAATGAGGAACTTTGAACTCCTGTACGTACACAACACACTTTCTCATTATTAATGGATCGCTTAACGAACATTACCGTTTGCTAAAATAAACGCCCGGAAACTTAATTAGGGTTTTGGAGAGGGGTGGGGGGGGGGGGGGGAATAAGGCACAGGAACCTGGGTGTAAAATGGGCGGGGTATGGAGTAAAAAGAACAATTTACCCAACGGAAACTAAAGGAGGTTGCTTGCCAGCCCCCCCCCCCCCGCCCCCGCCCCCCCCTCACTCCATCGCTTATCGACACTCTCAAGGAATGCCCGTTGTAAATGATCGGAACGTTTCTTTGTGCGTTTCTTTGTGAGGTGGGAGTAGTGGGGGAGGAGGTAAAATAATAAGGGGCGTTTATTCGAGTAAATACGGAATCTATACTTCATACGCAAGTTTATTTGACTCAGCCACCATTATTGGATAGTGTATCGTGCCAAATCTTGGGGGATGACTCTAAGGTGCATACCCTCCCCAGATTTCGTGCGCCACACTATTGGAGTGTTGATACTTCGCATTTTTCCTCGTGACCCATTGCATCGAGACTGGAGTTGTGGCTTGCTAAAAGTTCGTAACGTCTAAAAAAGAATTTTCGTCGATGTTGGTGTGAAACAAAAAAAGGAAAAAACTCAGGATCCTTACTGAAATCTTGCTCTGTCTGGTAACTTCCTTTCACGATTCATCTCCAACTTTAACTTTCATCAGTTTCATGCGTACCTTTTTTTGCAAGTACTGGTATTTTTTTGCGGGTTAAAAGTCACGAGGAAGGTGCTACCCTTAAATGCAAACGCCGTCTAGGCTTGTCACGCAGTGTCTCAGCGGAAATTGTCTGACAGACCACGGACGTTTGCGAAGGAGGCTTCAATGCTCTGTCACCCTCGGGCAATGCCGAGAGGGCGCTAGCGATTTCAGTTACTAACCATATTGTTCTCTCTTTGCTTTTCAGTTCATCAACACAGTCGTGACTTTGTAGTGTAGCTAAGATGGCAAAGAAAAATAAAGGAAATGCTCGCAAAGCATACTGAACTTAAACTTGGATTAGAAGGGAAGGTCCACCGTATAAGTAGTCTAGTCAGGTAGCTTTTCATATCGTTTTTATGTCCTGCCGGTCAGCTCTTCTCCTGGACGTCACGCAATTTGTCACCGGTAGTCGCTCATTGAGCGAGACCCGGAACGATGGCGAGGAAAATCAATTTCTTGTGTGTCAAGTATTTACTACTAAATATATTCGATTTTGAATTTTACTCAATGTAATGTTAAGGTAGGGCAATTTTATAAATTAACCGTTTAACGTAAGTAACCCAATTGGTAGACAGTTTTAAGGGTTGGTTGACGGTGAAGGGTGTTTCGTGGCCAGATTACGCAAACGGCTTTGTGCAGTTTGTATCAGGCAGCTTTTGTTGGTCTTAATTACTATTTTAATTTCACTCGTATTTGTAACTGGTGTATTAGGTTAAAATAGCAGTGAAAAAACTGGAAGCAAGTGAATGGGCATTAAAGTTTGTTCAAACACAATTCTGGAGTGTATTGATTAAAGAACTTTAAAGCGAGCATTTTGCCATCTTTGAATTAACTAATATTGTCCGCGCAAAGCCCGGGAGTGTTATTCTATGACGTCATTATGCGAAAGCGAGGCCTGAACAAGCGGAATCGCGAAGGGACTAGGCTGATTTCTGGGATGTTATTGTGTCGCAAGGGAGAATACCAACCAGATGTGACCGAGTCGTACCCAGTCGCCGATATGTGGTTTATAGAAACAAGGAGAAATTCTTTAGTCCACTTTGGCCAAGGGAGTCTGGGTCAGATATAATTATTATTAGACATCATTCGTATCCTATCTTCTTCACCCCGAATCTGGGAACGGGTTATGCAAGATGAGTAAACCCCGAGTCATACCCGTAATTATTGAATTTGTAGCTGTCTGTGGTTCACGCACACCGATTATTAGCGATTACAACACATCGCTTAATTTTCGCGCGCGCTCATTGGACGAAACACATCACGTGGTACAAAGTCGGACGGCGGGTATCAGGTGATAGCCGTCCGATTTGATATCCGTCGTCCGATTTTATTGACGAGAGAAAACAAGAAAGGAAGTAGCTTTTTCAGGTTTTTAACTTTTCAGATCTAATCGACTAAACTAACCAGCTTGGATTTGTTTAGCTGCAAATGTACATGTGCCTTGAACCCCACTGAATGTTTTGTCTTTACTACAATAAAGCGTGGGCTGTGCAGAAATTAACTGGAGGATTATGAAATCAAAAAACCCCTTCCTGGCTTGCTAGTATATCGGAGGACAATGCCCTTGGCTGAAAGATTGTCCTCAAAATTTCACAGTTGCCCTGGAAGCTTCGTTTCTCGGTCAACTTCACTTTTCGGGCAATCTTGAAGCTTCGGACATTATGATAATATCCTCCGATATACCAGCCGCCAGAAGGGGTTTATTTACTAAATAACGCTGCGTTTTGCCTAATGTGGAAATTGCACACCGTGTCAAGTGCGTTTTCGCTACTTCTGTCCAAAAAGTATTACGTGGCAAAAACATTCAACAAACATTACAGAGGTTGAGAATAAAAAATGGTATTTCACTGGCGCTTGTTGGATGTGAGACGATCACGACCAATTCGTTGGCTCTGTGATCATTTACCACTTCCTATCCAACGCGCGCTCTTAAACTGATCCTTACACGTAACTATTCTCGTACAGCATTTTCAACAAAAGAAAATGTCCCTTAAAATATGTATTTATTTCCAGCAGTGAGTGGTATGAGAGTCCGTACACACTTACACTTTATAAAAAGCCTTCGCTTTCATTTGGCCGAAAACGTTCTAAATAGCTTCGTCCACGCATCGTTTTCACTGGACTAACACTTTCTCCGTTTGAAAACACATAGTTATTGATGCGTTGTCCATGACTAGAACGAGCGAAAACGAGGCCATCCTTTCCAGAAGTCTGAGTTTTGGTCAGTCCACATCAAATCTCTACTTACACAAACGTTTTCCGTCTCCGTTTTCATCAGCGTTTTGATTGTTCCATTGTCGACGAAAGGCGAAGAAAGGTTGACTCGTTAGTGTGCACAGGGCGTAACACAAATTGTCACATTTTACGACTGAACGTTCGCTGGAAATCGAGCATCGCATCCTACAAAAAATTCCCGCGCCTTCGAGTGAGCTTGCGTACGTCTGTGGCAATTAAAAGCAAAGGCACGCTTCCAAGCAACCAACGGTGAGAAAACTGAAAATAAACAAAATCTACCACCCTATAGGAACTACAGGAATCTAGTTTTAGATTCCTCATTTCCAGGATGGCAGTTGTCACCTTGAAGGTCTAATGTTACAACGTATGTACAAATTAAAAAAAGTGAAGACTGCAGCCATCAGAACTTGAATTCTTTGTACTTCTTGGCGGACTTGCCACTGTCTGTAGCCTTTTTTCGTTTCTAGAAAAGCAAAAAATAACCAGATTATTTTATAATTTTCACTCAAACAACGCAATTACCGTTCCTTGGGCCCGTTTCTTGAAACTCGCGATTTCCTACCGTACCCGAAAACTATTTCACGTTCACAATACTCTTCACCCGAGACTCAATTTCTGATCGATTTTGAAAGCTAAATTTTGAGATCTTTGAGCAAGTTTGCAATAACAATTACCACCAATCGATTGAAAAAAACGGACTTGAAAAAATACTTTTTTGGGCCGGTAATTATCGTGACTTTCGATAAACTGGCCAGAGAGTTTATGCGCACTACCCAATCGGAATTCGGAGACGGCGACAACAAAACCAACCCCAGTTCCCGTGTGCCCGTGAGCGTGTTTCCTGAAAGGTATCCTGAGATTCTGATTCGACAGTTAGTTTAATTTATGCAAATCGATTGAAATGGTTGCACCTCGGTAGGTCGCCGTGCCGCCCGACAATACCAGATATTTTTGACAACGCTTTCAAAAAGCACATTTGCACCATAGAAAACCTAAAAATAACGGCCCAGATTTGACAAAAGTTAGCAGATCAGTGCAGGGAAACTACTACTTAGTGCCTTTGGCCACGGATGGCCGGAATGGAAATCTATTGCCTGTTCCAGGCTCCGGGATAGCGAGGAAAGGAAAGCGCGAATTGACAAAACGAACGCGTAAAACGCGTGGAGGCTGGGGAGAGACGAAGCGAACATCTTTTCCCGAGATCCCGCGCGCCTTATTTGCGTGTTCCCTTTCTAATTTCGATGCCGTTCCTAGGTATTAGCGACCTTCAGATCGGACTACGAGTACGAGATTGAGTAGGAGCACGACTTTTCAATCGTAGTTCGCATGGTTTTAGATTGGCATCTGTCTCACCAAAAGCGTAAACATACCTTCCTTCTCTATTGTTCAGCAACAGGGAGAAGTATTGGGTCTGTGGACATAACTAGTTTGAAATTGGAAAGTCGTGGTCGTACTCAATCTCGTACTCGTAGTCCGATCAGAAGGTCGCTACTAACTAGAGGATGATGATGATGGAACCTCTGAAAATAACAGGCATAAGGGTAAGCGATTCAAGTCCATGATTGAACGCACACAGGCTACGATCCTTCCCATGCCACACGTATCCACCGGCTTGTAGACACCCTAGCGACCTTCAGATTGGACTACGAGTAAGAGATTGAGTACCAGTACGACTTTTCAATCGTAGTTCGCATGGTTTAGATTGGCATCTGTCTCACCAAAAGCGTAAACATACCTTCCTTCTCTACTGGTCAGCAACAGGGAGAAGTATTGGGTCTGTGGACATAACTAGTTTGAAATTGGAAAGTCGTGGTCGTACTCAATCTCGTGCTCGTAGTCCGAGCTGAAGGTCGCTATTATCTGAGAACCTGAAACAGGCTAGGAAATCGATTGCAATTTGAAAAAGTGAGTTAGCTTCTTACAAGTTTTTCAGGAGGAGCAAGAGGATCTCACCTTTTGTTTAGCAGCGTGTTCTGCGACCATGTCACTGAGGTCTTCTTTTTGTAGTTGGCTTTCTCTTTCCTTTAGCTGTTCCTCGTATCTGAAATGCGCGAGTAAATTTTAAATTGGATTCATACTGAAGACTTTTCACACAAAGAGGGTCTGGTCTCATGTTTTATCAGCCTTGGGGAACAACTCAGTGTGCTCCAATACATTGGACAAGATATCTGGACAGACATAAAGGCTGCCTCCTCAGATGAACAAAATATCCACTTGTACAAGTCTACAGAAACCAGTACAGCTAAAATGGTTTCATGGTACAGTTACCAAACGAAAAACTAGTACTATTTTTCAAGGTCTGTAGGGGTGTCTCCGGAGCGCTCGAGCCCCAAAATTTTTACCCACGAGCCTGAAGCCTGAAGGCGTACTCTGCCAAGAGGACAGACAACAATGTTTATTTTGGCTAAATGGAGTTCTGGAATGAAGCGATGGAGCCCTGGAGAGCCCAATTTTTTTCCATATTAGAGCCTTAAGACCCAGCAAATTTTAGGCCAGAGTCAAATCTCGTCCCTGGAGTCTTCACGCTTAATAGTTCCTAGTCAGTGGGCGGTCGCCGGGAGAGACTCTGGGGTAATGGAAAAAATATCGTTTGATTGGCTGTTGACAGTAACAAAACCAACAGCCGGTAACCGCAAGATTTCTGCGGTAAAAATTCCAGTACCCCACAGTCTTTCCTGAGGATTCTGGGTACCAGACTGGAGCCCTTGGGACTATACAGGAAACCGCCTACGGCACTAAAACCACATCAGCGCACTGCACTCTGCGAGCGGAAGTTCCGTGGTTTCTCTTTGTGCTGGTTGGTGAACAAGTAAACCTTATTCGGGACTAAGGAACCTCTGCTTGGAGGGTAGATCTCCACTCTACAGAATTCTCCATCCCAAGCATAATGGAAACCGATAACCAGACTGACATACCGTACAGTCTTTTAAGGCGCTGTTACACTAGGCAATCTTTCTTGCAACTTTTCTCGTAATTTTGTTGCGATACAAGTTTAACATACCCTGAAATGAACATGTCTCGCAACGTTTTTGTTGCCGCAATCGTTGCGAGAAGTAGAAGTCGGTTCTACTTTTCGTAACGATCCTCGCAACGCCGCAACGAATTTTTCCAGCGTTGCGTAGAGGTGTTAGAGTAGTCAACTTTGCGAGCAACTTGTCTCGCAACGGTGCAACAAAATTGCGGGACAAGTTGCAAGAAAAATTGCCTAGTGTAACAGCGCCTATAGGGATTTGCTACAGCAGAAAAATGCATCTGAATAATGGCTGGTGAGCTATGAGGGCCCGGGGACTAGAGGTTTCTGCTTTCAATAGATGGTTATATTTGGACAAAACACTACTTAAACATGCACTGTTTATGTAACTGTTGTGTCTTGTTTTTAGAATATAAGAGCAGACACGGGGGAGCAGGGATGGCGCAGTGGTGAGAACACTCGCCTCCCACCAATGTGGCCCGGGTTCGAGTCCCAGACTCGGCGTCAGATGTGAGTTGAGTTTGTTGTTGGTTTTCATCCTTGCTCCGAGAGGTTTTTCTCCGGGTATTCCAGTTTTCTCCTCTCCTCAAAAACCAACATTTCTAAATTCCAATTCGATCAGGACACAGTGGACGAAGAGCCACCTTGTAGATGTGCCACTGCTAATTCCCATTTATTATTTATTTTGTATTATTTATATAAGCAAAACTGTGAACTAACCTGGCCTGCATGGCGGCTGGGTCCAGCTCCAGCTCACTCGGGTCCAGTGCTACCTCGACTCCCTCGGTCAAGGGTGCGCCAGCCTAGTAACGAGAAAGAGAAAATGAAAAACCAGTGAGACCTTCATGTACACCCGTCACACTGATATAGTCTCGGGCTGTTCACGTATCTTCTACTTTATAACAAGATCACGGAGCGCGCGAGCGAACAAACGCGGGGATTTTAAACGCGCGAACGCAAGGGATGGAAGTGGGGTGACAAACATTACTGAAGAATTGTTCAAAAATGTTACCTTTCTTGGGACACCAGCGGCTGCCTGTGAATAAAAGAAAACAAATTGGTTTGTTTCAAGCCAGTGAACCAAACGTGCTACTTCCATGACACAGCCGAGGGCAAACAACTACTGCCCGAATAAAACCGTCATGAGAGTAAAACTTATGACTTCGTGTACGAAATTCGAACCACCATTCAAATGAAAGCTACTGAGCAGTACTTTCCTGTGGGACTGTTTGTCACGCTGTTCAAGGTGGTTCTAACTTTTCAGTTTGTGGATGAAATCCTAAAGTACGACCATTCAAATGAAAGCTACTGAGCAGTTCTTCCCTGCGGTGCTGTTTATTATGCTGTACAAGGTGGTTCTCACTTTTGAGTCTGTGAATGAAATCCTAAAGTACGACCATTCAAACGAAAGCTGTCGAGCAGTAATTTCCTGTGGTTACTAGGTGGTTCTAACTTTTGAGTCTGTGGATGCAATCATTCAAATGAAAGCTACTAAGCAGTAATTCCCGTGTTGTTGTTTTGTTATCTGTACAAGGTGGTTCTGTCTTTTAAACTGTAGATATAGTCCTTTGGTGTGACCCTTCAAGTGGAAATTATCAAGCATAACTTTCCCGCGGTGCTGACTATGATGCCCTTCAAGACGGGACTAATTTTCCAGCCTGCGGATGACAACCCAGAGTACGACATTCAAATGAAAACTAGTGAAGTTTACTTTTCTGTGCTGTTGTCTGTTTTGTGATATTTTGTAAAGATGAAATGTCAATTTCCCAGTCTGATCTTGAACACCAAAATGTTTGTCACTAAAGGAGTCAGATAAAAAGGTTGTCGTTACTTACCACATCGTAGACATGAGCGGATCCCATCATGGCGGCTCCAACATTCACTCTTTTCTCTGGTAACACAGTGTACAGCGGCTGTTGCTCAGCGCCAGACTCCATAGCTTCCTCGATGTTCTTTCTCTTACGCAGCTCGATCATGTCTGGTGTCTCCATACCAGCTGGGATGGACGTTAGACCGCTCGGGGTGATTAGACCACTGCACAGGGCACGAGCAAAGGCAGCAAATTAGTGTGTGGAAAAGGACACGTCGTCAACTCCCGCCAGGCACTGAGAATACATTCTTTATAAGCCAATTTTTCTGTGAAACTGTACATAACTATCCCTTCTCTCTTCTCCTTTATTATATTCATTTCATGTATACCATACTGCAGGAAATTTTTTGCCGTATCACATTTACACTTTTTTCGAAGATTCGATGTCACGAAAGAAACTCGCTTACTTAATGGTCTGTTGGAAGAACACCTTGAGAAGTTCTCCAAATTCGCAAACGTTTAGTGCGCAAAAATACTGCCTTCCCACACTCACGAAATTAAGATGTCACCAAAACTTCCTTCAGTCGGGTATATTATGACAAGAACTGAAAACAATTAGGTACAACATGACAGAGCTCTTTATCACCAAACGAGCCGAAACGCAAAATTTCGAACAATTAAGAGATCGTTGGCCTGCATGCTAGCTTTTCTGTGCGTTCTTCTGTGCGTAATATTTGGCACTAGCCCCAACTGTTGAAAAATACCTTTCCGGCAGAGAAACCCATGGAAACACTTCCCAAGCAGGCTGGGAGGTCGTTTGTTCTAAGAGATACGATCCCAAACATCAAAGCGGAAACTGAAGATACACATTGTAACAAACTTACGTGTCAGCTGGTGTCATGAGACCTGTCTGATCTTCCTCCTCCTCTGATTCTTCCTGCATTTGAGAAAAAGAAATCACAAAGTATACATTTCAGTTTCACTTGAAAGTTGACAAAAACGGAAAAGTCTGCGCTAATTCTTCTAGACCTCGTAGACCATCTGTTTACCGGTTACCTTTATTGTTTGTAACATGAAATGACTAGAGCCCGTCGTACAACGCTGTACATAAGAAACTAAACACAAAATGTCACGTTGTTAACTGAGGCGAAAAGCAGACGTCCGACATATGGCGTTTAAATTTTGGCCTTTAAATTTTGAAATCAATTAGCCATATTTTTATGCGATGTGGATGAGAGTTATTTATAACGCTCAAATAAACTTTCACACCCTTTTTCTAAGGGTTCATTTCTGATAGCATTTAATAGATCTTTGATGCCACCCTGTGTGGCTGGTGGGTTTACTAACTTTTATACAAAGACAAAGTTGAGCAGCAAAGCCTTCCTTGCAATATTGCCCCCACCCTCCTCCCCAACGTTTTTGACCGAAAATAAGTTCCACATGATTACTCACTGTGACCTCATCTTTATCTTGACTTTGTTTATATTTGCAAGTTATTTTTCTCGGTGATCAAAATCAGTGTCAACCTCGTTCCCAGGGGCTCCCCGTCCCCATTCCCCTGCAGTGTATGGGAAGAGGAGAGACCCCAGGAACGAGGTTGAATCAGTGTTAGCCAACAACAATGTCATCAATGACATCAATCCATTTGGTATTGTGGGCAAGAAAGTGTTATGACACTACACCCTGTTTAGAGAAGACAACAGATATCAGTTCTGCACGCATTGCATGCCTACATTTGAATACCATCTAGTGATGCAGTACACTGACTCACCTCTGATTCAGACTCTTCCTCCGATTCAGATTCCAGCTCACCCCACGGCTGGTTCTCAATCTGTTCATCTTCCTCCACCACAGGCGCTTCTTGCTGTTGGATGCCAAACACGTCACCGTAAAGCGGTTTACCCTGTTCATCTACAGGAGGCTTGCCCCAACCACCTGCATGGTAACCGAACGATGCACCCTGCCAATAAATAACGTATTATAACAATAAGAAGTAGCATACGTTAACCCCCAACTAAAAGGGAAAGTATCCCGGCTGATAATTTGTGTTTTCTTGAGTATGGCCAACAATGTGCTGTAAACTTGCTTTATTTTCTTCAAATAGGAAGAAATTTGGCCACAAGAGAAGGAAGCAAAAACAGATTAAATTTGAGAGACAAAGCAAGGGCTAAGAAGGTCTCGAATATTCCAGAAAGTGGAATGTTGGATCCATTAACTTAAAGCAAGATTAATGATCATTAAAGATTAAAGGACACAAAACAAACATGGTTTACTTTAAATACTGGGTTGATGTTCATTGGCTTGCACAACAACTTGGCCCAAAATTTGTGAATTGCAAAGCAGTGATGAAAAATCGACGTCTGAACCATGCCAAGTTTCTCTCATCCATATCAATCTGCCTCTATGAAACCAACACTTAAACAGCAAAATAAAACATCTGAAGACTTGTCTCACCTCAGGTATAGGTGCATTTAGTCCAGGGACCTTGAGGTTGGGGTACGAGGGAGGGGGCCCATATCTCTGCATAGCTATTAGCCATGGGGGAGGCACCAGGTGATTGTTGGGACCAATTGGCATCCCAAGGGCTGTCCTCAAGTCATCTGACAAGTCGCCTGGCTTCTTCTCTTTCAGTCTTGTTTCAAACTCCTTTCCCTAGTGATAAAAAATGTTGGTAGATTATAACTGCGTCATTCAAAGTAAACTTGAACAAGGCTTCGTGATGCAAAGACCAGTTTGGAATCTTAACATAGACCTCCATCGATAACTTAACTTGTTAGCCTTACTCAGAATGTTCGGTCCAACATAACACTGTATCCATCCAACTCAGTGACACACAAGCTATTTTACACACTTTTCACAGCAACTGGCAAAAATTGCCTAACTGCAGCCACTGTGAAGACTATTTTCACCCAAGATTTTGATCAGTATGACAAGCGACGAAAATAACAAATATATGTGGGCAACAAGATTTCACAGCAATTCTCAAAAACAAAAAACAAAACTAGAAATCGCCTATTGAGCTTACTCCCACAATTGAAACCCAAAATCTTTACCAAAATAAAGAAAAATAAGCTACATTTAAGTAACAAGTATAATTAACAAACGCATGTAACTCACTTCATAATAAAGTTCACCATGAATTAACATCTTAGGTTTTGTTTGCCACCTGTAGACAAAATGTGACAAGAAAGTGTAAATTCCTAATTTCTTATTACCAAGGGCATACCAATGTTTTAAAAGAAGTTAAAACAATACTAACTTGAAAAACGCATCGTGAAGCTTTTGATAGTCGATATCAATCTTGCCCATTTTTGGTCTGACCTACAAATCAAACAGGAAACAGTAGAGGCACATGCATAGATAAACAACTAAAAGAAGTTGCAGTGAAACCTCGATTTAACAAAGTGCCAAGGAACTGGGAAATTGGTTCGTTGTAACGGGGTTCGTTATATCGGGATTCTTTTTCATACATTTTACTGTAATCACTGGGCTGAAGAATATTGTTCATTATAGCGGGTCTTTGTTATACAGGGGTTTGTTATATCGGGATTCCACTGTATTCCCTTGCTGAAAAACTTCAAAGAATTAAAAAATTGTGAAATTGCTTTTGGTCCTTACCTTCTCTCTCATCTTTGCTTTCATTGTCTTCTGGTCTTCCTAAGGTAAAAGAAATAATAATTAAATAATAAAGGTCACCAATAAGAGATTTCTGGCCAAATTCTCAGAGCTACATGTGCCCTTAGAAAACCTTCAAGGAAAAGATGAAATTTAAACTTTTGAGCTTAATAGTAATTGCTACCTTTTCTTGCATTGCTTCTCTCATTTCCATGATTCCAGTTCGCTGAAGAATGAAAAGGGAAAAAGATCACTTATTAAACTTTCAGCTAATTTCCATGATGGCAGCAACTCAGGCTCTTTCTGTGTTTAAATAATGATAATCTGTAAAAATGAAGTGCATCTTAATTACGGTGGTCAAAACTTCAAGTTTGTTTTGCTATTTTGGTAATCCACCACACTACTCTCTAGTCTGCGACAATTTTCTCATCTGATTTGTTATAACTTATCATCTTTTTGACAAATTATTACGGAAGTTTGAAGTTCCACTCAATCTGTAGAAAACGACTTCAGAACATAGGATGGGAAAGCACAAAATTTCACTTCCTCACACTTTTAATGCACTAATTCAAATACTTTGAGCCAATATCAAATTTCATTGTGGCCACCCAATAATGACGAACTACAAAATAAACCCTCCAGAGGTTTCCTTGTGGAGGGGATTGGTAATATCTCTTACTGCAATTATGCAAGCCAGGAACAGAAAAAGAAAGTACAAACCTTAATGAATTCTGGCAGTTCAAATGGTGGCTTCACAATACCTCTTTTACCCTGGAAGGGACACAAGGTACTTATAACTTTAGAATACATGTTAATAACCTCACTCACAAACAACAACCTGGTTTACCACTTTCAGACACTATTGTCTAAGGGTTATCAAAGTAATTAATGTATAAATACTAAAACTCATTCTGCACAGCATAAATAGTGGCAAATAAAGAATGTATAGATTGATACACTACATTAGGGTAGTGTCTTTGACAGATAGTACACAAGTTTGTGGAAGATCACATTAATTTGAAACGATGATCAACTGCTGAATATGTCATGTCATATCTATGTTTTATAACACAACCACTGTTCATAGTTATTGCAGCTGTTTGAACACAAAACTAATGTACAGGCACTGTAAGTTGCAGGAATAACTGAGTGTTCTCTACTCCTGCATGTAGAGATGCCTGCATTGTTATCTCCCAGTTGCACTCACACTCAACAGAAAAACAATATCTGCTCAGCAGCAAGGACTGCCTCTGGGAAAGTTTTAAAGTGACTAACTCCGAAAACAGAATTTAAAAAATTGTAGGATTTCATTTTGAAAATAGCTGGGAAAAAACCAACAGCATAGAAAAATCCTACTCAGTTATTTTCACACAGCATTCAATAACATTTGGGGGAACAGGAAGTCCAAATTTCCTACTCCCATACCCTTTCATATCTGTTGCTGCCCCATTTTTGGTGGCTCCCACATCTTTGTGCTTTTTCAGTTGCAAAATAATGGGCAATGTTGTGCATTTTCCCTATTTTTTGCACTTCATGCTCCAACTTAACCCCCCCCCCCCCCCCCGTACACTTCCTGTCCCTGTTTCTCCCGGGCTCCTATCCCCCTGTGCCGCTCCATTAACCAGCACTGTGATTGGTCATTTTTTTCTGGCTTTTCAGGGTCCCCTGGTTGAATTAGATTGATGGCAGAAAAATACTAATCAGCCACTAAATTTTGGAGTTCAGTACTTGTTGTAAAGTTGCACTAAGGGATTAATTTACAGATGCAAGAGTTTCGACTTAAATATAAATTAGAGAACTGAAAGTGTTTTACCTGGAGGTACTTTCTTTTGAAGCACCAATGTCTGGGCACTGGGACTGTGTTACGACATGACTGAAATCACAGCAATAGAATTAATTGATAATGTGTTACAACACAACTGAAATCACAGCAATATAATTAATAGATTTTGTGTTAAACATGACTGAAATCACAGCAACACAATAATAATTATTATTAATAGATTTTGTGTTGAACATGAAAGAAATTACAGCGGTAAAATTAATGGAGTTGGTGTTGAACATGACTAAAATCACAGCAGTAATATCTAATAGATTTTGAGTTAAACAACACTAAAAATCACAGCAAGAAAATTGATAGATTTTGTGTTACAATATGACTGAAATCACAGCAATAAATAGGTAACATGTTATGGCCTGACTGAAAACACAGCAAAAATAGATTAATTTACACAGAGTTTATGACAAAGCAGAGCAGAATGACATGAGGGCTAAAGGGTTTGAGAAGAGCTGTGCTGACAATGTAATCTACAAGTTCTGTAAATGTTCAGTTCTCGTAGGAATGAGTTATGTCAGCTAAATGTACTCTTCCCACAAAATATGCTTTCACTGGGCAACATGACAAATGCGCAGTGAATCTCAAAGTGTGGGAAAACAAATCTGTCACAGCTTTGCTTGTTCCAACATTACATTATGCAGTAAACATTATTATATCACAGGAAAAACGGACTGAAGGTTGCAAACCACGAACAAGACAAATGTTATTTTTCAATCTTGTCTGAATTAAATTAAGTACTTTATCATACCACCATTTTTAACTTTGATTTTTAAATTATGAAAAGGCTAAGTAAATACTCAATTGTGTGCCTGCTAAATGAACAGCCGACCAGTGTGAGACCACACGGCTTTTTCTTATATTTTCTTGTTAGCTCACAGGATTTTCAACCAAATTACTTCAGTGAGGCAGTGGACACTGGTCTGAAAAACATCGCACCTAGGCTGACATCATTACTGTCATCAATCACCTTTTTCCCAGTGACATACAAGGCAAAAACAATCATTAAATTTAAAAAATATGTATTTACCTTCAGAAAAACAAGGAATTTAGGATCCTGGGCTGTAACATCATGCATTTCCACCACATCAGGTCTGGGAACCAACTAAAGGAAAAGAATTTGCACAAACATAATTAATTTACGTAAGCAATGAAACAAATCTACAAAATTATGACATAAATGGTGTCAATGATAATCATACTTCCAAGAGATGCAGTGGTGGCAAATTTTGGGTAAAGAATTGTTAATCAGGCTGTCGGGGACAAGCCCAGGTTTATTTTTTTAAACAGGCCGACAACCCCATATATCTGGTTTTGGCTAGGCCAACAGTACACTAAACCCAACTTTCACTTTTCTTTCATAATGGAGCAAACAAAATTCACCAATCTTTCTTCTCTCTCTGTTTAATTAAATAACATTCACTAGATGTCCTTTGCTGCAAGACAAAATAAACAAAACTATACACACCTGTTTTAATTCAGCTACACTAAGTCTGTTCATCTTTCTCAGTTTCTTCTTAGAGAGCTTGGGTTGGTCATCCTCAGGTTTTTTCTGAAATAAAATACAAATTATGTGTGATGTGTTACTATAACACATTGATTGTAGAAGTACATTGTACCCACCATTGACAAAGCACCACCCCTGAAAAAGCATAGTTACATTCCCATATTGTCATGAAATCTCAAATAAATGCCAGCCTTTTCCCCAAAAAAGCAGTCTCAAAACATGCACTAAAGAAAACAAATTTACTCCATTTTATTTCCACAAACTGTAGTGTCAAAAAGGAAACGGAAAAATATAAGCCCCAAGCAATTACTTGATGAATTACACACTCCATGGTAAACACTCCATGGTGAACAAGAGTACGACACTGCAAATTTTCTCATTGGTAACAACCATGCAGTACTACCATGAGGAAACACAAAAAATTCTTTTCAGTACTCATCTGAGAGAAGAAACCAGGAAGCTTTCCTGTTATGGTAACACTCAGGAAAGTGTGGAAGAACTAAAAGCAACTCACAAAGCATGAGCTGTCCACAGCCTTTCTTGCTCTCCCATACTTCTAGTCAGGTTACCGCAACTTAATAAAGCAAAGACAATACTTTATTCCATTTCTAGTTTATAACTAGGGCCAGAAATATTGACAATAAAATAATAATAGATTCAAACAGCTGTTAATTCTCACCACCATATCTTCATCATCATCATCATCATCGTCATCATCATCTTTCATAGTTTGATCTTTAACTTCAGTTTTCTTTGCAGCCACCTATAGAAATCAATTTCAAAAGCTTTAAAAGGAGGCAAATGTGGCTGAGTGGACTTCTAATATTTATAGTGTAATTGGTCATTTGCATTGCAGTACTAGTGGCTAAGACAACTCGAAATAGTGATTGTTCATTTTTGGTCAGTTTGATCTAATTATTGTTGAATTAATTTTTTTGACAGTTCATATTAAACTAGGAAGTAAAGAAACTAGTCTACTGGTCAGCCAAAGAGATACTCACTGATAAACTGACACAAAGTTAAAACATAAACGGGTTAATTTTATGATAGAATTAACACATTACAGTATAATTATCACAAATGTTCCTGCAGCAAAAGACAGGAAATGTGTGACCAAATAAGTGGAACTCACAGTTTCTTCTTTTTGGTCCGTCTTTTTCTGTGCTGCATCATCTTTATCTGGATCTGTCAACTGTAACAATAGATGGCATAAAACAGTCTTTATGTGTATTATATAAATAGTCTAATATGCAATGTTTATTCAATTTTTGCACACTAAAGAGCACTTTGACAAAGTGGGCTCCCTGTTAAAAAATTAGGTGCCCAAGTCAAGACCCCTGTTAGACAACAACACTGAAATATTATTAGCGGAGCCCGCGTCAGCGGAGCACCATTGCTAAGGAAATTTGGTAACCTATCAAGCCAAGAAATTTTGGTAGTGACATAATAGCCACGTGTCCATCCGTCCGCATCACATGGTCACCAATATGAAGTGGCCCACACTGGATACAACCCTGTGCTGAATCCCGTGTTTTTGGCGCGAAATCGCTTTTTGACCCGCATTGTAGCAAAACAAGCAAAGACAACAAAAGTCAAAAACAAATTAGTTAATGGGAAAAAAAAGCTCCAAAGAATACTCAGTTGTCTTTTTGGTGGAGGGCGAAAAGTCCAATTTAGGCAAAAGAAATTAGGCGACAAAGTTCAGGCGAAAAGTTCAAATTTGCCTTGTCGGTTCAGTTGCGAACTCGGTCGGCACACCGCTTGAGTTTGCAGCTTTTCGCTGCAGTTTCGATGCCAAATATAGCAGAGCTAGTGCTTTTGGTTTTTTCTGTCCTCAACCATGGTTTTTATGGCAGTCCGAAAACATTTTGCCAGAAAAGACACCAGCATTTTCATGTTGATAGACAGCTTGTCACGAAGAAAGAAATAAGTAGTAAAATTAACATCCAAAGATAACAATAACGTGAATCTTTTCTTTTTTACTTTTTCTTTTTTTTTTTAATTTATCGACTTGAATGAGAGTATTTTCACAAATTAATAAGTGCCAACAAAAAAATAGAAAAAAGGGGGGGCTCCACTTTTAGGCTTAGCTAAATCTACATATTACTGTTTGATTAAGAGAATGGCACCCACCCCCCCACCCCAAGAAAAATCCCCAGAGGGGATACTTCCCATAATGATATACTATTTGAGTATGCCCCCCCTCCCCCTGGATGGAGTCCCATTTCTGATCTTCCAGGTCTGTGATGGGTTCTAAGCCTTTCAGTCTCAAATGGGCTACATTTTTCCACTTCTTTGAAATTCAATGTGTTTGACAAGTCCTTTCCTTAGTTTGCCGATTAATTGGTATCTTGCTTTTTAAATTAGGTTGAGATCATGGAGAATGTGAAAATAACACATTCTGTTTACTTCTGGTCTGAAATGGGGGAGTAAAATGTAACTCTTTGAACTAAGATGGGGCAGCGAATTAGAGCATTTTTGGTCTAAGACAGAGTGGGGTTTCCTTGATAGCAGCAGAACCCCACAAAAACATTGTCAAGTACCCCCTGGGCCCAAATTACCCCTTCGTATTGAGGTTGAAATTGAATATGCCCCTCCCCCTAAGGGTAAAAAAGCGAAGGAAACTCAATACCTTGAATGCCTCAAAAATCTTGGCAAAAGCTCTGTAATTAGGATCCAATGGGTTGAGAGACTCAGTCACATATTCCACCTCAACATCATCTGTTTCTTCTACATCAATTTGCTGCTGTGCTTGAACAAACTGCATACAACATGAAACATTAAACAATGTTTTAAAGAGCCTGGTGTCCACAAATACCAGTGCCTTAACCTGGGTTCTACACCTTGAACAACTCTCCTTGGCTGTGATTTCATAAATGACACAACAAAATAATGTGAATGGAGTGAGCTACAAAAATGGGATGTGTCCATCTGAATTGGCCTCATAATAGACTTCCTGATATTTGATCCATTATACATATAATTATGCAGACAAAGAGTACTTGTACCATCATCTTAAATGATTGTTTGTTTGATTGTCTTATACATGTACAATACTGATCATGGCAAAAACTATACTCGTGGCCCTTAGTGATTACAGAACAAATCATGACACTGGAACGAACATTTCCTGTAAACACCAGCGTATAAGCCGCACCTTTTCACCCTAAAACTTTGTTCAAAATCAGGGGTGCAGCTTATCTGTGAAAACATCTGGGAAAAAAATCTGTTATTTTCCATGAATCATCCCCAAAACACCAAAATAAAGTCAAAACGGTACCACGCTAATAATCTTCAATCGAGAACTTGCCCACTGAAACTTGCCCACTGTTTCTCCCTTGTTGACAACTTTGATGGCAAATTTGAACTCCCTTTCACAGGCGAGATTGACGGCTTCCAAATATCCTTGTCAACATGATAGCCACAAACAGCTGAAGAAATCGCTAAAACCTCCATTTCAGTATGCTTTGACAATGAACAAAGCGACAACACTTGTCACCAGTTTTCCCTTTTTTCATTAAATGCCTGGCTACTAAGATAGATTACGCAAGATACGCAAACGAACGGCCGAACAAACTTACTCACAAATTTTTGGACTTGAATAGCTTTAACTGGAAAAAGGTTATTTGAGTCTTATTCAGACTACAAATTGAGGCACCGATCCATAGTGAAAAGACTTCACTTCAGCCAATATGTTCATTAAATGATTGGGCAGAAATAACTCGGCTATCAATTCTTGACAAAAATTTTTTTCTAAATCTTGAGCTTCTAAACTTGGGGTGCGGCTTATCTGAGAGTGTGGCTTGTACGCTGGTGTTTATGGTATATAAACGGTAAGTTTAAGGGTACAGTAATTGGATTTCTCCTCTGTGGTATCCGCTTATAGGAGCTTAGAAACAAAAGAAAAATTTTGATCCTTCCTCTCAAAAGTGTCCAAGGCCGCTGACAGGAATGGTCGCTTACAGGAAGGTGAAAATTCAGAGTTCGTATGGCAATTCAAATGGAGTTTTGTCTAGGTGGTCTTAAGTAGAGCTGTCCAGTTACAAGAACATCCATTAAGAGAGCTTTAACTGTATTTACCTCAATCTTCTTTCTTCTCTTTTTTTTCTTTTTCTTCTTTTTCTTTTCTTTGCTCTAAAAAGAAAAGTAAAAAATGAAATGTTAAGAAACTGAAGGACCTTTCCTGACCTCCCAGTCAGTAAATGGAAGGAACAATAATTAAGATAGCAAAACAAAATTACTACATGAATATTAGAATTCAACCATTCCACTTTCATAGTTCACTTTATAATTCAAGCTTATCCTCTATTTCACCAGCTTCTCTCCAACTGTGTATTTCTTTCAATGCTTGAAGCAAATTTAAAAAAGACATGCAGGATGCAACAAACTGTGATAATACACCTTTACAATAAACCCTGAATTACATACTTCTGGAACTGGTTCTTCCTCAGCCTCATCCATTTCTATCCCTTCATCCTCATTGTGGAACTCTTGTTCAGCTTCCTCTGGTACTTCTGCCATAAATCTTTCATTTGGCATCTCCACTGGCACATGCTGAAGCGCTCTCATATCCTCCTGGGGAGGGAGATAATTTTCCTGTTCTGGTGCAGACGGATAATCGACCATCACCCACGGCTCACGAGAATCTGATGACACAAGGACTTCACCACCTTCCTGGTATTCTTCAGCATATGCGTTTGACTGTGGGATGTTTTGTTCTTCTGGTGTGTAAAATGCATCTGGTTCTTGAATGTCTGCAGGTGCAGCTTCTCTAAAATCTGCTGACATACCACCAGATTCTTCCTGATACTGTTCAACATATGCATTTGATGGCGGAACATCTTGTTCTTCTGGTGTGTAAAACGCATCCGGTTCTTGATCGTCTGCAGATGCAGGTTCTTGCATCCATGGAACCGAAGAATCTTGTGCTGGGAGATTTTCACTTTCTTCAGGAGCAAATCTTTGCTGATTAGATAAAGGAACTTCAGCATTTTCAAGTTGAGCTTGTTCATGAGTTTGTTCATCCACACTACCAGGTTCATACATAACCGCAGTCTCTGTCTCTTTGGGAGCGTGTAATACACCCTGCTCTTGTTCTTCAACTTCTTGTCCTGTAACACATTCCTCAGCAGTCTCCTGGTCATAACTTTGTTCTGCAATATGTGCAGATAGATCAGCACTTGCAACAGTTTGTGATTTCATGGGTGGTCTTTCCTCTGGTATAACAACTGGTACATGAGCCCCAAGGGCTGCATCTTCTGTTTTTAAGACTATCACAGGATAATGTTCTCCTGAATGATGTACTGGTAGATGAGGATCTGTTATTGGTAATGTTTGAGGTTTAACATCTTCTTTCTCCTCAATATGAACCCCTGTTTGTATGGATGTCGGCTCTGGGTGAGACAGATCCTCTGGATCTGTAAAAAAAATAGGCAATTATGATTTTTAATTACCACAGAACAAAATTACAAGACAACATATTAACCCTTTACATCTGGTGCACGTAAAAGACTTCCAAAACGCACACTTTGAAAATATAGTTTCATTTGAAGGGCCACAACCTAGGATTTCATCCACATATTCAGGGCCAGTTATTCAAAGGAAAATTTAGACAGGGTTTAACAAAAACTGCAGTCTAAACCAATTTCAATCTGAATAAACCCAATATTTTAACACAACTTACTTTCAAACCAGTCAAGACACATAGCACAGACTAGAGAAACTATTTTCTACTCAAAATGATC
The DNA here is from genome assembly GCA_964017195.1 of Siderastrea radians. Taxonomy (NCBI): domain Eukaryota; kingdom Metazoa; phylum Cnidaria; class Anthozoa; order Scleractinia; family Rhizangiidae; genus Siderastrea; species Siderastrea radians. Next base: position 37,120,940 of record OZ024892.1, read on the forward strand.
CATTTATAAAATGATTTGAAGGTCCATTCTTTGTCAAAAACCTAGACCTTGTTTAAGTAGCTGGCCATTAAAATTTAGAACACCTACTACAGCACAAAACACAGCATCACAGGAAAGTAAATATCGCTGACAGTAGCTTTCACTGATCAGCCACACTTTAGGATTTCAATCACAGAATTAAAAGTTAGAACCACCACATAAACAGTAAAACATGTACAGGAAGGTAGTGCTCAGTAGCTTTCACTTGAAAGGTCACACTTCATGATTTCATCCACAGACTCCAAGTTAAAGCATCATTTAAACAATACCACATGAAAATAGAGCTGTACTGCTCAGTGGCTTTTACTTCGATGGTCATACTTCAGGTTTCCAACAACAGATGCAAGACCAAGAACCTCCTAACAAACATTGCCAAAAAAGAGCACTGATTGATTGCTTTTGCCTGAATGATGACATAACAATATTATGAAATAAGGAAAAGATCAGTTTTCTCCTTATGTTGTCATGAATGTCATTATGTCCCAGATGATGTTGTTGTGTTGGCTTGTTCACACTGGCAACATGCATGTCAAATTGACTTAATTTTTTTTTGGCATTTGCCATGTTATTGTATTCCTAGGGGCAAGTAGAAAACAAGAGAAAGGAAAACTGGTGCAGAATTTCCAATATATTATATTCCAAACAGAAAAAGAGGACTACCTCTGGAGGTACTCCACAATTTACGGAATATCTGTGAAACATTTGATGTCCAACCAACATGTCCCAAATGTTGGCTACAATTTATGGTAATCACCCAATATTTTTCTTCCAAAATATGACCACTCAATAGTAAACACACCATTAGAAATGACAATCAAACAACCATACAACAAATAACAAAAGATACCTTTAATAATGAATATTTTGTACAACCGTTTTATCATTTTTGTTAATATTACATAATGTCATGCCACAAAACTACCTAAAAGTCCTAAAAATGTTCAGCAACCAGGAAAACCAAAGGATAAAGTATTTTTCTTAAAAATACCACAAACAAAGCACATGTATTGTTATCAAAGCTTAGAAAAGTGAAAACCTAAAAGTCTTTCTTTATTATTTGAACATGATAAAATTTCAAAAAGAAATTACAACTAAAAACAACTGAACACTAGTACAAAAACTGTATTACCCTTTGTTAACTGAAGATGCTGTTAAGTGTATGTCACTACAGGTACAGTATTGTCTATTTACAAAACAATATGGTTTCCAGGTTTGCTGGAGTAAAACAAGGTGGTAAAATGGTGTGTTTGGGGAGAAGGGAGGGGTGATGAGGGAGAGGCAAGGGGTCCATGGGGAACAGATCAAGTCTTATTGAAAATAAGAGTCATTTCATGGAATGTCCAGTTTCAAAAGATTTGCACGCAGGCTAACTTTTGGGTCTCAAGCACGAATACTGCAGCCACTAGAGCAAACCAGTGAGGAGACTTATAAGGCCGGTAGGACATAATAAAATTTCTTTTCCCTGCTCTCGGCCCAGTTGCAATCCAGCTTGTTCATTCTTGCAGCTTTGTCACTAGTGCAAGACTACAAATTTGAGATTACTTGCAGACTATTTCATGAATGTTCTCGCCCTTGTGGTTGACAGCTATGAAGTCACACAGTCCAAAGTAAATGAAAACAAACTTCCAATTTCATGGATTGTGATTGTGAAAATAACAACTCATGACTCTTTAGAACCCACCATCTGGTATTTCAAGTATTTAAAAAATGCTTCCTTTTTCTCAATAATTATTACATGTTGGTGTAGACAAGGTAGAAGTCTCATAACAAACATAATAGAGACAAACCTATACAAGTAACTATTACCCCTACAGGAAAACAACGACCTTTGCAGTTTTACTGAAAAGCAATCTCAGAAAAAGAAACACCCAGTTTTTCATCCACCAGATGGAAATTAACAAGAACCCCCACATAGCTATGTACTTTGCATAACGGTTTAGCAGTTTTGTCAAAAGAAACAATTTAACAGTGATTCCTGTACAGTCTTAGTATTCAATAATAAAATCCTCCTTGTTCTCACAGAAGCTTTGAGATTCCTGAGGGAAAAAAAACAAAGCATTTTTAGCAAGACTGGACAAAAGAAACACAGCAGAAAACTCTTCCATAGCGAATATGTTAGCTATTTTCAGTACCCCACGGAAAGGCAAAAGTCACATTAGATTAATAAACCTAAAAATAATGGGCCAGTGTTGTTCATAGGCATTACACTAGTGCAGTCAAACAATAAACAAGTTAGTGTCTTTGGCCAGGCTGGCCAGGAGAGAAACCTATTACAACTTGAAAACATTAGGCTAACTCTTTTCAGTTCTGTGGTTGTCTTGTTTTCCTTGAGAAAATTCACCTCACCTTCCTGCTGGTGTTCTGAAAGCATTTTGTGTGTGAGCAAAAGGTAAAATGACCCCTAGCAAGGTTTTTTGGACAAATTCAATGTGTTGAATTTTCTGATGAGAAAGCCCTTCTGTGGTTATTTCTTCTCAAAACAAGTTACTATTAAACAGAGAGAAGACGAAGAAACAACATCGTCACAATCCACGCATATTAACCCTGGCTTTCCAGACCTTTGATTGTTGTTGTTGTTATTGTTTTTTGTTTTTTTTTTTGTTTTTTTTTTGTTTGTTTGTTTTTATAAAGTACTCACCACTACTAGCTGGTCATCATCAGGTGTTGAATCATCTTGTTCAACAATCTCCTCAGCCTATAAGAGTCAATACAAGCAAGATAAATTACTGGGAAGCAAATAATCTTGAAACAACATTAAGGTTTACACTGTAATCTATTATGATCATGAACATTTAGCACCACAAAATGGCAAGAAACTCAGCCAGTCAAGTTGTGACTTGGTGCAATTCCACACCATTGTATGAAGTGATTCCACAATTACAATGTACAGTCTCTTCTTAAATTTGAACTTATTTTCTGGAAGATCAAGAAGGACCGCTGGGCCCCAAGTGGGGGGGTGTGGGGGGGGGGGAGACTCTCAAAACATTTTTTGCAATTCCCTGTCACTCTTGAAGAAAGAACCCTCTGAGGGGTGGAGGGGGGATAGATTGCAGGGCAAGAGTCTGAAAGAACTGGATCTCAAGGTCACTTTATTCTTTTCTTACCAATTCAACATCTTGTGGTTCATCATAACATGGTGCTTCTTGAGTCTTGAATGAGAAAAGAGAAGAGGGCAGGAATTAAACCTTTTTCACTTTTGCAACAAAAGCTGTAAAAGGATGTTAGTAATGATGGAAGGTCAAAAAATTGAAAAGCTTTTGAAAAGTGATGTAACCTATTGCCATGCAATGAAATGTCACATAATGTAACTTCGTTCAGATATCATAAATTGCCTCTATTTTCAGCGAAAAGGAAAACTTTGGTCAGATGATCAAGTTATGCCTAATGGCATGTGAACCTACAAAGGACAAAATCTAGCATTTGGATAACAATTTTAATTGACTTCCCTGTTTCAAAATATTCAAGGCTCAATACCTACCAAGGTACGGTCCTGTAAAAGTTCCGTCAAGGAGCTGATAGTCTACCCAAACAAAGAAAGATTGAAAGTAGTTTACAAATAAGTATACATCCTTCAATCCACTAAAATATAAGAAATCTGAGAGAGTAAAATAATGCAGAAACAGTATTAATTGGATGATGAGGTCATGTGGGCTCAACAGAAATCAACTAACACTCTTGCAATCCACTACCATCTTATTTTGGTTTGATCAGCAACACTTCATGATGGCATCCATAATTTCATCCATAAAGGTCAAGTAGCATTTGGCACTAGAACCCGTTTAACCTCACATGTGCTATCTAGCTCCTAATGGTGATCTTTGAGTAATAAACAAATTTAAAATGCCTTATTAATAAACCATTTGCAACAAAATATTTAAAACTTCCACAGCCTATGTTGAAGAATTTTAAATAATTCTGATAGCAACTGCTTGACATTTGGCCTTAACAATGACCACAGAAAACATATAACCTGTACATTAGCAAAAGTCCTTACTTGATGACATATTTACTTTTAATTAGCATTCATGATCAGGGGGTCGAATGTAAGAGGATCACAAAATTACACAGATTTCACTGCTACAAACTTTAAGGCTCCTTTGCATCATAAATAAGAGGCAAACAAACAATAACAAAACTATCACCTACCTTGACAAGCTGGGCATTTATTCTTGCCAGCTTGCTCTTTTCTGCTCTTAGCTTGTCATATTCCTAAAGTAATTACAAGATAATTAGCTCAATCTCAAAACGGAATTTATTCAACAAGATGATTTTACCTTATTGGCATATGAGAGCCAATGTGATTGTCAAAACAGCTGGTTACTAAATTATTAGAGATGTTACATGTACATGTGTACATGCAGACTCAGGCCAATTATTTACCAGAGACTTAACACCATCAATAGCGCAATTCACAGTTAGCAAAACATTTTTAAAACATTGGACCGGGTCCATAGATAAATTTGCCACCATAGCAGAATCGTAGAGTTCTGAACTGTAGGAAATAGAAAAATAAAAACTTGCACTTTTTACAAAGAAGTATACATGTAGGCATACAGGCCTGTGTGCCTGCAGGCCAAACATTATTTTCTTTATAAAGAATCACAAATTTAAACTTAAAGTACAAGTTCTATATTTCCTGGAGTTTATAATTAGATCTCTATGAAATTTCACTTTTAGCTAAATTCAGTGCAGAAAATCTATAATCAGCATGGTTTTTTGTTTCACTCAATTTCTTAAGGTTGACCAGGCTATCTACATAATTATACTGGGTGGCCAATCGCAAATCAACATACTTGAATTCAACAACATTGTATGATGCCTTGCAGCTCCGCCCGCCTCAATTACATGTAGCTTCTGCTATTTGCGGACGGAACCGGACCTTCAATCATGTAACCCAAAGAAGACTGAAATCATTCACTTCTCCTCGCGTTTTCATTGGCCAATCCAATTCCTTCTATCAAAGTTGGAGACTGTTCAATTACTCTGAGTAATGAAGTTAAAGACCTCGGGGTCACACTTGACCGCCATCTAACTTTAAAAACTCACATCAACAATATTTGTCGCTCTGCCTCATGTTCTATTCACCAAATTGGAAAAATTAGGAGCTTTCTATCCAGCTCTGCTACGGAACGTCTTATTCATGCATTTGTTTCTTCAAAACTTGATTACTGCAACAGTATTCTTTTCGGTCTCCCCTCCTACGAGTTAGAGAAACTGCAACGGTTGCAAAATACAGCCGCAAGGCTAACTGTTAGAGCAAAAAAGTTGGCTCACATCACTCCAGTTTTGAAGAGTTTACACTGGCTTCCGGTGAAAGAAAGAATTACTTTTAAAATTCTCCTGGTCACGTACAAAATCCTCCATGGCTTTGCTCCAGCCTATTTAAATGAGCTGCTACTTAACTACACGCCTCATCGTTTACTACGATCAAGTAGCTTAAACCTACTGTCTATTCCAAAGACTAAAACGGTTACCTATGGTGACAGATCCTTTTCAGTCATTGCACCAAAGCTCTGGAATGACTTGCCCATTATGATCAAACAGTGTTCCACAGTTGACTCATTTAAATCGAGATTAAAAACTTTTCTTTTTAACAGTGTCTATAGTTAGATTAGGTAAATAACTTGTTGTAAAAAGCATTGAGACTTCCATGCGTTGTAAAATGCGTTTTTCTTAAGCACCTTTTTATTATTATTGTTATTCGTATCTTAGTACTTTATAATTTTTGTATTTAATAATTCATGTATATTTGTGAATTGTGTGAATAAACAATGTATGACGCTGAATGAAAAAGAAAATAATGTTGACTCTAATATTGGCCAGGCCTCACAGGGCCACATTCTCTCAGACATTAACAAGTTAGACAACATAAACAAGGCTCCTTGACCTATCAAAAACACTAACCTAACAAAATAATATGTTATTGTTCCAACTCTTACCATTTTCAGTTTTTCATATTTTCCTGGAACCTGTAAAACAAAAAGATTTAACTTACTTTCTAAAAATAAATAAAACATGAATGTTTCTAGTAGAATCGCAAGTCTGAATAGTTCTTTGGAAGCCACCACGTTCTCATTTCTAATGTTATGTTCAAAGACTCAAGCCTGCAAATAACAGCCTGTCATCTGACAAATGTCCAGTGAATTTTGGATTTTGACTAGTGAAAGCTCAGTTTAGCCTGACAAAATGACATGTGGAATATGCTAGTGGATGATGTTTAATTTGAAACAAAAAATGATAAATTTTGCTGATGGCCTATTAAAGTATCTTACAAAAAAATGTGGCCGACCAGACCAGCCTGTTGTCCAGTGAACATTAAACCTGGACTGCCAAATCCCCTGATCAGGGAAAAAAATATTTGCAGGCTTGAAGACTAGAAAAATATTACAGTACAGACTGCTAAAGATTAGGTTCAAAATTCCTCTGTTAATGAGTTCAGAGGATTGCGTTTTAAGCCAGTCATTTTGGAAATGTTTTCACTGTTTAATGATGTGCATACCCATAAAACAACTGGGGCTTTGTTTTGTTTTTCTGTTGCAAGGCAAGACACTACTCCCAGACTTAAAAGAAGTTTCCAACGAGTTGTTTGAGAATCACATATCCATTCTTTCTCCTACCCAGGGAATGTCACAGGAATAATAATCATCAGGGGCCCCCTGACAACAGGCTGTGAAATTCTCACAATCCTAAGGGTAAGAAGGGGGACCAAAAGCACAAAGAATAGATTTTGTTCTGGCCAAGCTTCAAGTAAAAAAACAATTTGCTGTAGTCACTAGGTCACCAATAGTGAAGCTTACACAGAAGATGAACTCAACGTGAAACAGAAATCATAAAAATTTGTCCACTGAACCAAACCTGTGCAGAGTTTGATGCCTGACTAGAGACCCCTGTAGCAGTCTTTCCTTCTGCCACATTCTTCAGTTTCTCGTACAGAATTTCTTCATCATCTATTGGACATATGCCGGTTATGAAAGCAAACAGGTTTTGCTTGACTTCTCGACGCAGCACTGACTTGCCAAGGTTAGCATGCTTTTCCTTGTGATTGTCCATTATTTGCCTAGCGACAATGAAACTCCTTGGAGACAATGCCGCTACCTTGAAGTACCGTGTTAACATTGCCTGGTGGGTCTGAGGAAAGAATTTAAAAATTACTTTCCAGTAAAGAATAAAACAGTCACTATACAAACAGTGACACTAAAATTACTACACGGAAATGTAATATTTATTTAATTTCTTGGTAACTCTGTGACACATTTGAGTTCAGCATGATCAATCACATCTGTTTGAGTTATTATGCAATGTCTGTGCTGCTTTTTTGGTCAATGAGTGACTATAATTATTACAAACTGATCATCTGCCATTACAAATTGGGTCTTTGTTTTCTTTTCTGTCTGAAATAGGATTGCCACTTGGAAAAGACAGAAAGAACAGCCTTTTTCAGGTCTCATGTTAAGTTTATTCTGGTTATCCTGGACAGGCAGGTTTCAATGCTGGTTACTATTAAGTAACTCTTCATGCTGTTTTCCCTGGTAGACATGTTGAATACCTAACACCTTACTGAAAAGAAATATAAATTTTGGCACATCACCAAGCAAGGATGTTTCCCAGAGAAGTACTAAACAAGACAAGAGAAACCTGTTTTTGTAAGCCTGATTTCCCTTAGCACTTGCTAATAAAATGGTGACAAAATATTATTAAATGTAGAAACAAAAAATCAAATACATACATTCAGCACCTTCCACTTGTGTGTATAGTATGACCGCAGTTCAGCCAAGTCTTCCTTCGTCCACCCTTCAGTTTTCTTGGAGAATCGCATCAGAGAATACCTCAACAAAATCACCGTGTCCTCAAAAGGGGGTGGCCAATTTTTCTTTCCAAAAATAATCTCAATTTCTTCTGAATCACGACCAGTTTCTTCATCTTTTCTAAGGCGTTTCAGTGCTTTTTGTCTAGCAGATAATTCCCCTGCACGTCGCCGTCTTTTCTTGACTGTTGGCGTACAAGGTTTTGCCTCATCCACGATGGTAGCCATATTGGCTAAATGTTCAAGAACACTGTTTTCCACAGTTACTTCCTTGACATCTCCTTCCATTGCCTCGTTCTGGCGCTCTGCTTGAGCTCTAGCATTTTCATGTTCCACATGAATTTCTGGAACCACAGGAGACCCAAGTATTAGGGAGGAAGCTGTTATGCTGTATGTTTTTACCCTTGCATTTCCAGTCTTGTCTTACATCAATAAACTAAAGTGTAACCATTTAAATGAAATGCTACTAAGGAGTACTTTCCTGTGGTACTTTTTATTATGCTGTTACAAAGTGTTCTCATTTTTGAGTACATGGATAAAATCTTAGATTGCAGCCATTTAAATGTAAGGTACTGCGCAGTACTTAACCATGGTGCCATTTGTACCATTTCAAAGTGGTTCAAACTTTTGACTCTGTGGATGATTCCTAAAGTGTGACCATTAAAATGAACGCTAATGAGCAGCACTTTCCCACGGTACTGTTTACCATGCTGCAGAGGTTGGTTCTAACTTTTGAGTCTGTGACCAAAATCCTTAAGTGTGACTACTCAGGTGAAAGATAAACAGCAGTACATTCATGTGGTCTGCTAGGTTCTCAATATAATTATTTTGACAAAATGAAATCTGAAAATTCTTTCACATTTTCACAATTGATAGTCATTGTTGGAGTAACATAGACAAGGTTGTAGTATTGAACGCGGATTCCATTGACATATATACTCCTATCTTTTAAACTCAACTTTTATCCAGAGGAAAGCTGGATATCTACTTCTTCATTTTGGGCCAGGGGCCACATTGGAGCCCAAGAAATTTACTTTCTCGACCATCTGAGTAAAAAGCACTTGAAACAATATTTCTAAGTGCCAGTTGCAAGCTGTGTGGCTGGCACATTAGAATTTTTGTTGCCAGCTGAGTGTCTGGAGGAATTCATGAAAAATACAAGTAATCTTATGGGGGACTTTGCCTTCATAAGGATTCCCACATTTCAATGTCAGGAAGAACACCTACTAACAAGGCAAGTCACAACACTAGGAACTGCTTCACTTTTGTTGCAAAACTACTAATATTACTATTGCAAATTATTATCTTTTGTTCTGATGGCATCAGCAGGGATCAATGGTCCTACCCTTCAAATCTTCATCTGTATACCCTTACACAGAAGGCACAGACTTTAAACTCCCCTTTCTTCTGTCTATTTTTTGAAAGACAGTTATTTGTAAAAACTGAACTTGTTTTATCCTTGTCCATGTATAATACACATCATGGTTTTTAGTGTATGTTATCGATTTTATTTTCAATTAAACACTCCCATTATCTTAAACAAAAGGAAAAATAATAAGAAAGCGGCAGTTCATGAAGACCAGTATTAACTAGTAAATTTCTGTACAGTATAGGCCAGAGGGAGAGTAGTACTGCATTGTACACATCATTGCATACCATACATGCATTTAAAGACTGTGCAAAATCAACAGGTTTCCATTCGAGACAGAGCTTTGAGATGTCTATGTTCAAGACAAAAGCTGTAGTTCGGACCCAGTTTGGGTTTTCTGTACAAAATTGTCTAATACTTGGGTCTCCTGTCCTTAAAATATTCATCCTGAGCAAATCCATTAGGTACAAGCTTTTACTAGAGACAGTTAAGTGTCCACACTTCACTCTTGAAGACTGTTTGCATGTCACAGGTGGACTAGCTGCACATCCAGAGAGAAAAGCACTCTTTTGCTTTCACACTTGTAATTTTTTTCCAGATAAAAACCAACCAAGGTAAATTGCAGAATATTCGGTGCAGGTCGGGGAGTTTTTAAGGTTAATATGTTGATGGCTTTGTTGAGAATTGAAAGATAAGAGAAAATCCATGTGCACTTATGATGTACACGAACTAGCTCAGTCTTGTTTCAAGAGAACAGTGTGCCAGGTTGAGAATGGGCACATAGGTGCTGTATATTCCTAGTCATTGTCAAATGTCTATTTCTTGATTTTATTTATTTATTTATTTATGTTTTATTACCAAATGGAATCAGTGTAGATTATCCAGTCATATCTTGTATTTTGGGCTTGGTTTTTAGGAAATCAGAGTAGGCTTGGAAAAAACATTCTGAATTATGCAGAATCTTTAGATGTACAAAGTAGCACAAGGACACAAATTGTTCTCTTCACTTCAATTTACAAGCAATTTCAGAACAGTGGTTGCTCTGCAGCAAGGGTTGAGTCCCCTTGTTTGCTGCTAGAGGCAGTTCAACGTCAAGCAAGCGGCAAATAATCAACTGACCATCTGGAGGAAATGGTTCTTGCTTTATCCCCTTCTTTTTTTCTGTAAGCAACTCACCCTGTACATGTACATCCAGTTTTCACTTGGCCAACACAACACGCAACACCACTTCCCTTTTCACTCAGATCAAAGTTAAACAAAATCACAGGATATGCACTACTACCACTTACAGGTCACATCATATTTACTTTAGCAGACTTTATGCTTAAGAGGCTCTGACTGCAAATATCGAGAATCGTTGAACAAGCTCAAAAAATTGAAAATCCTGATAACTTGCCAGAAGAACACCTTTGGGGAGCTATCTTCGAAAATATTACTTAAACCTTCTGGGATTCTATTGTTTTCGAGAAATTCGGAAAAAACGGTTTTGCTTAATTAATTATGCAAAAATCAGGTTTAAAATTAAACAAATTGAATGCGCTTGTTTGCAAACAACTGGCAACACCAGAAAACAATTTTAATTTTAAATGATAGCAATACTCTTCTACTTTCTATCAATGGGAATTGCATGGAGTTTTGCTTTATTTTTGTGGTTTTGTGGTTCTTTGAAACAAAGGCATTTTGCACACTTCCGAAAAAGGCAAAAATTAGTAAATTTCAGAGGCCTAAGATAGGTCTTGGTATGTCTAATATCGAATTGAAATAAACACTGTGATAAAGTTTGGCCCTACTTCTATTATGATGTGAAATAAAAAATCTGGTCAATTCAGGCTCGCGCTGACAAAAACAAAAATTCGCGAACCAGTGTTGCCAAAATTTGCATAATTTGGATAATAGGAAAAAGCACTGTAATGGAAGGACGACTTGAAATATGACAAATCGTTTACCGTAACTATTTTCAGATGGTCTTTCTACTAGATTATGCATTCGCTGGTATCTTCATTTATCTTTCTGAAGAATTGCGAACAATTTTGGAAAATTGTTGGTGAAACTTTAATAAGAGTGCAGTGGGTTACCATATTTTGTCAGATGTCTTTACTCTGCAGCACCAGTGGCCTTTCTTTGTTATTTGCAGTTTCTTTGGGAAAATACTAATGTTCTCGAGAATCCAAACGGTTTCTTTTATTAATCATTAAAGTTGACGTACACGTATAAATTGAGAGCTAAAATGGCTGTGTAAGGTAAGGAACACAAAGTACCACTCAAAATAATCAAGTCACGCAACCGATCACTGCACGTTCATGCAGACGTGAAAATATTCTTCAATGAAAATCTTTTCCTCCAAAACTATGAAAGAGTTCTCAGCGATCTTGCAAAGTAAAACCAAAAAAACTGTGTATTGATATCTCTTAGATATACAGCCGCATTAAGAACTCATAAATACTGATCCCGTCCGTGGTTTGCGTTTAATTTTAAACATATTTATACAAGTGCAATAATATTGATAGAAACAGCACATGTTTTGACAAATACGTATAAATCATAATAATAATGTTGCACTTTTGCTTCCTGGCCAAAATAGTGTCATTTCAAAAAGTCGCCCAAAATCTTAGTAGCCATTTGAAAAGAGCGATCGAGTCACGTACACAACAACATACTACGTTGCAGTTTTCTTCTCTCGAAGAGAAGGGTGTCATATGTATACGAAACTAATTCTAGACTTGCCTGTCGGAATTTTCGTCCCATTAGAATATCAACTGCACATGACAGTATGCCCCAAACACAGGGATGCGTACAGTACTCGCTGGAGAACTAGCCATGCATAAAACAGCGGCCAATGTAGGAGACCGCATTCAAAAACTGCCATAAGTAGGTTGAAAAATTGACAAAAATATTCACGTGGCACGGGTTACGCAAAAACTTGTGTAGAACTTTTAAAACTTCTTCTCCTTCTCTTTAGTTTTACGTAGAAATAGTACAAGCCCAAAACAATGCAAGAATAGATTGAAGAAATGTTTTAGTCCATTCTTTGTGTATCGTCAGTGAATAAAATCCTCTAAATTAAGCTCACCCAAACTACTACTTTTCATTTCATTCATTTCATTATGCAAATTTTGGCAACACTGGTTCGTGAATTTTTGTTTTTGTCAGCGCGAGCCTGAATTACCCAGATTTTTTATTTCATATCATAATAGAAGTAGGGCCAAACTTTATCACAGTGTCTATTTCAATTCAATATTAGACATACCAAGACCCATTTTAAGCCTCTGTAGTTTACCAATTTTTGCCTTTTTCCGAAGTGCGCAAAATGCCTTTGTTTCAAAGAACCACCAAACCACATAAATAAAGCAAAACTCCCTGCAATTCCCATTGATAGAAAGTATAAGGGTATTGCTATCATTTAAAATTAAAATTGTTTTCTGGCGTTGCAAACGGTTTTAAAGCAAGCGGTTTCAATTTGTTTAATTTTAAGTCTGATTATTATGTAATAAATTAAGCAAAACCGTTTTTACGAATTTCCCGAAAACAATAGAATTCCAGAAGGTTTAAGTAATATTTTCGAAGATAGCTCCCCAAAGGTGTTCTTCTGGCAAGTTATCAGGATTTTCAATTTTCTGAGCTTGTCCGCCGATTCTCGATATTTACAGTCAGAGCCTCTTAACAAGTTTGCATCACCTTTCTTTGCAGAGCATATTGGTTCTTCATACAACACATGCACAACTGGCCAATTAAGTAACAATGCGTGTAAGAACTAGGCAATCCTCTATTGTTCTGCAGCATTTCGCTTTCCCCACATAAGATTGTTTAGATTTTCTTACTGCAAATAAATCAACCTATGGACAACACGTTTTTGAAATAAAATGTACTGAAACTTTATTTTAAAGCGATATTTCTTTTGTGTTACAAGATTTTATCCAATCATGAGACTCCAAAACAATGGCCAAGAAAGGCTTCTAATTTTCCATGTTTCCCACATAGAAATTTTGCTTCATTAAAACTCAGAATAGTTTTCACTAAAAGGGAATCAATAAGTAAACTAGAGAGAAATAAATGCGCTACCTGATGAAGTGATAGTAGATTTTCATGTTTTAGCCAATGAGGTGGACCGTTTCAACAATATCACAATTAACACCTTTCTGCATTCCTTGCCGTTGGGTTGCCTAGTTCTTACTAGGACCACTACTTAAAAAGTCCTTAGGACTTCTTGCTGACTGTAAGAAAAATTGCTGGCTGCCAGAAGTCCCAGCCTATTTTAAAAAGGGCTGTATTAATTTTTATACATTCTGTTTAAAACGTACTGTGCTGAATTTGGCTTTTGCTATTTAAGGCTAGTCAAAAAACAAACAAACAAACAAACAAACAAACCTTCTTGAGGCTCACTATCCTCAGGTTCACCTTGCTGCTGTGTTTGTTGGATCTAAAGACAATAAATACAAATTTGATGACTGGCCGATACATGTTGACAAATGTGTCCTGATAATTTTAAAAATATTTTAATTTTAATTCCTAGAAGTTGGTGTGTCAGAAATCTCATGTAGACATTCATGGATACTGCAATGAGCAGCTCATCTGTATTCATCATCATTCACACCAGTTTAGTTTCGAAAAAAAGGCTACATGGCATGGTTAGGGAACCGGGGACCGTTTCTCGAAAGTCCAAATAACTTTTCGGGCCTGGAAAGCTATTTTATGTGTGCAATGCTTACATTAAAGACTCAAGCCTTGTTAGTTTTGAAAGCTGAGCAATAAAATTCTAAGTTGATAGTATTCATTTGAACATTGACTCATAAATGTATTCTTGTTTAAGTGACTTACCGACAAAAAGTAACTATGAAGTCTCGCTACCAGATCCGCCTTAAGGCCTACAAAATAACAAAACACGAGGAATTACCCTTAGATATCGCTTTAGCTTGGTAATTCTGCACGTGGCCAATGAACGACTGAACGAAAACCTTGCAGTACTGTATCAGCTAATATAACACAAGAAAATGCAAAGCTCGTTTTCAGACAAGTCTTATGAATCACTCATTACTCTACCTGATGTCTGAAGTCCAAGTGACGACAGCCGTGCCTTTAAGTCGACAACTTTTAGCTTTTTGAGCTCCTCAATCGAAGGCACACTATCTTCCTCCATCTTGGATGATGCGGGCCTTCGACGTTGCCGTGAAGGATTATGGGTGGTCGCATTGGAGACTGGATCCGACATGTTGTGGAACGCCTGACGCAAAATGTAGATCTTTGCAAAAACGCTGAGTTGTTTGAAGTTGTAAATTGCAATAATATTGTAATAATTTCACAACAGATGGAGCTTCACTTCTTAGGCACAGGATCGTGTTATCCTTCACCGTATAGGGGAGCATCATGTACAATTCTGAGGCACGAAACGGGATGTTGGATGTTTGATTGCGGAGAAGGGAGTCAAACACAACTCATGAAAAGTTCGATTAAACCTGGGAAAATTAGCAAGATTTTCATCACGCATCTTCATGGAGATCATCTCTTTGGCCTACCTGGTCTGCTGTGTACAATGGGTGTGAACTGTGGAGAGCACAGGGAGCCTATTGAAATCTATGGACCAGTTGGACTTAGGAAGTATTTAAGAGTGTCTCTGGAATTGTCAGAGTCACTGCTTGGGTTTAGCTACTCTGTGCACGAGCTTCAGTGTTCAAGTTCAGGTGAGAGAAAATTGGTTCTCTACCATCATTACCAATCTGTCATCTGTAGCCTGAAATTGTTAGTGTCAACTGTTACCAGAATGTAGGAAACAGCATGTCAGGAAACCTATATTTTTCAATTTTCCCAGGGGAGGGGTAGGGAGGGCGTGCAAGCCTCTACCCGTAAGATTGTTGGTCCCCAGTTACTGAGTTTGGTGCATCCTCCCCTAAATGAACTTTCATTGCACTGGTTACAGATCTTGTCCAGTGTAGTTTTGCCCAAATTTGTCCCAAATGGATACATTGTGTCTGTGACATAAAAAGGGCTAATGTTTGAAGAAAAGTAGTTTTTGAGACCAAAGACATTTTTGTGACAGTTGTTAGTAATAAACAGTATCTGTTTAATTAAGACTGAAATTTGGTGATTTGGTCCCCTTACAGATTTGCTTTTAAGCAGTGCTGTGGAATGGAGACACTCTTCGTCTGCTTCAGAAAATCTGCATCCAAATGAAACTCCAGGAAGAACTATTTGTGAAAATGTCAGTGGTTTATGGCAAGTTTGTCAAGAAGGAAATTTAACTGTGTTTGCTGCACCACTCAAGCACCGTGTTACATGTTTTGGTTATGTTATTCAAGAGCAACAACTTCCAGGAAAACTTGATCCCACTCTTTTAAAACAGAAGGGTGTTCCTCCAGGCCCTCTTTATTCAAAAATTAAGAATGGTGAAACTATAAATGCTCCTGATGGCAGCTTGATCATGCCTAGTGATGTGCTGGGACCATTGCGGCCTGGTCGTAAAGCTGTCATTCTTGGTGATACATGCGACTCTTCAAGGATTGTTGAAATTGCTTCTGATGCAGATGTTGTTGTTCATGAAGCTACTCTTGAAGATGAACTGAAGGAAACATGCATCGATCATGGACATTCCACTCCAGGTAGCTCAAGTTTGTATATATATATATATATATATGTAAAAGATAATATATAAAAAGATAATATTTCATTTGCCGTTTTTAAATGTCTGTGTTGTATGGTATCCTAATTAATGCTTTTTTAAAATTTTTTTTAATGCAATAAACTTACTTAGCATTACATCGCCACATTCCATTACAAAAACACATACTAAACTATAATTAACTACACGGTACACTAATGCTTAGTACATCAGTTCGTTGTTTTTCTATGAGATCAGTGAGGTCAAAGTTCTGAGTTGTCTTGGGCTTCTTTTTCAAAGCAAGTCTTGGTGCACAGCCTTTCATATGAAAATGACTTTTCATTCACATGCAAATAGAACTCATTTTTGTATGAATGGTTGTGCTCTTTGCTTTGCTTTGGAAAAAGAAGAAAATGGCATGTTCCTGAGTTTCATGGCTGTTGATTTCTTGGTTTAATAATTTTTTTGTGGCTAGCAAAAACTAGGAGTCAAGAGAAGCAAAACTAGTAATATGGCTGTAATGTCAGGAAGACAGGTGGCCGGGAACCCAGGAGAAAAGGGGCAGGAAATATCAGGAAGAAGGAGTCTAAGAGGGTGCAGGATTCCTAAGGTGGTGGAAAGCAATTAAAAAGCACAGAAGGGAGGGAGACTACAAAATGGGGTGGGATCTGGGATTAAAGGTATAGGAAGTGAGAAGTTTGGGCCCCATGTCCTCCCTCCCCACCCCCCCCCCCTCCCCACTGTGACAGGGTGGATAGCATGTGAGGAATGCTCTCCTTAGACATTGCACTAGGGCCCAAATCAGTCCATGTGTTCTGCTGGTAGAGTGAATCCACAGCTTTAAAGTTACACAGTGTTTCTGTTTTGCAGCACAACACCAGTCATGATTTGCATGGATTGAGATTGCTTGAAAGCAGTTTATATTACTTTTGCTCTTCTAGCCCAGATTTGTGAATCAGTTGCAAGGAATTGGCTGTATGGATGAGAATACGATTTCCTGCTTTCACAAGACACACACAGGAATTTGGCTGGTGTATGCAAAAGTTCACAGATACTATTGAAATCATAACCTTTTAAATTTAATTGCTCAAATGGTTTTGTTTCACAGAAATGGCTGGCCATTTTGCTGGAAAAATCAAGGCCAAGAAACTGGTTCTTACTCATTTTAGCCAAAGATATAGGGGAGTTAATGCCAGTACAACAACAACAACAAGTAAAGCTGACGACTGTGACCCGTGTGTACGAAGGCTTGTCAAGCAAGCAGAAAAAATCTTTACATCAGGCAGCGTGTTTGCTGCTGAAGACTTCATGGTCCTGCAACTTCCTTTAAAATAATACAGCTGTTTGGGATTTTTGTATGTAACAACAATATAAAAAATTAAGGTTGTCACCTGAGGAGAGAAAGTTACTTACAAGATTTAATTTTAATACAACTTGCTTGAATAAGAATTGATTCAAGGAGCATATTATTAAGATTTTTGCCAATGTAATGGGGGACAAGTGAGAGATTCTTGAGGAGCTCTTGAGGGAGAGCAACCCATGACTTTTTCATATTCTAAATTTAAGTCAATGAGAGGTTTTTATAACTCCTGGGTGTCAGATCAGAAGATAACCCTGCTTTTTACCTTATAAGGAAATATTGATTGCCATGCCAAGTTAAAGCGTTGCAATGTTCAAAAGTTTTTTTCCTGAGAAGCAAAATGGATTTTAAACTATAGCAAAAAAAAATCTGCAATGGTCAGCGAAGTTAACAATATTATTCGCTGAAATTAAGGTAAATATCTACCTCTCTTCACCAACACTGAGGTGAATAATTTTATTGTTTTAGTATATGTCAAACCAGTGGATAGCCAGCACCAAACAGTTGGCTTTTTCTGAGAAATGAGGAAAAACTTGCGAGGAAATCCAGAACAATGCTGGGAGGTGAATAGCACACACTATCCTGAGTTCGAGTAGCCAATCAGAGCTCTCGAAAAACGCTATCCACTGGTTTGGTATATACTAATAACAATACTATTCCCCTAGCACTTGTTACCCCACCGTCAGGACGGGGTCTAGTAATACCCTTTTTTTTTCCGTGGTTTTTTTTTTTTTGGTGGTCACTTGCCCCAGACCTCCAGTTTTCGCTCGGCCAAAGAAATACTCGTCGTGTCTTTCGCTACACAGCCAAGGGCTGTTATCTTGAGTGACCGTAACATATTTTACACCCCCCCGGGGGGGGGGGGGGAACAAGGCGGGGTATAATGCCCCTGGGGCTTTTCTTGTTGGATATGGGATGACTGTGAACAACTTGGCACTACATGCCTCAGCGTATATTTTATTATCTCTTATCCAATACAGTCAACTCTCGCCTTGCGGACACCTTGCTATTACGGACACCCATTATTATGGACAGCAGCTAAAGCCCCGAGGAATAAGAATTACTGAAAATAACTCCCACTATTACGGACTCTCTCTCTTACGGACACCAAATCTTTGTCCCGATGGTGTCCATTATAATGAGAGTTGACTGTATAATTGTGGCATTTACAGCAGTGAAGTCTGGAAAACTTACTTAATTAACTTTAATTAAAATTTCTTTTGTTGCAACACATGAAACTAATTTGGCCACTGAGGTTTACTTTAAATAATTTTCAAGTTCTTTTATGAATTAAAGCACTCTCATTCCCTGGCTCAACTCAAAGGAAAATAAACTTATAACAAAAATTATTTAACTTTTCTTCAAACGATTGCGTGGGAGGCTAGCAAAGAATAGGCTAAGAACACTTTATTGTTATTGAAGATGGCATACATTCAGTATAAATTGATAAGTTTTACTTTTACTATTTATTAATATCTAACTTGAAATGAAATTTTCATGAAAGTTGTCCACAATTCACAAGTATATTATTTCAGTTATAAATTCATTTATTACAATACAGTCAACTCTCGTTATAACGGACATCATTGGGACCAAGAATTGGTGTCCATAGTAGAGAGAGTCTGTAATAGCAGGAGTTATTTTCAGTAGTTCTTCTTCCTCGGGGCTTCAGCTGCCTTTCCATAATAACAGGTGTCCATAATAGCAAGGTGTCCGCAAGGCAGACATAATTTTACCAGGGTGGAAAAGGGGTTATGCGTGACGCGTGATTTGAGCAAAAATTAGCGCGTGACAGGTGAAAGCAGCTCAAATATCACCGTGATCCGTGAATTTGCAGTCTAGTGTGATGCTTGATCTCCTTATTTTAAAGACCGTGATTCGTGATTCCGTCCGAAAATATTCGTGAAAATCGAAAGTAACTTTAGTTAGTTACTAATAAATCAATTTACAAAAGTGAGCAAATAAAACAATAAACATGTAAATAAAGGTGAGGAACGTTGTTGATCCGTTTC
This sequence comes from Siderastrea radians, assembly GCA_964017195.1. Lineage (NCBI taxonomy): Eukaryota > Metazoa > Cnidaria > Anthozoa > Scleractinia > Rhizangiidae > Siderastrea > Siderastrea radians. The sequence goes on from OZ024892.1 coordinate 37,140,113, forward strand.
TGTAACCTTTCACAAGTCAGACAAATTTGTCAAATTATGATATCTAGCTTATTGTTAACTCATCAACTCTACACGTGTCTACATGTCTTCAGAGCTCAGCGAGTCGAGTGCGACAACATCATAGCTAAAACAGAGTTCTAGCGTCATTCTTCCTGGCAACGGATTAATCTGGACAAACCTCCCGCCCCCACTGCAGAAAGAAAAGTTTAATGTTCCGCTATCCGAAAGGATTCCAGAAGCATTTAATTCAGTTTACTGGTCTCACTGACATTGCATTTAGCAAAGGTTTAAGGAAAAACGTCGTCATTACATGCCCGTGTAGTAAAATTGCCAGTGTTAGATCGAGGGATTGAGACCTATTCTTTACGGACCCAGGAGGTGTGGAAACAAGAGTGTCCAAATCTTATTGATAGAAATGGGAATTGATCTGAATACAATGAACAGCCTAGAAGAGAAGCAGAAACGAATGAGGTTGCATTAAACTTTATTTCAAAAGCAATTCGCAGGGTCTCGATCAGGGAGGGCAATCACGTTGTCAAATAGAGCATTGTCGTCCTACTAATGAAGGTAAGAACAATTCAATAAACTAAAATGTCAACGACATTCAGGACATTAAAGCCTAGAATGTCTCTAAGAGAGATAACTCGTTCGCGTTTCTTAAAGGACACTTAAAGGACTGATTAATTTTTGTGGAAACAGCGCGTTCTGTGGACTCATTTCATGCGTTTGAGGCTCTTTTTCCATACTCATAACTCCCTTCAAAGACTGTGTATTGAAAGCTAAACGCAAAGCGAAGTAATTAGTCAATGAGGGATAATTTTTTTTTGCAACGGTCTATGTTAAAAATGTGATTCGTGAAATGCTTAAAAACGTACGTGATTCGTGATTTGAACGAAAATAGGCTCATGATTCGTAATCGGGACCCCCCCTTTACCACCCTGTTTTACTAGTAATAAACTGAACAGTTAAAATAGTACATTGATTGTTTCTGTCAGATAGTGATCACAAAAATACATAAATCATTTGTGGCATTATTCTGTGTCTTACTGAGGTGCTGGAAATGGATGCACGTACAATCCACCAAAGGCATTTCCATCAAAATAATAAACTGGGTACTGGTTGTTTGGTTGTCCATTAGGTCCCGCCCCACCAGCAGCTGCCCAGTCTCTTCTGAATCTCTCGATTTGTTGCTGTCTTTGGTCTCCAGCCACCAGGTTGTAAATACCATTGCCTATAAGACCTCCCAGCACCCCTCCTGCAGCCACGCCGGCAGCTCCACTCCAGGGTCCAAGTATAAAGCCTGCAGCACCCATGCATCCTCCCACGCCAGCCCCTATCTGAGCACCTGGACTTTGAAGGGCAAGTGACACCCATGTGTAGATGACTCCAAAGGCAAAGAGAATCATCTCTATGACTTCTCTGAGAACGTGCACGAGGCCAACCCCCAACTGCGTAACACTGTTTGAATTTTCCAGGAGAAGACGGAGGATGTGAAAAACCGGAGGCAGGGCAAGTGCCAAGTTGTTGTCGTCAGGGTTAAGTACGGTGCTGGTTATAACCAAGAAGTTTCTGACGTTCAGTATCGCTTCTTCTACCATCGGGGGTTTTCCCTTCAGGGTATGGAATTTTTTCGCATCGTGATAGGCCCCCTCTAGCAGGCTGATCAGCGAAGTGTAACCGGCAAAACGGCCCGCTTCCGGTTTCTCTGCGCTGGTGGGGATGTTGACATTTTTCTTCGCCAAGGCGTCAGAAATCGATTGTGTCAACACTTGCCGATGATGTGAGCAGAGGTACAAATCTCGCTTACCACATTTCGCTGCTTCTGGGTTTCTGAGGTTGCACAACGGATGGCGACACACAACGTCGGTTGAGGTGAAGTTTGGATCAAACTGAATAAGGACGATTTCTTCGTACGCACCGAGATGTCCGGCTCTCCGCAAGGTCACTTTCGTATCAAAGTTGTCGCCAAAGAGCTTTCTTGCATCTTGAAAGGTTGTTTTGGTTATTTTTGGCGGCGAAGATTCAACCTTGAGGTGCTTGAGAAGCTCGCAACACCATTCTTTAACTGTTGTTGATACGGCTTCTCCGCTCACTCCGCTTGCGTGGCGTTCCAAATGTAATCTCAAATAATACTTCTCCACTCTGTTTCCTATCTGCTTGAGTAAAGTTGCCACTTGGCTGAATTTTACTTTTGTTATTTCAATGTCTGTTGTCTCTTTTTCCATTCTTGAGCACTGTTTGATTCTTGAGCCACTTCTCACGCACAAGTTTATACTGAATACAAATGTGCTGAGTTGTGCTTTGCTTAGAATTTTATTCGAAGCGTGAGGGAAATAACCCTATTGACAGTACGTTAGGGGAAATTATCAGTTGATCACACAATACAATCTCCTTGTCAGCTTTCCATGACACGACATATTTAAGACAATACATCATGATCGGCATGATCAAATAGGTTTTATTTTCATTGTCGAACTGATTTTTCAGTTTCACTTTCAATCGGTTTACGGTCATTTCGTTCCATGGTCATTTCGTTCCAAGTCATTTCGTTCCAAAGTAAGGTCAGTTCGTTCCACGAGATAGTTAGATCGTTCCACTTTTAAAAGTTAACGTCAAAAAGTGTTCCAAATCTTTTGCTTTCCTTAAGAAGAGACACCTAAACTGAAAATCTAAGATTTTATAATTGGAATTTATCGAAAACTACGTAGGCTGTTTATATGCGAGAATGAACGGCAGAGATCTCATGGATATACCCACCACGATTCCCCAAAATGAAAAACAACATTAAAATTAAACATATATTAAGTGCATTCATAGGCCAGCATACGCCTATGATAGGCCTCATTTGAACCCATCTGATCCACCTCTTCTCATCTGCGTTCATCGCTATGCATCTACCTTTGTTTCCCCTCATTTCCCATCATCTACTTTCATCTCTCTCTATGTGCCTTTATCTGCTATCATCTGCCTCCGTCTCCCTCCATTTCTCATCATCTGCCCTTATTTACCACCATCTGCATTAATCTGCCTTTATTCCTCTTCATCTCATCTCATCTGCCTTCATCTGCGTTCATCTACCGTCATCTTCCTTCATTTCTCATCATCTGCCCTTATTTACCACCATCTGCATTAATCTGCCTTTATTCCTCTTCATCTCATCTCATCTGCCTTCATCTGCGTTCATCTACCGTCATCTTCCTTCATTTCCCATCAGCTGCCCTTATTTGCCATCATCTGCATTAATCTGCCTTTATTCCTCTTCATCTGACCTCATCTGCCTTCGCCTGCATTCATCTACCTTCATCTTCCTTCATTTTCCATCATCTGCCTTTATTTCCTGTCATCTGCATTAATCTGCCTCCATTCGTCTTCATCAACCTTCATCTTCCTTCATCTTCCTTCATTTCTCATCATCTGCTCTTATTTACCACCATCTGCATTAATCTGCCTCTATTCCTCTTCATCTCATCTCATCTGCCTTCATCTGCGTTCATCTACCATCATCTTCCTTCATTTCCCATCATCTGCCCTTATTTACCACCATCTGCGTTAATCTGCCTTTATTCCTCTTCATCTCATCTCATCTGCCTTCATCTGCGTTCATCTACCGTCATCTTCCTTCATTTCCCATCATCTGCCCTTATTTGCCATCATCTGCATTAATCTGCCTTTATTCCTCTTCATCTGACCTCATCTGCCTTCGCCTGCATTCATCTACCTTCATCTTCCTTCATTTTCCATCATCTGCCTTTATTTCCTGTCATCTGCATTAATCTGCCTCCATTCGTCTTCATCAACCTTCATCTTCCTTCATCTTCCTTCATTTCTCATCATCTGCCCTTATTTGCCACCATCTGCATTAATCTGCCTTTATTCCTCTTCATCTCATCTCATCTGCCTTCATCTGCGTTCATCTACCGTCATCTTCCTTCATTTCCCATCATCTGCCCTTATTTTCCGTCATCTGCATTAATCTGCCTCCATTCGTCTTCATCAACCTTCATCTTCCTTCATTTCTCATCATCTGCCCTTATTTGCCACCATCTGCATTAATCTGCCTTTATTCCTCTTCATCTCATCTCATCTGCCTTCATCTGCGTTCATCTACCTTCATCTTCCTTCATTTCCCATCATCTGCCCTTATTTACCACCATCTGCATTAATCTGCCTTTATTCCTCTTCATCTCATCTCATCTGCCTTCATCTGCGTTCATCTACCGTCATCTTCCTTCATTTCCCATCATCTGCCCTTATTTGCCATCATCTGCATTAATCTGCCTTTATTCCTCTTCATCTTTCCCCAGCTGCCTTCATCTGCATCCATCTTCCTTCATCTTCCTTCATTTCTCATCATCTGCCCTTATTTGCCATCATCTGCATTTATCTGCCTTTATTCCTCTTCATCTTTCCCCAGCTGCCTTCATCTGCATCCATCTTCCTTCATCTTCCTTCATCTTCCTTCATCTTCCTTCATCTGCCTTCATTCGTCTTCATCAAGCTTCATCTTCCTTCATTTCTCATCATCTGCCCTTATTTGCCACCATCTGCATTAATCTGCCTTTATTCCTCGTCATCTCATCTCATCTGCCTTCATCTACATTCATCTACCTTCATCTTCCTTCATTTCCCATCATCTGCCCTTTTTTGCCATCATTTGCATTAATCTGCCTTTATTCCTCTTCATCTCATCTCATCTGCCTTCATCTGCATTCATCTACCTTCATCTTCCTTCATTTCCCATCATCTGCCCTTATTTGCCATCATCTGCATTAATCTGCCTTTATTCCTCTTCATCTCATCTCATCTGCCTTCATCTGCATTCATCAACCTTCATCTTCCTTCATTTCCCATCATCTGCCCTTTTTTGCCATCATCTGCATTAATCTGCCTTTATTCCTCTTCATCTTTCCCCAGCTGCCTTCATCTGCAGCCATCTTCCTTCATCTTCCTTCATCTGCCTTCATTCGTCTTCATCTATCTTCATCTTCCTTCATTTCTCATCACCTGCCCTTATTTGCAACCATCTGCATTAATCTGCCTTTATTCCTCTTCATCTGACCTCATCTGCCTTCGCCTGCGTTCATCTACCTTCATCTTCCTTCATTTCTCATCATCTACCCTTATTTGCCGTCATCTGCATTAATCTGCCTTTATTCCTCTTCATCTTTCTCCAGCTGCCTTCATCTGCATCCATCTTCCTTCATCTCCCTTCATCTGCCTTCATTCGTCTTCATCTACCTTCATCTTCTTTCATTCCATCATCTGCCCTAATTTTCCATCATTTGAATTAATCTGCCTTCATCTGCCTTCATCTACCTTCATCTTTCTTCATTTCCCATCATCTGCCCTTTTTGCCGTCATCTGCATTAATCTGTCTTTATTCGTCTTCATCTGACCTTATATTATCTACCTTCATCTGACTTCATCTGCCTTTATCTTCCCTCATCTTCCTTCATTTTCCATCATCTGCCTTTATTTGCCGTCATCTGCTTTCATCTACTTTCATCTTCCTTCATCCATCATCTGTCCTTATTTGCCGTCATCTGCATTAATCTACCTTCATCTGCGTTCATCTACCTTCATTTCCCATCATCTGCCCTTATTTGCCACCATCTACATTAATCTGCCTTTATTCCTCTTCACCTGACCTCATCTGCCTTCATCTACCTTCATCTACCTTCATCTTCCTTCATTTCCCATCATCTACCCTTATTTGCCGTCATCTGCCTTCATCTACATTCATCTTACTTCATTTCTCATCATCTTCCCTAATTTTCCATCATCTGCATCAATCTGCCATCATTCGTCTTCATCTGACCTCATCTGCCTTCATCTGCGTTCATCTACCTTCGTCTTCCTTCATTTCTCATCATCTGCCCTAATTTTCCATCATCTGCATCAATCTGCCGTCATTCGTCTTCATCTGACCTCATCTGCCTTCATCTGCGTTCATCTCCCATCATCTTCCTTCATTTCTCATCATCTGCCCTGATTAGCGTCATCTGCATTAATCTTCCTTTATTCGTCTTCATCTTCTCCCATCTGCCTTCATCTACCTTCATCTTCCTTCATTTCCCATCTACCCTTATTTTCCGTCATCTGCATTAATCTGCCTTCATCTACCTTCATTTCCCATCATATTCCCTAACTTGCCGTCATCTACATTAATCTGCCTTCATCTACCTTCATTTCCCATCATATTCCCTAACTTGCCTTCATCTACATTAATCTGGCTTCATTCGTCTTTATGTACGCTCATCTGCTTTCATCTGCATTCACCTACCTTCATTTGTCTTCATTTCCCACCATCTGCCATAATTTGCCGTCATCTTCATTTCATCTGGCCTCATCTGATTTCATATCCTTCATTTGCCTTTATTGGCCTCCACCTGCATGTCGCCTCCACCTCCACATCTGCAGTCATCTACCTACATCCGCCATCATCTGCATGCCTCTGCCTTCATCTGCTTTCATTTTACCTTCATCTGCCCTCGTTTGCCTTCATATATTATTTCATCTTTGTCCATACGGCTTCATCTGCCTCTATCTGTGTTCATTTGCCGTGATCATCCTTCATTTCCCTTCATAGCCCTCAGTTTTATCTTCCTTCGTATTCCTTTATATGTCTTCATATGCCTTCATGTGCCTTAATTTGCCTTTGTTTATGCCCTCATTAACATTCATCCTCTTCCCTTATCTGCCTTCCTTTGCCTTCATTTCCCTTCACCTTTCTCATTTGACTTTATCTGCCATCATTTCCTTTCATCTGCCTTCATTTACCTTCTTCCGTCCCTCATTTGCCTTCATAAGCTTTCACCTGCCTCCATCTAGCTTTATCAGCCATCACTTGATGTTATCTGCTTTCATTTGCCTTCACTTTACCATCCGCCCTCTCTTCAATTCTTCTGCTTTTATCTGCCTTCGTTTGCCTTCACCTGCTTTCATTTTGTCTGCCTCCATCTACCCAATAAAATAACTGTTATGCAAGGGAGCTTGAGCCGAAATAAATTTGAGCTCTTGTCCGAAGTGTGAAATAGGGAGAGCTAATGGAGTTGTTGGTCCACTCTCACCTTACTTACACCTTCCAATTACGAATACCCCGCTAATATGGGCAGCGGCTAAATTCCATCAGTAGGTAGAATTTGAAGTCCTTTGTCTCCAATGTCTGCTGTCGCTTTGTGGTTGGGTCCATTTGAAAACTATCCATTTCCTTTGATTAAACACTGGGAAATAGTCAAAATAGCTATGGGTGACATTTCATTAGTCACGTTTACCTACTTTAGGTTCTTCCTATTTACATGCATTGCAAATTTTAGTACTACGACCAAAAAATAACCTATCAAAACTAAAAATAGCGCAGCAAGCGTTACCGAAGGTTTTCGACACCTTTGAAGCATTTCCCAGCGGTTAGAAAGCACACACACAAAAAAAAACTTGCTACGCAGGCTAGGGTGGGGTGTGACCTCAAGGTCTAACGTTTTTGATAAGAATAACTTGCGCTCGATGGACGTAAATCACATCACATCCAGCAAGCGCAAATTTCTGAGTTCATGGTTTTGTTTTTGAAGGAAATATTCTAAGTAAATGGGCATCAACACGATTTTACATTACATTTTAAAGTGTTATTTGATAAAAGTTTTATATCATGTCCACAGTGGAGTAAATTTTAGCGTCAGTATTGCATTTTTACGGTTTATAATTTGCATCAAACGGTTTATAAAATGCATCAAAATCGGCGATTTTGATGCATTTTTCTGTGGGAAAAAACCCCGCAAAAATCGGTAAAATTAGAGCCCAATAAAAAAAACGTGCTACACGGTAATTTTAGTTACTGAACAACAAAAAACCACTCACTGCACGCCCGTTCAGATGCCTCAACCTAATGGCATCATTTTCAAAAACCAAATGAAAGCAAATGAGGAGAAATATGAAGGCAAATGAAGGTAAATGGAGCCAGATGAGGACAAATGAAAGGCGAGTAAGGCAAATGGAGGCAAATAAAGGAAATTGAAGGCAGATGAAGGCAAATGAAAGAATATGAAGCCATATGAACGCTTATGGAGGCATATCAAGGGAAATGAAGGTAAATGGAGGCAGATGGAGGAATACAAAGGGAAATGAAGGCAGATGGAGATACATTAAGGGAAATGAGGGCAATTGAAGGAAGATGGAGGAAAATTAAGGGAAATGAAGGTATATGAACGCATAAGGAGGGATATGAAGGCAAATGAAGGTAGATGGAGCCAGATGAGGACAAATGAAGGGCGAGGAAGGCAAATGGAGGCAACTAAAGGAAATTGAAGGCAGATAGCCTACTGGCATCATTTTCAAAAACCAAATGAAAGCAAATGAGGAGAGATATGAAGGCAAATGAAGGTAAATGGAGCCAGTTGATGACAAATGAAGGGCGAGGAAGGCAAATGGAAGTAATTGAAGGAAATTGAAGGCAGGTGTAAGAAAATGAATGGAAATGAAGGCATATGGAGGCAAGTGAAGGCAAATGGAATTAAATGAAGGAAAATGGAGAAATTTGAAGGCAAGTGTAGGCAAATGAAGAGAAATGAAGCCATATGAACGCATATGGAGGCATACGAAGGGAAATGAAGGCATATGAAGATGAATTAAGGGAAATGAGGGCAATTGGGGGAAGATGGAGGCAAATTAAGGAAAATGAAGGTATATGAATGCATATGGAGGAATATGAAGGCAGATGGAGGAAGATGAGGACAAATGAAGGGCCAGGAAGGCAAATGGAGGCAAATAAAGGAAATTGAAGGCAGATAAAGGCCTATGAAGGGAAACGAAGCCAAATGAACGCATATGAAGACATATGAAGGGTAATGAAAGTAAATGGAAGCAGATGAGGACAAATGAAGGGCTAGGAAGGCAAATGGAGGCAATTGAAGGAAATTGAAGGCAGGTGTAGACAAATGAATGGAAATGAAGGCATATGGACGAATATGGAGGCATACGAAGGGAAATGAAGGCAGATCGGGATAAATTAAGGGAAATGAGGGCAATTGAGGGAAGATGGAGGCAAATTAAGGAAAATGAAGGTATATGAACGCATATGGAGGAATATGAAGGCAGATGGAGGTAGATGCGGACAAATGAAGGGCCAGGAAGGCAGATGGAGGCAGATGAGGACAAATGAAGGGCGAGGAATGCAAATGGAGGCAATTGAAGGAAATTGAAGGCAGGTGTAGGAAAATGAATGGAAATGAAGGCATATGGACGAATATGGAGGCATACGAAGGGAAATGAAGGCAGATCGGGATAAATTAAGAGAAATGAGGGCAATTGAGGGAAGATGGAGGCAAATTAAGGAAAATGAAGGTATATGAACGCATATGGAGGAATATGAAGGCAGATGGAGGTAGATGAGGACAAATGAAGGGCGAGGAAGGCAAATGGAGGCAATTGAAGGAAATTGGAGGCAGGTGTAGGAAAATGAATGGAAATGAAGGCATATGAACGAATATGGAGGCATACGAAGGGAAATGAAGGCAGATCAGGATAAATTAAGAGAAATGAGGGCAATTGAGAGAAGATGGAGGCAAATTAAGGAAAATGAAGTTATATGAACGCATATGGAGGAATATGAAGGTAGATGGAGGAGTTGAGGACAAATGAATGGCCAGGAAGGCAAATGGAGGCAAATAAAGGAAATTGAAGGCAGATATAGGCCTATGAAGGGAAACGAAGCCATATGAACGCATATGGAGGCATATGAAGGGTAATGAAAGTAAATGGAGGCAGATGAGCACAAATAAAGGGCGAGGAAGGCAAATGGAGGCAATTGAAGGAAATTGAGGGCAGGTGCAGACAAATGAATGGAAATGAAGGCATATGGACGAATATGGAGGCAGATGGAGGTAGATGAGGACAAATGAAGGTCCAGGAAGGCAAATGGAGGCAGATGAGGACAAATGAAGGGCGAGGAAGGCAAATAGAGGCAATTGAAGGAAATTGAAGGCAGGTGTAGACAAATGAATGGAAATGAAGGCATATGGACGAATATGGAGGCATACGAAGGGAAATGAAGGCAGATCGGGATAAATTAAGGGAAATGAGGGCAATTGAGGGAAGATGGAGGCAAATTAAGGAAAATGAAGGTATATGAACGCATATGGAGGAATATGAAGGCAGATGGAGGAATATGAGGACAAATGAAGGGCCAGGAAGGCAAATGGAGGCAGACGAGGACAAATGAAGGGCGAGGAAGGCAAATAGAGGCAATTGAAGGAAATTGAAGGCAGGTGTAGACAAATGAATGGAAATGAAGGCATATGGACGAATATGGAGGCATACGAAGGGAAATGAAGGCAGATCGGGATAAATTAAGGGAAATGAGGGCAATTGAGGGAAGATGGAGGCAAATTAAGGAAAATGAATGTAAATGAACGCATATGGAAGAATATGAAGCCATATGAACGCATATGGAGGCATATGAAGGTAATGAAAGTAAATGGAGGCAGATGAGGACAAATGAAGGGCGAGGAAGGCAAATGGAGGCAATTGAAGGAAATTGAAGGCAGGTGTAGACAATTGAATGGAAATGAAGGCATATGGACGAATATGGAGGCATACGAAGGGAAATGAAGGCAGATTGGGATAAATTAAGGGAAATGAGGGCAATTGAAGGAAGATGGAGGCAGATTAAGGATAATGAAGGCATATAGGAATGTATGGTGAATTATGAGGGGACATGAAGGCCAATGTAGGAACATAGGATCCATTGAACGCAGATGTAGGCATAAGAATGGAAATGAAGGCATACGAGCGATTATGTAGGTATATGTAGATAGATGAGCAATGTAGAGGCAAATGAGGCCAATCGTAGGCGTATAGCGGCCAATGAGTGGAGGTGAGGTTTCTTTGTTTTAAATGTTGTCTTGTCTTTCCTTAGTTTGGGGAATCGTGGTGGGTATATCCATGAGATCTTTCCCGAATGAACGCAGTCCGCCATTTTGAAGTTTTGTTGAACCCAGTCTCTGTCCCGGAAGTGATGTCAACGCGTCAAGTTTAATTTCCGTCTGATGACTTTTAATAGATTAGTCAAGGAGAAGTTAAAGATACTTTTTATTTTTTACAACGACGCTCAGTAGTCTCAATACTGAGATACTACAATTTCACGTGCATTGTACTTGCGCGCACTGTTCTCCGCTATTAAATTAGTCTATGCTTTTCGTATCTCAACAGTCGAGTGTACGATGCGAATTCAGTCAGGCAATCTTGATATTGGTGAATTGTTTTCGCTTTCGTTGTGAACGCAAAGCGCATTCATTCTGTGATGAAGGCGAGACTTTTTCGTTCTATTGTTTTCTTTGTTTCACTGCCAAAGCACGCGCGTTTTGATAGAGGCTTTTCATGCAGGCTTTTGAACGTTTTTAGTCCATCACTCTGGAATGATAAATACCCACAGAAGCCAAATCTGAAGCACGTGTAGGGAGGGAGATTGGGGAGAGGGCAGTAATTCAGGGAGGTTGGGAAGAGGTCAGTGTTACACAGCTGTTCTATTCCCCATCAATTTCGCGTATAGAGTGTGAAGGTTTTCGTCTCTTGTCTGATCTTCTACCCAGTATTCAACGGATGAGGTAACTTTAACGTCGAATTTCACTATGTTTAAGTTTATTTCTACTTTAATACTTTGTGGAACGATCTAACTATCTCGTGGAACGAATTGACTATTTTGTGGAACGAACTGACTATACTGTGGAACGAAATGACTTGGAACGAAATGACCATGGAACGAACCGTGTATTGAACATCATGGTTGTATTTTTTGTTTAGCTGAATAAAAGAACTCGACTTTCCTCTGTTTCGTGAATGGCTTTTTTATCAAGATCTACAAACACCGTCTTATTCAGGAATCAAAAAGATGCGACTAATTGATATCGTTTGGCTGATTTTTCAGTTTCTTTTCGTTTTCACCTCGCGTCTCGTATTAAACTAGCCAATGAACTTGACAGTGACTGAAATAGTGTTAGTTTCATCTCTCAGTTCCCACCTTAGTTGCAGCTTTTTGTGTTTTTGTCATCGCCATTTTGAGAAAACGTTGAAATATAATGGGATCTGAGATGAACCGACTTATTTGAACGGGAAAACCCCTTGAGCCCTGCAGGATGGGAAAACCCCTTGTTCCAAATCGCAAAGACACCTGGGAAAGAACAAGTAGACAAGCAACCGTGATTCCACATAGCCTGCGAATGCAGCCGCCTCTCCCCACTCCGGCCGCCTGCCACGTTCGGAGGGGAGAGACGTCTGCGATTTACACACAGAAATTCCATACTGATGACGTAAATCTGTCCGGATATCAAGTCAGCGCTGATTGCAAAATGTGAAAATTCTCGAACGCGGCAAGCGGCCGGAGCGCGGAGAGGCGGCTGTATTCGCAGCCTAGATTCCACAGTGCTACTCGGTTTTTCAAAAATTTGAATTTCGGCTCTAGGGTAAGAAAGAACTATCGCCGGCTTTTCAGGTCATAATACAGTGTTTGCAGAAGTTTGTATACGGGGGTAGCAATTTCTTGCGCATAACGGTCAAATGGGACCCAAACGACTCTGACTCTGTATGAAGAATTTGAAGACTGGACCTTATTTTTGCACGATTAGGTTCAAAGCTTGAAGCTTGGGGGGGAGTGCCTAACTACGATTCGTTACAAAAAAATTTATACATACAACGTATTTAATACAAAGCTAAGAACATAAACTATCATCTATAACCTGAACTGAGTTTTGATTTATTTCGGCGCCCCTCTATTTAGCAATTACACTCCACAATGTATGGTGAATGACCTAGAGCCCACTGACAGTAGTCTAGAAATTGTCAATACTGATGCCGATTTTTATTTGTTACCTCTTTGGGGTAAAAATACATTTGAACCAGGCATGACGAGATTCTAGCAGCCATCAGTTAAGTGTTCCTTCCGCCTTTCCGAGAAACAGTGGTCCTGACTTAAAAGAAAGTCAACAGCTGTAAATATTTAAAAATAAAGAAAAATGAAAGATCAAAGCGAAATCATGGTACACTCAGCAGTTTATATATTAATTTACAATTTAGGCATGGGAGGTAATTAAATCTATGTTGAAAATATTTTAGACAAAACCGTATCAGCCTATGTAAGTCGTGACGCCACGTATCGTTAATAGATTGTCGACCCTGAGTAGCAGTTTGAAAAAAATCAGTACCCAAAGACAATTCAGTAAAACTAATTATATAACAGTGAATAGTGAGAAGTATACAACTGCTATTCCCTCCAAGCTCTTGCTAGAGTGATATACATCGTTAAGCCACCCCAGGCATCTCCAGAAGCACTGTATGCCACTTGTGGTTCTCTGTCTGCACCTGTGTGTCCTCCTTCCCCGCCAGCTGCCAACCATTCCTGTCTGGCTCTTGCGATGTTCTGTTGGTCTCTGTTTTCTTTAATCAGCATGTAAGCACCGCTTCCAATTAGGCCACCGAGTACCACTCCAGTAGCTGCACAGGCAATTCCACTCAATGGCCCTAGAGCAAACCCGGCTGCCCCAACACACCCTCCTATGCCAGCTCCTATCTTGGCTCCTGGGTTTATAAGCGAGATCCATGTGAACATGACCCCAAACGCGAAGAGAATCATGTCTATCATTCCTCTTAGCAACAAAAGCAGATTTTGCATTTGCTCATTATCGCCTGTGGCTTCTAAAATACGCTGAAAGGTGCTTAAAACGGGAGGCAGGGCAAGTGCCGTGTTGCAACAATCAGGGTTGAGCAGGGTGCTGGTTATGATCAAGAAGTTTCTCACATTCAAGATCGCTTCGTCGACAATTTGGCAAGATTTCTTTGTGGTAGGGACCTTTCTCCTTTCGTGGTAAGTTCCCTCAAGTAGGCTGATGATTGCAGTGTAGCCTTCAAAACGACTCGACTCTGAGGCGAACTCTGTTCTAGGAAGCTGTATTTTTTCTTTCTCCAAGGCTTGTAAAATACGGCTCTTCAAATGCTCTTGATGGCTCGGGCAGAGGTACAGATCTCGTTTAACACCCTTGTGTCGTTTCGGTGCTTTCGGATTTTTGTTCTTGCAGCAAGGATGTCGGCAGACGACATCATTTGTCTTGAAATTGGGGTCAAACTGAAGAAGGACGATTTCTTCCGGGGTATCTTCCATGAAACGTAAAAACTTGGGCTTTCGCAACTTCACTTTAGCTTCTACTTTGACAGCAGTTTTGGCTTTCAAAAGCTTTTCTGCATCTTGGAAGTCGGCTTTGGTTACTTTCGGCAGGGCGGAAGGACATTTGAGGTGCCTCTCGAGGTCGCGTTTCCAGCTGGCAACTGTAGAATATGCCGATGGTACCAGCTTATCCTTGGCGAGTTTTTCCTCACCTGCACGTTGTAGAAGCAACCCTAAAGCTTTTTGTTTCATGAGTTCCTCCTCATCTGCTGAAAAATTGTACATTATTGCGAGCGAACGGTCCTTTCAAGTCTTAAGTTCACCGGTTGTGTTCGCGGATTGAAGATCGTTCTCGAAAGTGAAAATCGTCCAAAGGGGAATTTGCCCCCGAAACTGAAAGCACGTGGTATTATTCTTATTTCTAGGAAACTTAGATGAGATCAATAAAACTATGTTATCATATTTAAGCTATTCGCTCTGTTTTGTTCTAAAATAAGCGTGATGCTAGAATCTCGACTTTTGATATGCCAATATTTGTTTTACCGCCCAAAGGGCCTGAAGTTACTGTAAGGAAGTGCGGAAATTAAAGAGACACATGTTTGTTGGATGGTTTTATTTTTTATTTTCACATCACGTTCCTTTATCTCAAGTTACTCTTAGATATTCTCGTACCTTTATATAGATAGCTTTGTTAAACCACATACAATAACAACGTTGCAGTTATCGCAGACTTGTAACTGAGATATAAAACTGAGTTTATACGCATGAGTTGGAATGTACATTTCACATGGGTCACCGATAGGTCACTGCTTTCTCGACGTTTCACTTCCGGAGGGATTTTTCCCTGAAAACTTTACTTTCTATTTGTTCTAAATCCTTGGCTACAAAATCAAGATCAAGAAACTGTCATTTTTAGTAAGACAAAAAAAAAAGGAAGATACAACAAAAACGAACATGACTGTCGATTAATCTTTGTTGCAGCCACTCAACTGCTGCTAATTTCTGCAAAAGGCCATAAAATAACTTTTCTTTACACAACTTCAATTGGGGAACACCGATACGTATTCTGGTTAAAGTACGTACGTATTGTGGTTAAACTTTATGAGACATTTATTATCTTACCCTTAAATTTTGCAACTCTCTTATGCTGATTCAGCTAATTACATTTTTACTTCAGTAAAAATACATACTGAACTCAAGAAATAATGAATTATTACACCACAAAACACTGGTTTGCTCTTATCCGTTTTGTCGTAGCTTGGCTGATGAAGTAGCATACACAAACACGAAACAAAAAAATAATGCTCAGTCCATTCTGGCTACATGACTCCGCTCGGGTCTGGGTTAAAATGAATTCGAAGCACAAACCTTTTCGTATCCAATTGAGGGCACTGGAATTTGGTAGGCGTCCCTTAACTTGCTTCATGATAAGCCCTCCTTCAAGAAGACTGATAATTGCAGTGTAGCTCTCAAAAAGACTTGTCTCTGAGGCGAAATCGCTCCTGGGATGTGTTTTTTTCCCTTCTGCATTGCCTCAAAAATGCAGCTTTTCAACTGCTTTCGATGGTGTGGGCAAAGATACAAATCTCTTTTGAATCCCTTGCAATGTTTCGCTAGCTGCCCTTGCCTGTGTGTTCTTGCACGAAGGATGACAGTAGACGACGTCATTTGACTTAAAGTTCGGATCGAATTGAAGAAGGACAATTTTTTCCGTTATTTCTTCCTTAAAATATAAAAACTTTGACTTGGGCTTTCGCAATGCCACTTTAGCTTTATCTTCAATGGCAGTTTGGATCTAAAAAGTTCTTCTACCGCTTGGAAGTCGCCTTTGGTCACTGTCGGAAGGGCGGAAGTACATTTGAGCTAACCGAGGTTCCTTTCAAGATCGCCCTTCCAACTAGCAACTGTAGAATGTCTGGAATATGCTTCTGGCACCAGCTTCTCTTTGGGTTTTTCTTCCCTTGCACGTTTTTGAAGCAACCCTGAAGCTTTCTGTTTGATAAGTTTTTCTTCATTTGCAGGCAAATGCATAGAATGTTCCATCGTTGATAACAAGCGATCCTTGCAAGTCCTAATCTCAGAATGGATATTGACCTTAAAAATAAGATCTTTTGGCGTCCATAAGCGGGAAATACACCTAAAAGCTGAAAGCACTTGGGAGAAATTCTTAGTTGAACTGACTTGTCTCTTAGCATGAATTCCTGAATTCTCCAATCGTTTCTAACTGAAGTCAGGCCCAATGTACTTAGATAGACTACTGGCTCATGTTTACATGCATGTGTAATATGATTTCACTTTCCGTTTGCAAGAAAAAGTCACGTCTTACTTCAATTGTTTTATTTCAACCACAGCTCATGGCTCCTCTTTGCATTACAATTCTCCAAAAATATTCTCATACCCATTGGATCTCAGTACTACGCACTGAATACAGTATCAGCGGGTTATTTCCCAGATATCTGAGTCAGTCAATTTACTGTACCATCACAAAATATTTTAAAAACCACGTTTCTTCAGCCTTCAAAGTATGCATGGAAGGGCTAATGGGAAAACCCCGAGAGCCATGTGCCATAGACTAATGGCGCAAGGTTACCTGGGACTGTTCCCGCAGGCGGATTCAAGATGGCTGCCAAGCAGTTGAGCGGCGTTTTGCGAACTTATATCGCAGCGGGAAAAGCGACTCCTTCTCCGCCGTTGGGCCCTTCACTCGGTCAGGTAGGAAGCTAATTCACTTTTTCTTCTGCCATGGTGTTTACAAGAGCATCATTCGATTTTCCACTAAGCCGCGGTATTGCAGAATACAGTTTAGATTAACGTCAATTTACGGTGTATATTGTGTATAGTGTCTATTCTCGAAATTACAGTGAGACAATGCTTTGTATACACTTTTGACAGTAGCCGTCTAAATTGTATAATTATACATTTTATACACAATATACAGAATAGACACCGAGATGTTGTGTCAGTTTTGGGAATAGACACTTAATACACTTTTGACTTGAAAAGTATATAAGCTTATGTTAGACGTCTAAAGTGTATTTCGGTGTCTATTCTGTATATTGTGTATAAAGTGTATAATTATACACTTTAGACATCTAATATACGTCTAAAGTCAAAAGTGTATAAATTGTCTATTCCCGAACTTGACTCAACATCTTGGTGTCTATTCTGTATATTGTGTATAAAGTGTATATTTGTACACTTTAGACGTCTAATATACGTCTAAAATCAAAAGTGTATACAGTGTCTATTCTTGAACTGACTCAACATATCGGTATCTTTTCTGTATATTGTGTATTAAGTGTATATTAATACACTTTATACACCTAATATACGTCAAGAGTCAAAAGTGTATAAAATGTCTATTCCGAAACTTGACTCAACATCTCGGTGTTAACTGAATCTATAAGGTGTGTAATTTTTTTTAGTGGACGACTTAATGCTTAAGACATACCGTTAAATTATGTATTGAGAAAGATACGGTGATGTATGACTCCTTTGGCTTTTAAATCCTTCTCCAAATCACAATTAAAGCATTCATTAACAAACCAGAAGAGTACATTTCGCTTAAATCATGTCTTTTTCTGGTAAGGTGAAAATACATGTTAAGTCGGCGGAAACCTTGTTCGCAAGATTCAGTATTGGCCTCTAATTATTTCAAATTGTGGTAATGATGGATGATATTTGCAGTTTGGATTATTGGGTGGCATACAGGTTTCTTCTGTGTGTTTTGGAACATGCATGGAAAATATCAATCAAAAACTTGACATTGTTCAACAAAACCTTGGTCCCAGCGCCACCATTAGAAGCTTGATTAATCAAGAACGGGACAAGGCCATCAGCCCTGTCACCCAACAAACTTAACTTGTGCCGGGTGCGACAAAACATGACAAAACAATCGAGGTAATTCTCATCTGAGGAAAACAAGACCGAATATCGATGAAATATGTGAATCCTCGTTCTTTGAAATGCAGGCCCCATCAAAGCCAACTACAGTTAAAATGGAAAATTCACCCAAATAATTGGTTAAACGTTGAAACATACAATATTGATATACCTCGTTCTTTAAAACTTTCATTCTTTATACCCGCGCATTATTATACAAAGTTTGACAGAACAGATGTTGAGTCAAGTTACGATCGAGCATAGACACTTTATACACTTTTGACTTTGGCTGTGTATTAGATGTCTAAAGTGTACAAAATTAATATACACTTTATACACAATATATAGAATAGGCACCGAGATGTTGAGTCAAGTTACAATCGAGCATAGACACTTTAAACAATATACAGAATAGACAACGAGATGTTGTGTCAAGTTTGAGAATAGGCACTTTATACACTTTTGACTTTAGATGTCTACTAGATGTCTAAAGTGTATAAATATACACTTTATACACAATATACAGAATACACACCAAGATGATCGAGTCCAGTTTGGGAATAGACACTTTATACACTTTTGACTTTGGCCATGTATTAGACATCTAAAGTGTATAAATATACACTTAATACACAATATACAGAATAGACACCAAGATGTTGAGTCAAGTTCGGGAATAAACAGTTTATACACTTTTGGCTTTAGACGTATATTAGACGTCTAAAGTGTATAAATATACACTTTATACACAATATACAGAATAGACACCAAGATGTTGAGTCAAGTTCGGGAATAGACAGTTTATACACCTTTGACTTTAGACATATAGACGTCTAAAGTGCCGGTATAAATATACACTTTATACATAATAATTATACAGAATAGACACCAAGATGTTGAGTCAAGTTCGGGAATAGACAGTTTATACACCTTTGACTTTAGACGTATATTAGACGTCTAAAGTGTATAAATATACGCTTTATACACAATATACAGAATAGACACCGGATGTTGAGTCAAGTTCGGAAATAGACAGTTTATACACTTTTGACTTTTGACGTATATTAGACGTCTAAAGTGTATAAATATACACTTTATACACAATATACAGAATAGACACCAAGATGTTGAGTCAAGTTCGGGAATAGACACTTCATGCACTTTTGACGTTAGCCGTACATTAGACATCTAAATAGTAAAATTTGGTTCTGTGGGAATATACAGAATTTACACTTCATGTATTAAGTGTATAAATAGACAGTAATAGACGTATATTGTTGTATAAATATACACTTTATATCTCAAAGGTAAAAACTGTCTATTCTCCAATACCAGGCCTCACTCCGATTTTCTTCTCCTGCTTTCATTGGATTTTAGCGTGGAGTGAACATAGCTCAATTTTGTAAGGAATTCAACGATCGCACAAAGCACATTATCACTGGAGTCCCAATACCAACGATTATCCATTACAAGGTAAATTTGAAATAGTTGCAGTTCAGCAAGTGTGTGCTTCAAAGTTCCTGATAAACGAAAAATAAGTGAAATTACCTTTTTGTCGTGTTTCCCAACATCACCCTCGATCCCTACCCTAGCCTCCCCCCCCCCCCACAGAAAATTCCAAAATGTTGAGGGACAATGGAAATTGCTTTGTTAGTGAGCTAACACCTTCATCACCATCTCCACTTTAAGTATGTAACTCATCAACCGTGGTGTCGGTTAAAATATAGCATGTTCCAGGCTCTCAGATAGGAGGGATGGAGAAAATTAGCAAGGCACCTCAGAAATAAAATGTGCGGGGTCTGGAGGAAAGGGAGTGGTGTTGGGAAAGAAAGGGATGCAGTTACCAGAACAGGCCTTTCAAAAAATAACCATAGGCTCCACCAACCCCACCCTTCTCAGGAACAGGCTGGCTATAATAATTGATGTTATTTTTGCACCACAACTAGTAGAATCTTTCACTCTCCTTCAGAGTTCTCTTTTTTGTGCAGAGAACAAAAAATTTCCAATTGTCTTACTTGCAGTGTTCTTTACAACCACAAGAACTCAATATTACTCTTATATCTTTGCCACAGAATGGATACTAACTTGCAAAGTTAATTACATTGAATACTGTCAGCAGTGAAATTTTGCAACAAAAACTTGCTTTTAACCCCAACCCCTTTTTTGGAAAAAGCCTTTCTTATTGATTTTTCTTCAGTTTCATAGTTAATGGTCATTTTGGTTTGAAATCCTTGATTTTTGGGTCAGGTTTGGCTTCTTCTGCAGTCCCTGGCACATGGGATAGCATATTAGGGCTATCTTTGTTAAAACCTCACTAGAATTATGAAAGTTATGAGGAAAAACTAGATGAATCTGGCAGTTGTAGTGAAATGACAACCTCATGAAAATGGCTTATTGTGGGCTTTCAGCGTGAATCAGGAAACCACATTTTTTTAGAATTAGTTTGTTAGCTATTTGGGGTATGTTTCAACAGTGTCATAAGGAGAAAACAGTCAGTTGTGAGATGAATAAATCTCAAGCACTAATGATAATATTACTCTGGCTGATGGTTTTTTCTACCATCGGATTGGTCTGTCGTAGCACATTATTACCATTTGTCAAAGCCAAATCAAAGTGTGTTTATGTTTTTCAGATCCATATTGTAAAAGGTAACCTCCATATTGTTTATATTTGAAGGGCTCTGTGCATAAACATGAGACTGAGGGACTTTTCAGGCAAAGAAAGACATTTTTCAAAAAATTGGGGTTTGGGGTGACCAATAGATGTCTCAAACCTAAAGTGGGCAGTATGTTGAGAAAAATAAGTTTTTTTTGGTTCAAATAGTGAAGATTTTCACTGGGAAATTCAAAAAGGCAACTAAGGATGTTCTTGTGTGGTGTTGTTTTCAAATGGTTTGTAAGCAGTGAATTTTGTTGTTGTTTTCGCTTCAGGGTGACAGGACTTTTACTTTTGAAATGAATTCTCCTCCAGCCTCGTATTTCCTCAAAGCAGCTGCAGGAATTGAGAAAGGAGCACAAAAGCCAGGTACACTGAGAGATTGTGACAACAAATTGAAAATAGTCTTGACAGTTGCAGAAATTTTCAACTTAAAGATTTGCTTTCTTGTGCTTAGCATTGGCCCTGTTTTTTGCTTACCTGGAAGCTAGATATTTTCTAAGAACATCACCATAGCAACAGTCAGTGCTTTCAGTAGTGCAGAGTAGCAATCATAATTACTGCTGTAAAATCTGTAGCCTTCAGGCCAAAACATTAAAAAACAACTTAACACAGATTGGTGTTTTACACAAGCAGTTCCCATGCACATCAAGTCACAAACACTGGAATCAATGTGATTGAAACACGCAGCGAGGCATTTTTTCTAACAACAGCCCCACGGGGAACCCAAGGAACTGAGATGTTCACTTAATGTTTGCTTGGAGTCCATGGTACTTCACAGTATGGGTTCCTAACTTCTAACACGTGACCTCCTAGGAATTTGGTTTAGTTGCCACTTCTGTTGGTTATGAAGGATGCACATGGATATTCCAAGTGCTTGTTTTACAATGATCTGGACATCTTTTCATACCATGCACTACACATGCTTACATGCACCACATGAAGCATCACTCTCCCCAAGGAAAACAGCTTTTTCACTCTAAGAGAATACAAGCAAATTGGGACAAGTCTATCAATAGCCTTGCTTAACACTGACATTTTACCTTTTGTTTAAATTCAGATAATTTTTTTTTAATCTGAATTTATTAATAAGATCAACTTTAAGTACAAAAACAAGAAGTACACTTGCTTAATTTTTTATTTAACTGGAAAGATTCACTCAGTCCTTGTACATACATACATACATACAGTCTGTCCTAAAAAATTTTCATTAACTGTTTTCCTTTTTATCCTTTTTTTTCTTTCCAAGCTGATTTTTTTGTTTTGTTAGTGTTAAGTAAGGTGCCACCATGTAAACTTTTCATGTTTATAGATGTAAGTAATTTGTTAATTTTATATTGTCAGCAGTCAGTATTGGAGTATTGTAGTGCTGTTTAGGTTTTTTTTTCTTTTTTTTTCCAGGCTTTTTTGTTTGGTTTTGTAAAATTTTGTTATGTGTTCTAAAGCCCTGTTAAAAGTTTTTTTCGCTTTAAAATGAAGGTTTTCTTGCTTTTGAAAAAAGAAATAAATAAAAAAATTTAAAAAAACCTTTTGTATTTGTAGGCAGAGAAGTTACTGGTACTGTTACCCTCAAACAGATCTATGAAATTGCCAAAATTAAGAAGCAAGACTCAACATGCAAGAATGTACCCTTGAGAAGCATCTGTAGATCAATAATTGGATCAGCAAGGAGCATGGGTATTGAGGTTGTACCTGGCAGAGATGCAGATACATAACACAGCAAGATTGTTGGAATTTGGGTAACTAACTGGAAAAGTTACCTTGGCATTCTAGATAGGTCAAGCAAGACTGGTCTGGTCTGGATGGCAGGGAAGAATGTGTGGACAAGATTTGGAGAGTCAGGAATGGCTCATGGACTTTGAGAAATGGACTGTGGAATTTGCTATAAGCAGGGAAATCAACCCTTGAACTCCGATCAGTGGCTAATACAGTGGAACTCCCTTGTTGCTACAGTCACTTTATTTTGCCGCAAAATGAGCTCACCAAACACTTCCAGTTCCTGATGTAAAAACCTAAATCCAGCCTTCTGCTCCTACAGTCAGCATTTTGTGGTCCATTTAAAAAGCTTCGCCGTGAATAAGTTTAGCCGCCTTGATGTTGATCATCATTAGTTTCTTACAGGAGGAACTGGAATAAAAAGTTAACAATATTAGCCACTGCCTATTTACTTCTAAAAGCACTTAGCCTGTGCACTTGATTTCTAAAGGGTGTGGTGTCAGGGTGATGCAACAAGTTTGCAGTTTTCTTGTTCATTCTCTACCTCTCAAATGTCTACTTTGCGGGCTTCTTAAGAGCTCTCAAATTTGACACTGGAAATCTTGGCATGTAGTAATTCCAGGAACACCGGAACACGGAACACCGGCACACCCCGGAACACCCCGGAACACCCCAGAACACCCGGAACAGTGTGAAAAACCCGGAACACCCCGAAACACCTTCTAGAAAACCCGGAACACCCCGGAACACCTTCTAGAAAACCCGGAACGCCCCGGAACACCTTCCAGAACCTTTACATACCCCAAGAAAGCCTGGAACACACCCCCAGCAAGGCGTTATTATCACCATCGTTAGGAAATCGACTAATATTAACTAATATTAATATTAATATTAATCGAGTACCAGAATAATCCGTGAATAACACCAAAGACATTTTTTTGTCAGCGATTCAGCGGGTATATTGGAGGTTAGAAATTTGTTTTCGATGTTTGGTGTCGTTAGAAATGATTTTTTTTTAAATAAATAGTTAAAACAGTAACAAGTTTGCAATAAGATGTAAAAAATGCTCAAAGGCCTGGCATAATTGTTTAATACCGCTTTCATAAACACAACTTACATGTTCTTGTAAATTTTTATATATGTCAAACGCCGTATCTTAGAAACGCAAAGCTTTGTGAAAACAGAGCAATATTGTTAACGTTTTTGCCACTATTTTGTTAAAAACATCCTCTTAGCCGTTGCATTCAGATGTTAAAAAAGCAGAGACGGCCAACTAGAGGTAATTGTGTGGGGAGTAATCAACGAATAACATCTTCACTGAAAGTGGTGTGGAAACTTAGGTAAAGAAACGTTTCAAGAAAAAAGCATCTCAAACGTGATGAGCACAGATGAGAAACTCAACAATATAAACAAGAAATTAAACGCGAACTAGATCGGCAGTGCCAGAAGAAAGGGGCTCAGAGCGGAAACGGGTCGCTTAGCTGTCCAATGTCCCAGTCAAATAAAATCAAATCTCACTGGCATAGAAACCAAACTCTTGCTCGAGGTAGCTTTTACGGCATTCCGTGAGGGGCAGACCTTCAGGGATTAAAAGAGAGCGCGGAATAAACGAAGGCTCTTGTGTCTGAATACACGCCACGCAAAGATGGTCGCCGTTCCTTTCGGACGACACAAAAATCAAAAGGAGGACTGCAAATCGTTCCTGATGTTGATTTAAGTGAACCTCTGCACCCTTGGCAAACTTTTATGCGGGAGTGCATCTCTTTTAAGCAGAAGGGTCTTGCATTGGGCAATGATTCAGAATGATTTTGGGGGTACGCTCGCTTTACGCGTCCATTAAAAAAAATAAAGCGTTATTCATGATCTAATACATACGAAAGCAAATTATTGAACAGCGCGTCATTTTAAAACGCAGCGGCTACTTAAGCTAAAAATTTACTTAAACAATGCAAGCTTCAAAAACTCTCATCATTTACTTTGATCGGAGTTTTGACGGCTAAATTATGCGTGAATATGGCTGCACCCTACAACTTACATGCAGCGTTTGTTAGAACCAGCAAAGTCTACCAATGCGTTAGTTTTTTGACAGGACGTTATCCAGGTCACTAGTTACATTATAACAGAAGCTTTTTTGACCTAAATGTTTTGCTCTTTTGCCGGAAGTGAGTTGTTTTAGGCTAAGCAGAATATAGCAAAAACTAATTGCTGAATGAAATTAGGCCCACGGCGCCATCTACTCAACAAATGAATGAATCATAATTCAGAAAACGCCGTCAAAAACGAACCAGCACGTTAAACCAAACGAGACTCGCTGCACATTGAGCACATTCACTGTTGAATGGAGAAAAGGACCTCCGGTGACAAGGCCTCGGCTTTTAATTTATTATGCTTTAGAGCGAGGCTGTGCCAGGCGAGGTGGACGGTCACTGCTTTCAGTTGGCATGAATGAGAAAACAAATAGCAGAAGGCACGTAGAGGTCTTTAGTTGCAATGGGGAATTTGGAAACACGAAAAAAAATGTGCTTAATCTGACGTTTAATATCATTTGATTCTCAACGGCAGGGCCGTAGGCAATGTGTGTGTGTGTGTGTGTGTGTGTGTGTGGCGAGGGGGGGAGGGGGAGGGGGAGAATCCGTCTGCATCCCCCAACGGACCACGAAAGTCCGTCTTATTGGTGAGTGAGGGGTTAAATGGCTCTCAAAATGTATTGTAGGAAATGTGCATGTGGACTTCAACAACTTGATATTTTTAAACCTAGCACCAACCCATGCAAAATCATGCCCGATGGCCCTGAATGGAATTGTGAATTCACGGACAGCTTTTCACTTTCTGTCATATTAGACGATTCCATTTCTTTCTTTTTTTGTGAAGGGCGGGGGGGGGGGGATGGGGGGCAGAGGGCTGTAGAGCGCATAAAAAGCTGAGTTAAATTATTTGAGTGTAAAAACTGTTACCTCCATTGCTATGTGATTGTTGTGTTTATTGAAACGGCATTAAACAACTATTAAAAACAATATCATGGAGCACTGGGTATTTTGGGGGTGTGTTGGGTTTTCTAGAGGTATTCTGGGTATTTTTGTACGTGTTCCGGGGTGTTCCGGGTTTTCTAGAAGGTGTTCCGGGGTGTTCCGGGTTTTCTAGAAGGTGTTCCGTGGTGTTCCAGGTTTTTCACACTGTTCCGGGTGTTCCAGGGTGTTCCAGGGTGTTCCGGGGTGTTCCGGGGTGTTCCGGTGTTCCGTGTTCCGGTGTTCCGGTGTTCCTGGAATTACTACATGCCGGAAATCTCACATTTTATTTTGTAAAATACCAGCAATTGGGAAAGTGCTGCTCAACCGCTTTTATTTGACGACTTTCACACTTGAAATGATTGACCAACATCAATTTTCTCCTAACCATATCAGTACATAAACAAGAGGAAAGGTTATGAGAATTAATAAAATGAGCACCAAAGGGAAATTGCATTGATCTTGTAACAAATTCTCTTTGCAATACTTTAAGGAAATGTACGGAGATCAGTCTCGAGAAATTGTGTGTGGATATTGGGGCTTAAAGGGCTCAGCTGGTCAGAGGTTGTTCTAAAGGAATGAGAGAAACCGGCCTTGGACTACATCTGAAAGTCACTTTTATTAATCTCTCGAACTATTGTACCCAACACATTAGAGTTTGCAGCCTTTCTCGATATTACGCCATAAAAGTTTAAGTGTAAGCCCGGACCAAGCGAAAGAGTTCAAACTCTGTGAGAGATCAGCTAACGTCACTAGAAGGGCGCCGCTTTTCCTTCCAAAATTTGCGTTTTATCTTTACATTCACATCCTAGTGTGGTCTGCACGGAAGCGCAACTGGTTGTGACGTTCAGATGTCTTTTCGTATATTCACATGCATGTATTTGCCATCTACGGGTATAATACGAACAGGCACACAATGACCAGCTCCCAGTTGGCTTTAACCCAACGTGGGTCGTCCCGTCTGAATGTTTCACCGAGCGAAACGAAAACGGAGCCTTGTAGGAGGTTAATTGGTTAGAGCGCTGCACCGGTGAAACAGGGGCACCCAACGGTTCGTTTCGGGGAATATCTGTCTGGAGGGCCTAAAATCACCAGAGATTTTCGGATTTAATTCCAGTGAAAGCTAAAGATTTTTGTGGCGAAACATCACGTCGGACTTTCGTAACAAGAGGACTTATTAGTTGCTATTGTTTTCGGAGAGACAAATATGTCGTTTAGAGTGCAAAATGAAGTCAGCTAACATTTTTGGAGAGCCATCAGCAGCTCGGAAATTCGGCAGATAGGATTCTGTTTCCTAAAACTTTCTGCGGCCTAAATTTTCAGCTCAAAACGCTGAACAGATCAATCTGTATTAGCTTACACAAATATGCCCTTGAAAAGCCCTGAAACAATCTAAGAAAGCAGAAAATGATATTTCAAGTCATTTGCTAAAATTTTTTCGTTGGGTGCCCCTGTCATAGGTGGAAATTCGTTCATGTTCTTCCTTTAAAAACACTTAGTTAATATCTTCACTATGGTGATAGTCATCATTTCTTAATTTTCTTTTCTGTTTACCGAATTAGTAAGGGTTTTTTAAAACCATTGGCAATAAAAACTAAGGGTAAAAATTCACGACGTTTCGACCGCTCTTCGGTCATTATCAAGCGAAATGTTGAGAATAAGAATTTGCATAGATATATAAAGTGACAAAGGGGCAAAAATATGTAAGGAAAATGTATGAAGTAAAAATATGTAAAAGTAGCTAAAAGTATGTATAAAAAGAATTTGTTAAAACAATAAAAGCATGCAAAAACTAACTATATAAAGACTAATTATTTAAAAACCTTCGCACGAATTGAGTCGGTCTGTACATTGAGACTTGGTCTCAGTTCATGGATAAAAAACATTTCGTAAATGAGGCAGTCAAACTTGTTTTTACATTTCTTTAGAATTTTAAAATTCCTGTTAAGTTCGTTAGGGGCCAGAGAATGTTCCGAGAGAAAATGCTTGCCAATAGACGACAACACGTTCTTGTGCTCCTCGACGCGTTGATGCAAGTGCCGGCACGTAAAACCAACATAACGTGCATCGCACAGGTCACATTTAAAAAGGTAAACTAGGCACTGTTGGTTTACGAGCGGCGGCTTGACTTCACGTAATTTCAGGTCTCGCTCAATTTTGTGGCTGACGAAAACGGGTTGGATGGTGGTGTTAATTTTCTGGCTAGTTGGGTGCGAAGAATATCAGCTGAGGCTTGATCTTTGAACGGTAGAACAACACGAACGGGCTCTGGACTATTGTTATCCGTTGGTGAAGGAACGGGTTGTTCAGTGGCTTTGATGGCAATAAAGCGTGTAATGGTGGAATTTATTAAAGTCGAAACGCACGATCCAGCATAGTGTTCAGTAGGCCGCGTTTATACCGATCTTCAACATGACTCTTGTAGTGTGACATTAGACCGGAGTTTGTGGGCTTCACATATACCTTTGTCTCAACGTGGGTAGATTTGTTGAGCAATCGTGTTCCGAGAAACGGAATTGTCAAATATTTTAAAGACGCAGTTGATTTGTTTCCCGTGTATGGTCATGTAATATTCATAACCAACAACAGCTTTTCTTTCTAATTTCCTGGAAAAAGTTAATTGCTTCGCTTGTGTTTGTTTTAACAGAAGGCTTAGTTAACGGCTCTCACAATACCCATTTTTGAACAGGTAAAATGTGTTAAAAGAGAATTTAGCCTCTTCGTAGATTCTCAAGTGGGACGTCTGGAGGCTAATAAAATCCCGCACGGAAGCAATAAATTTATTTTTTTAGAATTAAAACTGAAATAATTTTATATGTATGCAGCCGACGTTTTTCAAGAGTGCTATATCGCCAACGTCGACAAAAACTGTAATCATCTGTGTTCTTTGACAGAAGTCTTTTCACTGAGGTAACAGCTGAATACACATTCCCTGCCTGCTTTCACAAGAACTTCTCTAGCTATTCACTAGCGTTCACAACTGCGATTTCTCGTGATTCTTCTTCCCGTCTCTCAAAGGATTCCCTGTTCCGTGGAAGCACGGACGTGGAGTTAGTCTTGTTTGAGGAGGTTTTTTTCAAATACTGCCATGCGTGACACTTCAAACACCGCCAGCACCTGAGCAAAACCTTTCGAAATTCTCTCTTGAATTCTTTATGTCGCCATGCGTATAAAGCGGGATTGACGACTGAATTACTGTACAATAAAATTCGAATCCAAAACCGCGCAAGTCTACTTTGCACCGTTTCTGGTGCAGCGAAGTGATAAAGGATTAGAATAATCCGAGGATACACCAAAACCACAAACGCTCCAATGACAAATGCGATCGTACCTGCTGTTTTTCTCTCTTTTGTCTGGCTATAAGCCTGTCTGTTTCTTTGTGGACTCTCCTTTTCGTCTAAGTAGCGAACGAGTCTTGAATCTAGGGTGGTCGTAAAAGATAGGCGTACGACTTTGCTGGCCAGCGTGCTAGACTTTCGCTGCCTTCTTATTGACTTTCGTGCAATCTTGAAAATGCGCTTGTAAGTCACCGCAATCACCAGAGTTGCAATCAGAACAAACGCTACAAAGAAGATAAGAAATGGTTTGTCGCTAACGCCAGGAAATTTTGGGATACTGGTCACAGCGACGGAGAAAATCCAGATCAGTAAAATTACTAGACATACTCGCCCTTTTGCAAACTTCACCGACGAGAGATAAAACATCGGGTGCGACAAAGCGATGTAACGGTCGATGCTCATAGCAGCAAGGCTAGAAATAGAAGCGATAATGTTTACTCGCCCAATAAAACCAGCGATTTGAACGACGGCGTTTGGGACAGATGAACCATGATACAACGCCATATGTTGGGACGCGCGCATCGGAACTAAAATCACGCTCACAAGGAAGTCCGCTAATGCCAGCGAAGCTAAGAGGAAGTTAGAAACGACCTGTAGTGATTTAGTCCGGCATATTACGATGATTGTCAGAGAATTTCCAAACGTGCCAAGCAGACATAAAATCATCTCGACACACGATGCTAGAAGTACTCCAATAGAACCTTCTTGTGTTGATTGGGTTTCCTTTCCAGTGGAGTTCATATAATAAGTACTGGCCATTTTGTCACAGATCAACTCTTTTCCACGAAGTCGTCCCGCTTCAATGGACGGAAATGAAGGGCATTATTTGTACTTTGCATGAGTCGTTGAGG
This sequence comes from Siderastrea radians, assembly GCA_964017195.1. NCBI lineage: Eukaryota > Metazoa > Cnidaria > Anthozoa > Scleractinia > Rhizangiidae > Siderastrea > Siderastrea radians. The sequence continues at coordinate 37,169,706 of OZ024892.1, forward strand.
AATGATAGTTTATCCACTCAAGATTTCAAGTAGTGCTTTTGCTTTGTCTTCGTACAACACCACTGTATCAATCATTCAACACGTTTCCAGGAGTCATAAAGATGCGCAAAGTGGGGACTCGAACGTCACATCACTGTAGCCAATATTTGTAGAGTCTCGTAATCATCTTGTAATTTATGGAAACAAGCCTATATTCCGAAACTAGACAATTATTCAAACTAGTGTGAAAGTGTCGAGGTTTTATGTTAATCAGGTCCTTACTTCTTTTCGGAATCTGGAGTAGGGGGACAAATGATTTCTCAGTGTTAGATGTAATTCTGCTACTGCCAGCGATGAAAATCGGAAATTAACACAGCTTTCGAACCAGTCATCGGAGTTACTTTCTCTACTTTCTCTTTCATCGCTGGTGAGTATTAATTATTATTATATAACTACGAATTCCCAGCAAACGTCTTCATGATGCCTAAAAATTAGTTCCCATTTCACTTTTCAGTTTCCTTAGTTGATGTTGCCTTCATATCACTTTGCTATGATTTCCAGTCAATAACACCTGTTTTTGTGAAAACCATGAGCGACTATTACGGTTATCCGTCTGCTCATAACAAACGTGGCGCCCCGGCTGAATTTTGATTCCAATGAAACTTGGTCTGGTACTCGGCATTAACCATCTCGTTTATTACCCGTTTATTACTCGTGAACTGCCGGCCATCGGAGGTCAGCTAGCTTACGTGGGCGGCACTGAAAGAGAAAGAAACTGAAGAAATTCGAGCGATTGGAGAGAAGTATTAAAACGCGAAGCGTTTGCTGACGTGCAGCCTACTGTTAAAAGGTGGTTTCCTGAATCCAACTGATTATTAAGCCTCAACATCAACGGCCATGTTCTCCTGACTGTTTTTTTATACATTTCTCATCGAACACTAGTTGGGAGATATTAATTGAACAACTAGATATTTAACCTTTATTCTTATGACCTGTATGTTTCATCGTGTAGTGATATTGTAAGGAGAAGTTAGATGCTTATTAGGGCCTAAAGGTTTAAACTGGAGCCAGATTGCTCATTTTCAGTTTTTTGATCCGGTTTCTGTAGCACGTCTAGATGGGATTCTAGTCCATGTACCCCAGGTTAACCCTCCCTGTGGATTTTATAAGTAGTCCCTAATGTTCTTCTGGTACTCAGGATAGCCTAAAGAGACATCAGTGTTGGAGTTAAGTTTCTTGTCTACAGAAACAACACGACGCGATCAAAGCCTTGAAACAACGATCCTTCGACACGATCCAAGCCTTGAAACAACGATCCTCCGATCTTTAGCCCCTTGACTTCCTAGAAAAGATAGATATAGAAAACTTTATAAATTGAAACTTTATTTAAGTGTCAAACCTAACTCTTAGTAGTTTCCAAACCTAACTCTTAGTAGTTTCTAGTTTTAACTCTATGCTAATTTGTTTTGTATTTTTTGATTGTATTTTAGAAAGTTAGGTGTCCTCTATTAGCAGTGGGGAATCACCTCTGCTAGATTTTTGCTTGACACGGTAATAAAGTCATTATTATTATAACCTTATAGCTTGGGAAAACCCATGCATACTAATGTGGGGACACAAATAAAATACAAATAATTAACAACTTGTATTAACAATAAAATCTATGATTCGAAAACAAAAAAGTCGATGTCCATGCCTTTTATTTCCTCTAGACCTCAGCCAAACGGACTCCACCGGCCATCATCTAACATTGTTGAAATACGGTACAACTTTGTTGTATAAATGTTAGATGGCTACCAGACTTTGTTCAACACCATTCAATATTATTCCGTATTCTTCAGAATCATTTGACATCACTCAGTAGGGTGGTCAAACGCCTATAATTTCCTGAATTCATCAATGTGTAAATGTGGTGAACGGAAATGTTGAATCCAAAGGCGTTACATTCAGTTAATGGTAAGCGGGTGTACGTTCGTATGGTAATTTCTCAAGTAATGAATTTTTTAATTCCAGTTTATGTGTAAGTAAATAATCAGTGAAAGTTCAAAACTACATGTAGTGACTTTGTAAACTTTGTAGAGAAAACAAATCAGATAAATCGGTAAGTTATGTGAGTTTGAAAAATCTGGTATCCATCGTTTCCCTACCAGCAAATTGCATGCCGCATTCTACATTCCTCTATTTTCCACGTTTTGGTCATAAAAGGTCAGTTTTGAAAATTAATGTGTAATAAAGCAATTAGTTTGACCTGGTGCATCCTGCAATTGGCTTTGATTGGTCGTACGTAGCTCCGACCATGCTATGCGATATAGTTACAGCCCGCGATTTCACTGCTTTGTGCAAACCCCGGTTTCATAATTCTCCGGCCGTAAGATTCGCCCGCCATGATTCTCCCATAATCACAATGCCGAAGGAAATTAGCAGGTCTTTTGCTTATGAAAGATTGTTTATATCTCAGGAAGTTATTATTTCCTCTAAAAACTCATTTCGTGTGCAAACTACCATGGGCAAGTCATGGAACGGCGAAGCGTTTGCTGGGTGACATAATATAGAAGGGGAATCGTAGCCGGCGATCCACCCCTTATGATTCGCCCCTGGTAAGGAAATGACTATGAAAATCTGCGTGTAAAGTGAGTTTGTGGAGGAAACACTAACTTCATGAAATATGATCAATAAAACCGAAAGATCTGCAAATTTCCCCTCAGTGTTTTGTGACTGTTATGGGTGAACCTTGACGGGCAAATAATAGTTGGCGAATCATTCTTGAAAAACTCCTGAATCATGCTTGAAAAGCCAGAGTCTGCCCTAGAAATCGAATTTTCGCGCATCCTTGTTAACCGGCTAGGCATTGAAAACACCTACCGCCTCGGTTAATGGCACGGCATTGATTTGTTGCCTTTTGGGGATTTCTGTTTTAGTAGTTAAAACAAATTGTGCAACTGCCAAGTAAGACGCTAACCCTATATCCCCTAAAATTCCTGTACCATTTTTGTGACATGCCAGTCAAATAAATCTATACCACTGATTAGACTGCTGGAGCCTTCTCTCTTCAGGTGGCTATTGTTCACTACTGCACATCTAGTGAAAAAACCGAGGAGCAAATGAAAGTAAAACAAAAACAGCGGTAATAAACATTATAAACCTACGCATTTTTATATAAACTTGACGTTTCGTATGCTAGTCAACATACATTTTCAAAAGTGACCGTTACAATTTGACAAACCTTTTATACAATAGTTAAATCAAAGAAACATTGTTAATCCAAGAACTGAAGCCAGCTTTTAATGTCAACGTCAGCAGTGAGAAGCTGATACTTTATTAATTACCTGTAGCTTTTTATAGATTCACTGTTAAGGGCCCATTAAAGTATCTCGTTGCTATGATACGCGGTTGCCATGCACGTGCAATTTTACTTCCGGTCGTCCGCAAATTTTTCGCGCGCTTTCTGGCCTCCCGGCGCCGGCCGTCGCCGGTTCAAGTTAGGCTCACAGTCGCCGATAATTTTTTTTATTTCGTTGCGACAAACACAAAAGAAACTTTTTTGTTTACTTGTTAAATTGATTTTAATTTTCTGCTTTACGTTTACAACATGTGAGTTGTGCCTTTATTTCTTAAACTGGGTGTTTCAGTTGAAAATGAGCTCGAAGCTATCCACATACGCACGTAAACAGAAAGCGCGGCGATGGCTGCAAGTCGCTGGGGAAATGCAGATCGCGAAAAGCCGACAGATAACACGCAGTTCTTACAAGGTGTTCTCTGATTGGCTCGATGAAACAATGGGGACTAGAGACTAAATATGGCGGATAGTGGAATCGGCGGTGTTTTGCTTCATGACCGTTCTAGAAGTGAACGAAGTGGATAGGAAAGGTATGTTTCAATTTCACTTCGGTTTCACTGGTTAGGCCGTCTGCACCTGATATTTAGAGCTGTATAAATTATAGTCGATGTTTGTTTGGAGTTAGGTTTAACATGCTCTGACAAAATCCATCACTGAAAACCTCTGGGAGTAGTAGATGTTTATGATTCGACGTCGTGCATTTGAGTATTCTATCTTTCTCCAGAAATGCCAAGCGATAAGACGAAGATGAATACCCTAAAAATCATTTCTCGTTTTCCGTTTTCTAAAATATCCCGCGCAGTCAGAAAGTCTACCGTATATTTCCACGAAAATTTTCAGTCAAACCTCCTATAGTGAGAGTACACAATCTCTGTCTGGAAAAATTAAGCGATAACAATAACAACAATTTATTATTTTTTACTCCTCATTGTTTCTTATTTTCCCGGCATGGCAACAACATGACAATCTAAAAAAGTCGCTACCTTACCTATGAGTCTGTAGTAAGCTTACGTTTTACGTACAATTTGGAACAAAACAATGAGTCAAAACACAACTTTATTACTTTCAGCTTCCTTTAAGTTATCAGATTTATATCTGAAGTGATAATCCGATTACATTTTAACTTGACATGTCTGTTTCAATCAGATGTCACTTTTTAAATACTAACCTGCGATCAGGCGTTTTTTTTTTTTACAAAATTTCCGCAAGAAAGACTGAATTTCCCATAAACACTTTAATTTATGTATGTTTGCTTTCTAACAATTAACAGCTACCAAAACCTTGATAAATGATAAAAAGGTGAAATACTTTTGTAGGTAGTATATAGTTCTGGTCATTCCAGGATTCGATCCCAATCACAGCTAATTAAATCGGAACAGATGTAAATGTATATCAAGAATCTGCACACATTACAATTGACATACAGTGTAACCCGTACATGTGTAACTATTTGCCTATATGCCAAAATACAAGAAAAAATTAATTATGAACAACAAGCAAGCTACTTGAATCGCTACCTAGTCAGCAGTAATACTTCTACTGCTTTCTAACAGTACACACAATACCCACACTTTCACAAAATATCAATGTATGTAGCAGTTGACTTATGTTGCCTAAGACCTTTTGTTTACATGTGTAATCAAAACCGGCATATTTTCATGCACAAAATAGTTGTAGACTGATATGTTGATGATTGTCCTCTTTAAAGTCATGCTGCACAAGTATCTTAACTTAAACATAAACAGAACCTTAACTTGACTGTGCTGTAGTATCATCACATATAATCATTAACCAGTAACAGATAAAGTATAGAACTACAAGAAAATCATTGCCAGATTTTTGAGTGTATCAAAGGACATAGTCAGCAGAATAATGGCTTTGTGTAAGTTAGAGATGTTTAGCACGACCATGCTGATATCCTGTTTTATTTCTTTAGTATTTTGTGAGAATAAAAGTTTTTTTTTTACTATAAAAACAGCCCCCTTAGTTGAGACAGACACCCCATTAATACGAATACTTTGTACGGTCCCCCTCACTGCTCAGTATCCATATTACTGGTAACAGGGCTCGAGCATACACAACCTACAAGAACAAATAATGCTCAAAAAGAAAACACGTCCACGTCTGTGACGTGGATGTGGCCTCAGATCAGTAGCACAGTACATATGTACAAATGCATAACATGCTAACATGAAATTATTCAAAAGAACTTCAAAATCCATTTGAAATCATTTATATGCATAGAAAATGAACCTTATGACTAGACGAAAAAATTTAAAAATTCAATAAAAATCCATGTTTTTTTGGCAAATCTGTTAAGTTCAAAATGTTATTGTTTGTGTGAAGGGACAACCTTGTAGCTGTAAACATGGAACAGATATGGGAGTTTATATATGCTTAACATCAATAAATTGTACACCTGAACCATGTTACTAATCATTAATATCGCTGACAATAGCAAATCTGTGGAACCTGTCCCTTGAAATTTTTTGGCCACACTTTAAATGCGATTGTAGTGAATTTTTCTGGGCTTTTACGATGGCCTGGTTTTGGTAAAAGTCCATTAGAAAATTAAACAGAAAGTGCAAACCAAAGTTTTGCGCACAGGTGCTCCTTAGCCGCCGTTGATTTTTCCTGGCATTTTCTGATTCCTGCGTGCTCGTGGCAACACAGTTTGCATGCTGGCAAAGGTCAATATTATGAAACAAGCACAAAGGAGACTTGTGTGGTTTGCTTGATGTATGGAAGCGGTCTTGAACCACAAACCTCCTTGTAGTTCCTGTGTACGGATGCATGTAGGGGGAATCAACTTGACCAGTACTTGTTTTTGTTTCGCCAGTTCTGTACTCTGCTGGTACAATTTCTGGAAAATTGTGGTCCTTTTAATAAAAAGAATATATAAATTTGTCATGATAGAAAAAATCAAAGAGAGTGCTTGTTATAATGATGGATATTCTACTACTCTATATTTATTTAGTATGTCTACCTCAAATAAATCATGCTTTATGCTCCCAGTTACTTAAACTCCAGATGTGCAACTGTTTACGGGCTGTGCATTTGCTATTTACTCAATGTCTGGTATACTAAAACAAGTTTTCACTCAGAGTTGGTTAATAGCACTGAGTAATAAAAATTTTCTTACCCTCAGTGTAGGGGTAGATCTAGGAGGGGTGGGTTGCAGTGGTTATTTTGAAAAGACTTTTTGGTGGTCAGTTAGAGTCAAACAGTCTAACACACAGTGACATAAAAATGCGTAAACCGATTTGCTGTTGTTTTAACTAAAATTGAGAACACCCTGCACTCCTCCTTTAGAAATTCTTTATCCACCCCTGTCACAGCTTCACATCTCAGTAGATTTCCATCACTATTCTCCCCCACTTACAGTAGATAAATAATTTAATAATATTATTGTTAATGCATTAAATCACGTTTTTCTTTTATCTTCCAACTTACAGCAAGCAAGACTGATCAAAATTTCCTTACCCGTTTAATGGTCGTTGCATACTCTGGACGCTGAAAACAACCAGAAAATTCTCCCCACAGTGTGTTTGCCTTTTCAGGGTCTCTGCACTCCAAATGTCTCACAAAACCGCATGGAGAGTCATTTATGAGCAGAATTGGTTGGTACTTGACAGACAGGTAGAGATCTGCTGCATCACGAACAGACTCAGCTAGTATTAATGTCTTGGATGCCACAGTGCACTGGTGGAAGAAGTGACATTGAAAATATACATTATAAAGATTAGTTACTGAACTGTTGCCTAGTAACCTTTGATCGTGAGGGCAATACATGCCTGGTGGGGGAGGGGGGGTACTCTGGATTTCAAGTGTTGGGAATAATCAAAGGATTGTTTTTTTGAGTTTGAAATTTTCAATTCCGGGATTTTTTTGGGAAGGAAAATTTGTCAAGTATTTTTTTGGGTGGCTTGACTTGAGTAGGGATATTTTTGGGTAATGAAAACAATCTGAAGATTGGTGGTCGTGCCCATGTATCCCAGCTGCGTAGTTCTCAAATAAAGTACAACCAAACTTGTTTTGCGGTAGTTTAATGACGGTGTTGCATTACATTGCATCTGTTTCATAATGCCATTTATATAATAGTCTGCAAAGTGTCCTGGGGTGTATCCAACAATGCTTCAATTTATTCAATTGATTTCTCATCCATTACGTTTATTGCCCGGCTTTATCGTCACTGCAATTCCCTTTTGCTGTAGTGAATTCTTTTGCTTGTGACTTGTGGATTTAAAATGTGAGGTTCACTCGGCATGGGATTTTGTGGGGGTTAATTTTTGGTCCTGCCATTTTTGGGGGAGTTTTCAGTGGAAGCCGTAGGGATTTTTTTGGGTTTTGATTTTTGCCCCCATTCCATCATCCCTGACACTTGAAATCTGGAGTACCCCCTGGGAATACATGTAGGAGTAAATGGAGTCCAATTTGGTATGTAATCATGTGAGAGGTTACAAAATGAGATGTCTGTTTAGCAACAATCCAATGTGTCTAATCACGGATATGATTGCTCACAATGGGAAAGTAGTTACCAGCTAATCATAATCATAATTAAAATACTGATGAAAAATAGCAGTATAACTATGTTATACTTTACACAAAAAAGCTTGTTTTTTTTTTCTGAGATTCAAAAAAAGCACAGACTCATTACATTGCAATGGCAACTGTCCTTGATAATTATTACTGTGTGCGTATTAAGTGACACTTACTGTCCAATAACTTCAGGCACACTGTCTACTAATTAAAATGCTCAAATCAAGGCTGCTGAATCCAAACAATTGAATACTGCTATAGTTTTGACTGAGTATCATTGATTTTAATTTGTAGTTGATACAACATCCCTGATGATGACCTTGAAGGTGCTTGTTTTTTAAATCACTTTTTAATTTCTTGTACCCTCGTGCATGTTTTTACTTCATGTTAACTTTTAGCACAAATCATGAAATTAATAAGAATAATGACATGCAACTACAGGTAGCTGATTAGAATTATATTACAATAGTACAAAGATATGAATTTTATTATTTAGTTTTTTTGTTGAGTTTGCACAATGCTTTACAAATGAGAGCAGAAAGTAAAATATATATATTTTTAATTTTGCATCGTCAAGGTGCCATTCAGCATTCTTTTATATAGACAAAACAAATTACTTAGATTTTGAAGATTTCCTAAGATTTCCAAGGCAGCATTTAGTTCACTGGACAATTGAAAGGCAAAAACATGTTAGCAAATGGGACATCATTGATATCCTTATTACTGAGTATATGGAAAAAATGTCTCCAGGGTCCTGGGTGTAGTTTTGTATTAATTCTACAAGTGGCCAATTTTGTAGCAAAGCACTCACGTCTGTATCGTAATAGCTTAATATACCCTCAGATGGATACATCACATCCTAATACATTATGAGTTATTCATGTAAAGGGCTGTATACAGCTCTTACAAGATGGTGCACAATAGGGCAATGAAACAATAAGCAAAGAGCCTAACCAATGACGCTAGCCCTAAGAACAATGCATGGGCCTTTATAAATTACCCACTTTGTCAAGTCATGTGTTGTCCTCTAGAGAAATCAGGGTCTTTGCCTAGGAACAGATTATTGATTCATTTTCATGTGAACTGGATTGGATTTGAAAAAAAAACCCAAGGCAATAAGGTCACTTGTTGAACTTTTGTTCTTGTTTATTTCATCAAAGGTAAAATGTTATCGTTATAATGTTGTAAACAGTTGTTTTACTCTTTTACACAGCTTACCCCATGCCTGCAGACCATATGGTAAAACCCGCCGGTTTTGCCAACTTTCTTATTATAGCCATGGCAAGGACAAAAGCCATATAAGATTCCTTTGTACAGAGTCAGCAAGTCCGATTTCATCTTTGCCTAAAAATGAAATGAACATTCTTATACACTTTTTTGGTTTGAGGGGGGGGGGGGGGGGGGCAATACTGGCATTTCACATCTTGTACCAGGTGTCTTCCATCTTTATGGTGATTCCCAACTGGTTTTTTTTTAACTGTGTTTTCCCTATTCCTGCCGCCATTGGAGTCATGAACGTTGTTGCTCGTTCTCCACTAAATTCGGACTCCGTTAAAAGATGGAATTTGCCTTCAAAATGATACCCCATTCTGAAAAAAAGGCCAATTTTTCTGCGCCGCCCTAGATTCGTTTTAGCTTGCAATACTCCGTTTTTCGTGCGTTTAAATCTTATATCCCTTTCTGCGAAACTTCTGGAATGTGGATACCTGGCCGTTCCCGATCTAGGCGGATCATGCGCGTATAGACATTTGGAAGAGTACACCCCCACCCCGTGGATACGTGTACTGAGGAGCAGGGTAAAAGAACTTTGGAATTCACTAATTTGGGCTTTACAAAAAAAATAAGGGAGGGCTTAAGGGGGGGGGGGGGTATTATTATTTTGTATGGAAAGTGTTGGTTTTACAGAAGAGATTCGTCAATAATTATATTGCAATGTCATCTTATTTATCTATTTATAATGTGATATTTACCTGCGACCTTCCAGAATAAGGGATTTTGCAGTCCTTACAAAAGTTCTTCAGTTGCGCTGCATTGTAGTGTTCTAAACAGTTTATGTGGATCTTGCCGGTTTTGATGAGATCATGGAGTGCTGCTTGATCACCTGTTAACCGGTAATAGGTAAAATTTTGTTGTTTTATAGGAGGACTGATTTCACCATGCTTTTCGAAAATACTAGCTGCTATATGAACTGGGAAATGAACATTTCAGCTAAGACATTTGTTAAATTCTCTTCCTCTGTCTTAAAGTTTGATATACAGGTAAAGTAGGAAGTAGTAGTTTAATTACAGCATGACTGTGCTCATACTGTAGCCACTAGCGAATAGCTACGACTTTCTGACGGTCCCTCAAATCGTAATTGGGTTATATTAATAAAATTTAACCATCACATAGAAAATTGTGGTAAGGAGAAGAGAGTATTTTTCTTTTGTTCTAAACAGTTTACTGGGACGAAAGCTGACCGGTACCCCAAAGCCCTCACTTCTCAATTACTCACTAACCATCGGTTTCCCTCGCAGACAGATAAACGCTTTTCTTCTGTGCCTCAGTATTTAAGAGGCAATGTCCACTAAGACCGAGCGAAATCGAAAATGTGTGGCACATCATGAAAAATCAAAATTCTCCGTTTTTCGCCCAGAGATACCTTATGGTAGCTCTAGAAACGTGGTGGCATTTTTTGTTGAGAAACTATTTTTAAACCTTCAAAAAATTTAAAAACCGTTACCGCACTACGTGTCTCTACAAACACCCCGAATAAACGCGAATCATACCATCTCGTAAACTTCGCTCTGTTTAATTCGCGTCATGGAACAATCCTGTTTTGAGCTTAGAAATTTGCTGTTGAAGAGTTTACAAGTAATTCGAGTCAAATTATTCTTTTGTGGATTAATTTTCAAGGTCATGGCAGGCTGCTGAAAACCACTAAAATTCGCTTGCTTTGAATTCTCAATTTGGCACAGTTTTTCAAGAGAAAGTTTCCCTCCCCGGTAAAACACCGAATCACTTGAAATTCAGAATTCTTGAAAGAGGAAATGCCGTTCTTAAACCAGGTTTAAAAATTAGTTTCGGGCTTTTTATCAGCGCCGAGTACAAACGCTCTCAAAATCCCGATAATTACAACGTCAACAATTGGCACATACCTCCGACCAAATAACCGAAAATGTGGACATTTCTTCCATTTTGGTTGGTATTCGGTTGTAATCCACAGCAGAAAGGTAATGTCTAGCTCACCTGAATATGGTATTGTCTAAATATCAGGTTCTGTGCGTACTCTTTCATAATAACCATCTTGGCGTCCGGGGTCAACAATATCACTGAAGCATCGCTAATTGGCAATCAACCCAAATGACTTATTTCCATCCCGCCTCCTTTTGTTAAAATGAAGAACCTCCAGGAATAAAATGATTTTGCCTTATTGGAACTTCAAAAGAGTTTTCTCCTATAAGACGTCTTTTCTTGATCTGTATTCGTTGTAAGATTTCGAAACGATAATTTCTTGCCGAAAGCTTACAAGCCTGTTTAGTTTGAGTCACGCAACAAAATGTCACGCACTTGATTTTACCTGACGTCGGGTTTGGCTTGGAGGGGTAAATGCACGCAAGCAAGCAAGCAAAAAACAAACAAACAAAAACAAAAACAAAGCAATGAGAACTTTGAAAACCTTTGGACCCAAGGACCGATTACCGTCAACTGCCGCATATAAGCCCTTGGCTTATGCAACTTTGTACGGGGTTTTGGGTGGGCTTATAAACGGAGGGGCTTATATCCGGGGGGGCTTCTAAGTTTCGAAATGAGCCACAGCAGTGTTGATCGAAATACGTTTTTAATTTACCAGGTTTTAATCAACCTTTGAAACGTCACAATAAATCGAATTCGTTTCAATTTTAATTTAACAACAAAATCAAAACTGTAACAACACGAACGTAACCGGAACGTAACAAAACAGAAGCTCAGAGTTCATCTTCGCAGAGAGTGAGAGTGCTTAATATTAAGGAAACAGGGAAAACTAGAGGGCGACTTATATCCGGTGGAGCTTATACCAGATGTATTTTTTTGTTTACAGGTAGATGGGCCTATAACCGGGGGGGGGGGGGGCTTGTAAGCGGTTGGGCTTATAAGTGGCAGTTAACGGTATTTATGTATTTATCAGTATCATTAGGGGCAGTGAAATCTTGCCAAAACCTTGCCTGTTACTAGGGCTTTGAAAGAGAAATTATTATTAGGTCTCTATGCATTGGTCTTCAAAAATTGGTCAAGACAGGAGTGAGAATGTAAAAATGTATGTTGAGTTTACTCAAACCCAAACCAGGGGTGCCGGAACCGTCCTTTTCGTTCTTGCCATTTTATGGCAAACCTAGCGGATTACAATTTTATACATGAAACTCGAAATTAAGTTGAGTTTGAAACTCAACTCATGTTGAAACTCATCATGACAAGGAGTCCTAATGTTTAGGGCTCTTTGTCGCTTTCCACCTGATCTTCTGAGCAGTGCAGGTGACGAAGGTGGAGAACCATCCTTGTGACGAATAGCTAACGCTCGAAACGTCAGCTTTCAATCTCTTCACGTTGGCTCAATTTACCTTATCAACTCAGTTGATAAATACAAAGTTTTGTGTTTCGCTTCCCCACCGATGCAGCACCACAGTTTCTCTAGAAACGAACCCCTTGTTTGTCAAGAGACAGTTGGTTGTGCGATTTTTCTGCGTCTTCTCACGGTTGAGGAGAACGAGCTCGGTTTCGCTTAGAGCACTGCTATGGACGGTAGACCATCAGATGACAGGGCCTTAGATTTCAGCGCAGTTATTGGTCTTATAGGTCCCACACCATATGCTCTTCATACACAGACGGATTCTTTCTTTAGAAAACTGTATATTCACACCATCGATCTTCCAAGTGGTAACTAAACGGCTTGCAATGGAGGCGCACTGGATGACACTTAAGGATGGCTCTCCACCGGGATCTTGATATCGTGTCCGGAGTTTAGGAGGACAAATGTATCCGACTTAGTCTCCGCCGGCCTTGCCGTCGCAGGCTCCCTTCCCTCCCCAGCTCTGCTCCTAGTACTCCTGCGCAAACTATGGTGGCCCTGCAGGCCCTGCAGTGGTAGCAGCCAGCGCTGTCTTGCCGGAAGCTGACTGTCTTCAGGGCTGGTATGGTAGTGTTAATCTGCTTAATGACGTCTGCCATCACAACGAGGAATGCACGAAAGTGGGTATGAGAAAAAAGTGTACTTACCAGAGCCCACTGGAGGGAAGACACTGATGTGTTGCAAAATAGCTTTGCCATTTCCGACTTGCCATTTCCACGATCTGCTTTTCTCACTTTCCCGTTCGAGGCATACTTAGATAGCCCTGGTAGAACTCAACATGACCAACGTCGATTAGTTCCCTCTGCGCTATTCCCAGGCAAGAGCGATGGGCTGGGCAAATGGTCCATGTTAAGAATACTAATTAAAAATACTTTTGCGCGTGCTAAAAGAAAATCAACGAAGCTCAACTTCTGAGTGGATATCGCTGATTCCAACACTGCATTTAGTGTGACCCAAAAAGTCTCTTTTTGCAACTGGAACAGCAACTGCTTGTTCATATCGCTTGTAAGAGGCGCAAACGCCTGCAACTAGTTTCGGAAAAGAATAAGTGACCTCTATTCGCAGCCAAGGGAGATAATGGTTTGATTGGCTATTGTACTCGGTGACAGGGGTCCTGACTGCGAGAACTCCAAAGAACCTATCCTTTTACAATGGCGCGATATAGAGGAAGTGCTCTACAACTGCTGGGGGTTAAATCTGGCGTTTTCCTTTTTTTTCTTTTTTTTAACGAAAATTATCAGTTTTTGAACATTTACTCAAAGCCGATTCGCACTTAAGACATTTTGTCTAGTTTCCGGCAATAATGCCGCACCTGACATTCTCACACGCCTGATTTCCAACAAGAAAATTATTTCCGCAAATGGCAGCTTCTCGAGGCGCCTTCTTCGACGCAACACTGGTGGCTTGCAAATAATATTGAAATCCTTCACCGTGAAATTAATTAGACTTGAAAAGTCGAACTCTTGAAATTTGTTATTGTAGACTATCGGAAGCTAATACTTTCTGCTTCTAGTGAACACGTGACAATTTTTTCCTCTCGCCAGAGCGTCACAAAATGTACATCTATGTAATCTGCAACTTGTTTTCCACAGGTCAGAATTGTGTAGTGAATAGTCCCGTCATATGAAGTATCACTCTATTTTACTAGTCGAAAGATATTTCAGGCATAACTTCGGCGGTGTAACAGGACACCAAACAGGAGGACGGAATGTGGGTAAACAAACACAGTTGTAGCCAAGTGCTACGCATTGAAAACTTACGATTATAGAGAAAAGTGAACTTAAAATTTTCAGGAAACTTGTAAAAAAGAATGGATGCCTTCTTTGTTAGCCTTCAATATGCTTTAGTTTAAATCATGGAAAAAATTCAGCTATCTCTGCGGTTTGTTTTTACATTGAGGTTAAGTCCGGCATCTGGGATGAAAACGGAAAACGGTCATTCCGGTCGAGTTGCTGAAACAAACGCCATCACTATTTACATCGCCTTCTATCTTGTATAATTTCTTTCATAGCTTAAGTTATTTCAGACGTCCTAATCTTTCGATTTTTTTCCCATTTTTGCAATCCCATCACCAAAACCTATCCTGTGACTTGACCAGAACCCGTTGCGTGACAGACAAATTTAGTTAAATCAGACCAAAATAACAGTGCGGTTTCTGAGATGAATGTGGAGATCACTGCAAAGTTATTTAGTTTCTTGAAGGAATTAACACTGGGAGATTTACAAAATTCAATGTGTTGGCGGAGTCGTTATTCATTAGTTGAAAGTCAATCTGGAGATACCAGGAGATAACGGTCGATTCCACGCGTCAAGATGGCCCTTGGACAGTACACCTAAAACTTGACAAAACCTGGCATTTAGACAAAATCTTATTCAAGGTAAGCTAGATATGACCTTTATCCTGTACTTTTCATCCAAATACCAAAGGAAACAAGGAAAAAATTCCAAGTTTTCGGCTATTCGGTCGGAGGCACGAGCCTATTGTTTGTACTGGTTGACAGGTTAATGTTGTGATTATCGCGATTTTGAGAGCGTTTGTGCTCGGCGCTGATAAAAAGCCCGAAACTAATTTTTAAACCTGATTTTAGAATGGTATTTCGTCTTTCAAGAATTCTGAATTTCACGTGATTTGGTGTTTTACCGGGGAGGAAAACTTTCTCTTGAAAAACTGTGCCAAATTGAGAATTCAAAGCAAGCGAATTTTAGTGATTTTCAGCGGCTCGCCATGACCTTGAAAATTAATTCACAGATCTAAAACAGGACTCAATTACTTCCTACACACTTTAAAAGCAAACTTCCTCGCTTAAAATGGGGGTTTTCTGGGGTGCAAATCAAACAGAGCGAAGTTTACGAGAAGGTATGATACACGTTTATTTCGCGTGTTTACAGGACACGTGTGGCGTAAACATGTTAAGTTTTTTTTTTCGGGCTTAAAAAAAAAATTCAAGAAAAAAATGCCACCACGTTCCTTACATTGCCATAGGGTATCCGTGGAAAATTTATGAGGGAATTTTATTTTTCATCATGTGCCGCCACTCGCTCGATGTTAGTGGACATCCCCTCTTAACACCTGTTCTGCTCGAAGTGCAGGCGCAATAACTGGTGGTGAAGTTTCAGCATTAAAGTCTGGCTCAGTGAGGACTCTTGTGTAGGTGATTTTCTCTAACCAATAAAGCTTTAGATCGTTAAGCATGTCCTCCAGTGTTTTTGTCGTTGTTTGTTCCCTTAAATTTTCTTCTCTTTGTTCGGGGAATTTAACCTAACGTTGGTAAAGAGAGCATTCAGTTCTATGTTCAGTTGAACTAAAAACATTGCACCAAAAAAGGAATGCTAATAACATCAACAGTCCAGTAGTTCAATTAATGCCACGATTTACTGAGTGCAGATTAACTTACATGCTTGTTACTGCAACAGTTCTTTTCGTTGCGGTCGCCAAGGTAAATTTCTCCCGCGATCCCGCAAATTCCACAGATAACGGAATCCAGGTCTCTTGGAGTTAACGCCTCAAACGCATAGAAGCCATTGTAAAGAAGCTCCTTAATCCACCTCAACTCTCCTTCTGACAAATAGGACTGTAAATTGACCGGTAAGAATACAAGTAAACTGGTAAGTCTAAATTAATAAATCTAAATATCGTTAGCTACCTTCAATAAAGGGAAGTTGTTATGTACAGTGAAACAATTGAAGTTAGTTGCTTCTTGCATTGTTTAATTTGACAGAAACGTCAAAAATCTTGCGTCACCTGTGACTTTGAAGCCAAGAACGAGACCCGTTTGAATCGATCACATTTGATATTGGGCTGCCGCGCTTGAAGTGCTCCCTCCATTCTTCTAGGATGTCGAATGACACCAACACTTTGTCACTCATGTTAAAGAGACCTGAAGTACGATAAATAATACGAAAGTTATTTACTCTTGTAAGTAGAATTACTTCGAAATTGATAAGCGTTTTCTAAAAGGCTTAGAGTGCATTCATTTTGTTGGGCTCGAGGATGTAAACTATATACCCTGCGCAGCGTAGACGTCCTATGGTAGTTCTACTTCTTGGTTGCCATCTATCGTTCATCGTTCGATGCTTTCTTTATTGATTAATTTTCTTGTCTCTAGAGGATTATGCAACACGGCCATGGAAGCTGAAACATGCCTAACGAACATGAACGAATGAAGCCAATTCCTTACAATTACTTAACCCATTCACTCCCAGAGTCAGTTATGGAGACATTAAGGCGATAAAAACTTCTGAGTCTGTGGATGAAATCCTATGGTGTGACCATTCAAATGAAACCTCTTCAGCAATACTTTCGCATGGTACTATTTATATTTTAGTATTTTAAAATATGAAATTTGGGATTCGTCTTGAATTTTGATTTTAGGCACCCTTGGGAGTGAAAGGGTTAAAGTGCACCTAACCCTAAAAAATTTTTCCCCGTCAAATAAATCCTGTTATCATTTGGAGCATTTCGTCACAAAAAGTTTTTGAGTTGGTTTAATCCCTGATTTTCTGTGCGCTTTTGAAGTACGGAAAATCGGCCGAAAAAAAATACCATTTTGGTTCAGGGTCGAGCAGTGAGGGCATGGGACTAGTCACCTTGTGACGTCAAATCAAGAACCCGCAGTCTCGCGCTGTCTCTATCGGAGCTATATTTCTCTTGAGCTCTCGAAGATGTACAGAAAACTGTCGACTGTTCGTATTGCTCCGAGACATAGTAACCAAAGAAATGAATCACAAGACGTATCACTACAAAAATACAGCATTTTTTGACGACGAGCAACCAGAGGCGAAGGGACGAAGTGAGTGGATTTTGTAAAGCAATAGCGAGCAAAGCGGCAGCCTTCCAAGCACTCGATACTACGCTCGAAGCATTTTAAGCAAAGATTTGTTGTCGCAGAAGAATGTATGAATGAATGAACAACTTTAGTATCCGATCAAACGATAGCTTTTTGTGTACATCCAATGATTCAACGGCCGACTGATTAACCACAGAATACCCGCGATACGCGGTACGCAGAAAATTATTACCTTTGCGAATTATTCAAGTTGGCTACACGGAAAGGGCTAAATAGTTACATGTAAGCGGTGTCCAAAACAGCGAAGGGTTTAAAATTAAAGACCGTATTTATAGAAAGTCCTCCTTCAGCAGAACCGAACGTGCTTTCTCCACAATAACAAGCCATTGCCATTATTACTTATTCTAGTCTATGAACGTGCCTCGCTATGAGAATTTTATCTTGAGTCATATCAAATCACTCGAGCATAACAAAACATTACTGTGCAGAGATCCCTTGTTCATATCCTCCGTTGAAGTAGAGGACAAGCAGTCTCTTTCTTAATTCCCGGGTTGCACTGTCACGCCATACAAAAATAAATTCGAAACCATTCAATAAAAGAAGCCAAGAATTTGAAATGTTATCAAAGATTAATAAATAAAAAACTTCTCCAAGTCTCAGGTCTGTGCGGTACAGCATTCTTGAGTTATTTGCCAAAACGTTCCACGGAAATTTATAGAGCTCAGTATGCAGACGCCATATTGGTGTACCGCCATGGTACACCAATATGGCGGCCGGATATCAAAGAAAACATCTGGAATACACTTTTGCTATGAAAGCGATTACTTTTCGCTCGTGAGCTAGTATATTTTCACGTTAGCACCTCACCTAATACCTGAAATGTTAAAACTGCTAAAAATCCTAAGGAGAGGCCTTTTTTTCAAACAAGACAGCTTTGTCACGGCGCCATCTTGATGTCACGTACGGGGGAGAACTCGAAAATTCAAAATGCTCTAGTTTAAAAACGAACGACGCTACCGAGCTGGAAACTTGTAAAAAGATATATTTTATGTCATCTTACACCTTTTGATGATAAAAATTCAGCAGGCCTAGCGAGTTTTGATTTTACAATTTTATGACGTCACATGCAAACCAGCAATTCTTTTATTACCACTTTTTGTGCGAAAAAAGGCCGCAAGAAGATCGAAGTGTGAGCGATGAGCGGCGAAGCCTCGAGTCGCGAGTTAAGCGAGGGCCGGTTGATTTACATAATTTGTACATTTCCGCTCGCGCTGGGATCTGAGGAAACTGCTTGCACGTTGACGCGAGAAAAATGATTAGTAAGATAATCTCAGTTGAACCGATACTAACAAACTCTCGTGCTTATAATTATCGTCAATGTCCTTTAGAAAATAATTGCCTTCCTGGTTCACTAGTGTTATAAATTGTTGTTATTGTTAATGCTGGTTACAGAAATGGACAAGACGTAAGTAATATCGCAGTTTCCACATTTACTTCTATGTAAAATAAATAAATGAAGAAAGGAATGTTTTATTAGAATCTCCATTTCTACAAGAGGTTCCCTCAGCTTGAGTATAAATCTCAAATGCGAGAAGCGGAGAGCAGGAAAACCAAGACCAAACGTGAAGACCGGACGTGCGAAATAAAATGTAAACACTCACGGGCGAAGCTCAGCATTCCGGTTTCTTCGCGGCTCTCCAAGGCCAATCGCAAGTTGCTTTATTTGCTGTTCCAGTTCTTGGTTTGCCTTTATTTCCTTTTTGCATTGAGCAATTCATTCTTCTTTAGTTAGCGGCTTTTTAGCAGATATTGGCAGGACGGCACTTTCTTCATCCTTTGGCGGTGTACTGTCGACTTCGTGTTCCGCATCTATCTCGTATTCAGAGCTAAAATTCATCTACAAATCAGCAGAATCCGTGTAGCTCGTCTCAGTATCTGCTTTGGATTACAACATTGGAATTTTAGTCGTACTATGACTTTGTTCGAATTAGCTAGAAGGTCAGAAGGCTTCGATGAACAAATAAAGTCAGAGAAACACAGCTAAAAACTAAGCGGCGTGGAATTCTTGGTTCTTGATCTGACGTCACAACTACGGCTCGCCCCAGGTTCCTCTTACCCTGACGTGAACCAAATTTTTCTTGAATTTAACAGGGCACAGAAAATCGAGCATTTGACCAAATCAAAAAATTTTTGTAAAGAAATGTTCCAGATGATAACAGAATTTATTTAGCCGAAAAAAAATTTTAGGGGTTAGGTGCACTTTAAACAATATTGAGTTTAAAGAAGCGCAGCGCGAATCCAACAGATATGTATCAAATAAACTGTATTGTCTATTTAGTCTCTTGGTATTAGTAAATATTATTATTAATTTCTTTATAACCCTTCGCGTTAGGCCGAACCCGCTGATGGCGTAGTAATATTGTCTTATACCCTGGTATATTCTACTGTATTAATATAAAAGGCTCACCTAGTTTAAGTGTGTCAGCCTGATGCATTGCTTTGCAGTTTGAATTGGTGCAAAATCTGACATAAATGGGTATCAACCGGAAGGGCTTCATGTTAGTGACGAGATACGCTTTGCCTTTGTTTTCCCCCTTCGACCCAGGATGGGTACGGAGGGGCCCAAGTAGCGATTCGCACCGCCTACACTTTCCTTCGTCAGGAGCAAATTCTGATGGCCATCCCACTTGACCAACCACAGGGACTCCAAGATGAGAAATTGCGTTGAAATCGTCAATCATTAAGTGTGTTTCCTTTGTTGTTTCATATGGCAATTGTAACTTTTTGGAGATGAGCTCCAGCGTTGATTATCTTGACGTGCTAGAGTTGGGGTCTTCCGCCAGCTGTTGAGGTGCAGGTTCGGGCCCAAATGCAAACTCCTTTGAAGGGCAGTTGGATATTGTTATTGTTGCCCTGCTGGAGATGAGCTCCAGTTCCGATGATGATTTTCACGACGACATGCCAGAGTTGGAGTCTTCCACTAACGGTTCAGGTTCAGGTACGAAAACACTTGCAGACTCACTGGCAGCGCAGGTAACGTCCTCCGGTTGGCTGAATATCGTATTTGTTGCCCTGTTGGAGATGAGCTTCAGTTCCGATGATGATTTTCTCGACGACGTGCTAGAGTTGGGGTGTTCCACTGGCTGTTCAGGTTCAGGTTCGGGCCCACTTGCAGACTCACTGGATGGGCAGGTTACGTCCTCCGGTCGGTTGAAAACTTTCTTTGTCACCTTGTTGTACAGCAATGACAGATGCAGGTGAATGCAAATATCCTTTTGTTTCTCTGATTTGCATCTTGCTACGGACGCTTTACAATCTTTACTTGCACAAAACAGATTTGCTTCCTCTTTACGCACATGGCAGTACCCCATAGTGTTGGTTGCCGTGGGAGGTCCGAACACAACAAATCTATCTTCGCAGACGGTGATTACTGCGGCTTGAGGTGGTGTTAATCCGTGAACAACATTAGTGAGGTGTGTCTGCACTGACTGGCCCCCTTCATAGTTGTTAATGTCTAATGTCGTTGGTGTCCAGATATCGACAGGCTTGGAAACAGTACCCTTTCTCGCTAGATTAATATGCTTACAGGCAAACCCCTCTGCGTTTCCGGCCGACACAAAGGCCGCCCTGTCCCTCAGACAATTAGCAAGCAAACAGATCCATTGTTCTCCATCTCTTATTACAAGACAGCGGTCGTTTTTTGAACTGGTTTTTGCGGAGAAAACGTTCGTTACTATCTCCACCGCCTCTGGTGCATACATTCTCTTTTTCTTTTTTGGAGCGTATTGTCCGCCAAGATAAGCACCACATGGGCAATACTCGGGTTTGCACTTGTTCGCGTACTGTTGATGACACATGGCGCACGTACCTTTCCCTCTTTTAGACATTGCCTGCAGATATCAGTGGATTGGAGTGAACATGATGATTGTATAGCCTTAACTATATGAGCCTTTTGTAGCGACTTCCAAGCGCGCATTTGTTAAAACCTGCTATTTCACCAGGGCGGATAAGGGTTGGGCGATGAAACGGGCAGTCCTCTCTTCAAGTGATGTGTGATGCGGAGTAGGACTGGCACGAGCGCTCTTTCCGCGCTTCCGTTGAGTTTGGAGACCGACAGTTTTTTCCTCTCTACAAATCGAAAATCCTATTTTCTTGTTGAAACGAGTTAGTAGCTTTTTAACAGACTTGACTCACAGTTATAATTCCAACTGAGCTAACCCCCGCCCGGTTAGCTCAGTTGGAATAGCGCCGGTCTGCTGAGCGGGAGGCCCAGGTTCAAACCCCAGCCGGACCACCAATCATGCTGGCTGTGTTTAAAATCATGTCTCAGTTCAGATGATTGCGTCATTGGGCGCTGACGTTGAGCCGTTAGCCTTGTCTCCTTCATCCTCGATGAACTCGAAGGGGACGTAAAAGAACCCACACTACTGTTCGAAAAGACTATACGTACTCAGTTGTCCTCTCATCCGCGACATATCCATAACCATCATAACCTTAAATATGTTTATGTCTATATGCATATTAGTCAATCCTTTTTGTCTTAAGTTGTCGAGATTTAAGTTCAATTTGAGAACGTCGAATGCTCTGTCTTGCCGCTTAACGTGATCTAATTGTCTTTCACCGCTTCAGGATATCTTTGAACACTTTTAGACGCAATTTTTAGACGCTGCTTTTCCAGTGAAAAACAGCCGATAACAGGTTCGGAGTAGGGTTCGGAGCTCCTTCTTTAACTTTCAATTTTATCCCAGTCCACTGCATCACACCTTTTTGCTCTGACGCGTTCGTTTCATCGCCCAACCTTTTCCCGCCCTGTATTTCAGCATCGCCCCGACCTCCGACAAAATTTGCCTTAACGGTATTTTCTCTCCAAAAAGAAATTGCTAACATAATTTGGCATTGTCCCCCAATTTTATCTATCTTTTTTGTTGTCAAAAGCAAAACTTCGCTTGTTTTTGGTGTGTTTTTTTGGGTTTTGTTTTTAACCAAGCCGACATTGTTTTGAAAACAAAAGCAAAATGTAATTGTGCTCATATTGTTGTCATGGTTATCTCTAGCCTGCATCGCTCGCGTAAACGGGGAAAGGAAAGGAAGGCAAGAACGCGGGAGAAAATGGGGGACTGAGGGCTAAGCTGCTAAAAAGAACCCCCCCCCCCCCCTCTTTTTCATTTGGGCGGCCGCCCGCGGCCGCAAAATTCTGATGGTTAATTTTTGACTTGAGTGAGCCCCACGGGAATGACGTAGTTCGAGGAGAAAGTGCTGTTTAAAAGGTAGCGAAATTGTCTTGAAAGCAGAGCGAGAAACGGCGGTTAGGGCTCTTGTAAAGGAAGAGATGGTTTAGCGGTTTTGCCAACGGGATACGGTCCTAGAAAGAAGACATTTTGTCATTGTCAGAGAAGATTTCGAAAAAGCATTGCAGCGTTTCACTAGTAAATTTCAAGGCAGTGTAAATATCCCATTATCGGAATGAGGACTCGCCTTTTGAGAACTATGAATCGGAAGAAAAAGCCCTAAAAAACGAAACGCTCGACACCTTAACTTAAACAGTGAAATTCAGAGAACTTAAAGGGAGGAAATTATTCTTTTAGAACAGACGGTTGTTTTAAAGAGAAATCTGCCATTGCAAGTCATCGCTCAAGCTGTTGACTTTGTAGGGAATCCACGGTAAAGTAAATTACATTTTTGACTGTAAATTTTTATTGAAATATTTCAATTGACCGATTCTTCATATTATGGCTTTCGCGTAACTTTTGAAAAACGTGCAGTTCGGTCAATAAATGCTGCTCAAAATGTATCGCGGTTCTTCGCTTGCGTGTCTTAAAATAAGCTTATTACCTTTCCTAGAAGTGAAAATTGAACGCGTTTGGTTTTCAGAAGCACAGAGGGGTTTATTTTAATAAATATTTTTATTTTGAAGACCTTCGTGTCTCTTCGTTCAAACGTAAGCGCAATTGAGTGTTGTACAAGATAAGTTGCTCTTCAGTGCTCTTTGATTCAGTCTCATCCTAACTTTATTTTTAGACGCTTCATTGAATTCCTGCGTGAAGTTAGTCATGCAGAAAAGCGCGCGCAAATCGGTGGGCAGAGATGAAAAAATGGGGGTCTTTGTAGCAGGCGTTCCCTCGTCCCCAGCCAGAACCCCATTTTCCTCCCGCGTTCTCGGTTCCCTTTCCCTTTCCCGTTTACGCCTGCTACGCAGGCTAGGTAACTTCGTTATACCAGCCATTTTTGCTGTCAAAATACCACCAATCAAATCTCCGAAATTTCTCGCGGCTTTTATTATAAATATAAGTATTGTACAGGAGTAAAAACAGACAAAAAGTTGTTTCCACTTCTGAGTTAGTTGATAATGCCTTATTTTGTGTATGTTTCTCCAAAATAAAACAAAGCATTTAAGGAACATAATAAGTTGCAAAATGAGCATAAGTTAAGCAATTTTTGGACCAAAAAACGAGCATTTTTCTTTCTCTCCTATTTCTTTTTTTTTTTACTTTCATTCTTTGTTTCTTTCTTTCTTTCTTTTTCTTCCCTTCGTTCACTTCTCTTTCTCTCTTTCATGACCCAGCGACGCGTCATGGACACTGAAAGAGTTGACGAGGTAAGATTTATTTATCTGCGCATTTGCTTTGTGCCCGGTCAAAACTATACAACTGATTGATGACTGTTAACATTTCCTTTGATTTCGAGCAATGTCGCTTTTAAATCACTGTGCGGATCTTTAAAAAAGCTTTAAGACTTGTTTGTGCAGAAAACACGTGTTTAGTTCGCATCGCCGCTAGATTATAATCATATTTTTATTCCAAAAAATACGACACCAGATTACAATTACCATTTCTTACCTTTTTTTAGAAACATTTTCTTCTTTGCTGAAAAATATTTAAGTCAATTTTTTTCTGGTTTTAGCGCATTCCGAAGCTTCAACGATGAATTTTCTTAGCTCTTGTGCAGAAAACACGTGTTTAGATCGCATCGCCGTTAGATTGTAATCATATTTTCCAAAAAATACGACACCACATTACAATTACCATTTCTTACCTTTTTTAGAGACGTTTTCTTCCTTGCTGAAAGAGATTTATCTCAAGTTTTTCTGGTTTTAGCGCATCCTGAAGCTTCAACGATGTATTTTCTTAGTTCTTTCTTCATCCATACAGTATGTTGTCCTTACTGTGCGAGGTCCTTTGTCCGCGAGGTCCTTGGTCCCTTACTTTTCCGAGCATTATGTAATAATACTGATACGGCAAAAATGAATAAGTCCGATGATTTATTGATTAGCCTTCTTCTGTATGACGAAGTTTTCTGCTTTTGGTGAACTCAATTTAAGTTTGTTAAACTTGTATTTCTTGAGTTTGCACTTTTGCGGCTTGTGCGGAGGTAAAACTCAAAAGGAGGACGCGCGCGCGCGAGTGTGTGTGTGTGCGTGGTTGCTGGTTTTTTTCTTTTTTTTTTCCCGGGGGGTGGGGGGGGGGGGGGCAGAGCAAGCTTATAGATAAACTGATTTCTGCCTTTGTGAACGAATTTGCTGGAGGGCTTGAAATTTTTGGTTTTTGTTTGAAAAATGTCCGCCACGTATGGCCCTTGTTTTTACTGGAAAAGGTTAAAAAGGTAATTTTTCTGTAAAAATTTAGGGCCTGTTTACAAGAGGGAGGGTAACCCTTGTGCTAGGGTTGCCTTAGCAAGCGCGATAAAGATAGCTTGGGTATGCAAGCGAAATTTCACAGGTAGGGTTAACCTATCACCCGGATCGGTTTGACCAACTCGTTTCGTCACGCCTGACCACATAAGACTAAAATAAACACTCCTTGTAAAATTGGAGTGAAATCTTGAAGATCTTTTTGGAAAACACGTTAAGTTAAAAAAACGGACCAATATTTTCATTGTTTACTGAAAATGCCAAGCAGTGCTCAGATGTTTAAAATTTAGCTCTTGAACAAAGTGGATAACTCCGTTCTACTTTTCAAGATTACCGGTCACGCATGACGGAGCGAAGGCGAGATCCTCCCTAGCAGAGTGTTTACAAGGCAGGGAGGGTTGCCCTGGCGCTAGCGTACCCCTACCTGCCTTGGAAACACGTCCCATGAAAAAAGAGTAAACCTAGTGCTAGGGGTACTGTCCCTCCTTGTAAAAAGGCCCTGAGGCAAAAATAAAAAAGGTGAACAAAAGTGCCAGAAAACTGATGGATCGAGACAACTCGCACGACTATTGCAGTTATTGCGTGACTCAGTGTCTGCATGAGAGACTGTTGTCTGAAAAGACAGATGATTTTTATGCTCACAACGACTACCGGCAAAACTGTAGCTTAGAAAGAATGAATGAATTTGTTAAAATTTTCATTCTCATTTACGGATATTATCGGGATTTTCGTACTGCTTACATGATTAGCGGACCAAGGACCACATTCGCGGAACAACTGACCCTCGAGCACGATCATCTTTTTTGAATTAAAACAAAAATATGTTGGTTTAGAACTTCCACTTTCAGAAAATTTCAGCTCCTGAATTGTGATATTCAAGATATTCAAAATTATAATTTTTACGTGCGGAGTAAAGACACCATATTGTACATCAAGAAGAATGAAAAACTGATCAAGTAATTTCTCCGCCCAAATTCACTCTCTTCCTTTTCTGTATAAAATCGCCAAGGTACTATAATAGTTAAATGGCAGTTGTTTAATCAAACTATGTTGATCGCGTGTGTGGCTCAAAAAGGCGCCAAGGCCATGGTGATCTCGACGCTTGCCGTTGAATGTGGAACTTTGCTAAGGACCGAATTCAAAGCACCCGCAAGTCAATCCAGTGTACCATTGTTGAAAGCACATGTGTCATTGATAGAGGGGGAAAAGAAGCAACCAATCAGACGCGGAATTGTGACGTATGCCTTTTTTGATCTGATTATCCTAGCAAATATAATTCTTAGAGGTTTCATTGGCTTTTTTTAAAAAACACTAAGTACTGTATCGTGTTTTACTAGCTGAATAGGACCTATTTTCGAGGCTTAAACAGAACTGATCGATGGTTGAAGACCTGGTCTCTGTTGTAGTCTTAACCAATCCTAATAAAAATGCTAGGGCTGAACCCACGATGGACTAGTTTCTCTACTGCTCCTTCAGTGGGCATGTACAGTAGCATGTGAATGCTCCTAGTCGCTCCACGACACTAAAAAATGACAACTGATATGATCTTTATAGGATGGTTTGTTTCGTTCCCTTGAGGGGGTCACCCTCAAGGGAAGTGGCGACAAAATGGACAGAATGGGCGGATTTCGCGCTGCGATTTACTGCCCAGCTGCACCCCCATGGGATGATCGAGGGAAGTTGGGTTGGGGAGTGCAGCACCACTCTCGGCCAGGAGGTCACCTCAAGGTATCTTTTTTTAAAATCAATTCATCGCGTTAAGGCCTTAGAAAATAACTACATCAGAAATTCAGAGCAAAATAGTTCGCAAAACGTCCTTTTCTTACATGACCACCTGGTTGAATTAACCGGTGGTGGGCTTCGGCGGCGCCCTTTTTTTTGTCTAACATATCTCCACTTACTGGATGGTCAAGTCCACGACGACAGCCATGAAACTAAAATAATGGCAGGGAATCTTAGCCAACTTTCGGTGGAAAACTCGAATTTCGTACGAATTTGGCTGTAATTAAGTTAGTTTGGTAAAATTGAACTGTCATAAATCAGAAACAGAAATCTATGACACTGAGTGGGTGATTTCAGCTAATGTCAATGTTAATCGTTAAAGTGAAGGTAAAACCAGCTCAGTACGTTATTCTTATGTCTAATTTCACTGAAATCCTTAACGAAACGTGGAAATCAAAACGGTGGTCACTACGCTAAGATGAACAGGCAACCGTAAAACAGTTATTAATTAGTGTTTATTTGAACTCGTGATATGTTCAGTAATAATTCCTCAGATTCCTGATTTTATTTTCTAAGGCGGATAGTCATCTCTTCACGGGCATTTGAATCCGGAAGAGCGAAGCTAGTAATCGAATTGCGCAAGTCTTTTGGCGCGGGGACATTCACCATCTTTGGAGAATGCAGTCAAAAAGATGTGATTGACTATTACAAGTGGCTCAAAGATGAGTACGATGCCAGCGGCGAATATGCCACCGTTGATTGATTATTATGATGGGCTAGCGATGAATAATCCGATGTGCCCCCATCTTGGATAATGAAACTGACAGAGGGTTGGGGCGAGGGAAAAAATGATAACAAGGGAGAGGACGATGGGTTTAGTCCATTTTCTACTTACTTTCAAAATAGCGGCCTAAGCGATCGTTAAACAAGCGTTCATATTCTAAGCCATCGTTAAACAAGCGTTCATTCTGAAAGAACGCCTGTTCTGCGGGCTACACAGTAAACCCCATCTTGGCCCTCTGTTATCGACCCTACTTGAATTCATAGCACAACAGGAATTGTAATGCTCGGCGGAAAAGATATGATGTTGGCCAGTTGATGTTTATTTTTTTTTTCCAAACATACAGCTTCACAGCGAATCTTAGCCAACTTTCGGTGGAAATAAGCAGTTCTCTCTTCGTTGAAAAAAACTTACATCAGACTGGTAAAAAACTAGAAGCATGTAAATGCTTTTTCATACTGAACCAACTAAAGTACTCATGAGTGAAATCTCTGGGTATTTTTTTACATATTAAATTTTACAAAAAATGCAATATTTTTTGATAAAATTTAATGAGAAGGATTGGTCATTCAACAAAACCTGTGAAACTTGCTATTCTGTTTCAAGGAGGGGGGGGGGGGGTTATTCAAACGAAAGCGAAGCAATTTGAGCGTGACTTGTCCGCCGCCTTAGCCTACTATTGCAAAAATCGGCTAAACGATGAACGTGGTCTTCGAGTCAACACGACTTTGATTCACTGTGGTATACACCTATTTCAAAAAAGGTTGCTTCAGTGATGCATGTTTCATAGACCGCAAAGCATCGTGATCGTTAAATGTATGGCTGCTTTTCTCGAGCTATTAGTCCTAAAGCAAGAGCAAATGTATATTTTTTATGATTTGGTTTTTTCCTGGAGTGCCTTTAGCGAGAAAAGTGATCAATACATGTATTTAGAGCAAACATGATGCTTTGCGGTCTATGAAACAAGGATCTTGCATCGTGCATCACTGAAGCAACCTTAATTGAAATAGGTGTATATACTAAATGTATTATCCTTCAGCCGGGACTTTAAGATGCAACGACTTCGAAACAGCTGGCGCGGCGCAACCATGTCATATCTTGCCGTCCATGCCTATTAGTTCTCTTTACCAAGATTAGACTGCGAGTAGTCTCTAATTTTAACGATCGCGATTGTGGGGCGGGCGAAAAACACACACGCACGCGCGAAATTAGAGACTACTCGCAGTCTATACCAAGGAAGGATATCTGATCTTTAATTGCATTCCGCTGTACGTGTTCTTTTTCCACCCTATTCGGGAATAGGAATTAATGATGCACTCTACTTTCGCGTCATTTCTCACGCAACAACTGGAAATGATGTACGTTGATTGTGATGTGGCGTACGATGTTTCATGGGATTTCGTATCGTGGACCGCTACATGCCATATTTGGAATTTTAGATGCGATCTTTGCAATATTCGTCGCGAGCAGCCCGTCTTTGTACTTTGTGCTTGATTAGCCACGCAGTAATACTTTCGCGTTTGCTCAAGTAATTGCCTCACTCGACTATCCTTGAGCAGTATGAGGCGATTTTGCCTTCCGTTAATTACTCGCGAACTGTTAAGTTAAGTAAACATTACTTTCAGGTAGGCGTTACTGTTATTAAGTATTATTTATTTTTATTGTCCTGTTTTAATTTACAGATACCTTGACCTTGGCCATTCTATGGATGGAAATTGTGTTTCTTTCCTGCTCGCGAGTTCATTTGCAGTATGGAGGATGGTACGGTGTATCCACGTTGCAAAGACAGGTACTTTGAATTTGAACAATAATATCGAATAATTCAAGCATTACTAGCGGTGAGACATCCTGGACAGTATGGACATGCTGCCGAGGATGCTGTTTAAATTTTCACGTTGATATCTTACTCTGCGAAAACAGCAGTTGTTTTCAGGCGCTCTAATCGTTCCATAAAAATTCTTACTAACTACGCTTCGCTTTTCTCAAGCCTTTTTAGGTTTTTCTAGCTATAGTTAGGAAGAAGTCTGTACTTTAACGGAAAGTTTTATTTACTTTACTTTCTAGCGAAAACACTTACTCGCAGAAATATATAAGTAGGACACTGTGAAAGTGTGATAATCGGCATGTCACAAGCGTGGCACAAATAAGAAATCTTAAGCCCCCAACAGGATCGAAAATATGACCTCGCGAACACCGGGCGGGCGCTCTATCCACTGAGCTGCGGCAAAACGCATGGAGAGCAAGGCCATATACTAGGTGGGACAGTGTGTGCATACCACAAAGTTCTAGTAAATGTAGGCTCGATTGAGGACACTTAAACCGAGTGTGCTCTGCTATTAAGTTTCGGGAAGGACGTTTAGTCTACAGTAGCTTTACTCTTTTCCTTGACCCCGTCACATTTGGTATTAGAAAGTTATTCTACTGTTTAATATAGTTTAAGACACGTTGATAACAAAGAGTTTCTTTTCTCCAATACAGATGAAGGTAGTATTGGACTTCTGACAAGCGGAAGGGTCATGAATGTGGGGAAGTCCACATCCGCCAAGATCATTGCAAAAGCCATGGGTTTGGGGGAAGGTCACCCATTACTAATGGCGGGGGGTGACGGCATCACGTCCGGGACATCATTGTGAGTGCAAAGGAATTTGAATAGTACAGTTGTGTTACTGTAGCCATGACCGAGGAAAAGAGAGGATGAGACAAACGACTAAACGGACGAAATGATGAAACCGTGAAAAGAGTTACTACACCTGTCTGCCGGACCACCTGACTGACCGACTGACCGACTGACTGGCTAACTGACTGACTGACTGACTGACTGACTGACTGACTGACTGACTGACTAACTGACTGACTGGCTGACTGATTGACTGACTGACTGACTGAATGACTGACTGACTGACTGTCTGTCTGATGATTAAACGAAGATACAAACGAACGCCGAAAAAGGAAGAAAGGAAAGGGGAGGAATGTTTACTACAGCTAATATATTTATACATTGTTTAACAGGAAGGTTGTCATGGGCACCATGTCAAAAACTACCTGGTTAGGGGTCCTCGACGACGCGAAGTTTCCCCTTGCAACCGCCGAATTCTTGTTGCAGTTACAAGGAGGGTTTTCGCAAGGCTCCAAAAGCTCTGGGAAAAAGGTACCTCGTGGTAGTTTGTTACTAACATCCAATGAGGTTGTTCCAGACAGGTAAATTCCCGTTTATTAATTTTAATTTGGCCTCGGCGGATAACTTCCTCCGAGTTCTGCATGATTCTTCATATCATACGAAAACCGCCGACTCCAATAGTTTTTATTATTTATTTAACATACCTCCTACCTCCAAACATGCTTACCCATTTGTAAATTTCCCTCTTCAAAACATTTGCCTTTTCCTCGGCAGTTTCAGGTTATGAAAGGACGTTTATTCTAGCAGATATCATTCATATAGCAGTTGCCATCCGTCGAGATCATATTTTTTGGTCTATTCTTGCTATATTTTAAGGCAGTAGCTCGGCTATTTCGTCTTCGCATAACGTGTGAAATTTTTCGCCAATTTTTCCAGCTCCGCACTTCTAAAACAGATGAGCCACCGTGCCGCGACATCTGTACATCCTCTTTTCAGAGGATAACTTTACGATTGAGGTCAATCGTAAATTAACAGCAACGCTAGCTGTTTATGAGTAATTAGCCTGGGTATTTAAGCAAAGCAGTTACGTATAAATATTTTGAAGAAATGATGTCCATAACTTGCTCGGATCAGTATAACATATACTGTGATCTTATAGTATGAGTAGCAGGGGCGGGGGGGGGGGGGCTTATCTTTGGAGGGGCTTGGAGGAGGTTGGTTTTTGTTTCAGACTTGTGGAGGGCTTACCTTTCCCGTTGTATTGTATCACGGTACTGTAAACATTTGCCCCTGGAATACAGAAGGCCATAGGCACATGTACGATGACAATTTTCATTCTTAGTTTATTTTTTTCTCTTTTAGTCGGAAAAATATACGTTTCATTGATTTTACTCAATAAAAGACCTTCAACGCTCCTATAATTTTTAGGTTAGAGGGGAGAGTACTTGCTTTCCCCTATGACGACAGCTATGGGGAACACAAAGATCTACGAAGAGAACGGGAACATGAGCTCAACTCCCTTCGAGTTCACGTGACAGAAAACAAGGTAACTATCAATTACATGGACTTTAAAAACCTCCTTTAAAACAAAGAGAACGGTTGCTGTAAACTTTTCTCGCAAACATACTAGATAAGGAGACAAGAACTGAAATTATGCCATTGACTGCGTTGTGTGTGGTGCAATAAGTTTTTTGTGTTTATTCGACTTGGCGGTGCTACATAAAGTGATTGAACAAGGATGGACATTCGATAAAGCTTTGTGGCATAAACGATAGCTTTCTTGTTCTACAAAACCTCGTGATCACAGGAGTCATTGCACAAACATGTTACTTGACGTTTTTTGTCTTTATATACTATATTAGGGATTACTGGTAGCTTGGGCTCTCAAGTACCATCAATTATGGAACGTAGGAGAGGAGTAGGGCCTGGTTCAGCGAATGGTTGATTTGTTACGTTGTACAATATCTGGGCGTTACGACCGGTGGTATCGTGGGATGGCAGCAACAATTTATAATTGTGTATTGGTAAGCTGTCTAGGCTGAATAGCTGTTTTTTTGCAATTTATTTTTGCATGAAGCTTCAGCGAGGGGTGGGTTATTTTTTGTGCCTAAAGTTAGGGTTGGCCGGGTCATATGCTTTTCATCCGCCACTTTTCTCCGGCCCTCATACACTTTTTGACGAGTCCGTTATGTTAACTTTATGATGGTCACGTACCTTTTGCCATTGCGTGCAACACTCCGTTGTAACCTGCGAAATATTTACAGTCGAACCTCTCCACAACGGCCGTCTTGGAAACAGATTTTAGTGGCCATTGTAGAGAGGTGACCGTTTTACGGATAGGTTAAAACAAGGCAAATGTATCCGCCGGGACCAAAGAAAGAGCCGTTAGCAGAGGTTCGAATGTATAAACACTCCGGATTACCTAAAGGAGACGTATACGTTATGCTGCTAACCGCAGTTGTGGTAAAGTTCTGCAGTAAAGAATAAAGAATGTCACATGTATTTTTTGCCTTTTCAGCTGAACCAGGTCTCTGGCAAGCCTTGCCTTGCTACTATTCTGGCCGAACTCGCCAAGATGAGCCACGGGTGTCACCAGGCGCAGGCATCTAGAACCGTAAAGGAACGTCTTGAACAACATATTATGGCTGAGATTCGAGGCGGGGAAAAAGTAAGAAATTGTAATAGATTGAACGTTACATAGAAATTTTTGGTACATTAAGAAGTTAAAACAAATCATGAAAAAGGAGTTATTGTGTACCTAAAATTCTGCATGTAACCCCACGATTAACATGTACAGTAGCTCTGTTCACTCGCCCCAAGACCCCACAAGTGACCCTGCTAGATTGGTATACCGTATTTTATTGAGTGGAAATGTGCATGCATGTGATGTGGTATGGATCTAGTAACTGGTGGTTTATGAAGTGAATTATTTATGACTTCAGGAACTAAATTGATCGAAATTCGAATGGTGTAGAGATCTGTAGAGCTGTTCTGTATACCTACAATAGCTATTTTTTGCATTCAGGTGACATCATGGCTAAACGCGAACTTTACAATTGATGGCGTCGAAGATGGAATAGGAATTAAGAGCGCAAAGATCGCTTCATGGAACAACATCACTTACGAGGTATTCAGTTATTGTTATTTTTTGGCACATGACACAATAAACTCAACTGAAAGGGCATAAATTTATGTCATCGTCCAATGCTCATGACTTTTGCAGGTGGCCAGTCACCACATACAAAACACCTTGCTAGGAACTCACTGGGACAAGACAAACAATGAGCTTTGATCTTTTAAAATGGTGTTTTCTATTGTTAGTCTTGTTCCAGGACTTTTCTTGTTCTCCATCAAGCTTTTTGTGTACCATGTGACCGAACACCTTCAAAGGGCCCATTGTGTCTGGTTCTATACAAGCCCTGTTCGTATTCAGTTCGTTAGGCTTACATTACCGTCGTGAGCTATGTTCGTAACACAGTTATTAATGTTATTGTTCAGTTCCATTTAAACCTCGATGACGATTGTACCATTCTACCACGCTGTCTTCTTAACGACAATTTCAGGACGTTACGTTTCTCCACATCGACCACGGTGAGGCTGCATAATGTTATTATGTGAAAGAATTATTAAACAATTATTGAACGAGGTTAACAAAGTATCGTGATTTGTCGCTGGCGAACAAATTAATTATTTGCTGATGCCGGTAATTTTGGAAAGCCGAGTTCATAGATTGTTTTATTACTCAAGCAACAAACATATTTCAAGTTGTATACCTATTTGATTGATTGATTAATTAATTAGTTAATTAATTAATTATCTCTTTTCACTTTATTAACTTGTAAGACGAGTCCATTATGCACGAAGATTTTAGATTACAAGTTGAATTGACCTTAAGTGGTAGTTTTAATTTTCGTACCATGCAAAGTCCTTGTCTTTCCAAAAGCTAGACAAGTATAGTCTAGTATGCAAGATACTACCATTATCGAATTCGGTTTACGCATGAAACAAACTTTGGCCTTTTAAAAATAATTCTCACTATCATCAACCTCATGCATCCAGTAATTGTTGGTAGCTCAGTTAAGATTAGCACCAAAAATACTACTCCTTTCAATGCCATTAAGAAGAAGACCTCAGGATAAATAGCCAGGGAAAGCTCATTTTCAGTGCCGTCGGAAACGAAGCGCAGAAGCAGATCCAAAACTGTAGTATTATTAGTACTCCCTCGTTATAAATAACAACGAGTGAATACTAATTTCGGGTATAGTGGAAACCCTCCTTTTGCTACCTAGTAATACGGCCATGCACCTTTTGTCCCTCCACATTTTGTTATAAGGAGATCGGCACCTAATGTGGTTACCGGTCAAATAATTTCACCTCATTAATATGGCCCCTCAAAGCAAATGTGCACTGGTACGGACTGGTGAAGCACAAAAAAGCAAACAAACAAACAAACAAACAAAACAAACAGTACGTCTCGAAAAGCAAATGTGCACTGGTACGGACTGGTGAAGCACAAAAAAGCAAACAAACAAACAAACAAACAAAACAAACAGTACGTCTCGAAAAACAATAACTTGCCATATCCTTTTTTTATTGAAATTGGCAGTGACACTTCGAGTCGTTGACTTTAAAAACAGCCATTTCCTATGCAAATTTTTGAAATTCACTTGAAAGAAGCCTGCCATGAAATTTGTCGCTCTTCTGTTAACACGAGCGCACTCGTATTGCCCGTTGGTGGCCTTTTTTCTGTAGCCGGTTTCCACTCCCGTCTTAATCGGAAAAAATTTTAATTTTCTAGCAACTGGGGCACGACCTGATGGCCCTTCCTTTGAAGATAATTTTGAAGAAGTAGAATCAGTAGAAGAAGAAGGATCAAACGATGCCACAGATATTGACCAAGAAAGGGAGATAGCCCATATCGAGGAAGGCATCGACATTCTATGGAAAGGTCCGTTCAACATATGATTACATAGATTAAGACTCCCCCCCTGGGAATTCCTGCCCCTTTCAATCCGAAAACAATCCTTCCCGAACAACCCCCCCAATCTCATTTGCAACCAAAGCCTTCAGATAAGAAGGCCTGTAAAGTACGAACTCAAAGAGTATTAT
The DNA here is from genome assembly GCA_964017195.1 of Siderastrea radians. Taxonomy (NCBI): domain Eukaryota; kingdom Metazoa; phylum Cnidaria; class Anthozoa; order Scleractinia; family Rhizangiidae; genus Siderastrea; species Siderastrea radians. Next base: position 37,204,789 of record OZ024892.1, read on the forward strand.
TATGACTTGTTTTAATTGTCAAGACGAATATTACCTCGAACAATTGAAAGCCTTTTTGAAGATCATCTGGCTAAAGAACAACTGAAATTTATGCCATCTCATCAGTTTCTCTAATTAGGTACAAGAGAATCAACAGTCTAGGTTTGGTAACACTATTACGATAAAAAGAGTGATATAAATATCCAGTGCATATTTAGTTCCAGACAGCCAACGTGAACTTAGTTAACTGTGAAATAATAAGCTTTAATTTAGTATTTCAATCATAATATAATTATCGAATTGTACCTTTAGACTTTACAGACTTGCCGATGTTTTCGCCGATTCATACCTCAACCCCCGAGCATCAACCAAGCGGAGACGAAGTACAATTACAGGTATCAGTTTATAATATTAGGCTCTCGCACAGTGGAAAAGTCTACTTTTGTAATATGTATTTGCATTATGCCATAGACCCTTCCACGGTTTTCCAACTTTTCACATGGACCTTGCAGTTAGCGAAACTCCGTTAACACCGCTGGAAAGAATGCCTTAAAATCAGGAAAGTTGCCACGTTTCAGAGTGATTTGTTGAAAACTGACGAAGTTATAGCTCTGCAAAGTCGCGAAATATTACGGACGTTTGTATGTTGGGGGCCACCAACTTGCCCCCCACCCTACAAACGCCTGTAAAATTTCGGAACTTTGCGGAGCTATATTTTCGCTCGCTTCAGACGAGTCACTTTCAAACTTGGCAAGTTAACTAATTTTAAGGCGTCTTTCCAGCGATGTTGATGGATATTCGCTAACTGGTCCTTATCAAAACTTGAAAAAATAACCGTGGAAGGGTCTATTTCTGATAGTTTAAAATGATAGTCACGGTTTTTCATTCTGATTCAGATGACCCCATCTACAAAGTTCCAATACGACCTCATGACTCCACGTAAAAGGAATGCGTTTCATCTGGTAAGTGACAATTAGTTGTACAAAGTATTTGTGATCGGAAAAAGAGTGTCTGGTGGGGCCAGTAAATCTGTGGTCTGTATTGACAAACACTTTTCATGGTCCAACAATGTTGATGAATTTTTAAAACGCTTTAATATGACACTTACGCGGATTTACGTCAAGATCATACATAGGTCAGTTATATATGATGCATATAGTTTTATTTAAAAATAAATAGATGATTAACTAAAAAATTATATGATTATTAAATTATTGAATCCTCTCTCCTCCTTCTCTTTCTTCCGTAATGCAAGGGCTATTCATGTGCTTTAAAGGCGAAACGTCCCTTGGCTGAGTCAATGGAAAATGAACGTACAGGTATACATTTAGTATAAATCTAATGTTATTAATAGTATTGATGTTTTCACTATCACATTATTCTATCCAAAAGCCGCGGAGATGCTTGATGCTAAAGCGAAATGGTGATCGGCATGCGTAGTAAAATAAGAATTCAGTGAAATTAAACGTTTGATTTTGCTGGAAGATTCATCAAAATTTGTTTATTCGCTTTCGATTTCTTTGCGTGCGATAGAAATCTGGCGCTCATAACATAAAACGTACATATTCGGTAATGCATGTGATTAAAATGCCCAAATATACTGTGATGGGTTTCTAATACCAAATAGCCTATAAAATTCAGTCCTTTCATTTCTTTGTGCCCAAATCATCCCCCATCAAGAAGGCATGCACTTTTCATTAACGGTGGGGCAAATACATTAGCAAAAACAAACAATAAGAGAAAAAAATGACAGCATAATCGTGATTCCCATTTACTACGTAGGACAACGGAAAATATACTGAGCCTGATAATAACTTTTTAAGAATACATGATATATTACCCTATTAACGAAAATGTATCGACGCATTAGACAGCCACCAAGGGGTTAAGATTGATTTGTTAACCTAGGGAGAACTCTCCACAATCTTCATATGTCGTCTGCTGGCACATATCAACATCACCATCCAATTTATCCTTGTCAAATTGAACTCACTCTCTAGGCTATGATAAGTCTACTAGTATAAGGGTTTAAAGGCAGCGAAGCCAACGGAGATCAGAGAAGCTGAAGCATAGTCCAAACTTAGCCATTAACTATACTAAAAGTCCAATCATTCACTGATTTAACATAGAAATGTCTGCTCTCTACAAAGTGTATTCGCCATTTATCTATTCACCCCTTCATCCTCTTTATACCAATGAGTAGCACAATTACAAATGCGTTGTCTTTCAGGCCTTTCTTTAGTCGGTTACTCTGACACAGATTCTGAGGGAAGCAGTGAGGATGAGAGCACAAAAGAGGATGAGGACAGCCGAATAACTGATGAGGATGAGAATGGGATCAGTGGAGACAAGCGTGAAGAGGAAGGGAGCGGAGGTCATTAACTGTACTAGAAGTCCAATCATTCACTGATTTAACATAGAAATGTGTGCGGTCTAGAAAGTGTATTCGCCATTTATCTATTCACCCCCTCATCCTCTTTATAGCAATGAGTAGCACGATCAACCTCGTCCCCAGGGACTTCTCCTCATTCAAAATGGCGGTCGGAGAAACCCCTGGCCAAGGCTGCTAAACGGCTCCAAAAATTCTTGACGATTTTGTCACGTAAGACACGATGAAATGTCTTCGTTGTGTTTTTGAGCAACGGTTTCAGATTGCAAGAAAACAAAAAGGGCTACCAGACGCTGGAAACAACCTCCGAAAAGCAATTTCATCATGTGTCACGTGACAAAATACTCCACGATTCTTGGAGTATTTCAGCAGCCTTGGCCAGGGGTTTCTCCGACGGCCATTTTGAATGAAGAGAAGGCCCTGGGGACGAGGTTGTAGCACGATTACAAATGTATTTATCATGGGTTACGTAACCCTCTGGGGTGTTGTGTTACAATTGGTTCATTAGCGGAAGCGTTGGTATATATAGTACGTTGCCTTCATTTATATTCATTCGAGTCATACGTCCTTCCTATCGCCCTCAAAATTAAATACCCAATGGCTAAGGGTTAAAAGTTTTGTTTTTCATATTTGTATTTACAAAATATTATAAGTTTTTGTGTATTTATACTATTGTTATACGAGCTTGTGTTGAGATTGTAATTTCAGTGCTTGATACTATTACTATGCTTGCAAACGTTATTACCATATAGGTTGATTGTAAGACATAATAAAGAGGGTAGAATACGGCTCGTGTTGACACACCTCAATAGTGGTTGCTTATTACATGATACATGTTTTATATTCGGTTCAGCGGGGAGCGAATTTGAATATAAATACGTTGTCTTTCAGGCCTTTCTTTAGTCGCTTACTCTGACACAGATTCTGAGGGAAGCAGAGAGGATGTAAGCACAGAAGATGAGGACAGCCGAATAACTGATGAGGATGACAATGGGATCAGTGAAGACAAGCGTGAAGAGGAAGGGAGCGGAGGTCATTAACTTAAATCAGTTTTACTTCATGAACGGCCATATGTTACAAATATATAGCTTCTGCAAGTCACTCCTGGGCCTTCGTGGTAGAGGATATGATCTTTTAAGCGGAACTGATCATAGCTTCGGTGTGACTTTTGTTGAGAAAAACTAAGATTTTTTTACGCATGCCTTTGCAAATCAAAACCTTAAGATGTATCATAAACTAATTGTTTATATATTACATTTTCTAATAGACGTGACGGATTCTGACCGGAGCGGAGAAGATGAGAGCACACAAGAGGATAGGAGCACAGAAGACAGTGAGGACACCCGAATAAGTGATAAGGATGAGAATGGGATCAGTGGAGACAAGCGCGAAGAGGAAGGGAACGGAGGTTATTTACTGTAATCAGTTTTGCTTCATGAACGGCAATTTATTACAAATATATAGTTTCCACGAGTCGCTCCTGGGGCTTCGTGATAGAGCATATGAACTCTTCAGCGGAAGATCATAGGTTCGGTGTGACTGCATGAAAAAGTATGATTTTTTATGCATGCCTTTGCAACTCCAGACAGAAATGTATGATAAACTAATTGTTTATATATTGCATTTTCTAGTAGCCGTATTTTAAAGCGATGTGCCATTCTGTTTTAGTGAGGGGCAAGTCTTTTGTATTGGGAGCAATGGGCGTCTCTCAGAGGCTGGACACTGAAGGTATTGTCCATCACATTACTACTGAACCCATTTCTAGTTCTATTGAGAGTTAAATCATTGTACGTATCACGTAATTCATTTTATTATCAATTTTTACATGAGAAACCCGCTGAAATACAACAGATGCGTTCACACGATTATATATTTTCTTTTTGCATGTTATACGAATCTTTGTACATGTTGTAAGGCTTTCGCACTCTGTGTACGTTTATGACTGAAGAATTGAGCACATGGCATAATTATGACTTTTTTTCTAATTCAATCCCGTGGTATAGAAAACCCAGGGACGGAACTGTGCGAGATGTGCCAACAGGAGTGTCCTCCTGGAATGGCGTCAAAGGCACTCGTGGACTGGGTAGAGTGCCCAACCTGTTTGAAGTGGTTCCACTTGTGAGTATCACCTTGCAATCATGTATAGACATTACACAAATCAGAAAAAGCAATTCCCTTTGTGTTTGTTTAGAAAATGTAGAATAGCTAGAGCAAGGCATTACCTGAATAAGATAGATGCGACCTACTGCAAATTTAATAAAGGATAGCATAAATACAAAAGATTTTTCACCCCGATAGTGGAAGTAGAGATACGCAACTTCAAGGGGCCATTTTCAGCATTATGAGGCCGATTCACCCCAACTTGAAAGACAAATTCACCTCACCTGGAAACTATTTTAACTTGGTATATAGAACCATTTATACAATAACAATCAACCAAACATACCATTTGCGGGAGATAATGATTATTACTATTAATTTGTCATGCAAGCTTATCCACTCAGAAAACCGCTATGCTTTTAATGTGCGCGCACTCATAGCTAGCGCTAATGCATTCTCGTCACCAGAGCTCTCCTTTGCACCAAATGATCGGAATTTCTAGTGACAAGATTGGCGCTTATGACGCAATACATTATGAACGGTAAGGATGAGCAGTACATTGCAATGGAATCACCTCAGTTCCATCTCTTGTTAACCTATCGTCTCCCTTGATAACTTATCAGGGGCTTGAAAGCATACCTGAGATCACTTCACAAGAAAGGAAAGTCCTTTCACATTTCCAAACTGATATCAATGCATTACCTTCCACAATTGCATAGATATTTTATGAAATAAAAATAACTTAAATGTCATGGTATATTTATCTTTTCTTTTATAGTCGATGCGCAGGGCTAATGAAAAGCACAGCCGAAACTCTGAAGACCTGGAAATGTGCCAGATGTTAGCTGCAAATGTGAAGTAAAGAAATGTTTTGTCACTTATAACGACTCAATGATTAATTAGAGGGGCCACAAATGCTACAGGGATTTTTATTGAAAAATATACGGCAATGAGGGCCACAGGCCTAAAAATAATACAAAAAATGGAAAAATATTTGGGCAATAGAGGAGCTACAAGGCTACAAGGGCTACAGGGCTACGGGGCTACAAGGGCTACAAGAGCTACATGGATACCAGGGCTAGAGGGCTACAGGGCTACAGGGCTACAAAGGCTACAATGGCTACAGGGCTACAGGGCTACTACAGGGCTACAAGGGCTACAGGGCTACAAAGGCTACAGGGCTACAAGGGCTACACGGGCTACAGGGATACCAGGGCTACAAGGGCTGCAGGGCTACAGGGATACCAGGGCTACAAGGGCTACAAGGGCTACAGGGCTACAAGGGCTACAGGGAAACAAGGGCTACAGGGATACCAGGGCTACAGGCATACCAGGGCTATAAAGGCTACAAGGCTACAAGGGCTACAGGGATACCAGGGCTACAGGGCTACAGGGTTACAGGGCTACAAGGGATACAGGGCTACAAAGGCTACAAGGGCTACAGGGCTACAGGGATACCAGGGCTACAAAGGCTACAAGGCTACAAGGGCTACAGGGATACCAGGGGTAGAGGGCTAGAGGGCTACAGGGAAACCAGGGCTACAGGGCTACAGGGCTACAGGGCTACAGGGCAACAGGGCTACAAAGGCTACAGGGCTACAAGGGCTACAAGGGCTACAGGGATACCAGGGCTACAAGGGCTGCAGGGCTACAGGGATACCAGGGCTACAGGGCTACAAGGGCTACAAGGGCTACAGGGCTACAAGGGCTACAGGGCTACAGGGATACCAGGGCTATAAAGGCTACAAGGCTACAAGGGCTACAGGGATACCAGGGCTACAGGGCTACAGGGCACAAGGGCTACAGCCGGTTACAGGGCTACAAGGGCTACAGGGCTACAAAGGCTACAAGGGCTACAGGGCTACAGGGAAACAAGGGCTACAGGGATACCAGGGCTACAAAGGCTACAAGGCTACAAAGGCTACAGGGATACCAGGGCTACAGGGCTACAGGGCTACAGGGCTACAGGGCTACAGGGCACAAGGGCTACAGGGTTACAGGGCTACAAAGGCTACAGGGCTACAGGGATACCAGGGCTACAGGGATACCAGGGCTACAGGGATACCAGGGCTACAAAGGCTACAAGGCTACAAAGGGTACAGGGATACCAGGGCTAGAGGGCTACAGGGCTACAGTGCTACAGGGATACCAGGGCTACAGGGAAACCAGGGCTACAGGGCTATAAAGGCTACAAGGCTACAAGGGCTACAGGGCTACAGGGATACCAGGGCTACAGGGCTACAGGGCACAAGGGCTACAGGGCTACAAGGGATACAGGGCTACAAAGGCTACAAGGGCTACAGGGCTACAGGGATACCAGGGCTACAGGGAAACCAGGGCTACAAAGGCTACAAGGCTACAAGGGCTACAGGGATACCAGGGCTACAGGGCTACAGGGCTACAGGGCACAAGGGCTACAGGGTTACAGGGCTACAAGGGCTACAGGGCTACAAAGGCTACAAGGGCTACAGGGCTACAGGGAAACAAGGGCTACAGGGATACCAGGGCTACAAAGGCTACAAGGCTACAAAGGCTACAGGGATACCAGGGCTACAGGGCTACAGGGCACAAGTGCTACAGGGTTACAGGGCTACAAGGGCTACAGGGCTACAAAGGCTACAAGGGCTACAGGGCTACAGGGATAGCAGGGCTACAGGGCTAAAAAGGCTACAGGGCTACAAAGGCTACAAGGGCTACAGGGCTACAAGGGCTACAGGGCTACAGGGAAACAAGGGCTACAGGGATACCAGGGCTATAGGGATACCAGGGCTACAAAGGCTACAAGGCTACAAGGGCTACATGGATACCAGGGCTACAGGGCTACAAAGGCTACAGGGCTACAAAGGCTACACGGGCTACAGGGCTACAAGGGCTACAGGGCTACAAAGGCTACAAGGGCTACAAGGGCTACAAGGGCTACAGGGGCTACAGGGCTACAAAGGCTACAAGGGCTACAGGGCTACAAGGGCTACAGGGGCTACAGGGCTACAGGGGCTACAGGGCTACAAAGGCTACAAGGGCTACAGGGCTACAAGGGCTACAGGGCTACAGGGCTACAAAGGCTACAAGGGCTACAGGGATACCAGGGCTAAAGGGCTACAGCGCTACAAAGGCTATTAGGCTACAAAGGCTACAGGGCTACAAGGGCTACTGGGATACAAAGGCTACAAGGACTAGAAGACATTAATGTGTCAACACAGATTACTTTATTACTAATGATTGCCCTAATTAGTTTGTAGTAATAGAGAGATTTAGAATCAAGTCTACGGTAAACGGCAAACGTCAGATTCAAGTAAAACTGTCAAAAGAATTCTCATTGATGAGAAAGTAAGGAAACTCCTTTTCTTGTGTTGAAATAGTGCACAGTAAAAGACATGGAAATGGAAAAAAATTGGTCACGTAGTGCAAGTTGACGTTGGCAGTAAAGGTAGGTTTTCTCAGTCTCTCAAATTACATCACGTTTTCTTTCTTAGTGGAACAACTTTATTGCTTTACTCATACAGTATTAAAATCAATGACTTGAAATCTCTTTTACATATTTCGCGTTTGAACTGTACGATAAGCACGCAAAGAGAGAAAGCAAAAGCTGCTATGAGCAATTAGTCACGTACGTTACCCGTGCCTTCTTCGCCTTTCCTCCATCCTTACAATTATTTGGTTTATTTCCTTCTTTATTACTTTTTATTTCTTGCATTTCTTTTATTATTTTTACAACTATTTTAATTCTATAAATCCGTCGACCAATCACAGCACATCTTGTAAAAGCTGCGTTGTGCCTCAAAGCCGACATTCAAAGATTTTCAGTGTCAGGTCGGGGATAGAAATGTCAGTTTGCGGAGGCAAACCGAAATAAGTACTGTGCCATCATCCCGAACCCATAAAGAAATCCCTGTGTCCGCGGCCGTGACTTCGACTGCTCCCAAACTACCTGACGTCGCTTGCTAGAAAACTGTAATCGATGTGCGAACCTGTGAATTGTCCTTCCGAACCTGAGCAACTCCAGTGTTTAGACAGCTCTTCAAGAAACGAAGCTCTCGAGGCCACTGACTTGCAGCCACTGTCGCAATACAGCGTGGAGCAGCATACAGCAAGAAAGGAAGCTTGTAAATTGTCCTTGAAAGCAGCTTTATCGCGCGAATTTCATGCCCACATTGACAATGCTATTATTAAAGCACATGACAGAATACCTGACAAATAATGGTGAGCTCGATACATCTGATGGGCAACGTCTGCTAACAACATCACTTGAGAAATTAGCAAAAAGTAATTTAAGCGATCTAAAAGACTGTGACTGTAGAAAGGACTGAGAAATACGAATTTTGTTCGGTAAAACAAAACACAGTTGAATAGTTTGAGTTCGAGTGCAGTCGATGTGGACAGAAATTCAGCTTGAAGAGTGATACCTCTGTCGTGAAAGCCACAACTCGTGCAAGGTCTGCAGCACGTAACGTAATCGTTGTTATTTCATTCCTTGTCAGTGGGCAGTATTTCAAAGATTATCATAAAATTCTCTGGACTCTAAAGCAAGTCTGGACCAAGTCAATTCGACTCGGTGGATCCACATTGTTGAATGGCTTGCGCCGTTCGTAAAACAGATCGCCGACTGGAGCGTGAAAGAAGCGAGAACTGAAGCAATCCAACGGAAAAACCAATCATCATTACACATCCAGTTCGACGGCTTTTATCTGACTCGCGGCCATTATTCCAACAACAGCTCAGCTCAGCTCAGCTCAGCTACCGTCCACGATGCCAAGAATGGGAAAATTATCGCCTTAGCTACCTAGCCATTTAACGCTTAGGCACCTGGTCATTGAAAAAAGTAGCGTCACTTCCGGTGCCGCGAAAAATGTACTTTTCTCGTCGAGAAGTAAACGTAGCTGCTGCATTTTAAAAGAATTCGAAAAAACATCTTTTTTTCTCGAAATTTAAGCATCCTTTTTGCGAAAAAACAGAAAACAAAAAATTATACCCAAAAGAGTGGTCAAAGAAGCACATTTTTCATTCTTATTTGTTTATTTTTCTTCGTAAACCAAAATGCATGCTTAAATTTCCTCAAGACGGCTTATGAAATGGTACGGTACAAGGAATTATGGACAAAAAAGTAAGTCTTGAAGTAAAAACGCATTTTTCTGTTTCTGATCACGTGGCATGGGGCGTGGTCCGATGACGTCATAAACTGAACCATACTTGCCCTCAATGAATGTTGTCCAAATTTGGTCCAATGAAAGCATACATGTGTTGAGTTACAGCAAACTCATTTTTCCCTAGCAACGGCCTAAAAAGATACTGTAATGGGCCCATAAGAATTCCCATAAGATCGTTTTCTTAATCTTGGTTCCACACCCCTTATCACTATTGTATAAAAGGTTTGTCAAAATTGTAACGGTCACTTTTGAAAATGCATGTTGACTAGCATATGAAACGTCAAGTTTATATAAAAATGCGTAAGTTTATAACGTTTATTACCACTGTTTGTGTTTTACTTTTGATCAAGCTACGATGGCCCAGGAACAAAAGTCTTTAAATGAAAGTAACTTTTTCTTGTCTTTGTGATTTCATTGCATCAATAATCAAGTTTTGGGAGTTATGTATACATTAGCCAATACATTTGATAGAAATTGCGCTTGTTTTTGTTTTTCTTTGCTTATGACATACACAGGCCAATTTTCAGTCAAATTGTCTCGACTCATCAAGAAAAAAAGAACTGCTGAAATTCTGAGCGCTATAGACAACTTCCGAAACCGCTACTGTTATAGATGCCATGTACAGTACGTAGAGAGGGCTTTCATCAACTGAAAACACACCCTCACTGCGCGGCACAGCATTTCTTATACCCTACATATCTTCAGATTGCCGCGAACTTTAAATACACATTTCTTTAACTTGATGGATTTTCAGGCGAGGCGAGGCAGGCGAGGCGAAACAAATTTCTCACCAGCTTCTCGTAAAATCGTCAATGAGCGTGATTTTACTAAATTTTTATTAATGCCTTGAGCCGGAGATCGTAGGTCGTACACAAGGCGACAAGAAGGAACTAAAGGGAAGCTCACGGTCTCCTGTAGTTTTTAAACGAATGATTGCGGGCGGGGACAGGCCGATTTGGTTTTGTGACTCACTAATTGGAGCGACTGAATCGCATGTACAGTGAAACGAAGGAACTAGTATTCGCGACCAGTCGCACGAATTAAAAGCAGTTTGAATTCGTGAGACATGTGGCAAAGAGACCAAATTCAGGAGCCCCTCCTGCCATGCCAACTTTCAGTCCCCGTGGTATGCCTGTGGCGACCTGTTGTGGTAGATCTGTGGCGATCTGTCTGTGAGGGTTGGGAACTAGTCTTAAAACAAAATGGCGTTCGAACGTGGTCGCAAGAGCACAAAATCTGTCTCGAAAATATTTTTAAATTTCTTTTTCAAGGAATAGAAATTTCAGACTATGGCTCTCTGATTATGAACAAGAACTGAATAGTGGGCGCTTCGCCCATTTCGGTGCACAAATAATCGGAAAATCGCGCCAAATTTGGACTTAAAAGCCAGCATGTCGAAGGCTACGAAGAGAAAACACGTTGCGAAAGAGGTTTTGGATGATTATGTGATTCCAGACCCAAACCAGCGGATTGTCAAGGTAAGGAAGTTAATGGTAGACATTTCCACAGAGTAAACCGAAGTTAGATTGAAAAAATTGCTTGCCTCTTATGAAATAACAGACATTTCGTTTTCCTAAATATAAGCAAATTCGAGCCGATGTACAGGGGGCATGAAGCTTCAGCGTACACCTTTACTGTAACTGAAACTGAGAACTTGTATAATGCCACACCGATATAGCATCTACCTTATTTGAATATTGAGTACACCCAATGAAAATTGTGAACAATGCTCCTTTTTTTTATTTTTAGAAAAAGTAATCTTTATTCGCCTTCATCATTCCTTATATAGTCTGTTGTTTCTCAACTCAATTTCCAGTGTGAGTACAGGGTGGCTGATCAGGTTATGGATTTTGTAGTAGTTTAAAGAAAAATGTAGTGGAAACCTGCCTTATTACTACCCCATTTATGTTAATTGTGTTGTCTTATGGCACATACCCAGTTGTTGTTTTCCTTTATGCTTCTTTTGCTTCTGACTCTTAACCGTTAATATCATGTCCGTTAATATCACTTTACAGTCTGCACAGTACACTTCACTGACTTGTTTCATTTCTGTTGCATGTTGTGTAGATTTTAGGAAGTCGTGGAAATAATCTTCATGAAGCAGAGACTAGTGATGGCACTAAATACCTTGTCAGCATGCCATCAAAATTCAGGAAAAGTGTCTGGATTAAAAGAGGTATGATCTAAGTCTTCTAGCAGGGAAGAAAGTTGCTCTTAGGGCATCTAGGTAGTCCTCTGTTTTTCCCTTTCTTCTTTTTTTCCTGAATAGCCCACCTCTTACTTCAAAGATTCTCATGAGTGTCAGTGCAGGTTCTATTAATTTTTGTAAAAAGTCAGAATTGTGAAGGCAGCCCTAGCATCATTGTACAAACTCCCTTCTTACCGGCCTCCATACATGTTGTTGGCTACTAGTTGGGAAGGAGTTTATGTTTTGGGAAGTGGGATAAGACCTGTGCAGAATCTCCTGTCCCCCCCTCCCACTCCACTCTTCTCTTTGTCTTTTATGGCTGCCAGTTTGTTACTTGCCTCCTCGTGGGGGCGCGGTGATGTAGTGAATAGTACGTTGGACTTCAGATCTGAAGGTTAGTGGTTCGACGCCCAGTCCCTGCCATTGTGTTGTTTCCTTAGACAAGATACTTTGCCTCACATTGTCTCTCTCCACCCAGGTGTATAACTGGGTACCGGCGACATACTGCTGGGGGGGTAACCCTGCGATGGACTAGCATTCTGTCCAGGGGGGAGTAGCAATACTCTCGGTTGCTTCATGCTACAGAAACTGGGATATTAGCTCTGGCCGTGTGGGCCTCCTTGGCCCGAGTGCGACTTTGTCCTTATCCTTATCTAGAATGCTTGGCTCTGTTGGCTTGGTTAAGACTAACCAATGTTTGTGTGTTTAATCTTTACCAGGAGATTTTGTTATTGTGGATCCCATAGAAGAAGGAAACAAAGTCTGTGCTGAGATAGTTCATATTCTCTACAGCAAACAAATAAAGTATTTGAAGAGTGAAGGACTGTGGTATGTTTTTAAAGATCTATGTTATAGATCCTCAATGTCTCAGTATATAAAAAAAGAACTCATCTTGCTAATTTATCTGAAATTCTTGCTAGTATTTCTCTTCAATGTACTATCACTTTATTATTTTAGTCTACTGAGTGAAGCTAGATAAATAAAGTGGCACACAATGCATGTTTTCTTATTTCAAAGCTTTTGTTTAATTAGCCCTGTCAATAGCCACCCTCCTAGCCCTGTCAAAAGCGCTTATACTTTCATCTGAGTTATTCCCTTCTCTATTTCATTTCAAGGCCTACAGCATTCACAGAGAAGGCACCAGCTGATGATAAACCAGAAGTTACAGAGATAATCAGGTACTGCAACAGCATAACTTTAACCCTTTCACTCCCAGAGTCAGTTACGGAGACATTAAAGGTGATTCTAACTTTTGCATCTGCGGATGAAATCCTATGGTGTGACCATTCAAATGAAACCTCTTCAGCAGAACTTTCAAATGGCAGTATTTATATTTTAGTATTATACAAAATGAAATTTGGGATTCCTCTTAAATTTTGATTTTACATGTAGGCACTCTTGGGAGTGAAAAGGTTAAGGGAAAGGTACATTCGCAAGTGAACCACAGGATGCCCACATAAGGGCAGCTTATCCCCATTTCATGAAAACTGATCAATAGGAGCTGCATACTCACTATTGCTTGGTGACCAACATGCATTCTCGTCCACTCTGATGTTGTCTGAGTTTGAACTCTTGTCAAATCACAAAGCCATTAATAAAAATTTGTTCTTGGTTTAAAGGTAAAGCTGATTCTATTGGATTTTGTTGTCTTTGCAGCAAAGGCGATAGCAAGTGCACTAATGATGATGGAAGTGATGATGAGGAGGAAGAGGATTCCAATGATGATGATGATGATGATCTGTTTGAAAATCCAAACCACCGTAAGCCAACATCCTATGTTGATACGGACTCCAGTGAAGAAAGTGATGAGAATGAACAATGACAACTGAAAGCAAATTCAAAAGCAGCAAGCCAAAAAATATTTGAATGGTTGTCCCAATCACAGTAATCACAAAGGGTTGCTACTTTTGAAAGACAGTATAATACCTTATTGGAGTGATAAATAAGAATGAACAGTGACATACATCTCCAGTTACCCTAGACCATAGTGACAAATATAATATAATAATATAAGATAATATAAGATACTATGGGATCCTACAGGATCTTAATAAATAGTATCTTATATTTAAGAACTAGACTGTGTGTGTAGGATTTCTACCGATCTTTAGAGAAGTCAAAAACTCCAGGGAAGGGGAGCCTAGGAAGGATAAATGACAGAAGACGCATTTTTACAGGGTTAGTCTAAATATCTGAAGTAAAATATTCACAAATACCAGCGAGAAGATGAACTATTCACAGCTCTATGTATTGTATTATTTTAGAAATTCAGCACTTTCCTGGTGGTACTTAGGAATATTTTATGTCAGATTAAGACCAATCCTTTATAAATCCGTCTTTTGTCTTTTCATCTAGTGGTCTTGGTGTTCTCAAAACTGGACTAATATACTGAATGACTTAAGAATGATCTTCAGAGGCTTGGCATAAAAGGTTGATTGGTCAGATTAGTTTGTCACAAATTATGTACCTGATAGGTGCTGACTTGGTTGAGTGGGGCTTCAAAGAGAGACAGCCTCTTCTTTTTCTTCCCACTCTCTTGTCATCACATTACTCTGCCAATCCCAGTGAGTGATACATTTGAAACCGGTTTTAATTATTGATCTCCATTTGGTTAAGAGTCACTGTACAGTTTGACCATTGAATCATGCTTATTCCCTAAAGATCTTCATTTAATTTATTATGTAAGCAGACCGTCCATTCAGAGGCCTCCAGTGGGTTTGTTCAAGTTATTGGATTCCCCTCAATCCCGTCATCTCAGTGGTATTTAACAAATCCCAATTCCAATTCTCAAAAAAACCTACCAAGGATCCTTTACTCAGGTTTGTCATTAAGGTTAACAGGACGACACATGGAAGGATCAGTGAAAGGCTAATGGGGTTTAGCAAAATTACCACATTGACACTCCACCTTTTTAAAGCCCATTAATAAGGTCGATACAGGTACCATAAAATGAGGCAACTACATAAAAAAATGCTAATTAGTTGAAATTACTTCAAACTACTATTCAAACTGGCCAATATTCCCCATGGAAGCTGATTAAGCGCTGGAATGTGACAAAAAGCATGGGACTCGCACTGGTTAATATATTCAAGACTATAAATGTGTGTTGCCTCATCTTGTGGGCCTCTTTTTTTCCCATAAAAACCCACGGCCACTCGTTGGAAGTGCGTTCTCGAGAGAAATAGAAAAGGGGAGTGTGGGTTGGGTGCGGATGTTAGGAAGGATCGATAGATATTTTTCTATTTGAAGTGCCCACCCGCCCATCCCCTTTCGTGATATCCTTCCTGGCCTGTGCTCCGGATCCACCTCATTGTTCATACACAGAACAATGGGTCCAATTTTTCCCAATTCTTAATCAGCGATCCTTGGAGCAAAGGCCAGTTTGGATATACTACCAAGATAATCAGACCTTTTCTGGTAATTTTTCTGTTTGTACCGTTTTCATTAAAAAAATAATAATAATAAATAAAATAAAATTGCAGTGCAGTTGCAATCATGGCTGAAGCATCACAAACCCCTATGTAACGAACCACATTCTTTAGCCCTGTAAAAGTGAAATGTATCGATCCTGTATAGTTTTTTTTTTAATTACTGCTATTCATTTTTGAAAAATCCAGGTTGGCACAAGACAGTAAAATCAGCTGTCGAAGGAAAAAACAAACCAATAAACAGAAAAATGCAGTGAGAATTCAATGTTTTTTCAAAATATTTATTATATGAACTGTGAATTATCACTTTTTCATTAGTGTATATAGCTGCACAGTTTGCATGGCAAACAAAAAACAAACCAACATTCTGAGCCCTTTAAGCCCTAAGCCCCGATGAAAATGAAATTTCTCTTTTCATGATCACTACTTGTTTGAACATTCAAGTGACAAGAATAAAGGAAGTGATCACTGAGGATAGGATGTCTTGATATTTAGACAAATTCTCCTTACTAATTTCATAAGAAATGTATGGGGATCAGTAATGAGAATATGCATTTTCATATCAGGGCTTAAAGGGTTAAACGCCTTTAACAACATGCACGTTCTCCTCATTGGCCACTATATATTTCCTAGAGCACATATCAGAAGAATTATTTTGCCATGAAAACATTTCAATGATCTTTGGAGATCATTTCCTTCATTACCATGATACTGTTTATAAGGAGAAATTACCCTTTAAAAAGGGTAAACTAAAACAGCACGGAAGGATGTGAAAAATAAATTTACATTCAGCAGTTTTTTGGAGTTTTCTAGTTGTTTCTAAAATAAATTTGACATTTCAGTCCGAGATTCTCAGAACCTGTTGCTTGTCTAACCGAGTATAACCCATCACTACTATTCAGCACAGGGATGTAGAAAAAAGCCGGCAGCCGGAATAAATCGCCGGCTATTCCTAAAAAATTTCCAGCTGATGAATCTTGGAAGGATGATACACAACTGCCGAAGCCACAAGCAGCTTCTAGTGCCTGCCGCCTATTACAAGTATTCTTCCGCCTATTGAAAATTCTAACTACAACCCTGCAGCAGCGATCAAATTTCTGTGGCTGACATTTTTAATTAGTACAACAGTATCTGAGGAAAATGGAGTGTTCTAGATGACTGGTGTCCACTCTACTGTACACGAAATGCAGGTCAATGGCGTGTAATGAGTATCCTGCGTGTCATTACAAAATTAATAAATTTACATCAGGGAAGTACTGTACATCAATGCAAGTTGTGGTTTAGAGTTCATGTCTTTCTGATCTTGTATTTTCCTTTCTGTAGCTGTCCTATATACAACTTTGTTTTTGATCCATCTCCTTTTCTCACCCAAACCTGAAATTAAATGGTTGTAATGTTAACACATGAACTCTGAAATTCAAATATCTAAGTTATATTTTCCATTGTTACAAATCCTAAGAAAAGCCCAGATGCCCTAACAAACAATGACGTCCATTTTAAAAGCTTTCACGCGGCTCCAACTTTTAGTTCTATGGATGAAATCCCACAGTGTGACCATTCAAACCATGAAAGCTCTAACGCTTTTCTTTGCTGCATGTTTTTTTGGTATTTCACAAAACAAAATTTACCAACGATTTTTCTCTAATTTTGAATCTGTCCACTCAGGAGCGAAATGGTTACTTAACTACAAGTTGAATCGATTCCATTTCAAAACTCTAAAACTGCCTAAAATGGTCACTGTGGTGAGATGGATTGCACCAAGGCTCCTTGTGAGGGTCAACCCATGTAAAACATCATTTTGTGGGCATGTGTTCTTACGCTAGAAAATTATGTCCACTGTGAAAACGCAAAATGCTAAATACAAAATGCAAAAAGCTAAATGAATCCTTTAAAACAACAACAACAACAACAACAACAACTGAACATCAGAGAAATCTAAAACAAGAAACAAACGATATGTTACCTCTCCTGTGTTGATTCCAGTTACAAAAGCACTAGAATATCATCAAAAGAAACAACATTAGCAAAGGCTGTACTCACTTTTATTTTCGTTGCCTTTCTTTGGTTTCAGATTATCTAATGATAATTTATGACAAAATAAATATTGGATGAAGGGAAAGTAAAAACTGAAGAAAAACCAAATTTGACCCACAACATATAAATTATATGCTAGTTACATTTAGCCAGCAAACACTGAAAATATTTTTGGTCAAAAGGCAACTGTGTACAGACTTGTCAAGTAATCTTCTGACAAAGGTCAGATAAAGGACTTACTGCTTTGGAACAAGTTGTGTACGCTAGCAATATAATTTTTACATGGGACCTGTCCTCAGAGGTGCATGCAATCATTAATAACAAAAGAAACAACATTAGCAAATCTACTGTACACAATTTCATCCAATTTCATTTTGATTCACTTTCATAACAAACTTAGACCACAAAAAAATTCTCCACAGGAGACGTAAAATGATGCAGGCGTGTGTCAAATAAAGCTGACAAACTTCAATTAGCGAGGAGTGTGGATGCTGCTGTTACAGTAATTATCTTAATTGTCCCCACAGAGAATCAAATGAAACAGATGACAAGATAACACGCGTGACCCATGTTTAGACGCAAGGCCTTTAACGTTGCGGTAATTAGAGGAAGTACAATTCTTTATGCGGCATCTGAATCATTTGAAAATCAATCCCGACTGTTTGTATGATTTCAGAAGATTTTTTTCACCAGCGTTAACATTTCCGATCCTGTTCTTACCTATGTTCTCGTTACAACCGATCGGCAGCTTCTACTGATGCAATAAATGCCGCACCAGAAGCTAAGCCTATCATGCCCGCACTGATTTAGAATGCATAAAGCCCCCAAAAATATAGAGGCTTTAATCGCAAAAAAAAAATCTGTCCAGGAGGTCTTTTTTTTTAAATCTTGTACTTGAGTTGTAATCATCTGCCAGAGAAATGGAAGGGATGGACCATTTTATTTTTGAGTTGGGGAGGAAGGGGGGCATCTTTTTCTGCAGAAATATTTTTTTGTGACTAAAAGCTTTGGAGACCTTCGCATGAAATTTATTTCACTAGTTTGCAATATATTTCTTTGCTCTGTGCTACTATGCACGATTTCTATTTTTTCTGCAAAAGCTGTGCAGGACATTTTTTTCGCATTCGCCCAGCCACCCCCCTCAAAAATAAAATGGTTCGTTAGAAGCAGAGACAAGACAGTGTTATTTGAGTCACACAGTTTCCGTTTTGCGTTCTCAATCATAAGTTACCGCCATTCGGCACGTAATGTGTTCGTCCAGTTTTATAATAATTCCTTAGCTGAGACGGTTTGTACACCTTTTTGAAACCCCATAGTGATTGGTAGAATTTCATTGGATTTTTTAGCCAAGACTCTCACGAAGAATCTGTATTTTGTCACGAGAATGCCAACGAATTACTGCAAGCGAATTCTGCAAGCGTGAATTGTAAGTTGTTTATCGATTCCGGTTCTTGATGCTCTTTACAAACCCCCGCAAATTGAGTTTGGTAAGTATCATTTTATGGAAGAAAAGAAAAATCGAATCGGTCACTGATCAGGCCATTTATTTTGATTTCTGCGCGCATAAATGTGAGGAACAAAAGAAGTGCGGTGCCTTCTCGAAATCATTCATAATTTATTTATGGAATTATGGATGTCTGGTGTGTATTTTTTCGATTTTTTCTTGGTGAACTTTGCCGCAGTTTCTGTCTTTGGCACATCACAAGGATAGATGATTTCCAACCCATAAGAAAATTCATCAGAGTTTTGGAGAGCTGGTATTTTTGTCTTCTGATCATTGAAACGAATTGGGAGGGAAATACGAGGTCGCAGGACTCGCGTGTAATCCCCAATGATCAACGCAAGCAAAAGAGCACTGGTAAGTTGAATTTGAAGTTATGAGTTTGACTGTGTATGCTACTATAAGACATCATATTTGCTTGCACTGAATTGCTTTGTTTCACTTGGTCATGGCTAGTCGGTTTTTTAGCGAGTTGTTTTTATCTGTCTAGCACGTGGGATATTAACCTTCGCGCGCGCTAACCGATTCTGCTCACTTGGGTAGTCAGCTTTTTATTGAACTGTTGTTATCTGTTGAGCAGACTGCTTTACTTGGGTAGTCAGTTCTGTATTAGACTGTTGTTATCTGTCGAGTAGTTTGTCTCACTTGGGTAGTCAGTTCTTTACTGAGCTGTTGTCATCTGTCGAGCAGGATTTCAATCCAAGCTTGCCACTAACATTGTACTAACTTACATTCAGCTGTTATAGTACACGCCCGCTAACCTATTCTGCTCTACTTGGGTAGTCAGCTTTTTATTGAACTGTTGTTATCTGTCGAGCAGGCTGCTTTACTTGGGTAGTCAGTTCTGTATTGAACTGTTGTTATCTGTCGAGTAGTTTGTCTCACTTGGGTAGTCAGTTCTGTACTTAGCTGTTGTTATCACTGCACTAACATACTGTTTTCTGCTTTGGCTGGGCATATAAACTTCATACTATAGTTTATATTGCTTACACTGAGCAATATTTTTTCTAGGCCGTTTTTTGAAAGAGGAGTTTCATTTTCCCGCTCAGCTAATTTTTTCTTTACTTTCTCTCTAGGGACGTCTGCCTCGTGGAGCAGACCACGCGCTTTGCTCAACGCAATTCTGTTTTTAATTATCTGATGTCAAAATATGTCAGATCTTAGAGGGTTTGTCCTTCACTCTGCATGCGTTTTGTAAGTCAGTAAGTCAAAAAAGCGTTACCGCAAACATTAAAAGCGACACCGCAGGAGCTCCAATCTTGTGAAATGTGGTCTACGGTTACAGTTAATAATAAGCCATGGGTAGATTCAATCTACCCTTAGCCTAATTTGCATAAATTTTTTTTGTGGCCTCAGTTTGTTATGTTTTCCAAATCGCCTTTCTTTGGTTTCAGATCACGATAATTTATGATCAAAAATATAAGACAAAGGGAAAATTAAAATTGAAGAGAAACCAAATTTAACCCATAACCTATAACATTATACACTAACAGACATTTAACCAGCATACACTGTAAATGTTTTAAGCCAAAAGGCAGCTGGTACGGACTTGTGAAAAAGTGGCATATGGACCAAACCACTTATTAAATTATTATTAAACCCTTTTGGCCATTTATACGTCAAGTAATGTTTTGACAAGTGTTGGACAAAGGACTTGCATTGGAACATGTTGTACACACCACATCTTATAGAGTTGAGACCAGTCCTGAGGGATACATACATATACACATACACTAATAACAAAGATATTTTTATTATAAACAAACCTGGAATGGGTATCATTTCTGCTTTCTATCATTACATGATCTCCTTTATGGAACCTTCAAAACAAAGATTAAAAAACCTGATTTACGAACTAATCAGCAGACTGAAGTCTTCCTGAGCATGAAAAATTCACCAATTATTTTAATTTGTGGCTCTAAATTTTGAGTCTATTTAGTGTGACCATTCAAAAGCAAGCCTTTCAGTACTCAGCACTTTCCTGATGTTAACATGATTGTATTATCATTAGCTATGTACATGGGTACCTGTATTGTGTCTGACTACTACTTGGTTTAAAAGTAAATTATAAATAAAATAAATGAATAAATATATAAATAAAACTAATAATAATTTATTGCTCAGACAACAGTCAAGTTGACGCACATACCACTCTCCTTCATAATAAAGTTTTCCATCTTCGTATCTTGCACTAAAAGGACTTTTCTCCAATTGGCAACCACCTGCAAATTAGATGCAACGCTCAGCTATACATTTTTTCCTGGCATAACTAGAATCAGTGACCAAACTGAGAAACCAATGGGTAATTAGCAACTACAATTTTATATAATTACAATGTTTTGTCTCCACCATGACAGCTAGTGCATGACTGTTATTAACAATTATTGAAGGGCCCAGTGGAAAAGGGCATAAGTGATGATTACAGGTTGAAAATCGAAATTGGTGCCATTTAGCTGAACATTGGCACACAGGCTGGTTTTCGTGTAAGGAACATTGCTGTGCATTTATTTCTTGACCTGAGAGGTTTAATTTGAAGAATTAGCATATTACTTTTGCTTAAAACTGACACAAAGAAAACAACAGGACCGTGGATTCTAGGTTGAATTCCTTTGTTTTAGTTCAGGCAGAGAACAAAAGAAATCATTCACCCTTCACTTGAGCGAGTTCAGCTCAACAAAACTTTTTACGCAAAAGTAATACGCTAATTCTTCAAATTTTAGATCTCAGGTCAAGAAATAAATGCACAACAGTGTTCCTTACACGAAAACCAGCCTGTGTGCCAATGTTCAGCTGAATAGCACCAATTTCGATTTTTAAGGTCAAATCATCACTTACACCCTTTTTCCACCTGGCCCTTCAATCATTTCCATGTATACATTGTATCTTTATTTTGATTCACATCCTGAATTGACCAAAAGAGGACAATAATTAATTATTAAAGCATAAAATGCAATCAGCTGTCAACCAAGTAATTGTTTTAATCAGCCAGATGTTAAGATTATGATTATTGATATTTTGGCTACATTCCATATAGAAAATCATGAGAACTAAGGAAGGATAGGGAGGCAGAGTGGTCGATTGGTTAGGGTGCCGGACTTGAAATCTGGAGGTCCTGGGTTCAAGTCTCGCTCTGAGCACTAGCTGGAGATGTTCTCAGTAGACCCGAGTTCAACTCCTTGGCCACGCTTGTAAATAGCCAGCTGGATTGTCTCCCGCCAGTTGGAGTTCTTCTAATATTATTATTAAATTATTATTGTGTGCATCGAATTGCCTTACTATTTTGTCTTCTTCTTGCTAAAGCTCCTTTGGCCTGAGAAGAGGAAGTAAAATTATATCAATGTCAATAACTACAGCAATTGGAGATAAAACTGTTTTAAACATTTACCATGAATAGTCTAATAAACACCTAACACCTAATAAACACCCACTCTCTGCCATAATAAAATGGGGATTTTATGACAAAAGCCCCTCTGTAAGAAATGCCGCACATCAGATCTAATACACACCTCCTCCAAACAGCAGGAGAAAATAAATGACCCTAAACACAGTAACGCAATATACAAGTAATCGAGGTTTTTTGCTTAATCATAGCAGGTTTGGAGACCATTGCAAATAGTGTGTACCTGTCAGTGAACAACTGAACAAAACAAACTGAACTGAAAGAAAATTATTTACCTTCCTAATTGCTGCCCAGTCTTCAAGAATGTCCATTTCTCTCAGCATATATACTATATATGGACTTGGATACAGTCAAGGAACATGAGGTATACATTCAATATATTACATGTACATGCTATTTAGGAAACAGGGGGAACCTTCAAAAAGGGATCTTTCACTTTTGATTAGAGGACCACACTTGTATGCCATCTGCACGTGGCAAAACCCGGATTTGGCTGTGACGTTCAAAACTACTCAGTTCACAACTTTGAAAAGAAAAATTGTCAAAAGGATATCACTAACGGTAACTGGTTTTCGTCTTTTGTCAGACATCATTGATCCATCTGATGACTTCCTCTGTTTCTTGTTTAGTGACTGTGATTCAAGCCATATGTCTAATAAAATAAAATAAAAAATCTCAGACCTCAAATTACTTACAAATTAAATAACTTTATAGAGAAATACTGCCTTACATACACCCCGTTAATTAATACGACCACCTTGCTCATTGCTATGGCTGCCTCCAAATGAATGAGTGGGTTTGTATCCCACTTTTGACACCATAAAAAAACAGTTAGTCCCACAAAGGAGTGGCTGCTGGCAACTGACACACAAGTAGGTTCAAAGTTCAAGATGCAATTGAGTTCTCCTGGTCATGGGCAACAAAAAAGTCACGCGTCATGCGTGACCTATTAATGTAACAATGACCAGTTCTTTTTTTTATGACCTAATGTACAAATAAGATCTGATGACGCTTTACCAGCTGATATATCCATGTTTTGTTTATCTTCCTCCAATTTTCTTATTTTTTCTTCTAGCTCTTGTTTCATACTTTCCATCAAGGCAAGCTTTTCACTCTGCGAGAAAAATACAACAAAATTAATCACCTTTTCCACTACACTAACTATTCTTTAGTTATGAAAACATTTATGCAACCACTACTTAGCAGCTGTCTTTTTCCACTATTTAACTATTTCTGGTCAAGCAAATGACAATGTGAACCAAACAAGTACACATACTAAAAAACAAAAACTGGAAAAAAGACTGATACAAGAATCTCTTATTGTCATAGTAGAACTAGTACAGTGGAAGCAATAATTTATTATTAGGGTCACTTAAAGACATAAGCAAAACATAAACATATGACTTTACATCTATCTCAGCCATTTCTCAAGTGATTTTTATTTATTATTTATTGTTATTTTTTATTTTTTTAGAGTAGCCAGAAAGGCTAATATCTCTGTGTAACATAAGAAGTGAATTCAAAACAAAGAGAAAAGAAAAAAAAAGAAACTTATTTACATTACAAATATCTAAAATGATAATTGATTGATATGGTTGGCCTTATCCGGTGTCTTTGAGTGGGAGAGTAAAATGTCTTTTAGCAGGTGTGCAATAATTTCAGAATCAATATTTTGTTTAATTTTTTATTTCCTGAACTGCTTCTCAGAAATTAATAAATTTTATAAACTTGACTCACCTCAAAGTGCTGTATGGCTGCCTGTTCATCTGCATCATATTTGTTTTTAACATTCCCTAACTGAAATGAGCATAGTGAACACCTCTGATGAGCATTGGCAATAACATTTACCTTCACATGTAACCAACTGCCAACAGTGACAAGAAAATAAACTTAAGAGAAAATAAAGGTGGTTTATCAACAAATGGTTAACAGATTACATGTACTTGAACATTAAGGTCAAGTTTATTATATTTGACTACACAACTTCTATCTACATGCACTGGGCCTTATGAACCAAACACCACCATCACCTTTGTATCTACTACAGGCCTTGGAATTAAACTTTTTCCCATTTTAGGAGTAAATTTGGTCAAACAAGGAGCAGAAAATGTAATTATAATGGGCCAAAAGTTGAAGGAGCAAATTTGCTCCTACGTTATTGTTTTTAGGAGCAAATGTCCTTGAACCAGTCACAAATTGCACATTTGTGACTGTAAATTTTGAGCCCTGATCTACTAGAGAGGAAGACTGGACCTGACATCTGACAGTTATTTTTCCATATTTGTGTACAAACACTTCAGCTTGCCAACTCTTAAACTTAAGCTTACAAGGAAGAGGAAGTTTTGTTTAACAAACAGATTCCTGATGCACAGATGACATCAAAACATGTTAAGAACAAAGAAGTATGCAACAAGTTGTGGACCAGTGGTGTGACTAATGTTTTGACGTTCTCTGTGTGCGTTATCAAAGTACACATGAATGGCCAAATGGAATCAATAATTTGTTTTGTGCATTGTTTTGATATCAGTTATCCTGCACAAAATAAGAAATGTAAAAAAGTACTTAATATGGTGCTGGTAAATCTTATTGTAAATCTTGTATATCTTGCATAGCGAGTCAGTATATTGCTTGTATGTAAGGATCTTGAATAAAATTTGTTTAAAAAAAGGAAAGGTTTTTTTTTTAATCCTTGTAGTGATTATTTACACACACACAACTTTGTCATTCACTATGCTATTTGTGATAAGTCACAAGCTCA
This sequence comes from Siderastrea radians, assembly GCA_964017195.1. Lineage (NCBI taxonomy): Eukaryota > Metazoa > Cnidaria > Anthozoa > Scleractinia > Rhizangiidae > Siderastrea > Siderastrea radians. The sequence goes on from OZ024892.1 coordinate 37,229,710, forward strand.
CAAACCCTAAACCAATCAAAATCCATGTTTTACTCTATCCACTGTATAGAGCAGTTTTCAATTGAGTGTCGAAAGTAATGTTGTGTTTGCTTTGGTTTTGCATTACTAGGCTCTCTGATTGGTTAAAAAAACTCGCGCCACTTTCTCAACCAATTAGGCGTAAAACCAAACCCAATCGTGACTTGCTCGCACGCGTTTTCCCGCGCTTAGCGCCAATTGCTTGTATTTGATTTCTGATTGGTTCATTTTGTGTTTTGTTCCTGTTGTGATTGGTCAGAGTAATTGCTTTGGTTTTGGTTTTACGACACTCATTTGAAAACCGCTCTAAAATAAAGGTTAGTACATGGTTTTGAACGTTGACCAGATACCGGTACTCACCCTACAGTCACGTAGAATTCCTGCTACTTCGATTCTAATCTCACACATCTCTTTAAGCTCATTGACAGGTCCTGTGTACTCTGTGGCACATTCTGTTATAACACAGATCATCACAAGAAATCAATGAGTTAGTATTTGAATTTAAAGTGACATGGATCTCATGCAAGGGGCAAAGGTACACAACAGTGGAGCACTATTCTTACAAATTTAAAAAGCAGGCCTTCTGATAGAGTGCGAAAAATATTGGGCAGTTATGCGGAATTTCCAGGAGGTCACATTTTGGGGCAGAAAAGGTTTATTATGCGGCAAATTATGCGATTTCTCTGGAGATTTCTCATAGAACACGTACTGTCATGAGAATCACAACAACATTGAAGATTTCAGAGGCTCTGCATGATGTTTCCAATGCTAAATTTTAGCCTCAAATTAGAATTTTATGTTTGTTACTTTGGCCAGCTTATGCATTTTTTATAAATTAAAAGATTTCTCATGGATTATGCGATTGGATGCGATTCAAGATCAATTGTGTGAAATCGCACCATCGCATAATATCAGAAGCCTTGTAAAAAGTGAAATGGGTAAATCTGAGGTATCTGTCAGTAGTGTACAAATGGCTTATGCGTCATGGAAATATAAGTGCAACAGTTGCACGTTTTGTTTTATGTATATTGTTGCATGTTGACATGCAACAAAATGTATGTATAATGTATGTGTCAAGGGTGACTAGGCGCAAAGCTATTGTAAATATAATTACAGTGCTCGACAAAAAGAGGATAAAGCACGCACAGAAATAAAAAAAGAGCTAAACCTGCACCTTTTGAGTGACCAGATTGAAACATTACAATGTATCGCATTTACTAAGCCATTGTGTCACACACCCAACATTTACTCTGTGCATATAATGGGGTATCCAGTGTTCCAGATAAGAGAAGGGTCTCTGGTCAAAAACCCAACAAAGCTGGCAACATGACCTGACAAAATAAATGGTCAACTTAAGATTTGAAGAGATCCACATCTATTGACCCCCAAAATTCTTTATTGACCCTCTGCCTTTATAAGTAATCTGGAACGATTATAACAATCTTGCTTGTCATCACATTAATTACAAACTGCAACAGTTGTCTTTCTGTGAGAGATCTGCAACATGTCTAGTTTATGCGCCGATCAATTCGAAAGTTCAACATCCCCCCCCCCCCCCGGCAACCGCCCGGGCATTTGAACTTTTGAAGATTGGCTTGTTCAAATTCCCTCCCCTCGGGACAAGAAAGCCGTTCAAATGCCCCACCAATTAGTACTGAACTGCCTCTCCTCAAAGACAATTTGGTCTTCAATCAAGCACTTTACATGCCTTTCAGAGAGAGATATGCCGTAATGACACCTTCAATCTTCTTTTAAAGACCCTTTTCAAAGAGTTATTCACTAACAAAGGCGAAATTCTATCTTGTAAATCCGTCAGACCCCGCAAAAACCGAAAAAATTCACGGGCCTATTACGTCAGAACAAGAGGTAAATCCGGTTCAAATTCCCCACCCTTCCAACACAACGTTCAAATTCCCCTCTCCTCGGGCACGATACATAGTCAAATGCCCGGGGTATGCCCGGGGGGGGGGGGGATGTTGAAGTTTCGAATTGATCGGCGCATTAAAGTGACTGGTAGAGGGAACTTTGTCTGCAATGACCATTGTTTAGGAGTTAAATGATCGAATTATTTATCTATTTATTATTATTATTATTATTATTATTATTATTATTATTATTTTGCCAGAGTTGATGTGTACATAGTGTTCAACCCACCCCACCCCAGAGAAAAGCGAAAACCCTACCTGCAGTGACCTCGTCCAACTTCTTTTCCACTTGACTAATACGCTCTCGATAAAGCCTGAAAAAAAGTTACATCCCATTAAAATCTTAACACGCATTAAAGCAAACAGATCAATGTTTTTCAAAGGTAAACTGATCAGAGTGAGAGCTAAAACTGGCGTTACTCACTGCTCTTTCAGGTCACTGAACTGTCTTTCCAAGTCCGACATGTCGTTTAGACACTCATTCCTCCTTCTCTCGTTTTCCGTTTCGTCAACTAATTGACAGAATAATCTCGGTAAAAATATGTTTAAGATGACAGAACTACAAAAGAAAAACACAGAAAGCGCGGAAAATCAAAAGAAATGTACTAACTACTCGACTCGGAAGACGATTCGTCCGAACTCAAGCTGCTTTCTTCATCCTCGTCTTCGCTCATATTTTCGTCCTCGTTTGGACTTCTCTCCACCTCCTCCTCGCCATTTTCTTCACCATCGACGGACGGCATGGTTAAAACTCCCAGTTTTAGCTGGGAAAAACTCAAAATTTTACCCAACGACAAAACCACCAAAACGTTCACTGGAACTACAGGCTCACACATTCATCATGTCATGCGTTTGCTAGCCTGTCGTTCATGTAAGGTAACTTGAAATGGTTCGAATGGTACCGCAGACATGCGGGGTACAGAGTACAGGTGGGACCCACAATCTCGTACCCAGTAACGATCCCCCAGTAACCCAGAGGACTTCCCAGAGTTACCCGCTGACCAAAAAGCCAGTGGACTCTGGGTATGAGATTGTGGTATAGTACCCAACATTATTTTGCGGAAATGTATCAAATTCTTCCTTTGACTTTGGTGTTCTTGCAAAAGTTTCCAATGGAAGTTTCCTTGTTTGGGCACTTTTCCACCAACCTTTACCATTACTCCCAAAATGTTGTAACCTTTTATGGGTAATAGGGAGCTCAGGGAGCTCTGCGGTCCTCTGCAAAGATTTGATATGGGCACTGTTGAAGCGGGGGACAGACAGAAGTCGGGTTTACCTCGGTGTAAGAAGCTGACAAGATTTTCTTTGTTTGTTAGCTTTGTTTTGCTGTACGGTATTGTTTAAAATGTTTTTGTTACCCTTGGTTTACATCATCCGTGAGTTTCACAGGTTCTTACACCGAGGTAAAGCCCAGAAGTCGCCTCTGCCAACTATGATCTGTGAGAGTGAGAAAAAGACTAGGAGTGGGTTGCTGGGAGGGAAGACCTGTAATCACTTATTGGCTGGTTAGCTGAAAAGGTTAAAATTTGCGTGTTGCACTGTAAACCTCCTCTTTTCCACTGCTTTCAATCCAAGGAGGGTGTCAATGAATCCCAGAACAGGAAAGTTTGAAAAAATGCAATCATAAAATAGAAGATACAAATAAATAAATTAGTAAATTAAGGGGCCCATTACAGGAGGTGAGCTAGGCCGGTTAGCCAGGCTGGATCGGTTTGCTGGGATCTTTGCACCTCTGTGAAACACACTAAAAGTCAACTTTGCGATTACATGGAAAAATCTCAGCCTGGCTAGCTGGGATCACACCAAATTGCGACGCCAGAACCCAGCTAGACGGAATGAAAATTTACCATGTAATTGCAATTGCCAGGCCAGCTTGGCTAGCCCGACCAACACTTTCTTGTCACAAAATTTTGCTTCAGAGCAAAATGACTCACCAGAAGATGGATATTTCTCTTTCTATATAACACATAAAGGTCACACAAACCTACATAAAACTGAAAATAATACACCAAAATAATGGATTAGCGAAAGTAAAAGCACTCGATTCGTTCTCTTTGAGATAGCCATCTTTTCACACAACAACTTCTAAATTTAGCCTCAGGAGAGATGGCTCTCCTCATGTGATACCGGGCTGAACAGCCATCTTGGCAGACCGAGCCAGCCCGGCTCATGTAATCGGCCCCTAACACATAAACTACTGGATGAATGCCTAATAACAAAGTGTTCTGGGATATTGTAGTGACATTTCAAATGCTGTCTGCCAAGGTGATTCAATTACTGAACTGTTAATTCATACAGGCAGCTAAGTTTACCTCTCTGCAAAATTCTTGTTTTGTAAGCTATTGTTTTGCTGTGCATTATTGTTTTAAGTGTTTTCTTTTCTTTTTCTTAAGTCAAATTTCACAGCTTTTTACACAGGCTTTTTACACCAAGGTAAAGCCTAGATCTCTTAGCATATTGAACAAAGAAACAAACAAACAAACAAACAACTTACAAGAAGTGTTATGTGAATTTAATGTGTGAAAGCTAATTCCAACTACAACCGTCAACGTGATATATTTACGAGTGTTCATCCTTTACAACAAGCAGTGATATTGATGCTTTTGTATATAAACGACTTCAAAGTCCAAGTTCCCTTTCGGCTTTCTGGTTTAAGACGAGAGACAACCTACATGTTGTTTTACTTGACATAAGCTTAAAACTCAATTTGAAAATTTCCGGCTAATATTTGGAAGCTTGTGATTTACAGGAAAGCATCACACCATTCCTTTAAGCAGTTATAACAGTCCGTGCCCTGTTTCTTGTTAGCTCCGCACTCTTCTTTTATCCAGTCCAGAAACATTTCTTCGTCTTTCTTCAGGACAAGGAACTGCCCAAGCACAACATACGCCTTGTCAAATCCTTTCTCTTCTAGTCTCTCACCCAACACCGGACCGATCCCCGCTAGTTCCGTCACTTTCTTTTCTCCCATGGGCTCGCTGACAAAATTTCGATGCTTTTGCGTGGTGGAAGTCATGATTCTACAAGAAAAGATGTACACGATTTGTAAATTTTCACAGCAAACGGCTGGTTACCGTCTGGTTACCTTTTCAATCGCACACTGGGACTGTCGCAATTTCCGCCTTCAATTTTATGGAAAGCTTAGCAATCCCTTGGTTACAGATTAAAAAGAAAATAAGCCAGGTTACCTTGGATTTCGAAGAAGAGTTTGTCTTTTCAAAAACCACCCAAATCTGCTGAAATAAACGGAAATCTGCCAGCTTTCACTTTTACCTGTTCTAGCAAACAAACAACCTTTTCTTCCATATTAGGCTAACTTGACCATATTTGGACACTAAATATGGCGGGATATTGAAAGCCTGAGCGACCACTCCTGTGGTACCTTTCAACTGTCTTCGATTTGATACTTTTCCAAGAATTTAGATTTTAAAAATAGATTGTGTGACTTTCACTTTGTAACTTAAAGAACATGAGTTCTGCAAAAGCTAAGCCAGTGAAACGAAAGGCAGCTGCTGCAAAGGTGCCAGCACCGACCAAGAAACCTCGAAAGCCTCGAGGAATGATCGAGCTTCCCGCTGGACTCGTTTTGACAGATCTTACCAAGAAACAGTGGCGGCTTGGAAGGTTGATCGGGTGGGGTGGTTTTGGAGCTTTGTATTTGGGTGAGATATGATCACCATATTATGATTACTTGCCTTTTACTTTCTGTTTCGGGGAATAGAGATATTAAAGGAGGTGACAGGCCTTTCAGGGGTGTCCAAGCTTGTTCATCATATTTTATTTTGACAGTTATTTTGTTATCTTTAGTGCCCAGTGCTATCATTTAAATAATTTCTATGTTATTCAACAGCTTCTCCAGAAAATGGGTCAGCTGTTAGTGACAATGCTGAACATGTCATCAAAGTGGTAAGAAAGTTGCAATTGATGCAAGCTTCTAAAGCTTTGTTTTTGTTTTACCTCAGTTTTCTTCCTTCCTGTGAAACAGGTGATGACTACCAATGGTTTGCTCTTCTTTGGCCCCAGGGAGTTGAGATGGTCCGGTGGTGTGTGTGTGTGTGCGTGTGTTGGGGGGGGGGGAGCACTCCTAAGAATTTTCAGACTTTCACACTAAAATGGTTAAATTCCATCCCATTTTCAGACCAAAACAAAACATCTCCAAAACTGTACCCATCGAGGTGTCACACAACTATAATTATATGAAATAAATGTAAAGTAGATCCTCGCAGTTATTAACGCAACTTATGCAGTTGCGAAAAGAAAGCCTGAAAAAATCAGGCTTGCCGGGATTCGAACCCTGACCTCTGCGATACCGGTGCAGCGCTCTAACCAATTGAGCTAACAAGCCAACTGGGAGCTGGTCATTAAATTGGTTATTTAATGACCAGCTCCCAGTTGGCTTGTTAGCTCAATTGGTTAGAGCGCTGCACCGGTATCGCAGAGGTCAGGGTTCGAATCCCGGCAAGCCTGATTTTTTCAGGCTTTCTTTTCGCAACTGCATAAGTTGCGTTAATAACTGCGAGGATCTACTTTACATTTATTTCTTCATTCCGCAGTTCAAATATATGAATTTCATATATTTATAATTTCATTTTATAATTATATGATAGCTTATTCAAGGAAGTAGCTCCCTCCCCGCCACTTTGGCCTTAAGGTTCAGCAGATTACTCTTCCATGTTAACCCTTTTCACTCCCAGAGTCAGTTATAGAGACAATTAAGGTGATTCTAACTTTTACGTCTGTGGATGAAATCCTATGGTGTGAACAATAATTATTAATTAAAAGTATTTTACAAAATGAAATCTGGGATTCATTTTGAATTTTGATTTTAGACACTTTTGGGAGTGAAAGGGTTAACCGATTGTAGTCTTGTCTGCAGTATAGTTACTGTAATGACTTAACGCCATTGTATTTCCTTCATATCAGGAACCACATTCCAATGGCCCTCTGTTCACGGAACTTGCATTTTACCAGCGTGTGGCCAAACCAGACCTGAGTATGTCAACATCATAATCTATTCCATGTGATAGTATAGTTTGTATTTGAAGGGCTTTGTTGGTGGAAAATGGATAATTCTACGTTTTCCAACAAACCATTACTTTTGTAGTACAGAATTGTTTTCACATGGTTGCCTAACAGTTAGGAAAAGTTGCACACAAGCCACAGCAGGCCTACTTCCCCCAATTAGGATGCTAGTCCATTACCAGCTTACCCACAGCAGTACCCATTTATACAACTGGGTGAAGAGAGACAGTGTGGAATAAAGTTTCTTGTCTAAAGAAAAAACAGATGGGATTGCACTCTGAATTTCATTGTTAGAAAAAAGGCACTAATTATAAAAATAAAATGATTGTCATCACTAACATTGCATTTTAATACAACTCCAAAATCCTGAATCCTTTGTGTTTTATTTCACTAGTTAATGGTTGGTGCAAGTCTCACCATTTAAAGCATCTTGGTGTTCCCATGTTTCTGGGCTCTGGTTCATTTGATTATAAATCCAGTAAACTGCGATTTTTAGTTATGGAGCGGTTTGGGAAGGATGTAGATGAACTCTTCCTTAGCAGTGGTCGCAGGTTTGACGTCACGACAGTGTTGATGCTCGGCCTTAGAGTTGTAAGTAGCGTTTTGTTATTTTTAGATTTGAAGTCGCTTTTTTGGTAAAGTTTTAAAGTTTAAAATTAATTTGAATTAAATTTTTTTTATATTGACAATACCCTTAATTATTTAAAAACATGATGTTAGAACCACAGAATGAATGGTCATATTATGTTAACAGTCAGACCTTTCAGAAATGTGATCATACAAATGACAATGACCCGGGATAAATTCTTATTTCTGACTCAATATATTAAAGTTAACTGTGACAAATTTAAAGATATCAGTTTAGTCTGAGATTAACCACATCATGCTGTGTATAGACTTTTGAAGCCTGGTGTCTAAACAACAGGCTGTATAAACTGAGTATAAATAGTTAGACCAAGTGCACCACTTTTGACAACCTTTATTAAGCAAAGATTTTTGTTTATTTGTTTGTTGTTCATCAGCTTGATGCTTTGGAGTACATTCACTGTCATGAGTACACTCATGGTGACATCAAAGGTTCCAATCTTATGATGGGATTCTCCAAATCAAAATCTGGTCAAGTAAGTTCGGCCAAAGATTTGTGCCTGTTAATACATTTTGCGAGGCATTTTTGGAGCATCAAGAAACCACACGCTTCAGTAATACAATTTGTAATTTTTTTTGTTGTAATTACTAAAAGTATGTCACTTTCTCCTCACTTGCTTAGCTGAAATTTGCTCAGTCATTTCGTTGTTTCCTTAGACGAGAACATACACCATACATGCACCTTACCTCGAAAATAATATTTTTTAAGCTTTGTGATACTTGTTTATTGCAAGGGGTAGAAGTAGAAGGAAGGAAAACTCATGCGAGAGCTTAGGAGGCCCACAAGGCCAACGCTTAACCCCTTCACTCCCAGAGTCAGTCGTGGCGACATTAAAGGTGGTTCTAACTTTTGAGTCTGTTGATGAAATCCTATGGTGTGACCATTCAAATGAAACCTCATCAGCAGTACTTTCACATGGTACTATTTATATTTAAGTATTTTACAAAATGAAATTTGGGATTTGTCTTGAATTTTGATTTAAGGCACTCTTGGGAGTGAAAGGGTTAAACTGGGTTCTGTAGCATGAAGCAACTGAGAGTATTGCCACTCCCCGTGGATGGGATGCTAGTCCATCGTCCATGACAGGGTTGGTCCCAGCAGTATGTCGCTGGTACCCATCGATACACCTGGGTGGAGAGAGACAATGTTGGACAAAGTTTCTTGTCTAAGGAAACAACACGGTGGCAGGGACTGAGCCTCGAACCACCAACCTCTAGATCTGAAGTCCAACAAGCTATAAACCATTGCACCACCACACTCCCAAGGCAATATTGGTACTAAATTCAGGTCGTTGTTCTTGTACTCCCCACTGGAATTTTTTGCAGGTGTATTTGCTGGATTATGGCCTTGTCTGTAGGTTTAATCCTGAAGGAAAGCACAAAGAATACAAAGAAGACCCAAAGAGAAAACATGACGGCACAGTAGAGTTCACAAGCAGAGATGCACACAATGGTGCAGGTAAGTTGTTGACAATGATGTAAAATGACCACTCTGCAACTTTTGATCCTGATTGTACAAGAGTTGATGAGAACAGTCCTCTCAAAATGTTTTGTGTCATAGTGGGCACTATGAAAGAAAAGTAGAATACTTGTTAAGTGTAAAGTGACAGTTTTGATCATAAATTCAATCCTTGTTATTTTCTGTCATCAAGTTTCGAGGCTCAGTTGTTGAGTTTTGAGATTGAGTTTTGAGGCACTTGAAGAATTTCTTTTAACCCTTTAAGGTGGCTTGATCGGGTTTTTGAGTGACGATACCTCTCAACTTTGAGCAACTAGCGTACCACAGCGAACAACCCAATAGAAACTCGATCGTTACTGCTGACCTAGAGAAAGATGAAAGTTTTAAATGAGGTAAGTTTCATCAAAATCGGAGTTACCATAGCAACGTAATTACGTCATCCCCCATTTTACATGAGAGCCGATTACTTGTCACCAAGAGATAATTCTGGAAAGCGCTCGACTGGATCTTCGACTTGACATATTTGTATTCACGTCTGCAAAATTTGAAGAATTTCTATGAGAGCCTTTTCGAGAAATTTTCGGGTGAAGATTTAGGGTGTTAAAAAACAACAAAAACAAAATAATTTTGATCTGTTATTGAAAAGTATGCCCACAAAGGCTTGATGAAATAACATTTTGGTTTTAAATGAATGTTATATCATCTAATTACTTTGTGTGAAAATTTCGGGGAAATCGTTCCATTTGATTTTTAGAAACGTTGACTTGAATATGAACTTGTTTAGTGTGTTACTGGGCTTTTTTATCAAAACTTGACACTACACTTATTAAAATGGTTATGAATTAAAAAGCAGTAGATGAATTTTTTTATATCTTTGTCCTCAAGGAGAATAATCAATATTCAATACAATCCCAGCGTTTCAAATTCATTGAAACGTTATAAAGCTGTCAATTTTGAGCCAAAACTCAGGAAAATATTGGACTGATTTTCACGCCAGTGGCTTGTTGCTCTCATTATGCATCTCCATTGTTTTGAATCGGCGTGCAATTGTAAATTTCACTACATCATGAATTCATATAACGCTTGATTGCTTTCCGAAGATGTTTCGAAAACGTGCTGAGACTGGGATAAGATCGGGGGAGACCCACGTCTACTGACCTGTTTAAATTTTTCGTTGACTCCTTGCCATAAAAATGTGGAACACTGACTGAGCACAGCAGCTTTCCGTTTGCGCTCTCTGTTAACCGAAGTTTGTGCTTACTGCTAACCTTGAGGTTTGCACTCACTGCTGTCAGCCTGTCCATTGTTATTGTAATGCTGACCTGGTACATTAGCACGTTTTTCGGAACATCTTCGGAAAGCAATCAAGCGTTGTATGAATTCATGATGTACTGAAATTTACAATTGCACGCCTATTCGAAACAATGGAGATGCATAATAAGAACAACAAGCCACTGGCGTAAAATTCAGTCCAATAATTTCCTAAGTTTAGGCTTTAAATTGATAGCCTTACAACGTTTCAATGAGTTTGAGACTCGGGGATTGTATTGAATATCGATTATTCTCCTTGAAAGCAAAGTTTTAAAAAAATTCATCTACCGCTTTTTAATTCATAATCATTTTAATAAGTGTAGGGTCGATTTTTGATAAAAAAGCCGCGTAACACACTAAACCAGTTCATATTCAAGCCAACGTTTCTAAAAATCAAATGAAACGATTTCCTCGAAATTTTCACACAAAGTAATTAGATGGCATAACATTCATTTAAAGCCAAAATGTTGTTTCATCAAGTCGCTGTGGACATAATTTTCAATAACAGCTCAAAATTATTTTGTTTTTGTTGTTTTTTAACACCTTAAAACTTCACCCGAACATTTCTCGAAAACTCTCTCATAGAAATTCTTCAAATTTTGTAGACGTGAAGACAAATATGTGAAGTCGAAGATCCAGTCGAGCGCTTCCCAGAATTATCTCTTGCTGACAAGTAATTGGCTCTCATGTAAAATGGGGGATGACGTCATTACGTTGCTATGGTAACTCCGATTTTGATGAAACGTAGTTCATGTAAAACTTTCATCTTTTTCTAGGTCAGCAGTAATGATTGATTATCTATTGGGTTGTTCATTGTGGTGCACTAGTTGCTTAAAGTTGAGAGGTATCGTCACTCAAAAACTCGATCGAGCCACCTTAAGCCCTGATATAAAAATGCATATTCTCCTTACTGTTCTCCACACATTTCTTATGGAACTAGTAAGGAGAATTTGTCTAAAAATTTTTCAATGACCATGTTGGTCATCACAGGGTACTGTGGTTGGTGAACATCGTTGCTAAAGGGTCAAAACCTCTTTTAAATCTAGTTTTTGTAATACATTGTTTCTTTTTGTTGTTCAGTATTCGTCCTGTTGTTGGTGCTTTATGTTAATTTGCAGTTACCTCACGACGTGGTGACCTGGAAATTCTGGGTTATGTGATGCTTCAGTGGTTGTGCGACAGACTTCCGTGGGAAAACAACCTTGATGACAAGGAATATGTGAAGAATGAAAAGACGAGGTGAATTTCCAGTACTTATTGAACCTATCCCTGCCAGCATTTTCCTCATTGATTGTGAACACTTGGCTTGGTCCTTGAGCCAAAGGGACAAAAAACTTAATAGGCAAAAAAGTCATACATGTATATATAAAATCAACCAAGTGATGTAAAATTAATACATGTACATGTATAATGAAGACCCTCAGGTACATATCCCTTTTACCTCTATCTTACGTTGTACATGCCACTGCAGAATTTGAGCTAAAGCATCATCCATGTTTATTTTTGTACAAAAAGCTTAGTTTTTCAAAGATTTTGCCATGGTAACAATACCAAAGCGATGGCTACTGCTACAGTGAACTTGTTCTTAGTTTTGCCATAAAAAACTATTTAAAACAAACCTGCATAGTTTTAGCACACAAAACTCACAATGCATGCAAAAACTGGGTAAGAGTTTTTCTTTTTATTTTTAAAAAATCATGATGTACTCCTATTCCTATAAAACTCTTTGATTTTCCTGTCTTATTATTACATGTGTAATATTTTTTGTTACATTAGTTGGGAGGATAGGATCTCAATACTATTAATATCGAGTGAATGTTTGTTCTCTTAAGGTACATGAATGATATTCCAAAGCTGATGAAAGACTGTTTCCATGGAAATCACCCCAGTGAGTGTACTTTTGGTGTAATTATGATAAAATTTGTGTCTGCTTTAATTTTTTTTGTAGTTTGCTTAATTTTATTTTTGTAGATTGTTAAAGTAATTTATACAAGAACAAAAAAGTTGCTGCACAAATGATATCTTTAAAAATAATGCTCCCCTCTAGAGTCATTTAGAAATTACTGATTAGAAAATTATTTTAAAAAATTCACCTTCACTTTTCCACTTCATGCCATGTGGCACAAAAGGCCTCAATTTTAAAAAATCGACAGTTACCAATTTCAGATCCTTGTATTAAGTGATGTTAACTAATAACAACAACCTTTTTGTAGTCGAGTTTGTTTGAAATTGTTTCAATTTGTTATTTCCTGAGATTATTACAGGTTTTTTACCTTCTTTGACAAATTAGAATTTCATTTACAAGCAATTTGCATCAAGCACAAATTTTCACTTACATGCACCTTCAATCTTTAGAAATTGCAGGTCACCAGACATGCCATGTCTGATATTTAACTTAGGTCATATTCTTCCCCCTAGTTGTGGTAAGTGTAGAATGCAGTTATTGGTAGTGAGATAAAACAGCAAAAAGGGGAAAACAGCTGCCAAGTATGTCCCATTGTATAAACAAGGATGTGTTAAAGAGAAAAATGTATCTGTTTTATTGCAGTGGAAATTCAGAGATATCTTGAATATGTCAACACATTGAAATACCAACAAGTGCCCGACTACGAACACATTCGAAAACTCCTCAAAGATGGCCTCAAAAAGAGAGGTTGCACAGATGATGGTAAAAATGTGAAATTCACATCAGCCCAAGCCAGTTCACCTTCGGCTTCTGCCACTACATACACACTGAATGGCCACGGTGAAGAAGAGAAAGAAATGAGGGATAATGCCGCAAGACAAAGACCAGGTGCTAGGGTAAGGAATTAATGACTTTTAGATAGTAAATTCACTTGGGGAAAGGTGGTTATAGCCTGCACAGCATCTAAGAATTGAGCCAATGTGGTTGCAGCAGTGAATGAAATGAAATACTGTATGGCATGAAATTTCATGTGCAAATGAAAGCTGCTGAGCAGCCCTTCCCTATGGTGTAGTTTAATGTGCTGAAGTTTGTGGATGAAATCCTAAAGTGTGACCATTCAAATGAAAGATATTTAGCAGTACTTTCCTGTGGTGCTGTTTATTATGCTGCACAAGGTGGTTCTAACTTTTGAGTTTGTGGATAAAATCCTAAAGTGAGACCATTCAAATGAAAGCTACTGAGCAGTATTTTCCTGTGGTGCTGTTTATTATGCTGTACAGGGTGGTTCTAACTTTTGAGTCGGTGGATGAAATCCTAAAGTGAGACCATTCAAGTGAAAGCTACTGAGCAGTACTTTCCTGTGGTGCTGTTTATTATGCTGTACAGGGTGGTTCTAACTTTTGAGTCTTTGGATGAACTCCTAAAGTGTGACCATTCAAATGAAAGCTATTGAGCAGCTGCCTTGTCCCCAGTCGCTTCGCGCTTGTTCCCAAGTTCCCCATGTTCACCCCAAGTCCTCCCAATTTCTTTCTCTCCCGATTTCTTTCTTCTCTCTTTTATAACAAGAAGAGAGCCTGTGGAGAAGGCAGATTGAGCAGTTCTTTCCTGTGGTGCTGCTAATTGTGTTGAAAAACAGTGATTTGTTTATAAACAGCACTCTTGCAAAATGCAGACATTTACATTTAAACACTATTAAGAGGCAAAACATTTTATCTACATGCTGACTTTTATTTAGTTTTAGAACCATTTTGCATTCAAGAACTATCTAGAACAATCTAGAAGTTTTACTGTACCGGTGCAAACAGGTTTTCGTAGTTTTTGTGCTTGCGTCAGCTTTTGTGCTTGTCAGTTTTTGTGCTTGCGTCAGATTAAAAAACTTTTTGCTGTTAGTTTGTTGTGTGTGGTTTCTGGCTGCAGCAGAGCTTTTTTAGCGTGGTTTTCATCAAATTGTACTGTGCAAGGTTGCTCTAACTTTTGAGTCTATGGATGAAATCCTTAAGTGTGACCATTCAAATGAAAACTAACGAGTGATACCTTCCTTTGGTGTTGTTGGTTACGTTGAACAAGTGGTTCTAACTTCTGAGTCTGTGTGGGAAATCCTAATTAAAGTGTAACCATTCTGTGGAAGCTTATTGAGCATTTTCACCATTCAATAAAAGCCCTTGAGCAGCTTTTTCATGGTAATCAGCCCTGCTAAAATGTGCCAGCAGTCAGCAAGCAATTGATTTCTGCTTTCTTCACGCTGTAATTCCCCAAGAACCTCCTAGAAGAAAGGGAGATCCATTCCTAGCTGGCTGTTTCTTCTGTCATGTTACCTGATACTACAGTTCAATTTTACCGGGCTGGATAATGTTTAAGAGAAAAAGCATGACTTAACTAATTTTCTCATATGAATCACAGAAAAGGAAGTCTGAAGAAATTCAAGATACACGTAGTCCTTCACCCAAAAGGAAATCTAAAGCAAGCCCTGTAAAGGGAGTAGCTGCAAAGAAAGGAACGACTGCAGCCAAACCAACGGCAGCAAAGCCAAGAACTACTGCGGCTAAGACAACAGCAACAAAACCGAGAACTGCTGTGAGAAAAAGAAAACCAGTTATGGTTGATACAGCCACTTCACCATAACTTCATCTTGATCTTTGTTATTGTGTTACTTTGTATTTTAATTAAATTGCTTTTATTTATTAATAAGTGCTGAGTGTCACATTGCTGGTTCGTTCTGTGAGTACCGGAGGACGAATGGCGTGAAACAAAAGAATCAAAAGACAGAATACAATTCAACTCCAAAGTAGAACAAAAGCACAATGTCTCACAAACAAAATGTGGACAATGTGCTCCGGTACCTGCAGAAAGACCCACATTGCTCCCAGCCACTTGATAAAGTTTTGATCAGTTTTTTGCAACTACTAGAAGACTTTGTCATGGTTCTGGTTCAATGGGCTTTGAGTTAACCCTTTGAGCCCTGAGGTGAAAGTGCATATTCTCCTTACTGTTCTCAATACATTTCTTATGGAACAAGTAATGAGAATCTGTCTAAATATCAAGACATCCCATCCTTGCTGATCACTTCCCTTATTCTCATCACTTGAATGTTTGAACAAGTAGTGATGGTGTAAAGAGAAATTACATTTTCGCCACTGTTAGGCCTTAAAGGGTTAAATGAAAGAAACTGTGTTAACTAGTGGCGCTGTCAAGTTCCTCATTCCCACTTATGATTCTGTCTCCCTCAGTTGAAGTGAACAACATCAGAAAGTCAAAAAAGCTGTCAAGTGACAATGGTGCGACAGAAAGCACTGTAAACCTTTCTTGGAGGACTTGAATGATATTGTTGCTGTAGTCAACATGGAATTACATACTGTACCATAAATTTATTGTGGGTTGTAAGAATTTACATTATATTGTATATAAAGGTGCTTTCACGTACCAGGATTTGATCTGCAGATGTTAATTTGCTTATCTTTAGTTATGACCATTTGCATGCCCAAACAACTATCTCTCATCTATACTGTATACTTACCTATATGACAAAGCAGTGTAGATTGTGATCACTTCCTCTTTTCTGTCATGATGGTAAACAAGGGCTCAGTTCTGCAGGGATGTGAGAACTTACTTGACCTTAAAGTCCAGATAATTGCTCCAAATTAGTCCTGTTTTGCAACTGGCTATTTATTTTTTGACATGGAAGTGTAAATTAAGGAATTGTCTGAAGCATAAAAAATTCTTTTGTTCCCTCTACAAATTGAAACAAAAGAAATTGACCCAGCATTGTCTCATTTTTTTAAAATTTCTTTCAGAGTATTTGTTTGTTTGTTTTAGTCTCATTTCTTGAGTATTTGTTTGTTTGTTTGTTTTTGTCTCATTTAGGTCCAAGCTTAAATACAGCACTGCCTTTCTTATGTTATAAACAGTCTGTAGAGCTAATTTGAAGCACATCTCTCTTGCACCAAAACTTTCAATAATTATTTATGAAACACAAAACACATAAGCACAAGTGAAAGTTGCCTTCTCTGCAAGAACTCAAAATTGTGCATCCAAAAGGAAGGAAATTTTTGCTTTGTGCTCACATACCTCACTTCACTATCTTCACGATGTAAAGGCAATGAACCATTGTTGAGAAACAACTAGTACAGGTGATTGCATTTACAAGCTATGTTGAGTTATTGGCTGTCCAGCTAAACAGGCTTTTGAATTCCAACAATACTGAGAAAACATCCTAACTTAGGAGTGATTCATAAAGATGGGCCCTTGCTTATTTAAACATGGACCAACTCAGACAGTTGCTTTTCAACCCTTATACATAGTTGTTTTAAAGCATTCAGGATAATCAAGTTCAACCAGAATAATTACAAGAAAGTCAGTCATGTTTGGGGGAAAAGGGGGCATAGAGTGTCTAGCACAACAAGACAAATTTATTCTAAGTATCAGGATTTTAGTAAGTTAACATTAAATTTATGTTGAAAATTAAAACTTTGTTTAACTACGTGAATCACTTTTCTTTTTTAAGAAATGGTCACCAGGCCCCAGTTGTTCAAAAGTTGGATAGCGCTATCCACCGGATAAATCTCTACCAGTGGATAACGCAATTCGTTTCCCTAACACTTATCCACTGGATAGTGATTTATCCGGTGGATAGCGCTATCCAACTTTTGAACAACTGGGGCCAGTAGTTTATTTATGAACCCAAAAAGTTTTAAACATGGCAATGTTTGGAGTGAACAACTTAAGAAAACTTGGCCATTTTTTCTAAGGTTTTCAAGTCAATGCTACTGTATGCATCAAGCATGTGCATTCTGGCACTGCCAGGACCCTTGACCATGGGATTGTTTACAGCCAATTCTGCCGCAATTCCAAAGATGCTCAGTGCATAAGCACAATTCTTCATTACTTGAGTGACATCTGTTGGATCTCCTAAGGAAACAAATGCTGTCAACACTGCCGTCAATGCACAGCCAGCTGCAGTTATTACTTTAAGAATTGGATCACCATTGGACACGGTGATCACCCTTGACCCATCTGTCACATAGTCCCGTTGCCCTGTCACCACGACAACACAGCGGCACTCCAAGGCTAGGGCTTTGGCTGGAGTTAGAGCATTATCAGAACTCTCAGAGCTGTCCACACCCTTTTGAGCCCCATCTGTGGAGAAAATGTGCCATACTTTTTTTACAATAAGAGTTTATAATACTATTTTAACATTGTTTTTTTGCAGCAGTGAAATTGGCTGTAATTTGATTAAAGCAAAGTGTGCTATGCTATTACCTTTAGTAAAAGTTTCTTTTTTTAATGCCAGACAGCTGTGACGACTCAAGATTTCTGTTACCTGAAAACTTTCAACCTTTTCAACCTTACTCTGCCGCGGGTACCAGATGAATTTCCCGGATGCATGGTTATGTGCAAGCTTAGTGCTTACGTTTGCAATGCGAGCATCTCTGCTAATGTTTATCAACCTTTGGCTAGGGATTTTGGCGGACGATCTCTTCACAAAACTGCCTGACTATTCTGTGGAAGATCTGGCTACAAGATAAGTAACCAAGAGAGCCTCTGGGTACCAAGGAGCCCACTGATCACAAGTGTTGCAGTGGTATAAGAATATGTTGTCATAGATTCACTCTCATTATTGTCCTTCAGTGGTCACACTTCCAGTGCCAGGACCCTGAACACTCCTCTTTAAGATGGAAGAGAAGCCTGGGGACAAGTCACAAGAAAAATCATTGGCTGGCACCTTTCATGATTAACAGTACTCTGTCTCTGAATAAACCAGGTTTTGGCCAAATGGAAAAATGGATGCAAGAATGTTTTTCAGCAGCTGTAGTATAAAATACAGCAGAAGTTCACTGAGTGACCACCTGCCGTAAATCATTACCTCTTTTAAGTGACCACTACCCTGGATACCAGAGGTTTTTTTCTCACTAGCATCAGCCAAAGGTGACACAACGAGCAGGTCACAATAGAGAACATAAGCTGCAACTGGAAACTGCACAAGAAAAGCCTCTGGCACCCAGGGGAAGTGACCACTTGTCAACCATCCAAAATTTCTTTGCATTAGATGTCTTAAAAGCAAACATCTCTCCTAGGCAATGACTTCTGACCACCTTCACCATACAGTTTAAATCAAATTAAATCAATTACCTGATGTTTGAAGATTCAATCCTGTGCAGATGTTCTTGGCAAGAGCCAAGATTTCAGAAGGATTTTCCCTGATCACCCTGGGCTTATGAGAAACAACCAAATTTGTTGCAGTTTTTGTCCGCAAGTTAGTTGCACCCGCTCCAACAGGATCTAGTATCCAGACCTTGCCCAATTCCTGAGCCTCTGCTGCAGCCTTGTACATGGATTTGATCCAATGAGTGGAGAGAGTTCCCATGTTGATCAGAAGTGCTGAGGCCAGTGATACAAACTCTTCCACTTCCTCTTCAGCTAAAAAATTAAAATTTCTATACCACTTTTTATTTTTGAATTACTTTTCATTTTCAGTTAATAGCTTTGAAACTAACGCCAGCTTGAAGATAATTTCCTAGGCTCAATCATTTGTAGCAAAGCTGCAATGGGAAGTTGTGGGAGACTTTTTTGCTGTCTCATTTTTCATGCCAGATACCACCCCGCCTCCCCCTCCTCCATTTAAACTCCATTAACAACTTCAAATTTTTTCTAGGGAAGTCACCAAACCCCTCCCCCGATCCCCACAGGGTACTGAGCTACCCGCCTGCTCCCAGCTTTCCCAAAAAAATTAAAGGACATTTCATATTATGTGCTATTTACTCTGCGATAAACAAAGCAAACTGGTACGTACACGTATTTTATCCACTTCACGGAATGTAAAACCCACCCACGATCGATCAATTGATCTTTCCTTAGCCCTTCATCACACTTTTGCAGTACACCGATTTTCTCCAATTACGATCTTTTGATCGAGCAAGGAGTTTCTGAAACCTTTCCAGGCCTTTCTTGGAAAGCTCCCTAAAATGTACATTCACAGGAGATACTGTTTGTCCATTTTCACCTGCCTAAACAAATCCTGCTGGGCTGTCAAGGGTTTACACCAAGAAATCCTTATCGATATAAAGACGGAAGCGAGCAACTCACCGTGAGCCATGGCAGGCGATGCTCCGATCGCTAGAAGTGTGTTAGCCATGATGTCCATGGATACATAGTTTGTGATACATTGAACGAGAGGACATTGAGATCGTAACTTCTGCACAGCTTGCCAGCAATCTGACGCGCTACACCGCACTGTATCACCGGAACTCGAACTTGGCTGTGATGGCTGAGACATGGCAGCTATTCAGTATTAATTTGTGATCAATGTTTAAAGGGTAACAGTACAAAAACAAGCAAATTTGCCGAAATGCTTCAGAAGACACGCGATGTATCCGTTAACCGGAAGAAGACGGACGATTTTATTTTTCACAGTGGGGAGTGGGGCTGGTCAAATACGAAAAAATGTTCTGCAGAAGAAATAAAAATCGTGCATAGCGGCACAAACCAAAGAAATTTATTGCAAGCTAGTGTAATAAAATTCATACAAACCTTTTATCCACGGATAAAATTCCTGCAGAAAGAAATGTCCAACTTCCACCCCCTCCCCCCCCCCCCCTCCCCGTTAATTATAGGGTCCATCGCTTTCGGAGAGAGGATGGGCAAGTCACGCAATCTTGATATTCTGGCGATCGTAGATAATGTTCACAATACAGAGGTATTACAAAGATGGGTTGAGATGAAAACAAGTAGGACAAGTAGGACAAGAAGAAAAGGGCAAATTTAGACATGAATTTACTATAATCAAAATTATGACGCGCTAAATTCGACAGCGATGATAAGCACGTTTTCGCTTTGACGTTCACAATCTTGGCATCACAGAACACAGGACGTCACACATAGGTGTCAACAAGGTGAGTTGAGCCCCGAAGTAAGAATATGCATGCACGCGCGCTGCACGAAAATTCGCCTTTACCAATCACCTTTGACATATGTTGCAGGTAATAAAGACAGTTTTTACACAAACCTTTGACACCTTTTGACACCAGTCAAAGGCCGTAGTTGATTTGGGTCAAATTTAATACACGCAAAGTTACTTTCAAATGTGCGTCAAAGGTACCTTTGGTGACCTTTGCTTCACGTCAAAGGCCTGGTATCTTGGTTGCGCGTCAAAGTCGTGTGAGATACACCTTTGATTCGCCTGTCAAAGATAGTAGTGCAACTCTGTTACACCTTTGATGCGAACCAAAGATGGTCAAACCCAAATTTTCGTGCAGTGGCGCGCGAGCAACCTCATCCAGTCGAGGTTTACATAGGTATATTTTATATACCGTACCTGGTATATAAGTGGCGTAGTGCGGTGAGAAGAACTAAACGAGAGGGCATTGTTTCTCAGCGATATATTTGGATTTGGACAATTTTAGCACTACTTACGAAACATTGTATTCTATCTCCACAAAGTGGTATGATAAATTAGCGGTAAGGAGGACGAGACCGTATAAACTAGATATTAATTATCCCCGTGACATGAAGCCTTGACAACGGAGACATTCTTTGAGCTTGTCACGCATTCCTCCATTTGCGGGGCTACGTGACATGCATTGTTTGCATCAAAAATACGTCATATGCGCGCTTTACAACGCACGCGAGGATCGTTACGGGGAGAAAGTGATTTTTTTTTTATCCCGTCTCAAATCGAGGCATGATTTTTAAGTATAAGTCCGATTATATATCTCTTCGGTGGATATGATTTTGCAACGACCAAGCTGGCAAAAGTTACGCGGCCAATTCCCCCCCCCCCCCCCGGGCAAAGTGGTTTTGCATGCCACAGGATAAACAGGTCTTGCCCCACGCAGGGCACTTCAATTTGTTCCAGGCCCAGGCATGTGTTTTTGGTACAAAACTTGCAGCGAATCTCTCTTTCGTAAGTAGGACCAGGTTTCCAGTCATTGTATTGTTGGAGGGAGACCAAAAGACAAACGTCATTTGCCAGAAATTAAGGTCACTTCAGGGGCAGCAGGGGCACCCAATGAGAAAATTGAAGCAACATACTTTTAAATAGCCGTGTCCTTTCTCAGTTTGTTTCAAGGCCTTTCAGAAGGGGCATTTGTGTGAGCTAACACAGGTTGGTCTGTTCGGATTCATGAGCTGAACATTTAAGTTGCAGAAAGCTCTTATTCCCCGAATTTCTCAGCTGCCGTTGGCTTTGCGAAAGTGCTAGCTGACCTTAAGTCGCGCTTTAAACGAGACAAAACAAATTAACTTTCCCACGTTGCTTAAGTTTGAGGTGACATTTTGCCGAAGAAAACTCTAGTTTTTCGTTGTAACTTAATCCAAATTTCTGGGGAGATCAGAAGGCCTTCCGGACAGATATTTAACAGAAACAATCCGTTGGGAGCCCCTGGTTACTTGCAACCCTACATTGATAATGTTTTGTTAATGTATTTATAAACTTCTAGCAATATGGAAAACCGACCTTCAAGTGCATGTAGTATCAGAGGAGGACGTCGTTACATTCCAAAACGACGGAGCCATTTGTTTGCGAGGTTTGTTTGATCAGAAATTGACCTCGAGGCAATAGAAACCAATAAAAGAACTCAACATGATATGAAAATTGAGAAGTTACAAGAGAAAAGTTATTATATTTTATTTTAAAAAAAATCGAATAAGTCTACGAATAAGCTTGTTAAAATATGGCTGCCTTTGAAATTGATGTGACATGCCACGCCAAATTGCCAGATCTCTTTCAGGAAAAGTCCTAAAGTTTGGTGGCTTTTACTTGGACATTAAAAATCCTTTCCTTTCCTCTCTCTAAGTAAGGTGAAGGAACATAGCGATCACTTCCTTGATCATCCTGTGGAGTGCGGTGGATCCTCATTAGAACTTAGAATACGAAAAAAAGAAGAAGGACATAAAAAAAGGAAAAGTTTCCCTTAATTTCTTATGTTGCCCTCATTATGCCAAGAAAATCGCCAAGTGACATATTAGGCTCCGTAGGTTAATTTCCCTATCTACCTTAATTCTTAAATCTTGAAGTTTGGCATGTTCGAAGGTGAAACTTTCAACTTTCAACTTTCAACTTTATTTCACACTGTTTACAGCATTGACATTAACAATTATTTTTATAACACATTTACTATAAAAAAGCGTAAAAGAAAATCACAATCCGGCTGAGAAAGTACGTGCACAGAGGCCAAAGGAGCGGCAGCTTTCGAGCTCGCCACTGTCGTGTTAGCTGTAAAAAAGTAAAATCTCACGCGGTTTTGTTTTCAATTTAGCGTGTAGCACTTTACACTAACAATACCATAGTAAAAGACAGTGGATCTACTAAAGAAACTCCTTGGCACCAAGATCAGGCCTATTACGAGATCGAAGGACAACAGGTGAATACAGGCTAAAACTACGGGGTGGTTTTCCGTTGAATTTACGAAGTTATCGGCGGGTATTTGCTCCAGTTTTCTTTTAGTATGCATAAAAATCTGCTAGTCAATAATAAAGTCTTTACATAATTTGGTCATAAAAAACCACGTTACACTTAACGAACCAATTATAAGTAAACAGGAACCAACCATATCTTTGTCGCAAGAGTTTTCCCGCGCTTGGCATCGGTTATGTTATGCACGTACCTACGTCGAGTTCTGATTGTTTTTTTTTTTGTTCATTAGTTTGGCAGCGTTGCTGTCATTGGTCGGAAGCACAAAGTAACTCTTTTGGTTTTGATTTCACACTTTAACTTGCAAAGGTGTGACCTGGGTCATTGTTTACTCTGTTAATGCCACTTTTGTGATTCCAGGTTTTGCAGAAAGATGGAGTTTCCGAATATCCCCTTTCCTACAAATGTATCGTAATTGCTAGTGTTATTTATCTGTTGTGCGTCCCCGCTGCTGACAAATTCCGAGTACAGTTCTGCTTACTTTGCAACGGAGCTTAAAGGCGCAGTCAGAGTGATCCCCGCTTGGCAAAATAGCGAAGTTTCACTTACCCGATTTCCATGGTAAATCACCAAATTCCGTCAAATGTACATTGTCTAACTGGAAAGATTCTACAGAGCAAATCAGAACAAATAGCTTGCCGATAAAGTACAGGATTGCAAGGTTGAAAATGAATTGGAGTTCGTAAAATCAGGAGCCATAATCGATTATGGCTCCTGGTAAAATTTGTTTTGTCGACAATATGATGATGTCCAGAAATGACAATAGCCATTTCGACGGACCTTTGAGATCCTAGGCAATTTTTTCCGTCTCTGATCAGACAAGCTCTTTGCCTTGCTCAGTGACCTTTAGAGGTTTTGACTTTTCCCTTTCAAAGAAATGAAGAAAAGATGATATATCAGTCTGGATACTATCCCTTTATCTCTTACCGCTTTGTCTCGTAACACATCAGGTACGTTCCGTCTGGCTTCCAGTGGGCCCAGTCTCCAAACATACCTGACTTCATGTGGTGAAAGGTTCGCATAAGTGACCTGGTTATTTGAAACCGGAGCGTTTCGATGGCGTGCCATTTGAAGTAAAACCGAGACACGAGAAAGAAATGCAACAGTTTCTGCCAACACCAGACGTTGATAGAAACAAGGATTATGAAGTTTTGTCCTGGAATATGGAGGTTAGTAATGGCACTCGAAAGTTGCGAGAGTAAATATATCTTATTAGACGGTTTAGCGTTTAGTGTGTAGTATCGTGGGATAATTTTTACGAGTCACGCCGTATTTTGGCACGATACTACACACTAAACCGTCTAATAAGGGATTTGTTATTCAACTTAGCTGGGAAAATGGGAAAGTGGTCCGTCTATAAACTGAGTTGCGTGACAAACTAACGTGACCTCTGAGCAGCGAGTGAGCGGGCCAGCGGGGTCAGGTTTCGCGCGCTTGATGTGAGGTTGTTATTGATTGGTCAAAAACGAAAACTTGTCAAACCTGTCAGTCGAGCATTTTATATCAAACTTGCAAGAAAAACAAAGATGGAATAAGGCAAAACTGAATTATTTAATTATTTTCGGGTTTACAATTAGATTAAAAACAGTCTCGGTCACCGAGTAAAACTACAAAAAGAAAGAACTCAACAGAACCCTCAACAGAACTCGAAACAATCCAAACGGACTTTAAGCTCAGTCATCTTCGTCCGAATCAATAACCACGCGTCTTCGTTTTGGAAGAGGTAGCGGTGGGGATTGCTGAGCGAAAACAATATTACAGTTGTTGAAGACACAGTCCGTTGAGTTTCCTGACTTTGTCAAAGAAATGAGATAAAAGATTAAGTTCCTTGGCGGCAATTTCTTCAATGGCCTTTGTTTCTTTAACGGACTCGCACATCGTTTCCATACATTGAGGTCAGTGTTGGTCTTTTTTGTTGTATTCACGTTTCGATTTTCTTCATTAAATAAAGAAATTTCACTGTCGTCTAGGTATTGCTTGTCTCTGGGAACTCGTTCTTGTTAAGAACCTCAAAATTTGGTAAGCATTCATTGTTTCGCTTCCAAGAAATTAGCGTTTTCGGCCATTTTTTTCCTCGTTCACCACGTAAGCCTAATGCCTGACGTGACATTTGTGGAAAACCTGTCAAACTGGTCTTCTGGAGTACAAATACCGTGGGATATTTGTACTCGTTTTGGGTGTTATTTGTACTCTACTGAATGCAGTTGAATAATAAAGAGGAGTATTTACTGTCTATACAGCTGCGGGTTGGGTTAGAGGCGGGGGATGGTTCGGGTGTGGTGTAAGGTTCTCATAGATTGATGTCAGTGAGAAATGTCTAATGGACCACAAATATGTAAAGAAAAGGTCGCCAGAAAAATCACAAAAATCTATGAAACTTCCACCCAAAAATCTACCAAACTTTAAAAGAAAGGTTTTGCCCGCATTGTGCACTATATGGCACTTAACATACAGTAGAACCTTGAGTTAACGAACCTCTATATAACTAAGCCCTCGGTTTAACGAACCGTATTCTCAAGCCCAGTAATAATAAAATGTACGAAAAGTATCCCGATATAACGAACTCTCGATATAACGAACCAATTTCCCCAGTCCTTTGGGGTTTCGTTAAATCGAGATTCCACTGTACCATGAATGAAAGAGATATGCACTGTTTGAATTGTACGTTAACACGATCTGTCTTCCATACTGTACGTAATGTTGTCAGCCGATGAAGTGAGTTATTTTAGGGATTTCGAACGAGTTAATACAATTTTTCTTGTTTGAAAGAAAGAAACTGTGTTAACTAGTGGCGCTGTCAAGTTCCTCATTCTCACTTATGATTCTGTCTCCCTCAGTTGAAGTGAACAACATCAGAAAGTCAAAAAAGCTGTCAAGTGACAATGGTGCGACAGAAAGCACTGTAAACCTTTCTTGGAGGACTTGAATGATATTGTTGCTGTAGTCAACATGGAATTACATACTGTACCATAAATTTATTGTGGGTTGTAAGAATTTACATTATATTGTATATAAAGGTGCTTTCACGTACCAGGATTTGATCTACAGATGTTAATTTGCTTATCTTTAGTTATGACCATTTGCATGCCCAAACAACTATCTCTCATCTATACTGTATACTTACCTATATGACAAAGCAGTGTAGATTGTGATCACTTCCTCTTTTCTGTCATGATGGTAAACAAGGGCTCAGTTCTGCAGGGATGTGAGAACTTACTTGACCTTAAAGTCCAGATAATTGCTCCAAATTAGTCCTGTTTTGCAACTGGCTATTTATTTTTTGACATAGAAGTGTAAATTAAGGAATTGTCTGAAGCATAAAACATTTTTTCGTTCCCTCTACAAATTGAAACAAAAGAAATTGACCCAGCATTGTCTCATTTTTTAAAATTTCTTTCAGAGTATTTGTTTGTTTGTTTTAGTCTCATTTCTTGAGTATTTGTTTGTTTGTTTGTTTTTGTCTCATTTAGGTCCAAGCGTAAATACAGCACTGCCTTTCTTATGTTATAAACAGTCTGTAGAGCTAATTTGAAGCACATCTCTCTTGCACCAAAACTTTCAATAATTATTTATGAAACACAAAACACATAAGCACAAGTGAAAGTTGCCTTCTCTGCAAGAACTCAAAATTGTGCATCCAAAAGGAAGGAAATTTTTGCTTTGTGCTCACATACCTCACTTCACTATCTTCACGATGTAAAGGGAATGAACCATTGTTGAGAAACAACTAGTACAGGTGATTGCATTTACAAGCTATGTTGAGTTATTGGCTGTCCAGCTAAACAGGCTTTTGAATTCCAACAATACTGAGAAAACATCCTAACTTAGGAGTGATTCATAAAGATGGGCCCTTGCTTATTTAAACATGGACCAACTCAGACAGTTGCTTTTCAACCCTTATACATAGTTGTTTTAAAGCATTCAGGATAATCAAGTTCAACCAGAATAATTACAAGAAAGTCAGTCATGTTTGGGGGAAAAGGGGGCATAGAGTGTCTAGCACAACAAGACAAATTTATTCTAAGTATCAGGATTTTAGTAAGTTAACATTAAATTTATGTTGAAAATTAAAACTTTGTTTAACTACGTGAATCACTTTTCTTTTTTTAAGAAATGGTCACCAGGCCCCAGTTGTTCAAAAGTTGGATAGCGCTATCCACCGGATAAATCTCTACCAGTGGATAACGCAATAATATTGGTTTCCCTAACACTTATCCACTGGATAGTGATTTATCCGGTGGATAGCGCTATCCAACTTTTGAACAACTGGGGCCAGTAGTTTATTTATGAACCCAAAAAGTTTTAAACATGGCAATGTTTGGAGTGAACAACTTAAGAAAACTTGGCCATTTTTTCTAAGGTTTTCAAGTCAATGCTACTGTATGCATCAAGCATGTGCATTCTGGCACTGCCAGGACCCTTGACCATGGGATTGTTTACAGCCAATTCTGCCGCAATTCCAAAGATGCTCAGTGCATAAGCACAATTCTTCATTACTTGAGTGACATCTGTTGGATCTCCTAAGGAAACAAATGCTGTCAACACTGCCGTCAATGCACAGCCAGCTGCAGTTATTACTTTAAGAATTGGATCACCATTGGACACGGTGATCACCCTTGACCCATCTGTCACATAGTCCCGTTGCCCTGTCACCACGACAACACAGCGGCACTCCAAGGCTAGGGCTTTGGCTGGAGTTAGAGCATTATCAGAACTCTCAGAGCTGTCCACACCCTTTTGAGCCCCATCTGTGGAGAAAATGTGCCATACTTTTTTTACAATAAGAGTTTATAATATTATTTTAACATTGTTTTTTTGCAGCAGTGAAATTGGCTGTAATTTGATTAAAGCAAAGTGTGCTATGCTATTACTTTTAGTAAAAGTTTCTTTTTTTAATGCCAGACAGCTGTGACGACTCAAGATTTCTGTTACTGAAAACTTTCAACCTCTTCAACCTTACTCTGCCGCGGGTACCAGATGAATTTCCCGGATGCATGGTTATGTGCAAGCTTAGTGCTTACGTTTGCAATGCGAGCATCTCTGCTAATGTTTATCAACCTTTGGCTAGGGATTTTGGCGGACGATCTCTTCACAAAACTGCCTGACTATTCTGTGGAAGATCTGGCTACAAGATAAGTAACCAAGAGAGCCTCTGGGTACCAAGGAGCCCACTGATCACAAGTGTTGCAGTGGTATAAGAATATGTTGTCATAGATTCACTCTCATTATTGTCCTTCAGTGGTCACGCTTCCAGTGCCAGGACCCTGAACACTCCTCTTTAAGATGGAAGAGAAGCCTGGGGACAAGTCACAAGAAAAATCATTGGCTGGCACCTTTCATGATTACCAGTACTCTGTCTCTGAATAAACCAGGTTTTGGCCAAATGGAAAAATGGATGCAAGAATGTTTTTCAGCAGCTGTAGTATAAAATACAGCAGAAGTTCACTGGGTGACCACCTCCCGTAAATCATTACCTCTTTTAAGTGACCACTACCCTGGATACCAGAGGTTTTTTTCTCACTAGCATCAGCCAAAGGTGACACAACGAGCAGGTCACAATAGAGAACATAAGCTGCAACTGGAAACTGCACAAGAAAAGCCTCTGGCACCCAGGGGAAGTGACCACTTGTCAACCATCCAAAATTTCTTTGCATTAGATGTCTTAAAAGCAAACATCTCTCCTAGGCAATGACTTCTGACCACCTTCACCATACAGTTTAAATCAAATTAAATCAATTACCTGATGTTTGAAGATTCAATCCTGTGCAGATGTTCTTGGCAAGAGCCAAGATTTCAGAAGGATTTCCCCTGATCACCCTGGGCTTATGAGAAACAACCAAATCTGTTGCAGTTTTTGTCCGCAAGTTAGTTGCACCCGCTCCAACAGGATCTAGTATCCAGACCTTGCCCAATTCCTGAGCCTCTGCTGCAGCCTTGTACATGGATTTGATCCAATGAGTGGAGAGAGTTCCCATGTTGATCAGAAGTGCTGAGGCCAGTGATACAAACTCTTCCACTTCCTCTTCAGCTAAAAAATTAAAATTTCTATACCACTTTTTATTTTTGAATTACTTTTCATTTTCAGTTAATAGCTTTCAAACTAATGCCAGCTTGAAGATAATTTCCTAGGCTCAATCATTTGTAGCAAAGCTGCAATGGGAAGTTGTGGGAGACTTTTTTGCTGTCTCATTTTTCATGCCAGATACCACCCCGCCTCCCCCTCCTCCATTTAAACTCCATTAACAACTTCAAATTTTTTCTAGGGAAGTCACCAAACCCCTCCCCCGATCCCCACAGGGTACTGAGCTACCCGCCTGCTCCCAGCTTTCCCAAAAAAATTAAAGGACATTTCATATTATGTGCTATTTACTCTGCGATAAACAAAGCAAACTGGTACGTACACGTATTTTATCCACTTCACGGAATGTAAAACCCACCCACGATCGATCAATTGATCTTTCCTTAGCCCTTCATCACACTTTTGCAGTACACCGATTTTCTCCAATTACGATCTTTTGATCGAGCAAGGAGTTTCTGAAACCTTTCCAGGCCTTTCTTGGAAAGCTCCCTAAAATGTACATTCACAGGAGATACTGTTTGTCCATTTTCACCTGCCTAAACAAATCCTGCTGGGCTGTCAAGGGTTTACACCAAGAAATCCTTATCGATATAAAGACGGAAGCGAGCAACTCACCGTGAGCCATGGCAGGCGATGCTCCGATCGCTAGAAGTGTGTTAGCCATGATGTCCATGGATACATAGTTTGTGATACATTGAACGAGAGGACATTGAGATCGTAACTTCTGCACAGCTTGCCAGCAATCTGACGCGCTACACCGCACTGTATCACCGGAACTCGAACTTGGCTGTGATGGCTGAGACATGGCAGCTATTCAGTATTAATTTGTGATCAATGTTTAAAGGGTAACAGTACAAAAACAAGCAAATTTGCCGAAATGCTTCAGAAGACACGCGATGTATCCGTTAACCGGAAGAAGACGGACGATTTTATTTTTCACAGTGGGGAGTGGGGCTGGTCAAATACGAAAAAATGTTCTGCAGAAGAAATAAAAATCGTGCATAGCGGCACAAACCAAAGAAATTTATTGCAAGCTAGTGTAATAAAATTCATACAAACCTTTTATCCACGGATAAAATTCCTGCAGAAAGAAATGTCCAACTTCCACCCCCTCCCCCCCCCCCCTCCCCGTTAATTATAGGGTCCATCGCTTTCGGAGAGAGGATGGGCAAGTCACGCAATCTTGATATTCTGGCGATCGTAGATAATGTTCACAATACAGAGGTATTACAAAGATGGGTTGAGATGAAAACAAGTAGGACAAGTAGGACAAGAAGAAAAGGGCAAATTTAGACATGAATTTACTATAATCAAAATTATGACGCGCTAAATTCGACAGCGATGATAAGCACGTTTTCGCTTTGACGTTCACAATCTTGGCATCACAGAACACAGGACGTCACACATAGGTGTCAACAAGGTGAGTTGAGCCCCGAAGTAAGAATATGCATGCACGCGCGCTGCACGAAAATTCGCCTTTACCAATCACCTTTGACATATGTTGCAGGTAATAAAGACAGTTTTTACACAAACCTTTGACACCTTTTGACACCAGTCAAAGGCCGTAGTTGATTTGGGTCAAATTTAATACACGCAAAGTTACTTTCAAATGTGCGTCAAAGGTACCTTTGGTGACCTTTGCTTCACGTCAAAGGCCTGGTATCTTGGTTGCGCGTCAAAGTCGTGTGAGATACACCTTTGATTCGCCTGTCAAAGATAGTAGTGCAACTCTGTTACACCTTTGATGCGAACCAAAGATGGTCAAACCCAAATTTTCGTGCAGTGGCGCGCGAGCAACCTCATCCAGTCGAGGTTTACATAGGTATATTTTATATACCGTACCTGGTATATAAGTGGCGTAGTGCGGTGAGAAGAACTAAACGAGAGGGCATTGTTTCTCAGCGATATATTTGGATTTGGACAATTTTAGCACTACTTACGAAACATTGTATTCTATCTCCACAAAGTGGTATGATAAATTAGCGGTAAGGAGGACGAGACCGTATAAACTAGATATTAATTATCCCCGTGACATGAAGCCTTGACAACGGAGACATTCTTTGAGCTTGTCACGCATTCCTCCATTTGCGGGGCTACGTGACATGCATTGTTTGCATCAAAAATACGTCATATGCGCGCTTTACAACGCACGCGAGGATCGTTACGGGGAGAAAGTGATTTTTTTTTTATCCCGTCTCAAATCGAGGCATGATTTTTAAGTATAAGTCCGATTATATATCTCTTCGGTGGATATGATTTTGCAACGACCAAGCTGGCAAAAGTTACGCGGCCAATTCCCCCCCCCCCCCCCGGGCAAAGTGGTTTTGCATGCCACAGGATAAACAGGTCTTGCCCCACGCAGGGCACTTCAATTTGTTCCAGGCCCAGGCATGTGTTTTTGGTACAAAACTTGCAGCGAATCTCTCTTTCGTAAGTAGGACCAGGTTTCCAGTCATTGTATTGTTGGAGGGAGACCAAAAGACAAACGTCATTTGCCAGAAATTAAGGTCACTTCAGGGGCAGCAGGGGCACCCAATGAGAAAATTGAAGCAACATACTTTTAAATAGCCGTGTCCTTTCTCAGTTTGTTTCAAGGCCTTTCAGAAGGGGCATTTGTGTGAGCTAACACAGGTTGGTCTGTTCGGATTCATGAGCTGAACATTTAAGTTGCAGAAAGCTCTTATTCCCCGAATTTCTCAGCTGCCGTTGGCTTTGCGAAAGTGCTAGCTGACCTTAAGTCGCGCTTTAAACGAGACAAAACAAATTAACTTTCCCACGTTGCTTAAGTTTGAGGTGACATTTTGCCGAAGAAAACTCTAGTTTTTCGTTGTAACTTAATCCAAATTTCTGGGGAGATCAGAAGGCCTTCCGGACAGATATTTAACAGAAACAATCCGTTGGGAGCCCCTGGTTACTTGCAACCCTACATTGATAATGTTTTGTTAATGTATTTATAAACTTCTAGCAATATGGAAAACCGACCTTCAAGTGCATGTAGTATCAGAGGAGGACGTCGTTACATTCCAAAACGACGGAGCCATTTGTTTGCGAGGTTTGTTTGATCAGAAATTGACCTCGAGGCAATAGAAACCAATAAAAGAACTCAACATGATATGAAAATTGAGAAGTTACAAGAGAAAAGTTATTATATTTTATTTTAAAAAAAATCGAATAAGTCTACGAATAAGCTTGTTAAAATATGGCTGCCTTTGAAATTGATGTGACATGCCACGCCAAATTGCCAGATCTCTTTCAGGAAAAGTCCTAAAGTTTGGTGGCTTTTACTTGGACATTAAAAATCCTTTCCTTTCCTCTCTCTAAGTAAGGTGAAGGAACATAGCGATCACTTCCTTGATCATCCTGTGGAGTGCGGTGGATCCTCATTAGAACTTAGAATACGAAAAAAAGAAGAAGGACATAAAAAAAGGAAAAGTTTCCCTTAATTTCTTATGTTGCCCTCATTATGCCAAGAAAATCGCCAAGTGACATATTAGGCTCCGTAGGTTAATTTCCCTATCTACCTTAATTCTTAAATCTTGAAGTTTGGCATGTTCGAAGGTGAAACTTTCAACTTTCAACTTTCAACTTTATTTCACACTGTTTACAGCATTGACATTAACAATTATTTTTATAACACATTTACTATAAAAAAGCGTAAAAGAAAATCACAATCCGGCTGAGAAAGTACGTGCACAGAGGCCAAAGGAGCGGCAGCTTTCGAGCTCGCCACTGTCGTGTTAGCTGTAAAAAAGTAAAATCTCACGCGGTTTTGTTTTCAATTTAGCGTGTAGCACTTTACACTAACAATACCATAGTAAAAGACAGTGGATCTACTAAAGAAACTCCTTGGCACCAAGATCAGGCCTATTACGAGATCGAAGGACAACAGGTGAATACAGGCTAAAACTACGGGGTGGTTTTCCGTTGAATTTACGAAGTTATCGGCGGGTATTTGCTCCAGTTTTCTTTTAGTATGCATAAAAATCTGCTAGTCAATAATAAAGTCTTTACATAATTTGGTCATAAAAAACCACGTTACACTTAACGAACCAATTATAAGTAAACAGGAACCAACCATATCTTTGTCGCAAGAGTTTTCCCGCGCTTGGCATCGGTTATGTTATGCACGTACCTACGTCGAGTTCTGATTGTTTTTTTTTTTGTTCATTAGTTTGGCAGCGTTGCTGTCATTGGTCGGAAGCACAAAGTAACTCTTTTGGTTTTGATTTCACACTTTAACTTGCAAAGGTGTGACCTGGGTCATTGTTTACTCTGTTAATGCCACTTTTGTGATTCCAGGTTTTGCAGAAAGATGGAGTTTCCGAATATCCCCTTTCCTACAAATGTATCGTAATTGCTAGTGTTATTTATCTGTTGTGCGTCCCCGCTGCTGACAAATTCCGAGTACAGTTCTGCTTACTTTGCAACGGAGCTTAAAGGCGCAGTCAGAGTGATCCCCGCTTGGCAAAATAGCGAAGTTTCACTTACCCGATTTCCATGGTAAATCACCAAATTCCGTCAAATGTACATTGTCTAACTGGAAAGATTCTACAGAGCAAATCAGAACAAATAGCTTGCCGATAAAGTACAGGATTGCAAGGTTGAAAATGAATTGGAGTTCGTAAAATCAGGAGCCATAATCGATTATGGCTCCTGGTAAAATTTGTTTTGTCGACAATATGATGATGTCCAGAAATGACAATAGCCATTTCGACGGACCTTTGAGATCCTAGGCAATTTTTTCCGTCTCTGATCAGACAAGCTCTTTGCCTTGCTCAGTGACCTTTAGAGGTTTTGACTTTTCCCTTTCAAAGAAATGAAGAAAAGATGATATATCAGTCTGGATACTATCCCTTTATCTCTTACCGCTTTGTCTCGTAACACATCAGGTACGTTCCGTCTGGCTTCCAGTGGGCCCAGTCTCCAAACATACCTGACTTCATGTGGTGAAAGGTTCGCATAAGTGACCTGGTTATTTGAAACCGGAGCGTTTCGATGGCGTGCCATTTGAAGTAAAACCGAGACACGAGAAAGAAATGCAACAGTTTCTGCCAACACCAGACGTTGATAGAAACAAGGATTATGAAGTTTTGTCCTGGAATATGGAGGTTAGTAATGGCACTCGAAAGTTGCGAGAGTAAATATATCTTATTAGACGGTTTAGCGTTTAGTGTGTAGTATCGTGGGATAATTTTTACGAGTCACGCCGTATTTTGGCACGATACTACACACTAAACCGTCTAATAAGGGATTTGTTATTCAACTTAGCTGGGAAAATGGGAAAGTGGTCCGTCTATAAACTGAGTTGCGTGACAAACTAACGTGACCTCTGAGCAGCGAGTGAGCGGGCCAGCGGGGTCAGGTTTCGCGCGCTTGATGTGAGGTTGTTATTGATTGGTCAAAAACGAAAACTTGTCAAACCTGTCAGTCGAGCATTTTATATCAAACTTGCAAGAAAAACAAAGATGGAATAAGGCAAAACTGAATTATTTAATTATTTTCGGGTTTACAATTAGATTAAAAACAGTCTCGGTCACCGAGTAAAACTACAAAAAGAAAGAACTCAACAGAACCCTCAACAGAACTCGAAACAATCCAAACGGACTTTAAGCTCAGTCATCTTCGTCCGAATCAATAACCACGCGTCTTCGTTTTGGAAGAGGTAGCGGTGGGGATTGCTGAGCGAAAACAATATTACAGTTGTTGAAGACACAGTCCGTTGAGTTTCCTGACTTTGTCAAAGAAATGAGATAAAAGATTAAGTTCCTTGGCGGCAATTTCTTCAATGGCCTTTGTTTCTTTAACGGACTCGCACATCGTTTCCATACATTGAGGTCAGTGTTGGTCTTTTTTGTTGTATTCACGTTTCGATTTTCTTCATTAAATAAAGAAATTTCACTGTCGTCTAGGTATTGCTTGTCTCTGGGAACTCGTTCTTGTTAAGAACCTCAAAATTTGGTAAGCATTCATTGTTTCGCTTCCAAGAAATTAGCGTTTTCGGCCATTTTTTTCCTCGTTCACCACGTAAGCCTAATGCCTGACGTGACATTTGTGGAAAACCTGTCAAACTGGTCTTCTGGAGTACAAATACCGTGGGATATTTGTACTCGTTTTGGGTGTTATTTGTACTCTACTGAATGCAGTTGAATAATAAAGAGGAGTATTTACTGTCTATACAGCTGCGGGTTGGGTTAGAGGCGGGGGATGGTTCGGGTGTGGTGTAAGGTTCTCATAGATTGATGTCAGTGAGAAATGTCTAATGGACCACAAATATGTAAAGAAAAGGTCGCCAGAAAAATCACAAAAATCTATGAAACTTCCACCCAAAAATCTACCAAACTTTAAAAGAAAGGTTTTGCCCGCATTGTGCACTATATGGCACTTAACATACAGTAGAACCTTGAGTTAACGAACCTCTATATAACTAAGCCCTCGGTTTAACGAACCGTATTCTCAAGCCCAGTAATAATAAAATGTACGAAAAGTATCCCGATATAACGAACTCTCGATATAACGAACCAATTTCCCCAGTCCTTTGGGGTTTCGTTAAATCGAGATTCCACTGTACCATGAATGAAAGAGATATGCACTGTTTGAATTGTACGTTAACACGATCTGTCTTCCATACTGTACGTAATGTTGTCAGCCGATGAAGTGAGTTATTTTAGGGATTTCGAACGAGTTAATACAATTTTTCTTGTTTGAAAGAAAGAAACTGTGTTAACTAGTGGCGCTGTCAAGTTCCTCATTCTCACTTATGATTCTGTCTCCCTCAGTTGAAGTGAACAACATCAGAAAGTCAAAAAAGCTGTCAAGTGACAATGGTGCGACAGAAAGCACTGTAAACCTTTCTTGGAGGACTTGAATGATATTGTTGCTGTAGTCAACATGGAATTACATACTGTACCATAAATTTATTGTGGGTTGTAAGAATTTACATTATATTGTATATAAAGGTGCTTTCACGTACCAGGATTTGATCTACAGATGTTAATTTGCTTATCTATAGTTCTGACCATTTGCATGCCCAAACAACTATCTCTCATCTATACTGTATACTTACCTATATGACAAAGCAGTGTAGATTGTGATCACTTCCTCTTTTCTGTCATGATGGTAAACAAGGGCTCAGTTCTGCAGGGATGTGAGAACTTACTTGACCTTAAAGTCCAGATAATTGCTCCAAATTAGTCCTGTTTTGCAACTGGCTATTTATTTTTTGACATGGAAGTGTAAATTAAGGAATTGTCTGAAGCATAAAACATTTTTTCGTTCCCTCTACAAATTGAAACAAAAGAAATTGACCCAGCATTGTCTCATTTTTTAAAATTTCTTTCAGAGTATTTGTTTGTTTGTTTTAGTCTCATTTCTTGAGTATTTGTTTGTTTGTTTGTTTTTGTCTCATTTAGGTCCAAGCGTAAATACAGCACTGCCTTTCTTATGTTATAAACAGTCTGTAGAGCTAATTTGAAGCACATCTCTCTTGCACCAAAACTTTCAATAATTATTTATGAAACACAAAACACATAAGCACAAGTGAAAGTTGCCTTCTCTGCAAGAACTCAAAATTGTGCATCCAAAAGGAAGGAAATTTTTGCTTTGTGCTCACATACCTCACTTCACTATCTTCACGATGTAAAGGGAATGAACCATTGTTGAGAAACAACTAGTACAGGTGATTGCATTTACAAGCTATGTTGAGTTATTGGCTGTCCAGCTAAACAGGCTTTTGAATTCCAACAATACTGAGAAAACATCCTAACTTAGGAGTGATTCATAAAGATGGGCCCTTGCTTATTTAAACATGGACCAACTCAGACAGTTGCTTTTCAACCCTTATACATAGTTGTTTTAAAGCATTCAGGATAATCAAGTTCAACCAGAATAATTACAAGAAAGTCAGTCATGTTTGGGGGAAAAGGGGGCATAGAGTGTCTAGCACAACAAGACAAATTTATTCTAAGTATCAGGATTTTAGTAAGTTAACATTAAATTTATGTTGAAAATTAAAACTTTGTTTAACTACGTGAATCACTTTTCTTTTTTTAAGAAATGGTCACCAGGCCCCAGTTGTTCAAAAGTTGGATAGCGCTATCCACCGGATAAATCTCTACCAGTGGATAACGCAATAATATTGGTTTCCCTAACACTTATCCACTGGATAGTGATTTATCCGGTGGATAGCGCTATCCAACTTTTGAACAACTGGGGCCAGTAGTTTATTTATGAACCCAAAAAGTTTTAAACATGGCAATGTTTGGAGTGAACAACTTAAGAAAACTTGGCCATTTTTTCTAAGGTTTTCAAGTCAATGCTACTGTATGCATCAAGCATGTGCATTCTGGCACTGCCAGGACCCTTGACCATGGGATTGTTTACAGCCAATTCTGCCGCAATTCCAAAGATGCTCAGTGCATAAGCACAATTCTTCATTACTTGAGTGACATCTGTTGGATCTCCTAAGGAAACAAATGCTGTCAACACTGCCGTCAATGCACAGCCAGCTGCAGTTATTACTTTAAGAATTGGATCACCATTGGACACGGTGATCACCCTTGACCCATCTGTCACATAGTCCCGTTGCCCTGTCACCACGACAACACAGCGGCACTCCAAGGCTAGGGCTTTGGCTGGAGTTAGAGCATTATCAGAACTCTCAGAGCTGTCCACACCCTTTTGAGCCCCATCTGTGGAGAAAATGTGCCATACTTTTTTTACAATAAGAGTTTATAATATTATTTTAACATTGTTTTTTTGCAGCAGTGAAATTGGCTGTAATTTGATTAAAGCAAAGTGTGCTATGCTATTACCTTTAGTAAAAGTTTCTTTTTTTAATGCCAGACAGCTGTGACGACTCAAGATTTCTGTTACTGAAAACTTTCAACCTCTTCAACCTTACTCTGCCGCGGGTACCAGATGAATTTCCCGGATGCATGGTTATGTGCAAGCTTAGTGCTTACGTTTGCAATGCGAGCATCTCTGCTAATGTTTATCAACCTTTGGCTAGGGATTTTGGCGGACGATCTCTTCACAAAACTGCCTGACTATTCTGTGGAAGATCTGGCTACAAGATAAGTAACCAAGAGAGCCTCTGGGTACCAAGGAGCCCACTGATCACAAGTGTTGCAGTGGTATAAGAATATGTTGTCATAGATTCACTCTCATTATTGTCCTTCAGTGGTCACGCTTCCAGTGCCAGGACCCTGAACACTCCTCTTTAAGATGGAAGAGAAGCCTGGGGACAAGTCACAAGAAAAATCATTGGCTGGCACCTTTCATGATTACCAGTACTCTGTCTCTGAATAAACCAGGTTTTGGCCAAATGGAAAAATGGATGCAAGAATGTTTTTCAGCAGCTGTAGTATAAAATACAGCAGAAGTTCACTGGGTGACCACCTGCCGTAAATCATTACCTCTTTTAAGTGACCACTACCCTGGATACCAGAGGTTTTTTTCTCACTAGCATCAGCCAAAGGTGACACAACGAGCAGGTCACAATAGAGAACATAAGCTGCAACTGGAAACTGCACAAGAAAAGCCTCTGGCACCCAGGGGAAGTGACCACTTGTCAACCATCCAAAATTTCTTTGCATTAGATGTCTTAAAAGCAAACATCTCTCCTAGGCAATGACTTCTGACCACCTTCACCATACAGTTTAAATCAAATTAAATCAATTACCTGATGTTTGAAGATTCAATCCTGTGCAGATGTTCTTGGCAAGAGCCAAGATTTCAGAAGGATTTCCCCTGATCACCCTGGGCTTATGAGAAACAACCAAATCTGTTGCAGTTTTTGTCCGCAAGTTAGTTGCACCCGCTCCAACAGGATCTAGTATCCAGACCTTGCCCAATTCCTGAGCCTCTGCTGCAGCCTTGTACATGGATTTGATCCAATGAGTGGAGAGAGTTCCCATGTTGATCAGAAGTGCTGAGGCCAGTGATACAAACTCTTCCACTTCCTCTTCAGCTAAAAAATTAAAATTTCTATACCACTTTTTATTTTTGAATTACTTTTCATTTTCAGTTAATAGCTTTCAAACTAATGCCAGCTTGAAGATAATTTCCTAGGCTCAATCATTTGTAGCAAAGCTGCAATGGGAAGTTGTGGGAGACTTTTTTGCTGTCTCATTTTTCATGCCAGATACCACCCCGCCTCCCCCTCCTCCATTTAAACTCCATTAACAACTTCAAATTTTTTCTAGGGAAGTCACCAAACCCCTCCCCCGATCCCCACAGGGTACTGAGCTACCCGCCTGCTCCCAGCTTTCCCAAAAAAATTAAAGGACATTTCATATTATGTGCTATTTACTCTGCGATAAACAAAGCAAACTGGTACGTACACGTATTTTATCCACTTCACGGAATGTAAAACCCACCCACGATCGATCAATTGATCTTTCCTTAGCCCTTCATCACACTTTTGCAGTACACCGATTTTCTCCAATTACGATCTTTTGATCGAGCAAGGAGTTTCTGAAACCTTTCCAGGCCTTTCTTGGAAAGCTCCCTAAAATGTACATTCACAGGAGATACTGTTTGTCCATTTTCACCTGCCTAAACAAATCCTGCTGGGCTGTCAAGGGTTTACACCAAGAAATCCTTATCGATATAAAGACGGAAGCGAGCAACTCACCGTGAGCCATGGCAGGCGATGCTCCGATCGCTAGAAGTGTGTTAGCCATGATGTCCATGGATACATAGTTTGTGATACATTGAACGAGAGGACATTGAGATCGTAACTTCTGCACAGCTTGCCAGCAATCTGACGCGCTACACCGCACTGTATCACCGGAACTCGAACTTGGCTGTGATGGCTGAGACATGGCAGCTATTCAGTATTAATTTGTGATCAATGTTTAAAGGGTAACAGTACAAAAACAAGCAAATTTGCCGAAATGCTTCAGAAGACACGCGATGTATCCGTTAACCGGAAGAAGACGGACGATTTTATTTTTCACAGTGGGGAGTGGGGCTGGTCAAATACGAAAAAATGTTCTGCAGAAGAAATAAAAATCGTGCATAGCGGCACAAACCAAAGAAATTTATTGCAAGCTAGTGTAATAAAATTCATACAAACCTTTTATCCACGGATAAAATTCCTGCAGAAAGAAATGTCCAACTTCCACCCCCTCCCCCCCCCCCCTCCCCGTTAATTATAGGGTCCATCGCTTTCGGAGAGAGGATGGGCAAGTCACGCAATCTTGATATTCTGGCGATCGTAGATAATGTTCACAATACAGAGGTATTACAAAGATGGGTTGAGATGAAAACAAGTAGGACAAGTAGGACAAGAAGAAAAGGGCAAATTTAGACATGAATTTACTATAATCAAAATTATGACGCGCTAAATTCGACAGCGATGATAAGCACGTTTTCGCTTTGACGTTCACAATCTTGGCATCACAGAACACAGGACGTCACACATAGGTGTCAACAAGGTGAGTTGAGCCCCGAAGTAAGAATATGCATGCACGCGCGCTGCACGAAAATTCGCCTTTACCAATCACCTTTGACATATGTTGCAGGTAATAAAGACAGTTTTTACACAAACCTTTGATACCTTTTGACACCAGTCAAAGGCCGTAGTTGATTTGGGTCAAATTTAATACACGCAAAGTTACTTTCAAATGTGCGTCAAAGGTACCTTTGGTGACCTTTGCTTCACGTCAAAGGCCTGGTATCTTGGTTGCGCGTCAAAGTCGTGTGAGATACACCTTTGATTCGCCTGTCAAAGATAGTAGTGCAACTCTGTTACACCTTTGATGCGAACCAAAGATGGTCAAACCCAAATTTTCGTGCAGTGGCGCGCGAGCAACCTCATCCAGTCGAGGTTTACAGAGGTATATTTTATATACCGTACCTGGTATATAAGTGGCGTAGTGCGGTGAGAAGAACTAAACGAGAGGGCATTGTTTCTCAGCGATATATTTGGATTTGGACAATTTTAGCACTACTTACGAAACATTGTATTCTATCTCCACAAAGTGGTATGATAAATTAGCGGTAAGGAGGACGAGACCGTATAAACTAGATATTAATTATCCCCGTGACATGAAGCCTTGACAACGGAGACATTCTTTGAGCTTGTCACGCATTCCTCCATTTGCGGGGCTACGTGACATGCATTGTTTGCATCAAAAATACGTCATATGCGCGCTTTACAACGCACGCGAGGATCGTTACGGGGAGAAAGTGATTTTTTTTTATCCCGTCTCAAATCGAGGCATGATTTTTAAGTATAAGTCCGATTATATATCTCTTCGGTGGATATGATTTTGCAACGACCAAGCTGGCAAAAGTTACGCGGCCAATCCCCCCCCCCCCCGGGCAAAGTGGTTTTGCATGCCACAGGATAAACAGGTCTTGCCCCACGCAGGGCACTTCAATTTGTTCCAGGCCCAGGCATGTGTTTTTGGTACAAAACTTGCAGCGAATCTCTCTTTCGTAAGTAGGACCAGGTTTCCAGTCATTGTATTGTTGGAGGGAGACCAAAAGACAAACGTCATTTGCCAGAAATTAAGGTCACTTCAGGGGCAGCAGGGGCACCCAATGAGAAAATTGAAGCAACATACTTTTAAATAGCCGTGTCCTTTCTCAGTTTGTTTCAAGGCCTTTCAGAAGGGGCATTTGTGTGAGCTAACACAGGTTGGTCTGTTCGGATTCATGAGCTGAACATTTAAGTTGCAGAAAGCTCTTATTCCCCGAATTTCTCAGCTGCCGTTGGCTTTGCGAAAGTGCTAGCTGACCTTAAGTCGCGCTTTAAACGAGACAAAACAAATTAACTTTCCCACGTTGCTTAAGTTTGAGGTGACATTTTGCCGAAGAAAACTCTAGTTTTTCGTTGTAACTTAATCCAAATTTCTGGGGAGATCAGAAGGCCTTCCGGACAGATATTTAACAGAAACAATCCGTTGGGAGCCCCTGGTTACTTGCAACCCTACATTGATAATGTTTTGTTAATGTATTTATAAACTTCTAGCAATATGGAAAACCGACCTTCAAGTGCATGTAGTATCAGAGGAGGACGTCGTTACATTCCAAAACGACGGAGCCATTTGTTTGCGAGGTTTGTTTGATCAGAAATTGACCTCGAGGCAATAGAAACCAATAAAAGAACTCAACATGATATGAAAATTGAG
The DNA here is from genome assembly GCA_964017195.1 of Siderastrea radians. Classification (NCBI taxonomy): domain Eukaryota; kingdom Metazoa; phylum Cnidaria; class Anthozoa; order Scleractinia; family Rhizangiidae; genus Siderastrea; species Siderastrea radians. The sequence goes on from OZ024892.1 coordinate 37,271,619, forward strand.
AAGTTACAAGAGAAAAGTTATTATATTTTATTTTAAAAAAAATCGAATAAGTCTACGAATAAGCTTGTTAAAATATGGCTGCCTTTGAAATTGATATGACATGCCACGCCAAATTGCCAGATCTCTTTCAGGAAAAGTCCTAAAGTTTGGTGGCTTTTACTTGGACATTAAAAATCCTTTCCTTTCCTCTCTCTAAGTAAGGTGAAGGAACATAGCGATCACTTCCTTGATCATCCTGTGGAGTGCGGTGGATCCTCATTAGAACTTAGAATACGAAAAAAAGAAGAAGGACATAAAAAAAGGAAAAGTTTCCCTTAATTTCTTATGTTGCCCTCATTATGCCAAGAAAATCGCCAAGTGACATATTAGGCTCCGTAGGTTAATTTCCCTATCTACCTTAATTCTTAAATCTTGAAGTTTGGCATGTTCGAAGGTGAAACTTTCAACTTTCAACTTTCAACTTTATTTCACACTGTTTACAGCATTGACATTAACAATTATTTTTATAACACATTTACTATAAAAAAGCGTAAAAGAAAATCACAATCCGGCTGAGAAAGTACGTGCACAGAGGCCAAAGGAGCGGCAGCTTTCGAGCTCGCCACTGTCGTGTTAGCTGTAAAAAAGTAAAATCTCACGCGGTTTTGTTTTCAATTTAGCGTGTAGCACTTTACACTAACAATACCATAGTAAAAGACAGTGGATCTACTAAAGAAACTCCTTGGCACCAAGATCAGGCCTATTACGAGATCGAAGGACAACAGGTGAATACAGGCTAAAACTACGGGGTGGTTTTCCGTTGAATTTACGAAGTTATCGGCGGGTATTTGCTCCAGTTTTCTTTTAGTATGCATAAAAATCTGCTAGTCAATAATAAAGTCTTTACATAATTTGGTCATAAAAAACCACGTGACACTTAACGAACCAATTATAAGTAAACAGGAACCAACCATATCTTTGTCGCAAGAGTTTTCCCGCGCTTGGCATCGGTTATGTTATGCACGTACCTACGTCGAGTTCTGATTGTTTTTTTTTTGTTCATTAGTTTGGCAGCGTTGCTGTCATTGGTCGGAAGCACAAAGTAACTCTTTTGGTTTTGATTTCACACTTTAACTTGCAAAGGTGTGACCTGGGTCATTGTTTACTCTGTTAATGCCACTTTTGTGATTCCAGGTTTTGCAGAAAGATGGAGTTTCCGAATATCCCCTTTCCTACAAATGTATCGTAATTGCTAGTGTTATTTATCTGTTGTGCGTCCCCGCTGCTGACAAATTCCGAGTACAGTTCTGCTTACTTTGCAACAGAGCTTAAAGGCGCAGTCAGAGTGATCCCCGCTTGGCAAAATAGCGAAGTTTCACTTACCCGATTTCCATGGTAAATCACCAAATTCCGTCAAATGTACATTGTCTAACTGGAAAGATTCTACAGAGCAAATCAGAACAAATAGCTTGCCGATAAAGTACAGGATTGCAAGGTTGAAAATGAATTGGAGTTCGTAAAATCAGGAGCCATAATCGATTATGGCTCCTGGTAAAATTTGTTTTGTCGACAATATGATGATGTCCAGAAATGACAATAGCCATTTCGACGGACCTTTGAGATCCTAGGCAATTTTTTCCGTCTCTGATCAGACAAGCTCTTTGCCTTGCTCAGTGACCTTTAGAGGTTTTGACTTTTCCCTTTCAAAGAAATGAAGAAAAGATGATATAGCAGTCTGGATACTATCCCTTTATCTCTTACCGCTTTGTCTCGTAACACATCAGGTACGTTCCGTCTGGCTTCCAGTGGGCCCAGTCTCCAAACATACCTGACTTCATGTGGTGAAAGGTTCGCATAAGTGACCTGGTTATTTGAAACCGGAGCGTTTCGATGGCGTGCCATTTGAAGTAAAACCGAGACACGAGAAAGAAATGCAACAGTTTCTGCCAACACCAGACGTTGATAGAAACAAGGATTATGAAGTTTTGTCCTGGAATATGGAGGTTAGTAATGGCACTCGAAAGTTGCGAGAGTAAATATATCTTATTAGACGGTTTAGCGTTTAGTGTGTAGTATCGTGGGATAATTTTTACGAGTCACGCCGTATTTTGGCACGATACTACACACTAAACCGTCTAATAAGGGATTTGTTATTCAACTTAGCTGGGAAAATGGGAAAGTGGTCCGTCTATAAACTGAGTTGCGTGACAAACTAACGTGACCTCTGAGCAGCGAGTGAGCGGGCCAGCGGGGTCAGGTTTCGCGCGCTTGATGTGAGGTTGTTATTGATTGGTCAAAAACGAAAACTTGTCAAACCTGTCAGTCGAGCATTTTATATCAAACTTGCAAGAAAAACAAAGATGGAATAAGGCAAAACTGAATTATTTAATTATTTTCGGGTTTACAATTAGATTAAAAACAGTCTCGGTCACCGAGTAAAACTACAAAAAGAAAGAACTCAACAGAACCCTCAACAGAACTCGAAACAATCCAAACGGACTTTAAGCTCAGTCATCTTCGTCCGAATCAATAACCACGCGTCTTCGTTTTGGAAGAGGTAGCGGTGGGGATTGCTGAGCGAAAACAATAGTGCAGTTGTTGAAGACGCAGTCCGTTGAGTTTCCTGACTTTGTCAAAGAAATGAGATAAAAGATTGTTAAGTTCCTCGGCGGCAATTTCTTCAATGGCCTTTGTTTCTTTAACGGACTCGCACATCGTTTCCATACATTGAGGTCAGTGTTGGTCTTTTTTGTTGTATTCACGTTTCGATTTTCTTCATTAAATAAAGAAATTTCACTGTCGTCTAGGTATTGCTTGTCTCTGGGAACTCGTTCTTGTTAAGAACCTCAAAATTTGGTAAGCATTCATTGTTTCGCTTCCAAGAAATTAGCGTTTTCGGCCATTTTTTTCCTCGTTCACCACGTAAGCCTAATGCCTGACGTGACATTTGTGGAAAACCTGTCAAACTGGTCTTCTGGAGTACAAATACCGTGGGATATTTGTACTCGTTTTGGGTGTTATTTGTACTCTACTGAATGCAGTTGAATAATAAAGAGGAGTATTTACTGTCTATACAGCTGCGGGTTGGGTTAGAGGCGGGGGATGGTTCGGGTGTGGTGTAAGGTTCTCATAGATTGATGTCAGTGAGAAATGTCTAATGGACCACAAATATGTAAAGAAAAGGTCGCCAGAAAAATCACAAAAATCTATGAAACTTCCACCCAAAAATCTACCAAACTTTAAAAGAAAGGTTTTGCCCGCATTGTGCACTATATGGCACTTAACATACAGTAGAACCTTGAGTTAACGAACCTCTATATAACTAAGCCCTCGGTTTAACGAACCGTATTCTCAAGCCCAGTAATAATAAAATGTACGAAAAGTATCCCGATATAACGAACTCTCGATATAACGAACCAATTTCCCCAGTCCTTTGGGGTTTCGTTAAATCGAGATTCCACTGTACCATGAATGAAAGAGATATGCACTGTTTGAATTGTACGTTAACACGATCTGTCTTCCATACTGTACGTAATGTTGTCAGCCGATGAAGTGAGTTATTTTAGGGATTTCGAACGAGTTAATACAATTTTTCTTGTTTGAAAGAAAGAAACTGTGTTAACTAGTGGCGCTGTCAAGTTCCTCATTCTCACTTATGATTCTGTCTCCCTCAGTTGAAGTGAACAACATCAGAAAGTCAAAAAAGCTGTCAAGTGACAATGGTGCGACAGAAAGCACTGTAAACCTTTCTTGGAGGACTTGAATGATATTGTTGCTGTAGTCAACATGGAATTACATACTGTACCATAAATTTATTGTGGGTTGTAAGAATTTACATTATATTGTATATAAAGGTGCTTTCACGTACCAGGATTTGATCTACAGATGTTAATTTGCTTATCTTTAGTTCTGACCATTTGCATGCCCAAACAACTATCTCTCATCTATACTGTATACTTACCTATATGACAAAGCAGTGTAGATTGTGATCACTTCCTCTTTTCTGTCATGATGGTAAACAAGGGCTCAGTTCTGCAGGGATGTGAGAACTTACTTGACCTTAAAGTCCAGATAATTGCTCCAAATTAGTCCTGTTTTGCAACTGGCTATTTATTTTTTGACATGGAAGTGTAAATTAAGGAATTGTCTGAAGCATAAAACATTTTTTCGTTCCCTCTACAAATTGAAACAAAAGAAATTGACCCAGCATTGTCTCATTTTTTAAAATTTCTTTCAGAGTATTTGTTTGTTTGTTTTAGTCTCATTTCTTGAGTATTTGTTTGTTTGTTTGTTTTTGTCTCATTTAGGTCCAAGCGTAAATACAGCACTGCCTTTCTTATGTTATAAACAGTCTGTAGAGCTAATTTGAAGCACATCTCTCTTGCACCAAAACTTTCAATAATTATTTATGAAACACAAAACACATAAGCACAAGTGAAAGTTGCCTTCTCTGCAAGAACTCAAAATTGTGCATCCAAAAGGAAGGAAATTTTTGCTTTGTGCTCACATACCTCACTTCACTATCTTCACGATGTAAAGGGAATGAACCATTGTTGAGAAACAACTAGTACAGGTGATTGCATTTACAAGCTATGTTGAGTTATTGGCTGTCCAGCTAAACAGGCTTTTGAATTCCAACAATACTGAGAAAACATCCTAACTTAGGAGTGATTCATAAAGATGGGCCCTTGCTTATTTAAACATGGACCAACTCAGACAGTTGCTTTTCAACCCTTATACATAGTTGTTTTAAAGCATTCAGGATAATCAAGTTCAACCAGAATAATTACAAGAAAGTCAGTCATGTTTGGGGGAAAAGGGGGCATAGAGTGTCTAGCACAACAAGACAAATTTATTCTAAGTATCAGGATTTTAGTAAGTTAACATTAAATTTATGTTGAAAATTAAAACTTTGTTTAACTACGTGAATCACTTTTCTTTTTTTAAGAAATGGTCACCAGGCCCCAGTTGTTCAAAAGTTGGATAGCGCTATCCACCGGATAAATCTCTACCAGTGGATAACGCAATAATATTGGTTTCCCTAACACTTATCCACTGGATAGTGATTTATCCGGTGGATAGCGCTATCCAACTTTTGAACAACTGGGGCCAGTAGTTTATTTATGAACCCAAAAAGTTTTAAACATGGCAATGTTTGGAGTGAACAACTTAAGAAAACTTGGCCATTTTTTCTAAGGTTTTCAAGTCAATGCTACTGTATGCATCAAGCATGTGCATTCTGGCACTGCCAGGACCCTTGACCATGGGATTGTTTACAGCCAATTCTGCCGCAATTCCAAAGATGCTCAGTGCATAAGCACAATTCTTCATTACTTGAGTGACATCTGTTGGATCTCCTAAGGAAACAAATGCTGTCAACACTGCCGTCAATGCACAGCCAGCTGCAGTTATTACTTTAAGAATTGGATCACCATTGGACACGGTGATCACCCTTGACCCATCTGTCACATAGTCCCGTTGCCCTGTCACCACGACAACACAGCGGCACTCCAAGGCTAGGGCTTTGGCTGGAGTTAGAGCATTATCAGAACTCTCAGAGCTGTCCACACCCTTTTGAGCCCCATCTGTGGAGAAAATGTGCCATACTTTTTTTACAATAAGAGTTTATAATATTATTTTAACATTGTTTTTTTGCAGCAGTGAAATTGGCTGTAATTTGATTAAAGCAAAGTGTGCTATGCTATTACCTTTAGTAAAAGTTTCTTTTTTTAATGCCAGACAGCTGTGACGACTCAAGATTTCTGTTACTGAAAACTTTCAACCTCTTCAACCTTACTCTGCCGCGGGTACCAGATGAATTTCCCGGATGCATGGTTATGTGCAAGCTTAGTGCTTACGTTTGCAATGCGAGCATCTCTGCTAATGTTTATCAACCTTTGGCTAGGGATTTTGGCGGACGATCTCTTCACAAAACTGCCTGACTATTCTGTGGAAGATCTGGCTACAAGATAAGTAACCAAGAGAGCCTCTGGGTACCAAGGAGCCCACTGATCACAAGTGTTGCAGTGGTATAAGAATATGTTGTCATAGATTCACTCTCATTATTGTCCTTCAGTGGTCACGCTTCCAGTGCCAGGACCCTGAACACTCCTCTTTAAGATGGAAGAGAAGCCTGGGGACAAGTCACAAGAAAAATCATTGGCTGGCACCTTTCATGATTACCAGTACTCTGTCTCTGAATAAACCAGGTTTTGGCCAAATGGAAAAATGGATGCAAGAATGTTTTTCAGCAGCTGTAGTATAAAATACAGCAGAAGTTCACTGGGTGACCACCTGCCGTAAATCATTACCTCTTTTAAGTGACCACTACCCTGGATACCAGAGGTTTTTTTCTCACTAGCATCAGCCAAAGGTGACACAACGAGCAGGTCACAATAGAGAACATAAGCTGCAACTGGAAACTGCACAAGAAAAGCCTCTGGCACCCAGGGGAAGTGACCACTTGTCAACCATCCAAAATTTCTTTGCATTAGATGTCTTAAAAGCAAACATCTCTCCTAGGCAATGACTTCTGACCACCTTCACCATACAGTTTAAATCAAATTAAATCAATTACCTGATGTTTGAAGATTCAATCCTGTGCAGATGTTCTTGGCAAGAGCCAAGATTTCAGAAGGATTTCCCCTGATCACCCTGGGCTTATGAGAAACAACCAAATCTGTTGCAGTTTTTGTCCGCAAGTTAGTTGCACCCGCTCCAACAGGATCTAGTATCCAGACCTTGCCCAATTCCTGAGCCTCTGCTGCAGCCTTGTACATGGATTTGATCCAATGAGTGGAGAGAGTTCCCATGTTGATCAGAAGTGCTGAGGCCAGTGATACAAACTCTTCCACTTCCTCTTCAGCTAAAAAATTAAAATTTCTATACCACTTTTTATTTTTGAATTACTTTTCATTTTCAGTTAATAGCTTTCAAACTAATGCCAGCTTGAAGATAATTTCCTAGGCTCAATCATTTGTAGCAAAGCTGCAATGGGAAGTTGTGGGAGACTTTTTTGCTGTCTCATTTTTCATGCCAGATACCACCCCGCCTCCCCCTCCTCCATTTAAACTCCATTAACAACTTCAAATTTTTTCTAGGGAAGTCACCAAACCCCTCCCCCGATCCCCACAGGGTACTGAGCTACCCGCCTGCTCCCAGCTTTCCCAAAAAAATTAAAGGACATTTCATATTATGTGCTATTTACTCTGCGATAAACAAAGCAAACTGGTACGTACACGTATTTTATCCACTTCACGGAATGTAAAACCCACCCACGATCGATCAATTGATCTTTCCTTAGCCCTTCATCACACTTTTGCAGTACACCGATTTTCTCCAATTACGATCTTTTGATCGAGCAAGGAGTTTCTGAAACCTTTCCAGGCCTTTCTTGGAAAGCTCCCTAAAATGTACATTCACAGGAGATACTGTTTGTCCATTTTCACCTGCCTAAACAAATCCTGCTGGGCTGTCAAGGGTTTACACCAAGAAATCCTTATCGATATAAAGACGGAAGCGAGCAACTCACCGTGAGCCATGGCAGGCGATGCTCCGATCGCTAGAAGTGTGTTAGCCATGATGTCCATGGATACATAGTTTGTGATACATTGAACGAGAGGACATTGAGATCGTAACTTCTGCACAGCTTGCCAGCAATCTGACGCGCTACACCGCACTGTATCACCGGAACTCGAACTTGGCTGTGATGGCTGAGACATGGCAGCTATTCAGTATTAATTTGTGATCAATGTTTAAAGGGTAACAGTACAAAAACAAGCAAATTTGCCGAAATGCTTCAGAAGACACGCGATGTATCCGTTAACCGGAAGAAGACGGACGATTTTATTTTTCACAGTGGGGAGTGGGGCTGGTCAAATACGAAAAAATGTTCTGCAGAAGAAATAAAAATCGTGCATAGCGGCACAAACCAAAGAAATTTATTGCAAGCTAGTGTAATAAAATTCATACAAACCTTTTATCCACGGATAAAATTCCTGCAGAAAGAAATGTCCAACTTCCACCCCCTCCCCCCCCCCCTCCCCGTTAATTATAGGGTCCATCGCTTTCGGAGAGAGGATGGGCAAGTCACGCAATCTTGATATTCTGGCGATCGTAGATAATGTTCACAATACAGAGGTATTACAAAGATGGGTTGAGATGAAAACAAGTAGGACAAGTAGGACAAGAAGAAAAGGGCAAATTTAGACATGAATTTACTATAATCAAAATTATGACGCGCTAAATTCGACAGCGATGATAAGCACGTTTTCGCTTTGACGTTCACAATCTTGGCATCACAGAACACAGGACGTCACACATAGGTGTCAACAAGGTGAGTTGAGCCCCGAAGTAAGAATATGCATGCACGCGCGCTGCACGAAAATTCGCCTTTACCAATCACCTTTGACATATGTTGCAGGTAATAAAGACAGTTTTTACACAAACCTTTGATACCTTTTGACACCAGTCAAAGGCCGTAGTTGATTTGGGTCAAATTTAATACACGCAAAGTTACTTTCAAATGTGCGTCAAAGGTACCTTTGGTGACCTTTGCTTCACGTCAAAGGCCTGGTATCTTGGTTGCGCGTCAAAGTCGTGTGAGATACACCTTTGATTCGCCTGTCAAAGATAGTAGTGCAACTCTGTTACACCTTTGATGCGAACCAAAGATGGTCAAACCCAAATTTTCGTGCAGTGGCGCGCGAGCAACCTCATCCAGTCGAGGTTTACAGAGGTATATTTTATATACCGTACCTGGTATATAAGTGGCGTAGTGCGGTGAGAAGAACTAAACGAGAGGGCATTGTTTCTCAGCGATATATTTGGATTTGGACAATTTTAGCACTACTTACGAAACATTGTATTCTATCTCCACAAAGTGGTATGATAAATTAGCGGTAAGGAGGACGAGACCGTATAAACTAGATATTAATTATCCCCGTGACATGAAGCCTTGACAACGGAGACATTCTTTGAGCTTGTCACGCATTCCTCCATTTGCGGGGCTACGTGACATGCATTGTTTGCATCAAAAATACGTCATATGCGCGCTTTACAACGCACGCGAGGATCGTTACGGGGAGAAAGTGATTTTTTTTTATCCCGTCTCAAATCGAGGCATGATTTTTAAGTATAAGTCCGATTATATATCTCTTCGGTGGATATGATTTTGCAACGACCAAGCTGGCAAAAGTTACGCGGCCAATCCCCCCCCCCCCCCGGGCAAAGTGGTTTTGCATGCCACAGGATAAACAGGTCTTGCCCCACGCAGGGCACTTCAATTTGTTCCAGGCCCAGGCATGTGTTTTTGGTACAAAACTTGCAGCGAATCTCTCTTTCGTAAGTAGGACCAGGTTTCCAGTCATTGTATTGTTGGAGGGAGACCAAAAGACAAACGTCATTTGCCAGAAATTAAGGTCACTTCAGGGGCAGCAGGGGCACCCAATGAGAAAATTGAAGCAACATACTTTTAAATAGCCGTGTCCTTTCTCAGTTTGTTTCAAGGCCTTTCAGAAGGGGCATTTGTGTGAGCTAACACAGGTTGGTCTGTTCGGATTCATGAGCTGAACATTTAAGTTGCAGAAAGCTCTTATTCCCCGAATTTCTCAGCTGCCGTTGGCTTTGCGAAAGTGCTAGCTGACCTTAAGTCGCGCTTTAAACGAGACAAAACAAATTAACTTTCCCACGTTGCTTAAGTTTGAGGTGACATTTTGCCGAAGAAAACTCTAGTTTTTCGTTGTAACTTAATCCAAATTTCTGGGGAGATCAGAAGGCCTTCCGGACAGATATTTAACAGAAACAATCCGTTGGGAGCCCCTGGTTACTTGCAACCCTACATTGATAATGTTTTGTTAATGTATTTATAAACTTCTAGCAATATGGAAAACCGACCTTCAAGTGCATGTAGTATCAGAGGAGGACGTCGTTACATTCCAAAACGACGGAGCCATTTGTTTGCGAGGTTTGTTTGATCAGAAATTGACCTCGAGGCAATAGAAACCAATAAAAGAACTCAACATGATATGAAAATTGAGAAGTTACAAGAGAAAAGTTATTATATTTTATTTTAAAAAAAATCGAATAAGTCTACGAATAAGCTTGTTAAAATATGGCTGCCTTTGAAATTGATATGACATGCCACGCCAAATTGCCAGATCTCTTTCAGGAAAAGTCCTAAAGTTTGGTGGCTTTTACTTGGACATTAAAAATCCTTTCCTTTCCTCTCTCTAAGTAAGGTGAAGGAACATAGCGATCACTTCCTTGATCATCCTGTGGAGTGCGGTGGATCCTCATTAGAACTTAGAATACGAAAAAAAGAAGAAGGACATAAAAAAAGGAAAAGTTTCCCTTAATTTCTTATGTTGCCCTCATTATGCCAAGAAAATCGCCAAGTGACATATTAGGCTCCGTAGGTTAATTTCCCTATCTACCTTAATTCTTAAATCTTGAAGTTTGGCATGTTCGAAGGTGAAACTTTCAACTTTCAACTTTCAACTTTATTTCACACTGTTTACAGCATTGACATTAACAATTATTTTTATAACACATTTACTATAAAAAAGCGTAAAAGAAAATCACAATCCGGCTGAGAAAGTACGTGCACAGAGGCCAAAGGAGCGGCAGCTTTCGAGCTCGCCACTGTCGTGTTAGCTGTAAAAAAGTAAAATCTCACGCGGTTTTGTTTTCAATTTAGCGTGTAGCACTTTACACTAACAATACCATAGTAAAAGACAGTGGATCTACTAAAGAAACTCCTTGGCACCAAGATCAGGCCTATTACGAGATCGAAGGACAACAGGTGAATACAGGCTAAAACTACGGGGTGGTTTTCCGTTGAATTTACGAAGTTATCGGCGGGTATTTGCTCCAGTTTTCTTTTAGTATGCATAAAAATCTGCTAGTCAATAATAAAGTCTTTACATAATTTGGTCATAAAAAACCACGTGACACTTAACGAACCAATTATAAGTAAACAGGAACCAACCATATCTTTGTCGCAAGAGTTTTCCCGCGCTTGGCATCGGTTATGTTATGCACGTACCTACGTCGAGTTCTGATTGTTTTTTTTTTGTTCATTAGTTTGGCAGCGTTGCTGTCATTGGTCGGAAGCACAAAGTAACTCTTTTGGTTTTGATTTCACACTTTAACTTGCAAAGGTGTGACCTGGGTCATTGTTTACTCTGTTAATGCCACTTTTGTGATTCCAGGTTTTGCAGAAAGATGGAGTTTCCGAATATCCCCTTTCCTACAAATGTATCGTAATTGCTAGTGTTATTTATCTGTTGTGCGTCCCCGCTGCTGACAAATTCCGAGTACAGTTCTGCTTACTTTGCAACAGAGCTTAAAGGCGCAGTCAGAGTGATCCCCGCTTGGCAAAATAGCGAAGTTTCACTTACCCGATTTCCATGGTAAATCACCAAATTCCGTCAAATGTACATTGTCTAACTGGAAAGATTCTACAGAGCAAATCAGAACAAATAGCTTGCCGATAAAGTACAGGATTGCAAGGTTGAAAATGAATTGGAGTTCGTAAAATCAGGAGCCATAATCGATTATGGCTCCTGGTAAAATTTGTTTTGTCGACAATATGATGATGTCCAGAAATGACAATAGCCATTTCGACGGACCTTTGAGATCCTAGGCAATTTTTTCCGTCTCTGATCAGACAAGCTCTTTGCCTTGCTCAGTGACCTTTAGAGGTTTTGACTTTTCCCTTTCAAAGAAATGAAGAAAAGATGATATATCAGTCTGGATACTATCCCTTTATCTCTTACCGCTTTGTCTCGTAACACATCAGGTACGTTCCGTCTGGCTTCCAGTGGGCCCAGTCTCCAAACATACCTGACTTCATGTGGTGAAAGGTTCGCATAAGTGACCTGGTTATTTGAAACCGGAGCGTTTCGATGGCGTGCCATTTGAAGTAAAACCGAGACACGAGAAAGAAATGCAACAGTTTCTGCCAACACCAGACGTTGATAGAAACAAGGATTATGAAGTTTTGTCCTGGAATATGGAGGTTAGTAATGGCACTCGAAAGTTGCGAGAGTAAATATATCTTATTAGACGGTTTAGCGTTTAGTGTGTAGTATCGTGGGATAATTTTTACGAGTCACGCCGTATTTTGGCACGATACTACACACTAAACCGTCTAATAAGGGATTTGTTATTCAACTTAGCTGGGAAAATGGGAAAGTGGTCCGTCTATAAACTGAGTTGCGTGACAAACTAACGTGACCTCTGAGCAGCGAGTGAGCGGGCCAGCGGGGTCAGGTTTCGCGCGCTTGATGTGAGGTTGTTATTGATTGGTCAAAAACGAAAACTTGTCAAACCTGTCAGTCGAGCATTTTATATCAAACTTGCAAGAAAAACAAAGATGGAATAAGGCAAAACTGAATTATTTAATTATTTTCGGGTTTACAATTAGATTAAAAACAGTCTCGGTCACCGAGTAAAACTACAAAAAGAAAGAACTCAACAGAACCCTCAACAGAACTCGAAACAATCCAAACGGACTTTAAGCTCAGTCATCTTCGTCCGAATCAATAACCACGCGTCTTCGTTTTGGAAGAGGTAGCGGTGGGGATTGCTGAGCGAAAACAATAGTGCAGTTGTTGAAGACGCAGTCCGTTGAGTTTCCTGACTTTGTCAAAGAAATGAGATAAAAGATTGTTAAGTTCCTCGGCGGCAATTTCTTCAATGGCCTTTGTTTCTTTAACGGACTCGCACATCGTTTCCATACATTGAGGTCAGTGTTGGTCTTTTTTGTTGTATTCACGTTTCGATTTTCTTCATTAAATAAAGAAATTTCACTGTCGTCTAGGTATTGCTTGTCTCTGGGAACTCGTTCTTGTTAAGAACCTCAAAATTTGGTAAGCATTCATTGTTTCGCTTCCAAGAAATTAGCGTTTTCGGCCATTTTTTTCCTCGTTCACCACGTAAGCCTAATGCCTGACGTGACATTTGTGGAAAACCTGTCAAACTGGTCTTCTGGAGTACAAATACCGTGGGATATTTGTACTCGTTTTGGGTGTTATTTGTACTCTACTGAATGCAGTTGAATAATAAAGAGGAGTATTTACTGTCTATACAGCTGCGGGTTGGGTTAGAGGCGGGGGATGGTTCGGGTGTGGTGTAAGGTTCTCATAGATTGATGTCAGTGAGAAATGTCTAATGGACCACAAATATGTAAAGAAAAGGTCGCCAGAAAAATCACAAAAATCTATGAAACTTCCACCCAAAAATCTACCAAACTTTAAAAGAAAGGTTTTGCCCGCATTGTGCACTATATGGCACTTAACATACAGTAGAACCTTGAGTTAACGAACCTCTATATAACTAAGCCCTCGGTTTAACGAACCGTATTCTCAAGCCCAGTAATAATAAAATGTACGAAAAGTATCCCGATATAACGAACTCTCGATATAACGAACCAATTTCCCCAGTCCTTTGGGGTTTCGTTAAATCGAGATTCCACTGTACCATGAATGAAAGAGATATGCACTGTTTGAATTGTACGTTAACACGATCTGTCTTCCATACTGTACGTAATGTTGTCAGCCGATGAAGTGAGTTATTTTAGGGATTTCGAACGAGTTAATACAATTTTTCTTGTTTGAAAGAAAGAAACTGTGTTAACTAGTGGCGCTGTCAAGTTCCTCATTCTCACTTATGATTCTGTCTCCCTCAGTTGAAGTGAACAACATCAGAAAGTCAAAAAAGCTGTCAAGTGACAATGGTGCGACAGAAAGCACTGTAAACCTTTCTTGGAGGACTTGAATGATATTGTTGCTGTAGTCAACATGGAATTACATACTGTACCATAAATTTATTGTGGGTTGTAAGAATTTACATTATATTGTATATAAAGGTGCTTTCACGTACCAGGATTTGATCTACAGATGTTAATTTGCTTATCTTTAGTTATGACCATTTGCATGCCCAAACAACTATCTCTCATCTATACTGTATACTTACCTATATGACAAAGCAGTGTAGATTGTGATCACTTCCTCTTTTCTGTCATGATGGTAAACAAGGGCTCAGTTCTGCAGGGATGTGAGAACTTACTTGACCTTAAAGTCCAGATAATTGCTCCAAATTAGTCCTGTTTTGCAACTGGCTATTTATTTTTTGACATAGAAGTGTAAATTAAGGAATTGTCTGAAGCATAAAACATTTTTTCGTTCCCTCTACAAATTGAAACAAAAGAAATTGACCCAGCATTGTCTCATTTTTTAAAATTTCTTTCAGAGTATTTGTTTGTTTGTTTTAGTCTCATTTCTTGAGTATTTGTTTGTTTGTTTGTTTTTGTCTCATTTAGGTCCAAGCGTAAATACAGCACTGCCTTTCTTATGTTATAAACAGTCTGTAGAGCTAATTTGAAGCACATCTCTCTTGCACCAAAACTTTCAATAATTATTTATGAAACACAAAACACATAAGCACAAGTGAAAGTTGCCTTCTCTGCAAGAACTCAAAATTGTGCATCCAAAAGGAAGGAAATTTTTGCTTTGTGCTCACATACCTCACTTCACTATCTTCACGATGTAAAGGGAATGAACCATTGTTGAGAAACAACTAGTACAGGTGATTGCATTTACAAGCTATGTTGAGTTATTGGCTGTCCAGCTAAACAGGCTTTTGAATTCCAACAATACTGAGAAAACATCCTAACTTAGGAGTGATTCATAAAGATGGGCCCTTGCTTATTTAAACATGGACCAACTCAGACAGTTGCTTTTCAACCCTTATACATAGTTGTTTTAAAGCATTCAGGATAATCAAGTTCAACCAGAATAATTACAAGAAAGTCAGTCATGTTTGGGGGAAAAGGGGGCATAGAGTGTCTAGCACAACAAGACAAATTTATTCTAAGTATCAGGATTTTAGTAAGTTAACATTAAATTTATGTTGAAAATTAAAACTTTGTTTAACTACGTGAATCACTTTTCTTTTTTTAAGAAATGGTCACCAGGCCCCAGTTGTTCAAAAGTTGGATAGCGCTATCCACCGGATAAATCTCTACCAGTGGATAACGCAATAATATTGGTTTCCCTAACACTTATCCACTGGATAGTGATTTATCCGGTGGATAGCGCTATCCAACTTTTGAACAACTGGGGCCAGTAGTTTATTTATGAACCCAAAAAGTTTTAAACATGGCAATGTTTGGAGTGAACAACTTAAGAAAACTTGGCCATTTTTTCTAAGGTTTTCAAGTCAATGCTACTGTATGCATCAAGCATGTGCATTCTGGCACTGCCAGGACCCTTGACCATGGGATTGTTTACAGCCAATTCTGCCGCAATTCCAAAGATGCTCAGTGCATAAGCACAATTCTTCATTACTTGAGTGACATCTGTTGGATCTCCTAAGGAAACAAATGCTGTCAACACTGCCGTCAATGCACAGCCAGCTGCAGTTATTACTTTAAGAATTGGATCACCATTGGACACGGTGATCACCCTTGACCCATCTGTCACATAGTCCCGTTGCCCTGTCACCACGACAACACAGCGGCACTCCAAGGCTAGGGCTTTGGCTGGAGTTAGAGCATTATCAGAACTCTCAGAGCTGTCCACACCCTTTTGAGCCCCATCTGTGGAGAAAATGTGCCATACTTTTTTTACAATAAGAGTTTATAATATTATTTTAACATTGTTTTTTTGCAGCAGTGAAATTGGCTGTAATTTGATTAAAGCAAAGTGTGCTATGCTATTACTTTTAGTAAAAGTTTCTTTTTTTAATGCCAGACAGCTGTGACGACTCAAGATTTCTGTTACTGAAAACTTTCAACCTCTTCAACCTTACTCTGCCGCGGGTACCAGATGAATTTCCCGGATGCATGGTTATGTGCAAGCTTAGTGCTTACGTTTGCAATGCGAGCATCTCTGCTAATGTTTATCAACCTTTGGCTAGGGATTTTGGCGGACGATCTCTTCACAAAACTGCCTGACTATTCTGTGGAAGATCTGGCTACAAGATAAGTAACCAAGAGAGCCTCTGGGTACCAAGGAGCCCACTGATCACAAGTGTTGCAGTGGTATAAGAATATGTTGTCATAGATTCACTCTCATTATTGTCCTTCAGTGGTCACGCTTCCAGTGCCAGGACCCTGAACACTCCTCTTTAAGATGGAAGAGAAGCCTGGGGACAAGTCACAAGAAAAATCATTGGCTGGCACCTTTCATGATTACCAGTACTCTGTCTCTGAATAAACCAGGTTTTGGCCAAATGGAAAAATGGATGCAAGAATGTTTTTCAGCAGCTGTAGTATAAAATACAGCAGAAGTTCACTGGGTGACCACCTCCCGTAAATCATTACCTCTTTTAAGTGACCACTACCCTGGATACCAGAGGTTTTTTTCTCACTAGCATCAGCCAAAGGTGACACAACGAGCAGGTCACAATAGAGAACATAAGCTGCAACTGGAAACTGCACAAGAAAAGCCTCTGGCACCCAGGGGAAGTGACCACTTGTCAACCATCCAAAATTTCTTTGCATTAGATGTCTTAAAAGCAAACATCTCTCCTAGGCAATGACTTCTGACCACCTTCACCATACAGTTTAAATCAAATTAAATCAATTACCTGATGTTTGAAGATTCAATCCTGTGCAGATGTTCTTGGCAAGAGCCAAGATTTCAGAAGGATTTCCCCTGATCACCCTGGGCTTATGAGAAACAACCAAATCTGTT
The DNA here is from genome assembly GCA_964017195.1 of Siderastrea radians. Lineage (NCBI taxonomy): Eukaryota > Metazoa > Cnidaria > Anthozoa > Scleractinia > Rhizangiidae > Siderastrea > Siderastrea radians. The sequence continues at coordinate 37,288,298 of OZ024892.1, forward strand.
GCAGTTTTTGTCCGCAAGTTAGTTGCACCCGCTCCAACAGGATCTAGTATCCAGACCTTGCCCAATTCCTGAGCCTCTGCTGCAGCCTTGTACATGGATTTGATCCAATGAGTGGAGAGAGTTCCCATGTTGATCAGAAGTGCTGAGGCCAGTGATACAAACTCTTCCACTTCCTCTTCAGCTAAAAAATTAAAATTTCTATACCACTTTTTATTTTTGAATTACTTTTCATTTTCAGTTAATAGCTTTCAAACTAATGCCAGCTTGAAGATAATTTCCTAGGCTCAATCATTTGTAGCAAAGCTGCAATGGGAAGTTGTGGGAGACTTTTTTGCTGTCTCATTTTTCATGCCAGATACCACCCCGCCTCCCCCTCCTCCATTTAAACTCCATTAACAACTTCAAATTTTTTCTAGGGAAGTCACCAAACCCCTCCCCCGATCCCCACAGGGTACTGAGCTACCCGCCTGCTCCCAGCTTTCCCAAAAAAATTAAAGGACATTTCATATTATGTGCTATTTACTCTGCGATAAACAAAGCAAACTGGTACGTACACGTATTTTATCCACTTCACGGAATGTAAAACCCACCCACGATCGATCAATTGATCTTTCCTTAGCCCTTCATCACACTTTTGCAGTACACCGATTTTCTCCAATTACGATCTTTTGATCGAGCAAGGAGTTTCTGAAACCTTTCCAGGCCTTTCTTGGAAAGCTCCCTAAAATGTACATTCACAGGAGATACTGTTTGTCCATTTTCACCTGCCTAAACAAATCCTGCTGGGCTGTCAAGGGTTTACACCAAGAAATCCTTATCGATATAAAGACGGAAGCGAGCAACTCACCGTGAGCCATGGCAGGCGATGCTCCGATCGCTAGAAGTGTGTTAGCCATGATGTCCATGGATACATAGTTTGTGATACATTGAACGAGAGGACATTGAGATCGTAACTTCTGCACAGCTTGCCAGCAATCTGACGCGCTACACCGCACTGTATCACCGGAACTCGAACTTGGCTGTGATGGCTGAGACATGGCAGCTATTCAGTATTAATTTGTGATCAATGTTTAAAGGGTAACAGTACAAAAACAAGCAAATTTGCCGAAATGCTTCAGAAGACACGCGATGTATCCGTTAACCGGAAGAAGACGGACGATTTTATTTTTCACAGTGGGGAGTGGGGCTGGTCAAATACGAAAAAATGTTCTGCAGAAGAAATAAAAATCGTGCATAGCGGCACAAACCAAAGAAATTTATTGCAAGCTAGTGTAATAAAATTCATACAAACCTTTTATCCACGGATAAAATTCCTGCAGAAAGAAATGTCCAACTTCCACCCCCTCCCCCCCCCCCCTCCCCGTTAATTATAGGGTCCATCGCTTTCGGAGAGAGGATGGGCAAGTCACGCAATCTTGATATTCTGGCGATCGTAGATAATGTTCACAATACAGAGGTATTACAAAGATGGGTTGAGATGAAAACAAGTAGGACAAGTAGGACAAGAAGAAAAGGGCAAATTTAGACATGAATTTACTATAATCAAAATTATGACGCGCTAAATTCGACAGCGATGATAAGCACGTTTTCGCTTTGACGTTCACAATCTTGGCATCACAGAACACAGGACGTCACACATAGGTGTCAACAAGGTGAGTTGAGCCCCGAAGTAAGAATATGCATGCACGCGCGCTGCACGAAAATTCGCCTTTACCAATCACCTTTGACATATGTTGCAGGTAATAAAGACAGTTTTTACACAAACCTTTGACACCTTTTGACACCAGTCAAAGGCCGTAGTTGATTTGGGTCAAATTTAATACACGCAAAGTTACTTTCAAATGTGCGTCAAAGGTACCTTTGGTGACCTTTGCTTCACGTCAAAGGCCTGGTATCTTGGTTGCGCGTCAAAGTCGTGTGAGATACACCTTTGATTCGCCTGTCAAAGATAGTAGTGCAACTCTGTTACACCTTTGATGCGAACCAAAGATGGTCAAACCCAAATTTTCGTGCAGTGGCGCGCGAGCAACCTCATCCAGTCGAGGTTTACATAGGTATATTTTATATACCGTACCTGGTATATAAGTGGCGTAGTGCGGTGAGAAGAACTAAACGAGAGGGCATTGTTTCTCAGCGATATATTTGGATTTGGACAATTTTAGCACTACTTACGAAACATTGTATTCTATCTCCACAAAGTGGTATGATAAATTAGCGGTAAGGAGGACGAGACCGTATAAACTAGATATTAATTATCCCCGTGACATGAAGCCTTGACAACGGAGACATTCTTTGAGCTTGTCACGCATTCCTCCATTTGCGGGGCTACGTGACATGCATTGTTTGCATCAAAAATACGTCATATGCGCGCTTTACAACGCACGCGAGGATCGTTACGGGGAGAAAGTGATTTTTTTTTTATCCCGTCTCAAATCGAGGCATGATTTTTAAGTATAAGTCCGATTATATATCTCTTCGGTGGATATGATTTTGCAACGACCAAGCTGGCAAAAGTTACGCGGCCAATTCTCCCCCCCCCCCCCCCCGGCAAAGTGGTTTTGCATGCCACAGGATAAACAGGTCTTGCCCCACGCAGGGCACTTCAATTTGTTCCAGGCCCAGGCATGTGTTTTTGGTACAAAACTTGCAGCGAATCTCTCTTTCGTAAGTAGGACCAGGTTTCCAGTCATTGTATTGTTGGAGGGAGACCAAAAGACAAACGTCATTTGCCAGAAATTAAGGTCACTTCAGGGGCAGCAGGGGCACCCAATGAGAAAATTGAAGCAACATACTTTTAAATAGCCGTGTCCTTTCTCAGTTTGTTTCAAGGTCTTTCAGAAGGGGCATTTGTGTGAGCTAACACAGGTTGGTCTGTTCGGATTCATGAGCTGAACATTTAAGTTGCAGAAAGCTCTTATTCCCCGAATTTCTCAGCTGCCGTTGGCTTTGCGAAAGTGCTAGCTGACCTTAAGTCGCGCTCTAAACGAGACAAAACAAATTAACTTTCCCACGTTGCTTAAGTTTGAGGTGACATTTTGCCGAAGAAAACTCTAGTTTTTCGTTGTAACTTAATCCAAATTTCTGGGGAGATCAGAAGGCCTTCCGGACAGATATTTAACAGAAACAATCCGTTGGGAGCCCCTGGTTACTTGCAACCCTACATTGGTAATGTTTTGTTAATGTATTTATAAACTTCTAGCAATATGGAAAACCGACCTTCAAGTGCATGTAGTATCAGAGGAGGACGTCGTTACATTCCAAAACGACGGAGCCATTTGTTTGCGAGGTGTGTTTGATCAGAAATTGACCTCGAGGCAATAGAAACCAATAAAAGAACTCAACATGATATGAAAATTGAGAAGTTACAAGAGAAAAGTTATTATATTTTATTTTAAAAAAAATCGAATAAGTCTACGAATAAGCTTGTTAAAATATGGCTGCCTTTGAAATTGATATGACATGCCACGCCAAATTGCCAGATCTCTTTCAGGAAAAGTCCTAAAGTTTGGTGGCTTTTACTTGGACATTAAAAATCCTTTCCTTTCCTCTCTCTAAGTAAGGTGAAGGAACATAGCGATCACTTCCTTGATCATCCTGTGGAGTGCGGTGGATCCTCATTAGAACTTAGAATACGAAAAAAAGAAGAAGGACATAAAAAAAGGAAAAGTTTCCCTTAATTTCTTATGTTGCCCTCATTATGCCAAGAAAATCGCCTAGTGACATATTAGGCCCCGTAGGTTAATTTCCCTATCTACCTTAATTCTTAAATCTTGTAGTTTGGCATGTTCGAAGGTGAAACTTTCAACTTTCAACTTTCAACTTTATTTCACACTGTTTACAGCATTGACATTAACAATTATTTTTATAACACATTTACTATAAAGAAGCGTAAAAGAAAATCACAATCTGAGAAAGTACGTGCACAGAGGCCAAAGGAGCGGCAGCTTTCGAGCTCGCCACTGTCGTGTTAGCTGTAAAAAAAGTAAAATCTCACGCGGTTTTGTTTTCAATTTAGCGTGTAGCACTTTACGCTAACCATACCATAGTAAAAGACAGTGGATCTACTAAAGAAACTCCTTGGCACCAAGATCAGGCCTATTACGAGATCGAAGGACAACAGGTGAATACAGGCTAAAACTACGGGGTGGTTTTCCGTTGAATTTACGAAGTTATCGGCGGGTATTTGCTCCAGTTTTCTTTTAGTATGCATAAAAATCTGCTAGTCAATAATAAAGTCTTTACATAATTTGGTCATAAAAAACCACGTGACACTTAACGAACCAATTATAAGTAAACAGGAACCAACCATATCTTTGTCGCAAGAGTTTTCCCGCGCTTGGCATCGGTTATGTTATGCACGTACCTACGTCGAGTTCTGATTGTTTTTTTTTTTGTTCATTAGTTTGGCAGCGTTGCTGTGATTGGTCGGAAGCACAAAGTAACTCTTTTGGTTTTGATTTCACACTTTAACTTGCAAAGGTGTGACCTGGGTCATTGTTTACTCTGTTAATGCCACTTTTGTGATTCCAGGTTTTGCAGAAAGATGGAGTTTCCGAATATCCCCTTTCCTACAAATGTATCGTAATTGCTAGTGTTATTTATCTGTTGCGCGCCCCCGCTGCTGACAAATTCCGAGTACAGTTCTGCTTACTTTGCAACGGAGCTTAAAGGCGCAGTCAGAGTGACCTCCGCTTGCCGGGCAAAATAGCGAAGTTTCACTTACCCGATTTCCATGGTAAATCACCAAATTCCGTCAAATGTACATTGTATAACTGGAAAGATTCTACAGAGCAAATCAGAACAAATAGCTTGCCGATAAAGTACAGGATTGCAAGGTTGAAAATGAATTGGAGTTCGTAAAATCAGGAGCCATAATCGATTATGGCTCCTGGTAAAATTTGATTTCTTGACAATATGATGATGTCCAGAAATGACAATAGCCATTTCGACGGATCTTTGAGATTCTAGGCAATTTTTTCCGTCTCTGATCAGACAAGCTCTTTGCCTTGCTCAGTGACCTTTAGAGGTTTTGACTTTTCCCTTTCAAAGAAATGAAGAAAAGATGATATATCAGTCTGGATACTATCCCTTTATCTCCTACCGCTTTGTCTCGTAACACATCAGGTACGTTCCGTCTGGCTTCCAGTGGGCCCAGTCTCCAAACATACCTGACTTCATGTGGTGAAAGGTTCGCATAAGTGACCTGGTTATTTGAAACCGGAGCGTTTCGATGGCGTGCCATTTGAAGTAAAACCGAGACACGAGAAAGAATCGCAACAGTTTCTGCCAACACCAGACGTTGATAGAAACAAGGATTATGAAGTTTTGTCCTGGAATATGGAGGTTAGTAATGGCATTCAAAAGCGGCGAGAGTAAATATATCTTATTAGACGGTTTAGCGTTTAGTGTGTAGTATCGTGGGATAATTTTCACGAGTCACGCCGTATTTTGGCGAGCCCGTAGGGCGAGTCAAAATACAAGAGACGGGTAAAAATGTTCCACGATTCTACACACTAAACCGTCTAATAAGGGATTTATTATTCAACTTAGCTGGGAAAATGGGAAAGTGGTCCGTCTATAAACTGCCTGAGTTGCGTGACAAACTAACGTGACCTCTGAGCAGCGAGTGAGCGGGCCAGCGGGGTCAGGTTTCGCGCGCTTGATGTGAGGTTGTTGTTGATTGGTCAAAAACGAAAACTTGTCAAACCTGTCAGTCGAGCATTTTATATCAAACTTGCAAGAAAAACAAAGATGGAATAAGGCAAAACTGAATTTCTTAATTATTTTCGGGTTTACAATTAGATTAACAACAGTCTCGGTCACCGAGTAAAACTACAAAAAGAAAGAACTCAACAGAACCCTCAACAGAACTCGAAACAATCCAAACGGACTTTAAGCTCAGTCATCTTCGTCCGAATCAATAACCACGCGTCTTCGTTTTGGAAGAGGTAGCGGTGGGGATTGCTGAGCGAAAACAATATTGCAGTTGTTGAAGACACAGTCCGTTGAGTTTCCTGACTTTGTCAAAGAAATGAGATAAAAGATTGTTAAGTTCCTCGGCGGCAATTTCTTCAATGGCCTTTGTTTCTTTAACGGACTCGCACATCGTTTCCATACATTGAGGTCAGTGTTGGTCTTTTTTGTTGTATTCACGTTTCGATTTTCTTCAATAAATAAAGTAATTTCACTGTCGTCTAGGTCATTGCTTGTCTCTAGGAACTCGTTCTTGTAAAAAAACCTTAAAATTTGGTAAGCATTCATTGTTTCGCTTCCAAAAAATTGGCGTTTTCGGCCACTGATTTTTTCATCGTTCACCACGTAAGACTATTGCCTGACGTGACATTTGTAGAAAACTGTCAAACTGGCCATGGTCTTCTGGCCCCAGTTGTTCAAAAGTTGGATAGCGCTATCCACCGGATAAATCTCTATCCATTGGATAACGCAATTGGTTTCCCTAACACTTATCCACTGGATAGTGAGTTATCCGATGGATAGCGCTATCCAAGTTTTGAACAAGTGGGGCCTGGAGTACAAATACCTACGGGCTCGCCAAAATACGGCATGACATAAAAATATCCCACGATACTGCACACTAAACCCTCTAATAAGATATATGTATTTACTGTCTATACAGCTGCGGGTTGGGTTAGAGGCGGGCGATGGTTTGGGTGTGGTGTAAGGTTCTCATAGATTGATGTCAGTGAGAAATGTCTAATGGACCACAAATATGTAAAGAAAGGGTGGCCAGAAAAATCACAAAAATCTATGAAACTTCCACCCAAAAATCTACCAAGCTTTAAAAGAAAGGTTTTGCCGGCATTGTGCACTATACGGCACTTCATTTACAGTGGAGCCTTGATTTTTAACGAACCTCTGTATAACTAGGCCCTCGGTTTAACGAACCGTATTCTCAAGCCCAGTAATAGTAAAATGTATGAAAAGTAGCCCGATATAACGAACTCTCGAAATAATGAAACAATTTCCCCAGTCCTTTGGCGTTTCGTTAAACAAAGTCGAGATTCCACTGTACCATGAATGAAAGGAGATATGCACTGTTTGAATTGTATGTTAACACGATCCGTCCTCCATACTGTAGCCGTAATGTTGTCAGCCGATAAATTGAGTTATTTTAGGGATTTCGAACGAGTTAATAGAATTTTTCTGGTTTGTTTTAGCCTGGAGACTGTATCGTAGTTCACATGAAAACGGTTCACGGTTCCCATGGCAACAACCTCCCTGCACCACGGAGGGCAATCTCTACAAGGTGGCTGGGAGATGATGCTGTTAATGGGAGAGAGACCGTGGCTGAACCTACCGCCAAGCCGTGAAATGATCAACCTACAGCCAGAAGACAAACTTGTAGACTCTGGCGTCTTTCCTTTTGTTTGGACCTGCAAAGAAGCTTAGATCCTTTTACTGCGCTTTTCAATGACACACGAACTATGAAGTTAAAATCCCGACCAAACGATTGCGTTTCTCACTGAATTTATTCACAGAAACGACGTCAACCAAGTCAAGCAAAAGAATCCGAAAGAAAAAGAAAAGAAATGGACAAATGGATCGAAATTCCACAATAGCAGCCCACAATTATGAACTTTTGAAGCCACTGTTATAAACTTTTTTTCTCTTGAGATAAGTTAAGGTTGTGTTAAACGCAACATGTTGGTTGAGTCTTAAACTTCAGAATTCGCGTGTTGGTGAAATGCACATAAACTACGGTCATGGTTGCAAATGCCTGAATGATGAAATTAATCAGTTAGTAATAATGCATTTGAAATGTTTTCTTGAAAGAGAAGAGCTGTTTTTATGCACCCCATTGCAAATTAAGGTTGGGGTATGTCATGAGCAGGGGGGGGGGGGGGGAGAGGAGGACATGGCGGGAAAGACAGGGGTCCGAACCCCTCCTTAGATTCTCCATCCACTGTGTCCATCCCTAAATGTTCTAGGCATTGCACGTACGTAATGTAACAAGCAGCAAATCGAGCAATTTTGGACACATTGTCGGAATTTAACATGTATCCAGCCAGGCAAAAAAAAGTAAGTTAAGTCAAATAAGAAAGAAAATATCTGAATTTTCCACGAAAATGAAAAAACGGCAATCAAAAATTTTCTGAAGGTGACCGGCGATTTCACCTTTTTACTCCTATGCACTCGATATCAAATGAATTTCTACACTGGTGCGACTGGTATTTAGCAAAATCTACCCGCTCCTTAGACAGTTTTCCCAAAGAAATTACCCCTTGCTGGCCCACTTTTGCAGAGATATGGTGCCTCCTCTAAATCATTCTATTGGCAATCTGCGGCGCCCTCTGAATTTATTCCAGTTTATTTCAGTTAAGTCAAGCAGAAGTCTCAAAGAAAAGAAAGACAAATGGACAAACGGATCGAAATTCCACAATACAAGCCTACAATCGTGACCTTTTAAACCCACTACACTAAACTGTATTGTTTCTTGAGACAAATGAAGGTTGTCTTAAACGCAACGTGTTGGTTGAGTCTTTAACTTCAGAGTCTGCGTGTCAATATTTGGAAATCAGGCGATTGTTCCAGAGAGCGTGATTACTCGCTCCTGAATGGTTAGCTGGAAAACTACGCCGGCCATTTCTGCACTCAGTTGACTTAAAAGCTTTAAGTCCCTTGCAGACAAGTAAATTTTCCCTGACAAACAATTTACCATTGCCTATATACCGGCAGTGGAGCAGCAAGCGTTCAAGTATTCAAAAATAAATGGCTGTTTTGTTAAATAACACACGTTTAATGATGGCATGTGGCTTGGTAACAGTAGTTTCAGTTGCGACTTGTAGCTGAAAGTGGGTGCAGAAAAATGTTTTCTCTTTCATCAAGGAACTAAAAGCCATGTAAAAATTTTTGATCAATCCTATTCTTGCGGGTGTAGCCCTTTTTTTGAAGACGAAAAACACAGAAAACGGCTACTCCCTTACAGTCAGTGACGTCAGTGTTTATCGAGTGAACAGGGTGAGAGTGCTTGTGGACTATTTTTTCAATAAAAAGAACTGCTAAAGGCAGACATCAAAGCACCTCTTACAGCCTCGCCCGGCCATCATGAGAGAACACCCACCAACCCATCCATCATCAACAAACACTCCTCCTCACAGCCAGAACAAAAGAAAAAAATCGTCGGACGCGTTCACGTAAAAGAACTAACATCTCAAACCCGCAACCTGAAGACACCGTTATTAATCTCTCTAATGTCTAGCTTTCAGACGCTGAAATTAAACTTCTCTCTCGAGGATTAACCTTCGTTCCCACACCACAACGAATTAACTGGTCGGAGCTACAGGCTGACATCAACGACTTTGCTAGACGTTTACGCCTTAGAGAATTTTTTGACAATGACGGAATCACAACAACTGACTCTACTGACCACCCTTTCAAATGTAAAGGGTCGTGGACTCCACCTTGTGGAAGAGAAGTGGCTCTTGACGCATTTATTAACGCTATTCAGCAAGATCTTATGTTTTCAAAACCAACCCGCATCTGCGGCAATCTTCCGAAACCAGAGCGGAGAGCTATTGAACAATTACAGAAACGTGTAGATATAGTTATCAAACCTGCAGATAAAGGATCTGGTACAGTCATCATGGATCGTGATTGGTACATCAACGAATGCCTTAGACAGTTGAATGACAACAAATACTACGAAAAACAAACTAAAGACCTTACAAACAGAATACAAGACAGAATTAAAGAATACACCACTCGCCTGTTTAATGAAAACTGATTGATGAAAATACCTACAAATACCTCACTTCCAATCCCAATCCTCGAGTTGGCCGTTTCTATATCCTTCCGAAAATTCACAAACAAGGAAATCCTGGCCGCCCTATCCAATGGACACCCTACTGAACGCTTTTCTCAATTTGTTGCTTACCACCTCAAACCTCTAGTACAGACACTGCCATCCTACATCAAAGACACGACCCACTTTCTCCTCAAGCTCCAGGAACCTGGAACTTTACCCAGCAATGCTATTCTTGTCACACTTGATGCTTCTTCATTGTACACAAATATACCGCATAAAGAAGGTATCGAAGCTTGCCGCCATTTTCTCAACACTCGTTCACACAAATCGCTCCCCACTGAAAGAATCTGCGACCTCATCAGAATGATACTTGGGATGAACAACTTCTCTTTTAATGACCAACACTTTCTGCAAATTCATGGGACCACTATGGGGACACGAATGGCACCGTCGTATGCAAACGTATTCATGAAAACTGGAAAAAGTAGCACTTAAAAATGCCCCTTTCAAACCTTATGTCTGGTGGAGATTTATTGATGACATTTTTATGGTGTGGACAGAAGGAGAGGATAATTTTAAAACTTTCTTACATTATTTAAATTCTATTCATCCAACTACCTAGTTCATCCATGAATACTCAAATTCTTTACACCAGACTCTCCCTTTCCTAGATGTACAAGTTCATCTCAACAATAAACAAATTCAGACGGATCTCCATACGAAACCCACAGACAAACATCAACACTTTCTAAAGACTTCCTGCCATCCTGCTCACACAAAACGCACCTTTCCGTTCAGCCTTGCCTTACGCTTACGTCGCAAGGCCAACTCAAGCACACTTTTTCCGCCACCAAAGAAGAACGACATATCACTGACTGCCTAAGTTGTAAATCTAAAAAATTAATATACCTTTATATTGAGTGCAAGAAATGCGCTAAACAATACATCGGAGAAACAAAGCGCCAACTTAATGAACGCTTTGGTGAACATCGCCGCTCACTCCTATTTCAGAACATTTTAACCAACCTGGCCACTCCATCAACGACGTCCTCGTTGTACCGCTTGAACGTATCCGCAACAACCGTGACTCTGTTAGAAAAGCACGCGAGGCCCACCTTATTGATAAAGCCATGACACTTGAACCTCGCGGTATAAATAGACGCGATCAACTTAATTAGTTACTTTTCAATTTTTCGTAGCCTATCATTTTCTGTTATGCTGTATTTCAAACCCATATATGTAACGGTCATCTTGTAGTTGTATTCACTTTTCTTTTTTTTAGCCCCCTAAGAAGGTTTGTTTTGCAAGCAGAAATATCGGGCAAATATATAACTTTATTTCATTTCTGACTTCATTTTAATTTCTCAATCTTTTCGCCGTAAGGATCAGTTTACTATTTTTTTTATTTTTTCAATTCTTGCTTGCTTTAAAATTTATTGGTTTCTTTTCTTATAAAGCTAATTCAAATCACAAACTCACAAACGGAACATTAAGGATTTTGCTGTTTCAGTTTGCTTTTTTTCTGCGCCGTTAATTCAGTTGTCAGAGCTCACTGATTGCATACTGAGTTCGAAAACTGATTGTTCACGTTTGGTAGATCGTTGTAAACTCGGGTATATTAAAAAGTTTAAATGAATTTTTGCAAATATACAGACAAATTGTGTAAATAAATTTCAAGTTGATCGTGTGAAGGGGCTTCACCTTTTATTCACAATCGAGAACCGTCGAACTCACACCTTTTGTCCTCATTAATTTCGATCGATTGAGGGTAACAATCGATATTATCATCGATTATCGACTAATGGAGTAAAGACGTCTAGGATATATCTTCTCAAACAAATCACTAAATAACTTAGGTCTAGAAAACTGCGAAACAAAGTCGCCAAAATCTACGCTAGTTAATACGGCGTCACTAAACCTCCGCCACGCTTATTGTCTTCTTTGTTTAAACTTTCTAAATTCTTAATGATTTTGAGAACAGTATTTCCTCTGAAAACCGAGAAGAAGAGACTCCTAGCGGTGTTAACGAGCGAAATTGGAGTCTCGCGCTTGCTAATCCGCCACCTCTCTCCCCTTTTAGCGTCTGCTCCGCAGGCTATTGAATATTTTGAAATGCTTTGCAACCTTGATTGGTCATTAAACTTTCGAGTTTGTGTCAAAGCAAAACAACCGATCCCTGACCTCTACCAGTTTCGGGCTCCGTCCACATGCATCCGTTTCCGCTTGAAAACGCAACTTTTTTTTTACGGATTGGCCTTCCGTCCACAGTATCCGGTGAAAACGGTGACCGAAAACGCAACCTTTCAAAAACACTCTCCAGAGTGGACATTTTTGAAAACGCCTTTTTTTGTGTTTTCGTGTGCACGGTGAAAACGGAACTTTTCGAAAACAATGACGTCACAGTATTGGCTCCAGCCTTCCCCGCGCAAAAGCCGCGCGAAAATTGGACTTGCATGCAAAACGGCGAAGGATACTAGGCTACAAAAAGATCCAGAATATCGGAGCATTTTGTCTGGCATGATTCCCAATCGGCCGTTTCCGAGGTCTTAGAGACTTCATATTCGATTGTAACTTCAAGAAGCAGCTCGACTTTGCCTCTGTCCAAACAAAGCAGTCAGCCTTGCTCTTGCCCTTGGATCTCTTGCCCTTTGTTTTGACGGCGACATCTTTAATCTATTTCCTTGCAAATTTTCAAGTTCCAATCGAAGACAGACACGCGAAACGAAGAAAATGGCGACACTTGCTGTCTTGCGGGCTCATTTTTCTGGTAAATGCGCGTTTTCGTATGGACAGAAAACGATTCGAAAACGCTACGTGTAAACGCGATTTTTTTTTAAAACGGAGAGAAAGATTTCGTTTTATTTTCAAACGAAAACGGATATGTGTGGATTATATTGGATTGGATTGCATCAGAAGGGAGTCGTGCCTCACTTCAATAGAAAGATTAAGGAAACCGAATCGTCCAATTATTACGTTTCCTTTATTAAACCTGATGAATTATTTAACATGTTTGAGAAAGTACAAAATTATCTCTCATTTAAATGGATCTTAAATGGTTTAGTTTCTCGTCAAAAAAATTTTGATGCCTCGAACATTTTAAAATACTTTTCAACCTCGCGTGGTGATTGATCTTTTGGCTTTGGTGCATGTCACTGAGACAAAATAACCCATCCTTGACTTCTACCATTTTCAATATAGTTGATGTAATTGGCTTGCACCAGCAGGGAGTCGTGCAAAAGAACAATCATAATAGAACAACCATCACTGCCACTGGTGGACTGCTACTAGATCAGCGTGGCAAGATGCGGTCCGTACCCATCTTTATAGTTGGGGTGATATTGGTTCAGGTTTCGATTCCTAAATCAGCTTTTTCTAAACTTACCTGGGCTGACTTCATTGCTAAGGCCTGTATCAATTTATTTGATATATCTTCCTTAAGCAACTGCAGGTTTCATAGAATGCCATATAAGTACGATTGCTACATGGAAGAACTCACTGAAAACCTTGGATTTTATATTGAACCATTTCTGAAGATCCGACTGGACGAAAAGGTGCCCACCAATGGATTTATTGGTCTGCCCACTATTGCTTGGGGAATGAAGTACATCACAGATTATGATCTAACGTCCTCAGTTGAATCAAAATTTTTAAGTAGCCCAACTCTTAAAGAGATGTATCTTTCCACGCTCGAGCCGCTGATGAATAACCTTAAAGATGACGCCCAAAAGACCATGAATGCTTCAACGGTACCTGATTTCTTTGCTTTGCCTTTAAAAAAAACGTGTTCTGCCTTACCAGACCGAAACGTCCCAGCACTATCAGTTAAAGATGTCTGTCCAACTCTCTCGCGATGCTCGCGGTCTGTCCATTCAAGCTCTAAGAATGCTTGCGGCAAAGATGACAAATGTGACTTTGAAAAAGCCATCCCTTTGATGATCGGTGTGTTCTTCTACAAAGTAAGCTTTGCATTCGTTGATAGATTTTGCACCGGAAGATGCCCTGGAAAGAACGGCTGCAACATGGAGTTAGAATATAAAAGCATTGTTAAAGAGCTGGATTTGATGAAAGCGTTTGTGAAGATGCTTCAAGGAAACCCGTACGAGAAATTTTTCAGAGATGCCGTCACGAGGAGAGCTTACTCCCGAATAGGAGCAGCGATGAAACATATCAACGATAGCGAACAGGAATTCGATCTGCCTTTGGCCAGTTTAGCCTGTAAAGAAATAGAAGCTGAACCCGGTTGCCAAGTAGCGAGATTTTATCCACATTACCTGCTGCTGAAGAAAATGAAGAAAGAAAGACTTAACCCAGGACACCCAGGAGACACGAGAGATCTTACCCTGTACGAGAATGTTGATCATGCTAAAATAATTGAATTGAAAAAGGAGGCTATTAAACACACCGAGCTATTAAGTGCCATTGGACAGCTTAATGAAAACTTGGAGACACACGTCAGGGGGATTTCGTCTTATTTCAAAGGAATTGCAAGATTTGAAGAAGGTATAGCAAACGCTGATGTAGATTTTTTAAGAGGCAAACTTGACGACTTTAATACAAAGTACGGAAAGCTTCAAGCAAAGGTGAAAGACGATGTCGAAAAAGCCATGATTGCTATGACTTCACTCTTATCGATTCAGTTGGTTGAGGCGACTGTAGCGCTTGTCGCGAAAATCCTAGCAGAGTCAAACCCGATAAAAGCGATATTCACTGGCGTAGATGCACATGGAGTAAACGAGGCAGCAATCAAAGTTGCGGACTCCGCAGCACAGCTGGCACATGGAGTATCACTCTTTGCACACTTGAAGGGACTTGCCACAGATACCATTGCGATTGGAAATGACTTGAAAGACAACCAAAAGCAAATAAAATCGCTGCAAAATCTGGTCGACCGCATTAAGAACCGCACGATGGAAGAACTGATTGGTTATGATGCAGAAACGTTCGTTGAACGATACGCTAACTATACCCCCAAAGTAGACAGAAGTCGTATGGCTCAAAACATTGCTATGTGGGGAGCTTTCAAAGAATCTACCTGTAACCTGTTAAATGGGGTCGAAGGAATCGGGGCGTCTGCTGGAAAGGGTGTAGCCAATGGTTTCTTATTATGTGAAAAATTAGAAGGGACAATCGCTGAGTTCGATGCTCTGAGAGAAAACATTTTTGATTTTCAGTTTGAATTAGTGGACAGTTTAGCCAGGGTGGTACGAGGTAACGTAGCTAAAAGGCTAGCAGACTCCATTCAGCAGCAGAAAAACGACACATTGTTCAGAGCTGACCAACTGTTGGCTGGATTTCTGATGACACAAAATTTTATGCAGTCTCAAGCCTGGCTATATTGCGACAAACTGGAGTATCAAAATGAAGGACGAAGGGTTCAACAATGTTCCCCCAAAAATGGTCTTTTCACAAACAGTGAGCTGGATAATCTTGTGGCCTACATAGACCATCAGAATTACATCTCGATCGAGCGTACAGTTCACATCCCAACAAAACCTCAGTACAGTGGAGATTTGGGTTTTATTAACATCTACACTTTTGCAAGGGAAAAAACTGCCTCCTTTAGACTACCACGAAACTTAACCTGGCTGTACAAATTTGACTGGAGCTTGATTGGTGAACCCCATGCTCCATACGTCGAGAACTTTCAGCTTTTTTTACCCAACAAAGAGTACAAAAGTGGCGCGGCAAAGGTGAAGACTTCAACTCGTATAGTAGTCTCTACCGACACGGAGTCGGGTAGCTACATCTCTGCAGATCCAAAATCCTCTGTTCTGTACAAGTTACCAAAGAAGCAAACCTCGTACGTTACAGTTTATCAAGAGGGCTATCGAAGTTCAACATGCCCTAAGGAAATCCCCAACCCATACAGCCTCTGCAACAACCTTCCTAAGATATGCCACACTTCCACCAACGTAGCTGGCGATAGTCTTCTTCCCACGACACTGTCCAGATGGAGGGTCAAGTTCAGTGTTCAGTCAGGAGAGCAGGAGGTGGAATGGTTGGCTCCCAATGCTACAACTGACCTGTACCTCATCGCCAAGGTAACGCTCCGAATGTTGCCTTCTTACTCGTCGGAAAATCGTAGGTCGGAGATCGAGAGGCCAGCTGATCAGCAAGATTTATGTTGTGAAGGCAACACCTATCGGCGGTCGCTGGTTAAAAGTGAGTGTGAGGATTGTCCACAGAGGTCCACGTCACGGCTGGGAGGATACTATTGTGAAGCCGACTCTTCCTCGGGCAAGAAAAGGCAACACGTGTTCCCGTATGGAAATCCCCACAAGCAAAGGTATTCGACAAGGGGAAGAGCTTTCTCAAGGGCTAAAAGAGAACAGCGGCTGAAAGGTCAGCCAAGCATGAGGCATGGTCATCGCTCGAACAAATAGGACTTGGGACTGCACCTGAACGTCCATCTGTCGATCGATCCACCAATCAATCGATATATCAATCAACCAACCAACCAACCAACCAACCAATCAAACAATCAACCAACCGATCGATCGATCGATCAATCCATCCATCCATCCATCCATCCATCCATCCATCCACCCACCCACCCATCCATCCATCCATCCATCCATCCATCCATCAGTTGCAATTAATTAATCAATCAATCAGTTAATCAATCAATCAATCAATCAATCAGTCAATCATTCATTCAATCAATCAATCAACCAATCAGTTAATCAATCGATCAATCAATCAAACAATCAATCAATCAAACAAGCAACTAATCCACCAGTCAATCAATCAATTAATGATGATCAAACAAGCGATAAATCAATCAAACAAGATTCAACCATTCAACCAGTTAGCCAATCAACGTAAAAAGAATAAAAACTTGCCCTACCCCAAAAAGTAATATACTTGACCGTCCCCACAGCATAATTTTCTTTAGTTTTTTAATCAATGGAATCAATATTTTTCAATCTGGAAGGAAAAACTGTATCTGGCTTTGACTGCCGAAAGACGAACATTTTTAATAAGCTTGTTGTTGGTTGTTAATTAAAACCTGATCTGAACAAAGGGTAGCGGCAGAGTCATTGATTTTACTGTTTGTTGTAACATGGGAGGTCACTCATTTTGACCGTACTGTGTCGACCCTACTGAGGTTTGACGGGAGAGGGAGCGGAAGGTAAATAAAAACTCATTAAATTTGGTTGGCGAAAACTCCGTGACTCCTACAAATGCAATGTAGACAAAGTGTGTTATTTATGAAAGCGGCATGCAATTTTCTCTTCATTTAATTATGTTACTGTCATATTTTGAAAATTTAGGTGGGTTTAGACGCCATACCTCTCGTGTGCCATACCAAGTGAGACAGCTGCTTTATTGTTATAGTTTATAGCAAGCTCTGCATTACTTTAGATTTTGCCGTAACCAACCTCCACTCAGAAGCAACGTAAGGCAACTTTTATTCTCATTTGATACTTTTGAGGTCACCTGATTGTGTCTGTACCAAACGATTGTTTTAAGGTATCGTGGCGCGGTCGAACAGCCGCATACTGCCCAATACGAATCGATAGAGGTTACCAGTGGTACATTCGGAGGGAGCCGTGGCACCCGCCACCATTGCCATGTTTAATTGGTTGCTGACTCGCAAAAAAAATGGAGTTGCCTGTAGAGGACGATTAATTGCATTCGGCCTTTTGCAACAACCCTATAAAAAGTAATTGGGCAAAATTGAAATGGTTTTCTTGTTTCCCACCTTGGAATCCAGCTTTCCGCTCCCTCCTTTGCCACCCTCCAGAACATTGCATTTACGGTTAAACGCTCATCTATAGTATTTACGCCTAAAGCACTCGCTCTTCTACGGCTCTACGGTTCCTCCAGTGCCAAATTATTTGCTATGGCAGACATGACTATTTTAATAGAAAATGGCATTGCATTAGATGGCAATATGTCGCAAAATTAGGTGTCCTTGGTAATTTGCTGAGAGGGACGATTTGACCAACATTTCCTGGCTGAGTACATGCAGCGGTAACCAACCTAGACTGCTAAGCAGCGTAATTTTTGCTCCTTCCATATCCTTTTAGACCGTCCAATTGTGTCTCTACCAAAAAAACGTAGAGCTGCCTTTGGAGGAAGCTTAGTTGCATTCGGCCCCTCCAAAACCATACTAAGTATTAAAAAATATTAGGCAATATTAGAATTATTTTTTTGTTTCTCCCGTTTCCCATCACCTTGGGAATCCAGCTTTCCCCTCCCTCTTGTGCTGTCTTCTAGAATATTGCATTTGCGGTTAAACGCTCTTGTATGGTATTTACGCCTAAGCACTCGCTCCTATTGCGAGACTATTGCTATAAAAGACATTATTTTGGGAGGGGTGTGAGGGAAGGAGGGATGTCTAATGGCCTGACGTAAGGTGACGATATGTCTCAAATTAGGGGACTAACTTTCCTTGGAATTTTCTCAGTGGGGAAAAATTGACCAACCGATTTCCTTGCTGAGTTTATGCAGTAATGCGACTTGCTTCCCTGCCCGATCATCTGCGTGGTAGTCTCGGGATACGATACGTTATCCTTGCTTGCTAGATTTTTGTCTGACACAACCTTTTCCTCACTGTCTTCAGTTGCTTCCCTTCCTGTTGTCGCTCCTCTTCCATGTCAAGCTCATCTTGACCGATCCTCAGTGTTTCTTGCTGTAACTGCAAGTGGTAAAAGTTGGAGAACTAATTAGTAACAGCAACCACGATGGCGACGGAATCGTATAGCTAACTAAATGACAAATGGAGAGATCGTTTTTGGTAAACTATGCAGAGGTTTTTGCCACATTTTAATCCATCTTTTTAAAATTTTAGCTGTTTGATCTTTGCTTCCCTTTATTTATTTATTTTATTTATTTATTTACTCATTTAATTTTTTTATATTATTAGTAATTTTATTGAAATTTAGGTTAGCGAGGACCAAGGTTAACAGAGTTCTTCTGTCGAAGGCACTATCGTGTGATAGGTTGCCCGAGGAAATTTGATGTTCACAACAAATATTAGGGCTAAATTTTGAGCGAAAAAATGCTGGCAATTGTAATGCGATTATTATGTCACGAAAAATGGATCGGGAAAGCCCCCAGGTCACTGACGTGTACATGGAAGGAATTTTAATGCACGTTCTTCATTTCTAATCATTTACACTGGAAATGGCTAAAAAGCTAGCAATTTTTTCCACCGAAAATTGCCAAAAACGAGCATTATGCGCTGATAGGCGCCAACTGAGGAGAGACACTATCGCGTCACGTGATCGATTTCGATCAATAAGGTTTTAAATTTTCTCCACTCCACTTTGCTGAGATATTCCCAGCGTACCTAACTCGCTGGGAAGTCTCCCTAGGAACCGCCAAAGTTGGAACATATATATAGAATACTTCACGGAAAGTGTGTGCGTACTGTATTTACGCGCGAGTTGGTCAAGTATCGGAAATCGAACGAGTGACGACTGCACAGCGCGAACGAGTGAGATTTCTGATACAAACCAACGAGTGCGTAAATGCTGTATGCATACACTTTCCATGGTGAATTATGTTTATTATGCACATATTGGGATTTAAATTCTTGTTTAACGACTAATTGTGTTCCACAGATTCAAGCCAAAAACTCATAAAAGATATAAGTTATATGACCCTAAATGTTTTGGCTGAAGACATTTTCTAGTCAACTCAAACTGTTTATCGTTGACGATACTCACCACGGGGTAGTTATTCTTCCTCAAATGCCTTAACGTACTTTAACAACACATCTTAAGCTTGAGGGCTCATAATCTTCTCCGTCTTAACGTCTAACAGAGCGAAAAAACTCCAAAAGATAAGCTTACTTGTTTGATTCTGCTGGCTATATAGTTTGCACTTCTCGCTCGCCGTTCTTTTCTTTTCCCAAAAATTCTTCCAACAATTTCACATCTCGCTTCGTCTTCTCTTTTGTGTTTTTGCCTTCGAGACTTTCCTCATAATCCTCAACAACAAATTTTTTTCTCCCTGATGTTTTAAAGCTTAAAAGAAAGTTCACTTCAACACTTGCGAGAGACTTAAAAAGCGAAAGCCTGAATGAGAATCACCTTGTTACGGCTCACACGTCAAAAAACATGATAGGCCTCACCTGATTGAACGTATCGTTTTCTTCACAAGTGAAAAAAGTGATACGCGAGATTTGATTAACTTTCACTACTTGGACCAGCTTGTGAACGAAAAATTTATTTCGGGCCTTTTCAGTAGATAAATCTCAGTATGCATATAAACGATAATCTTGACTAACTAGGCCAACTAACACCAGAATTCCGTCTGCCCTTTGAAAGTCCCTCCCGGGAGTCACGCCACAAAACTTGTAGCCTGCGTTAGCCAGCATTTCCGTAAGGTTTTTCATAGGTTTGAAGCTCATTTTCGCTTTTTGGCCAAAAAATGTCTTCAGCCGGCGGAAAAGCCTACGGAAACGTTTGCAACGCAGGCGACGTGTTTGTCTTGGGTGATCTAAATCACCTAGCCTGCAGAGCAGGCGTTTTTTACAAAATGAACGCTTGTTTCACGATCGCTTAGGCCACCATTTTGGAAGCAAGTAGAAAATGGACTAGAGGAGGAGGAGAGGGGAAGGCGGGGGAGGGGAGGGGTAAGAAGTATTCCCCTCTCCTCCTCCTCCCCCTCCTCCATTTTAAACCCATCGTCCTCTCCCTTGGAATAAGTTTTTGCCTCGCCCCAACCCTCTGTCAGTTTCATTATTCAAGATGGCGGCATATCGGATTATTCATCGCTCGCCCAGGATATTCATCGCTCGCCCAGCAAAATACGCCTGCTCTGCAGGCTATAAATCACCCTATTTCTGGGAAAGCCGCAAACGATCTCGGTTATATATTACCGGTATACGATGGCCCGATAATTATGTACAACATTACGTGTATTAAGAGAATTAGCCAACACGTAAACGTCAGGAGGATTCACAAGAAGAGTTAACAAATGAGTTATTAGGACAACACCAAATAAAGAGATGTGAACAATGGTCTAGAAGAGCCGAGATTTTAGAAAAAGTAACCTTGTTTGTACCTGTGTATAAATCGACGTCAGATTATAACAATTTATTGATCGATTTAATCCTGTCCACATCTGATGAATTCTTTGTTGGCCAAAGAAAGCATAATGTATAACGTTTATAAAGTCTTTTTTCGGTTTCAACCTTCGCCTTGAACGTCATTCGTGCGTGCCACTGAATCAAATTTGTGTATTCCTCATTTCCCGGCATAACGTGAGGGAAAACAACAATTAGCATATCAATTGTTTTGACAAACCGCAAAACAACGTTTGAAAAACTTCGAAACGCTGACATGATTTCAATGAAAAACAATTCACTTGTGTTGATTATTGCTTGCTTACCGTTTCAACTTTTGGTCTTTTTGGCTGGAACGAGGGCATCCCCTTAAGGTCTTATTGCGTTCGAATTGTGTTCTGACTGCGAGAGACTGCTCGAAGCCTACGAACTGACTGATCGTCCACGGAGTTCCAGGGGTGTAAAGTTAACTCGGACTTAGAACTCATCACAACCCCCTACATCCCTCCACAAATACCGAAGTAGCAAGAAGTATCGAGACAAATGACAGAGATGGTTTTCCCCACGTATATTTTCTGGTGCACAGCGTTCGGTGGATTCGCTGGCTTGCTCGGGGGTTTGATCGCGGTAGTGTTTCTCAAGATTTGCGAGGCAAAGGCCCAAGCAGAAGACCAAGAGGACAACGAGAATTTTTGGAGAAAACATGGCTCAATCGTGAAGGGTTTGGAACACGAATCGCTGCTGAAATTGCCACAGGAGCACGATGAAAGATCTTTTTTAATGCAGGTGCAGTTTTCTTTTATATTTTTATGTCGCCAACTGTTTTTACGGTAACCAAGAACTGACCCCTAGGGATGTCATCTTCTCTGCTGCGGCCTTCGAAAGAATCTTTAAATAGTTTTAAAGTTTGTCGGAAACTCCTGTTTCTGGGGAAGCTCTTAAGCTGTGAAAATGTATTTTTACAAAGGGCATTTTTAGACATCTTATTTTGTCTTTATAGCTTTGTTGCCACGCGTGCACTTACTTCCTCTGTCTGATCATTATTAGCGTGGGGCTCTAGTGTGACCTCCACGCCACGGAGCGGCATGGACTCCCATTAACAGTTTTGTTTTATGTAAAAAAAAAAACAAAACAAAAACAAAACAAAACGAAAATGGAAAGTACCCCAAAAACAAACACAAAAGGACTAGCAAGTACATTCTTATTTAGTTAGGAGCTGACAATGTAAGGAATATAATACCACAGGAGGACACACTAGCGTGTGTTGTGACATCGAACGCTGGTGTATGTCCAGGGTCCAGCTACTCAAAGCGGAGTTAAGCTAACCCAGGATTAGCGTCAATTTTTAATTGCATTTCATAGCCAATCGATACGGATTCCTGTAAATCTCTTTCGCCCTACATTTTGGCTTTGGTTGCTTTCCAACCGCCACTTGGAATTTGCTGTGAGAACTCTTTTGAATAAGAGAAACAGGAACCTTGGTTAAATTTTAATCCCAGGTTTATAGCGTTAACCGGCTTCCGAAGAACCGGGCCCTGCAGGTTAATTGGAAAGGAATGATGATAAATGAGCTTATGCCAGCGTCATTAATACACAAACGCGAGGATTCCCGTTAGCTAATTTTGTCTTATTATATTTTTGTAGCAGTCATGGATGACCGATCAACCTTTTGAAGTTTGATGCTGAAGTCTTTTGCCGCTTTTGAAGATTCCACAGTTTCTTTTTTTGTGATCCTTGGAGTATATTAGTAAGTAGTAGTGTAAAACCAAAGTATAAGAAACATTAGACCAGATACAGAGCTACTAAATGTAACCAAAGCTTAGTATTTCAGCAGAACAAATGTATAGAAGTAAGAATGTCACAGTCTCAATGACTGTAAAAACGTTTCAGTAAATTTCCATTTGGAGAGCAGCCAAGAAATAAATTGAAGATAGCATACAAAATTAGCTCCTTCATTGAAGATGCTAGAAGATGAGACAAGGAAATAAAGTTATTATTATTATTATTATTGTTATTATTATTATTATTATGAACTTTCTACTTTCTCTTTTCAAATTATTCTTCCTTACAGCATCTAAGGAGGATGGTGCGGGGAAAGTGTTTTTGCCCTCAAAGAAAGGAGTAATAATTATAATATAGTCCCCAAGTTGGTGGTCTCCCACGCAGCCGTTTTTAGTGGCGTCACGCAACGCTCCCCCACGATTCGCTCTGACGAAGGGCTAACGCTCGAAACGTCAGCTTTCAATCTCTTCACGGTGGCCAATTTTCCTTATCAACTAAGTTGATAAATCCAAAATTTTATAATATTTTAGCGCCAAGGATTACGAAATCTTGTGTAAACTGTACTCTTGTGACGTCATATCGTGTCTGCCTGAGCTATTCCTGCAAATGATTTAGAAAACTACAGGTCTGCTTAAGAACAACACATACCTAGCTGCAGAGTTTAAAATGTAAATCAAAATGGTGGTTCAATACTTGAAACATAAAGCGCAAAAGTGAGTTTGTATGGTGTATTATGGAGCACGCATGAATAAATGTGCAGTATTTTCCAGTTGAGTGACGTTAGTTGTTATGATCGCGTGTGACTAAAGAAATAAGTCTTGATTTTTCGCTTTTACTCTGTCATACACACGTCATATCTACGCAACCTTCCACGTGTAAAGGCTGTTAAACGTTGATAATGAGGGATAATAAATTCCCAAATAGGATGCTTTCGATTTCTGAGATTTTGTTACAACCCATGTTGCGAGTAAACAGACAACACTTTCACATTTGTGACGTCATCGCAGCTGGTAATCACATGACCCGCGTACGGGGTAATTAATTAAGACCACTTATTAGCGGTTTTCTATAAATAGGTTTGTCAGCAATTTTGCATAGTTTTTGTTTGAGAATAAAATCTTTGCACTGTCATGCCCCTATTGCACTTTTAAACCTGACCAGTAAATTTTTTAATGTTTTTTTTTTCATCCTTGGAGCGTCTTTAAGCCAGCTGCAATTCGGTTTTTTTTCATTAAATGCACCCAGTTATTGCCGACTGCGAAAGGGTTTCAGGCAATATGACCGGAACTGAATTGAAGCTAGACACACAGACCAAGGAGCTCATTTCCCCTAACAAAGTCTAAAACAACTAAAACCTACACAGAATGGACCGCAGAACTTAAACATACAGACGACAGGGTTTGCAGCAATGCAAAAACGGGGTAAGGTTACATCACTAATTCCGGTTTACAGACATTGCGGATTATTTATGTCACGCCATTTTTGCTGGCGGGGCAAATATGATAATTGGTACATGACATTTGTCTATGGAGGCAGGACAATTTTAATTTTAGTTCTAATAATAGAGCAGTCGCGTGATGCAGCATAAGTATTCTAATCTGTCAGTATCCCAATCCTATAGCTGTTGGGAACAAATCGCAAATATTTCACTGAACTGAGAAATATCAGCTCACTCACTACCGACCTGGTGAACAAAATGTTTTGCTCTACATAAGGGAAGGTACGTTTTTTCTTGGGGGGGGAGGGCTGGGGAATTTTGGTATTTTTTCCCCAAAAAAGTGTTGGCCCTCCCTTGCGTTTTAATAAAAAAACTCCTGACCCCCCACCGTTAGGTGACTGACAAAATTGCGACCCTCCCCTCACTACTACATGGTATGTTCCATGCTGTAGAAACCTCAAAACGTTTCGCTTGTGAACTCAAAGTGTTTGAATATGAATATATCTCGATATTGAATGTGTGCGCGCTGAAACAAGGAAAATGCGAACAATCAGTGTGGGATATTTACATTTTATAGCTGAAGTTTGAATATGGAAGCATTTGAGTATTATAAAAGTTTTGAACATAAAATAGCTAAGGCAAAATACACGCGCTTCTTTCTCCGACTAGCCGGCATTGCTGTTTGTTATTTTAACAGAAAGGTTTATCTGTTTAGCATGCGAAATCTGCCTCTCAAAAACAAATATTTCCTACATTTCCGACAGAACTAAACGACTCAGGAGATCAGGCAGCGGATAGCCAACAGCAAGAAGCTGAAGAAACGATACCCGAGTCAAGTACTTCTCGATACGGACGGCCGAGAAAAGGACACGAGTCCTCCGAGAAAAACTATGTGCCATGACATAATATACATGTAGAAATGTAACCTAGTACCTATAATAAAATACCAAATTAAATCAAAGTAGGTGAAAAGAAAATCTTAATCTGCAACATCACAAAAATTCGCATTAAAAATATGTGTGACCCTCCCTTGAATAGCTCACATGAGGTATGGCCCTCCCCTTTTGGTGCTCACTTTCACTGATGACCCTCCCCTCTGAGGCCCCAGCCCTCCCCCCTCAAGAAAAAACGTACCTTCCCTAAAGGTTTCGAAAGCGCGCACAATTTGGGCTAGGGTGACTCGAACATTCCTAAATTAAATCTGTGTTTTTTCCTCCTCCAATAATTTGCAATTGAAAATAATTTCTTTGCAGCGAGATAAAAGACTTAGAATCAAGTTTTAAACTTTATATCTGTTCACAAACTTTTGAAAATAGTCACCACAATCCTGCTTTATTGTCACTGTGTCAATGGCAGTCATCGCGACTTTGTTTTCGTCCCAATGGTCTCGCCGTTTACTCCGTTGTAAAGAAAAAGAATTAATCCCCGGACTCTGGCCCCTAGAATGGGAGTTAACTTGATTATCGAGACTCGTGCTCATGGACTACTCGGGGTTTCCCTTTTTAGGTTATTTATCTGGCTTTTCAAGAGCCAGACAAATTAAGTTAGGCAAGCATAAAGAGGTCAGACTGATCCAGTTTCAATCCAAGTTTGGTTACTGTTTCCCCGGCTAGAATGAATCAATTAAGAATCAAACTTAATTTATATGTTTTTCTGTTATTTTTAACAGATAATGATCTCTGTTCGTATACACTATGATTTCTTCCTAAGGTATTTTATTAATCAACTAAAAAAGATCGAAATCGCCAAACAATAGCGTGACCTTATGAACACGAAGGGTCTTGAACGGCCTCCACGAGTACAAACAAATGAACATGTGGGTGAATATTATTGTGAGTGGTGCGAACTTGAGCTTTGAAATGTCGGCATGACTCTGCAGATATACCGTTTTCGTAGGGATATGTGTGTACTTTTCATTCGGTGCTATTGCAGTTTTGCAAACACGTTCACGCACGCAGAATAGGTCGAGAACTTCACGCGAGTGATTTGTGACGTCACATGAGTGCAGGGTTACAAGATTTCGAAATCCTTGCTGAGCTCGAAATGCATCAGTCAATCCCAGCGGTGCCCATCCCCCCCCCCGGGCCAACCCCCGGGCATTAGCATTTTTTTTTTTTAAATGGCAAATTCCCGGGGGTGGGGACAAGTAAGTCCGTCAAATGCCCCGGGGTGGGACCAAAATAGAAGGCAAATGCCCCACCCCCGGGATCATCTAGAAAGCAACACTGCTCAAGATTTTAATAATAAATCATAACAAAAAAAGTGTCACTCATCATTATTATCAATGCGCTTCGGTTATTTTATAACTGTGCGTCTCCCCTTCCGTTGTTCATTTGTTTTCAAAATAATACTTAATTAATATCAATAACACGTTCATTTATTTGATTTTGACATACACAACTTATAAGTGTTTTATTAAAGCTATATTAAAAGAAATGCTTAAATAATTTCGAAGAACTGAAAATGCATGATCTGTATTTAACAAACGGCCAAAAACATAAAATATTTTTACTAAACTGGTCACCTCGGATAGCTTAAAAATCCATATAGTACGTAGAATTAATTTCACTTCCGTACAGTATTTAATCAACAAACGGTGAAATCAATCAGCGAACAGCAACAAAGGAATGGAAGATCATGGACGACCTCAGACTGACTACACCGGAACGTTTTTCTCATACAGTAGAACAATATCAGCAAAGGACCGCAAACGAAAATGCTGCACGTGTACGTAGGATCTAGTAAACCATACCTAATCAGCCAAAGGAATACTCGAATGACAAACAAAGCAGCAAGGCTGATCTGACTACGTAAAAATATTTCACTCTGCAAGACATCAACACGACACTAAAAGAACTTTAACTTTAAAAGAACTTTAAACTTTAACGTTTTTCTCACCTTGTCAAATGCCCCGGGTCGTCCCGGGGGTAGGCAAATGCCCTACCCCCGGGCAGTGATAAAATTTCAAATGCCCCACCCCCGGGATTAAAACGTGAGCAAATGCCCGACTAATGCCCGGGGGGGGGATGGGCACTGCTGGAATTGACTGATGCAAAAATCTCGCAGACAAATTTCGGTATCTGGTACGGTGACGCATGCTAATGCAAATACGGCTTTCAGTAAACACAAAACTGCGCAATCATCTTCAGCTATCGTCTGAAAAAATGCAGTTATTATCTTTATTCATGATCACTGACCTTTAATGCAGAAATGGAAATGTTTCTTGACGTATTTAGCTGAAATGGGAGCTGGCAAAACATTCAGATGAACGTAACATTTTATTTTGCTCAATCTGAAGTTTCAAAACATAGCTGACACGGTGCTGAATCGTTGTCTTGAGGAACGCCGATATGCGAAATGGTTTTATAGCGCACGTGAGCAGCCCAAGCTAGCTTGTTGCGGTTGCATATGGAATTTTTAGTTCCGGGCTGGGTTCCGTGGTTCGCCCCAAAACTCGTTTACTATTTTTCGCGTTGTTTCACAAGGAATCCTCTTAAGGTTTACAATCCGTGTACCTTCGCGCCAATCGATTTTTGATTTCAAATTGAAAATACAAAATCAGAAGTTTTGAGTTTTTCGATTTTCAAATACAACTTGAAAATTAAAAACCATCCATTTTTTTCTGATTTTCGATTTTTCAGCTTTCTTTTCGTTACGGAAAATGTAATATTGAAAGTTAACTTTTTTAAGAAAATTTTTTATTTTCAATTTTCCTTTTCTCATATCTCTTGCACCGATTGAAAGTAGAAAAATCAGAAAGTCAAATTTCGCATTGATTCCATTTTTTTCTCAAAACACTAAAAACAGCAGACTTTTCGGGGAGGGGGGGGGGGGGGAGTTGCCCAATTCGCCCTCCCTAGGCAGTGCTTTCTTGTTCTTTTCGCTTTATTTCCCTCTGTTCTCTTGTTGATGCTGAGGATGGATGCGATGAACGAGAACGTTGCCCGAGTTTTGGAACTTTGTGTAGAAATTAACAACAAGATTGGGGACCTGCAAAGAAGGGAACTAACGACATTCAAAGAGCAATTTCCAGAGACATAAGGAGCCTTCCGGTGCGCATGGCCCAGTGCTGCAACAGTATTTTGGGAGGTGACCCGTGTGTGCGCGAGTGGATGGCGGACAGCACTACATGCCCACATTGCAATACTGATGATGCAACCACTTTGATTGTGCGGGAATTGGATGGATTTATTGATTTGATAAAAGAATAGACTGAGCCGTGGACTTGAACTACCATGACTGCCGTCAGATAAACTTTAAGTATTCGTTGAAGTTGAACAGACGTTGATAACACCCGAGTGTATGCCAGGTTTGTTTTGTTTCAATTTTCATTTGGAAATGCCCTTATTCTGTTTGTTAGCTACACATGTTTCATTTTGATCCGATGGTTTCTACGTCTTGCTTAACAAGTGTCACAAGTAGCAAGTCACCTTTAGTTCTGATGAAATGAATTGTACTCTATTGTGAAATCAACATGGGCTAACTTATTGACATCTACTGTTAGCTTTTTATTGTATTTGACCAGAATTTCCGTGTTAACTTGTAGATTAGTTGATATTTTTTTGAAAAAGAAATGTTAATCATTACAGTTACATATCTTAACAATTGCTTGTCGAATACAATATTTCCATGAACCTGCGCGCAAAGATATTGTTGGCTTCTTCAGTCAACCTATCCGAGTGAGAGGCGCGCGACGATCAACACATTTGACGGATTTAGCGCAAAAATTTTTAGCTCCAGTCAAGGATATGCTCTTAACATTTTCTTGACCATTTTTAGGACCTTTCTATGAAAAAAATAATACTTTAGCTAGAAAACAGAAGTAAATAGAGCGAAGAGAACAAGAAAAGCACTGCCTGGGGAGGGCGAATTAGGCACGTTCCCCACCTGAAACCTCTGCTGTTTGTAGTGTTTGATTTAGTTTTGAGATAAAAGGTAGGATCAATACGAAATTTGACTTTCTAAATTAAAATCAAAAGTTTAAATATCTTCTTTTTTTATTTTCAATAGGTAGAAGAGAAATAAAAAAAGGAAAATTAAAAATTGAAATTTTGCTGAAAAAAAGTTTTTTTCAATCTTACATTTTCGGTAACGAAAAGAAAGCTGAAAAATCGAAAATCAGGAAAAAATGGATGATTTTCAATTTTCAATTTGTATTTGAAAATCGAAAAACACAAGAATTCCGATTTTGTTTTTCAATTTGAAATCAAAAATCGATTGGCACGAAGGTACGCAAACGGAATGGCCTAACATTAGGTGGCAATATGTCGCAAAATTGGGGGTCTAGACGTTCTTGGTAATTTGCTGAGAGGGACGATTTGACCAACATTTCCTGACTGAGTAGATGCAACGGTAACCAACCTAGACTGCTTAATTTTTGCCCAATAGGACATTTGCACGATAGTGTCAATTGACTACAACTACCAGAATTCTTTTCGTTTCTTCTTTCTTCTTAAAATTTTGCAACCCCAATGCGGCTTAGGTGACAATGACCCTAATTTGTATCTGAAAAGAAAAAACTGAAGGATTCTGATAGTTATAGTCAATGACGCTATCGTGCAAATGTCCTATTGTGTCTCTTCCAAACAAACGTAGAATTGCCTTTGGAAGAAGCTTATTTGCACTCGGCCCCTCGATAACCCAGACTAAGTATTGAAAAATATTGGGCAATATTAAAATTATTTTTTTGTTTCTCCCGTTTCCCATCACCTTGGGAATCCAGCTTTCAGCTTCCTCTTTTGCCGTCGCCCAGGATGGGGCAAAACGCTCTTCTATAGTATTACGATCAAGCACTCGCTCCTATACGGCTGTACGTTTTCTCTATTGCCAGATTATTGCTATGAAAAACACTATCTTGGGAGGGGTGTGTGGGAAGGAGGGATGTCTATTGGCCTGACGTTAGGTGACGATATGACTCAAATTAGGGGACTAACTTTCCTCAGCAATTTGCTGAGGGGGACGAATTGACAAACCGATTTCCTTGCTGAGTTCATGCAACAATGCGATTTGTTCCCTTTTCCCCTTCTTCTTTTTATCATCATGATGCAGAATAGTCGAACAAAATAGCATTTAATGAAGCAACCTGTAAGGAAATTTCATGACATTAATGGAATCAAATCTTGAACTCAACAAACATTTTAACGAAGTCCAACGTTAACTTTTGAAAAAACGCTCTAGCAGTTCCTTGTTATTAAAAGCCCTCGCGGGGCCATTTGAATAACTTTACGATATCCTGTTTCCCTCGAGCGTGCCCTCAAGACAACGCCGTTTCGTTGAAGTGCTTTACGTTTCCACCCGATCATCTGCGTGGTAGTCTCGGGATACGATACTTTATCCTTGCCAGCTAGATTTTTCTCCGACGCAGCCCTTTCCTTACTGTCTTCAGTTGATCTGCCTTCCTGTTGTCGCTCGTCTTCCATGTCAAGCTTGTCTTGACCGATCTTCAGTGTTTTTTGCTGTAACTGCAAGTAGTCAAAATTAGAAAACTAAAGCAACCACGATGGCGACGGAGTGTCATTCAGTAAAGGTTTTTTAAATTAACCTTGTTTGCCGATGAAAATTAGCAAAAAATGGCTCTATATGTGTGTTATACATTTTAGTGCATTTCTTTACCATCCTCCTCAAATCAACTACACGGGTAATGACCAAATTTAAGGATTTAGGGAGAACGTGGGCACATAACAGTGAATTTTCAATGCCATCCCAATAAATTCAGCTTTTGGATAGTTCTGCCACATTAGTGAATTGTGCGATCTGGAAAAATCTTTAAAGTGAAATTAAAATAATATGATTTTGTAGAAGACGTTTTCTGAAGCGTTGCCATCGTTGCTTAACTCCCTTGTATCAGGTAAACGGAGCTTGCTCTGGTCATGGCAGACCGGCAAACGCTGCCCACGACGAAGACTGGAAAACATGGTGAGCATGGAGGAGTAACATTGATCTACAGCCTTCACGCGAAGGTTGGTTGCTACATGAGCAAAGCGCTAACCGGCAATGAAAATTTCTTGCGACCAACCCAATGGAAATACTTGAAAGAAGTTTTGCATCTCAGCAGCTCCCGAAGGGATGCAAATGGTACGTGGTTGATTACACCTGGGGTAAAAAACCCAAAGCATGTCTTCGTATTCCTTCAACAAACCCGGAAACAAAATTCTAATACACAAAACCCTTACATCTTTGACACATTTAATATCGACTTTGATAACTCCGCAAGATTGGCCACTTGTCGCATTCAGTACGGCACAAGCTTTCACCCTGAGCTTGATTACGACCATGACTTTAAAATAAGAATTTTGAACGATTTAATCAATTTCAGATACAGAAAGAACGACTACAACACCGGCGTTCAGCTGCAGCTCGCCAACTTCCAGGAGTTATACCCAATTATCTACTTTGATCTACGAAACACCAAAGAAAGTGTGACAGGCGACCCGAAAAAGCTCGAATTCCATTACAGACTGAATGAAGCCGCTAACGCTCAAGATTACACAATCTTTGCCGTGGTTTTGAATGAGGAAGAATTTGTGCTGAAGCAAATTGGGAATGAACTTGTCGCCGTCTAGAAAAAAAATTGTCAATTAATATATAAGCAAGACGGCTACAACTTATCATCCATATAAAATAGCGCTGACCGATGGTCAGAAAAAGAAACTACAAAAGGCTTATGTTTCGAAAACAGCTGTGGCTCTGAGGGTAAAACCGGAGCAAATTGGACGCGGCGACGAACTCCTTCTCACTGCTACTCAAATCTCACGAGTGAAAAAAACAGCCGCGGTAGGAAAAGGCCTTGAGCTCAAATTAAGCCAGACCCAGATTCAAAATACTGCGCAGCGTGGTGGAAACTTGTTTTCTGCTGTGCTAGGTTTGGCACGACCTTTGATAAAGCCTGCCCTTGGGGCGTTAGCAAGTGCTGGTTTGAGTTTCGGCGCTGAAAAGGTGCTGAAAAAGATATTCGGAAAGGGTTTTGGGCCGAAGGAAATTGAACTTTACAAACTTGCCCAGAGGATGACTCCTGCTCAGAAAAAGGAAGTGGAACGATATCTTGTTGGACAAGGTGTTGTAAAGGGAGGCTCTGCACAACGCGGCGGTTTCCTTGGTATGTTAGCGTCCATCGGAGTACCTTTGGCTATCGACTTAGTTAAAAAGATACTCGGAAAAGGCTTGCAAACTCAACCACCACGTCCACGTCGCTCCCCCCGATCCCCACCTCCAAAGGGAAGAGGAATGCAAATGCAACCCCCACCTTTCTTCGGAACTTGGGATGATTATAAAAAAAGATAGATATAAAGTTTGAAGACACGCCTCTCTCCAACATTAACCTTAGAAAATGGTGCGATTTTTTGCGCATTCCCATCAAAGGTATTTTTAGCAGAAATGAACCGAAATCTCTGTTCCATTCCCCATACATTATCAACTTGGATGATTTTGGAAATTTGGGAACTTATTGGGTGTGTTGTTGGCGTTCCAAAAATGGCACGTACGAGTATTTCGACTCATTTGGGCTTCCGCCACCTTCAGAATGGGAAAAGGAAATGCCAGTGCACGGAAACAAACATTTTTTCAGAAACAACAACCAAATTCAATGGGAACAACGTGTGAGATGTGGTTATTACTGCCTTCTCTTTTTAAACGAAAGAAACAAAGGCACAAGTTTCGCCAACATTTTGCAAGTGTTCACCGACGATGTCCTTCAAAACGAACGCATCGTAAATAATTATTTTTCATAAGATATACACAATGGAAGTGTACTGTGTGAAAGAAAAACGGCACACCCCCAATGTGAAAGGAAGTGAAAAGGTTGTAATTACAAAGAACAATCGAAAACTCTTAAAGGCAAAATGCGCTAGTTGCGGAATAACAAAAACACGTTTTCTGCCGGGAAACTAGGCGAGCCCTCCCGAGCGGAGGGTGGTAGTGTGCTTGGTAATAGGGACTTTAAGATATGGTGACTACGGACTATAGACTACGGACGGGAGGCACTTTAGGACCGGGACGAGACATATGTGTTCTGTTGTCCCCACCGTCGCAAACTCACGACGGTGCGTAGTGGAAGGATTTCACGTAGTGTAGCGTGGTGTAGTACGAGGAACTGAAGATTGTATGAAAAAGTAGTCTGAAGTTCGAAAATTGAGGTGTTCTTGAACTGTAACGCTTGAACTACAAACTAATATGCATTTGGAACAATTTCAAGTGCTTATGAACTCAGAACAGCGAAAAATGTACGGCTTACTTTGTTTACTGATTTTGACCGCCGCGTTGTTTTCCAGAATGAAATTAAATTTGATGCTTTGAATATAGCTTGTAATATCAACTCTTCTCTTTGCTCTTTCTAGATACAAATGGCTTCCCTTCAAGTTGAGAAGTAATTAATTTAGTAAAATATGTCAAATTTGCTTCTAAAGTATTTTTACAAGCGGAGTAATTTGAAACGAGCCCTGAAAATTTGATTAAGCTTGCACACAAGCCTCGCGTGCAATGACATTTTGAATTGCAGTGCGACGATTACAACTCAAAACCAGAGCATCTCGAATCTTTTTAAAAGAGATTTTGTGTCTGTTTAGTGTAGAGTTGACCTTCGCTTTTCGTTCGTAGTCTGTTGTCTGTAGTCTGCGGTCTTAACTTCGCATTTTCACGCCAATCGTTGTGTACTCGGCCCAGTGTTTCAGCCAAAGAAAAACGGGCGTCCAACCGTAGTCCGTAGTCACCGTATCTTAAAGTCCCTAATATCGCTATGACGGTGGGTGATCTAGCCTTGGAAAAAGGAATCCCGTTTCTTGCGAAAAAGGGGCTCGAGGCTGGACGTTTTACGCGTCTGAAGCTTTGCGAGACCCCAATCTGCAAAAGAAAGCAATCAATTATACGCTAGACAAAGCCCGCCCAGTTTTTCAAAAAGTTGGCAGTGAGATGCTCGATCAAATTTCAACCAAAGTTTGACCAAACAGAGGCCACAAAACAGACAGACCGGATTTAGATGGGGCGGGGATTGACCTTCATTCAGCGATTGGAAAACTCCCCAAACCAAAACGGGGTTGGACGTTACCGGGCCATAATTATACCGGGCCATATAATCCCCTTGAACAGCAGGTGAACTACGATCCAGAAACGGGTCAGATTAAGCAAATATGTCAAACAACCAACGGGAGCAACTGACTCGATCGGAATGAAACATGATGTGGATTATGGTGTTTGTTCGTACCGAAATGAAAAATACGGTGAAAATGAAAAAAATTGCAAACACAAAGCGGACAAAAAAATGGTGAAGGCTTTCGACGCAGTTCCGTGGAAACAAAGGCAGTGGGGACATGCGGCCGCAAGGAACACAATTAATTTAAAACAAAAGTTGGGGTTGGGTTTCAAACAGAAATAGTGCTGCGCCATTCATCAAACTCCTGTTTTGCGCGTTGCCTGGCTGCAAAGGATTTAGGAAGGCGATGAGAAATTTGATCGGACTCACCTCTTGGAGCTGATCATCATCATATTCAAACACTCTATGGCATTCTGGGCATTTACGACAGAACTCATTCATCACATTAACTAGGTGCACCTCGCATGAAGGACAATGATTAATCCTTGGCAGTTCATTAAACTTTTTTTTCCACCATTTCTGAGGTCAGCTTGTAAAGGTCGTGCTCGACCGACTCCACACCTCGGAAACAACCAAACAGGTCGTCCATTTTTTTGTTGTGTGATATACAATGAGCGCGCAAAGTTTTAATAGGTTGTCAAAAATTTATTACAGCCCGGAGGGTATTGGAAAGGGTTTGCAGCGATCCAAAAATTAGCCCAAGCTGCGAAAGTCTCTGAAGATGTTGCTCAAAACCTGGTTGGTGAAGCAGCTCTTTGGCAGATTTACTTACCAGCGCCGTGGTACATTCCAAGACCGAAATTTGATGTGCCTGTTCCAAACAAAGTTCACCAAGCCGATCTTCTGTATCTCCCACACGATCGCCCACCACGCTCCCCTAAAACTTTTAAGTATGCCCTCACAGTGGTAGATGTGGCCCCTCGTTTCAAAGAGGCCGAACCGTTGACTACCAAAGAGGCCAGAGAAGTCACAGCTGCACTGGAACGGATTTATAGCCGGAGCCCTTTGAGTTGGCCAAAACTGCTTTAGGTAGATCCTGGTCGTGAGTTTATGGGTGCTGTGAATCAGCTGCTTTCGAAACATAATGTCGAGGTAAGACGCGGTCGTGTGGATATTCACCGTGATCAAGCTATCGTTGAAAGGTTCAACCGCAACCTGGCTGAACGACTGTCTGGACACCAATATGGGGTTGAAATGCGCCTCCCAGACGACAAAAGATCGACTGAATGGGTGGCACGATTGCCCGCTGTTATTTCAGCTTTGAATAAAGAAGTCACTCGACTGACCGGTAAGAAACCCGCTAAGGCCATTAAAAGAAAACTGTTTCAGCTAAGCCCTCGACCCCTTATTTGAGACCCGTTGGTGTGAACGAAAAAAAGCTCCCCTCCGGTTTAAGTGTTCGTTATCTGTACCAACCCGGTGAACTTGAAGTTGGCTGCCGAAGAGCTACCGACCCAATCTGGTCTCTGAAAATTTACGAGTTTGAAAAGATTATGATGAAACCAAATGCACCGGTTATCTATTATTTGTTTGACGGCCCAAAACGCTGGTTTGTCCGTGAAGAGCTGTTGGTTGTTCCTCCCGATACACAGCTATCGCCAGCAATCTAACTATGAAACTTGATCGGCTCTGTGTGAATGCCGTCTTCCATTACCCAGCATTTGTCGTTATAAGCGCTCAGCCCCAGCTTCTGCTGCTCGTACGTAACCATCCTCTCGTTGTTCATGCGAAAACCAATGTTCGTTGCCATGTCCTTACTGCCATCCAACGCTGACTTGAAACGATGCCACGTGCTCTCGTTCTGTTTCTTTGACATCCCCCTCGTGCTGAACTTCTTTTTTTCGCACTCCAGTTCCTCGATGTAATAACACTTCGAGCAGAGCGCAATCATCCTTCTACCTTTGCATTCGAGCTTGAAGAGCCCAGGAGTGCGGCCGCTCCACTTGTCCCAAGCTAACCTCTCTTGCTTTTTTGCCTCAAATTCTGTTTGCAGCTGCGGCCGAACAATGTCCTCAAGCCGCTCGGCAGAAATGGCCATGTAATTGCTGTCCGTGTCCATCTGGATCAGCTCGAAGTCTCTTCTGTCAAAATACCTGTGAAGAAAGTCATAATAAAATTCAAGCATTCGAAGCTTTGCGAGCTGGTAGACAGCGATTCCGATCTGGAATGGCCGTCTGATAGTGATCCGAGGCTTTAGGCTTTCCAGCTCGTACGCTTGCCCGACCTCGTCTAGATCACTGAAATAGGCGCTTCGCAAGGCTCCGTCAACGACCTTCTCGTCTTTGGTGTAGATCACGTTCGTTTGCCGCTCCAAACCTTCGATGAGCTTCCCGTACCCGCTGTTTCCCAGTAGTTTGAACACCACAGCAAGCAGCGCCTTGCTCTTTTCAACATCTCCTATACGGCGAGCTTCCGTTACCTGCTCCACAAACCAGTCGAAGACCTTGCCGGGGGTATAGTTGATCGTTCGATAGACAGCCGTGATCACCGCCCCGTGATCAACATACCAGCGTAGCAGAGGGGCATAAATTAACATTTTTTCGACAGAAAGAGCTCCCACTAACTTTTTCCGTCTCCACGGTTCCGGCCCGTGCGCTTAAGATAGTCAAGCATTTGTTGCAGCACGGCTTCGACAGGCACCTTTTTGTTGTAGAAGAACGGGCACATTTCCTCAAACTTGGGCCACAAAGGCTCTGGAATTTTTATGTCAACTTCAGCAAATCCAAACCATTTTCCTTGTTTGAGTCTTTGCGTTAGTATAGGCGCCGCTTCTACTTGGTAGTTGTCATTATAGTTAACGACTTTTTCCTTACCGCAAGGCATTTCCTTCAGCATCGTCGACAAATAAAGCGCGTTTGCATCATAACCTAAGATACGTTTGCAAAGGTGCGGTTCCGCTATCTGATGTGATCTAATCTTTGTTATTCCAACTTCGTGGTACCGCGTAAACTTAAGGCTGGGTCCTCCGACAACAGCTTCTTTCAACATTTCGTAAGCTTCTTCACCGGGATTGTAAAGATCCGCTCCCCGGTGAACCGCACCTCGAAGCAAGTAATGCAAACTTACCCCTGGAATGCTAACTGCGTCTTTAAGGATGTCAATCCCCTTCTCAGTGTAAAATGCTCGCATTTTTTCCAAAGCTTCCAGACCGGGACCCACATCAAGGTTGTTGTAATAAAGCAGCCAGTCTGCGAAAGTGTGCATGCCTTTTTCTTTAAACAACTGCTGGCACCCCTCCCATTCATCCCTTGAAAAAACGTAACCGCGTTTAAGACGTGAGTACCAAGCTGGGTAGTCCGGCAAGCCAGGATAGTCAAGTTTTTCGGGGGAATCAAACCACTCGTATGGAAACCACGATTTTTCTGCTGTGCATTCATATGCTTTCGCCCACTTTTCATAGCTTACACCCGGGCCGAGGTAATTGATGATATCGAGAAAGCGAAAATCTTTGGTAAGAAGAAACATAATCTTGTTTCCGTTTTTTGCCACTTTTACCTTACCAATTGTATCAGATAAGCGCTCTGCAAAATGTTCTCTGATAAGGTTAAGATCATATCGCCCGGAGTTAAACCCAAGAACTGGCACCTGATCACACCATTCTTCGATTTTTAAACGCTGCGCTTTTGGAAGCATGTTCAAACCTTTGGGCATAAACTCTGATCTGACTCGGTTGGGAATGTTTTTACCGCGCCTTTCCAACTCTTCCATAAACTTTTTTATTAATACCGCCGGGTCTTTTTCGCAAATGTGTGTGGGTTCTCTTTGAAAGGTGTCCCCTATGCTTACTGAAATCGGTACGTGCGCGTTTTCGATTATCAGCATGTCTGTTGGCTCTTTACGCTGGTTTTTGTCACCGTAGGCTTCGAAATCGTACAAGATTGCGTGTGGGTAGCTTTGCATTTGTGGTCTTGGAAATTTTACATTTTTTCCCCATATTTCCTGAACTTCACATGCCCATGCCTCGATTACGCGGTAGCCGGCGGCTCGAAGTTCTGCTGTGCGTTTTACAGTGGCTTGATAATTATCTTCTCCTGTTTTATCATTAAGATCAATTATTTTGTTGCGATCTGGATAACAACGAGGGCAACCGTGCCAGTAGCAGCCATGGTATTGAAATACAGTTTTTGTTTGGGGATGGTATCCGTCAACAGGTTTGTTTAAAATCCACCGCTCTCCACCGTGCCCACACTTCGAGTGGTGAATGTGACTTCTACGACGCTGGGATTCTAGAATAAGCCAACGAAGTGATTCTTTGGAAGGCGTTTCTTTGGGATAAAAAGCTTTTTACATGACCGTGTTTCCTTTGGAACACCTTTCAGTTTGACGTTGAAGGTGGCAAGCTTGAGTAAATCTTGATTTGCAATGAATGCATGAATATATTTTCGCAAGCTTTGAAATGTTTTTGATAACAAACGCGTGACCATCGTAAATTCCAATGGTAAGAATGTTTGTCAATTTAGCTGGCGAGTTTCGCCTAAGGTGCCATACTATTTTTGCATCTTCTAAACGTTCTGGTTGATAAACACGAATGCCTAATCAGTCGCAAAAAGCTACCCCTCGATTGAGATGTTTTTCAACATCATCTAATTGGTCGAAAGACGTTTTATTTACATCGTTTGGGACGGCCGCAAGTTTAAAAAACTCTTGGCGAGAATGCGGGCTGCTGTGGTGCTTCTATCTATTCTGGTTCCACGGTGAACCGCAATGCAACGCCAAAGACATAAATTCTCCTGGTAAGTGTCCAGTGCTATCATTGGCCCCTCACGCCCACGAGGAATGTTACGAAGCCAGTCAGGTAAAGGGCCTGTGCCTAACAAAGGCTGACGATCAAACACGACTTTTACATCAACATTAAAGAAGCTTAAAAACTTCCACTTTGTAGAAGGTCTTTTGATATTGTCAGATTCAAGGCGTTTAGTCTCTTGTTCATTTAACCATTTTACAGCTTCAGCAAGTTTTTTAATCCAAGGTGAGCCGTGGTTAGTGTAAAACAAAATAACAGTGTTGTCTTCAATGTTAAGCAGTTTATAAGAATAAACATGTCTGATATAAAATGTTGTGCGAACGTTCTCTCGAATATTTTTCATAAATTTGGGTGTAAGGTAATTTTCCAAATCTCGGGTAAAACGCCATCGAATAAAACGACGGCCTTTGCTTTCTGTGCCCTCATATTGTCCTTCAACATTCTCGGAATCTATTGTTGTTGGAACGTTTTCAGCGCCAAAAAACTCAGGTTGGTTTGAAGCTTCTTGTCTTTTTTTAGCTCTTTTTGGGCGGGGTGGACGGGTTTTCTGCAAGTAATTGGTCTAAATACTGCAACGTTGCTGGATCAATTTCCGCAAGTTGTTCTTCCAAATTTTCTTGAAGGTTTTGAAAAGCAGCAGGCATTGTTGAAAGATATAGTAACAACAAATTTCTAAATGAAAAATTTTTATTATACCGAGGGGTGCTTATTTTCTAATTGGTTTGACAAAAGTTCAAGCAAAACAAGATTAAAATTTTGCTTTGCCTTTTTATGAATGCGAATAAGCCTATGTTTAAGTGCACTTCCGCCACAAGAAATGCAAAGACAGTAATCACACAAAACCCCAATACCGCAATTGCGACAGGAAAAGAACTTTTTTTTCCTTTACTAATCAGATAATTATGCCGACCACAAAAAGTACTTTCGCAGGTTTTTCCACAGTTTTCTTTGCTATTGCGTAATAACCAGGCGCACTTGTTCGCTCTGCGAACCATTGTTAAAACAATATAACGAACGGTGCGTTTTTATTTAAATAAAAAACATGCGGCAACCGCAATCCGCTGACAAAGCGAAGGGCGGCAACAGAGAGGAAACATAGCCATGGGCGCCGAGAAAACAGGGTTGGGGCGGGCCAACATGAAAACAAAAAGTAAAACACAAGTGGTATTCATTAAATCCCGGCTATACTACTTCTTGTCTCCCAAACTGAAGTTAACTCACAGAACAAAATAAAGTTAAGTGGTGGATTATGCATCGTTCAGCCGAAAGTCTACCCCTTGAAAGCGTCAGATTTTTATCCATTTAACAAATTCCTCGTTGAATGAAAGAGGCGTGTTTATGCCTTGTATTTTGTTACGAGCTTGTTTTGGCGAAACCTGAATTTTATAATAAAGCGTCTCATTGCACATTTTTTTCCCCGACTAAAAAGGGAGATTTAAAAGAAACTGACTGAGATCCCATCATATCTGGGACGTTTGCAAACACCACAACGCAAGTAAACCGCATGTTCCTTGATTTTAATAAACTAGGATGTGCTTGATAAAAACAAAACATTTTAATTGAAAGGATACTTTAGCAATTTGTTAAAATATTAATCAGAGGTTAGAAAATATGCTGCACTTATCATCAAACTAGCTCAACCTGTGACAAAAAGGATGGCGGAGATGGAGAAAAATTCCAATTTTTGTTAAAATGCATCGACGAACTAAATCCACAATTTTGATTTGGCTCTGTGAGTAGAGTTAATATGTTCCTTTTACCCCCCAACTAGGCGGCAAAGTGTTTTCTGTTTCCATTAAAAATAAATCCATGGAAATTTACCATGTCTGTACGTAGCTGTTAGACAATCAGAACGCGCCTTTAATCAAGGTTATTTAAAAAAAGAAAAAAAAAACTCTTCTTTCCCAAGAGCACAGTTTAAACATTTCAAGGCAAAAGCCCCACGTGAAAAAAAAGTCAATAGTGATACTTAAGGATTGTCGCCAACAGACTCAGACAGTATTTTAAACCACCACAACATTCCTCGTCCGCATCATAATGTAAGGTTGAAGCCAACGACGTTGAAAGTATTCCTGTCTGTATATTTTTCTCGTCAACTTACTGAAAAACACCAAGAAGATTGGCGTGGTTCAGATGCAATCAAATTGATTTAACAGTTTCAAAATGGACAGATGATTTAAATGGGACCATTGACAAGAACAAGAAATTAAAAGTGTTACCCTACAAGTGACGCGGAAGGCTCTGATAGGCATCAGAAAGTGAAAAAGCCCCGTATTCTAGCCAAAAAGAATTGTAAATGACTAAATCGAGTCAAATACGTGTCTTATGTGTAAGACGATAAGGATAAGGACGATGACGATGAGTAACAATGATAATGACGATGACGACGTTGAGCGAGATGACGATGATGATGAACTTTGGCAAAACGAGATTTACCTTCCCCCCCCCCCCCCGCCCTTCTTCCTTTTCTCCAATTAGGATAAGAAGACTACCTTGTCATTATTTATCTGTTTTTTAGACCCGGGATGTCGTTATTTAGAATTTACACCCGAACTGTCACTCCAGGGAAAGCGTCTAGTAAATCACGTGATAAGCATTGCTGACGTCATGAGTCAAGAGTTCTGTGGATCACGAATGTGAGCTGAATAATGCTACACATCAAGGTCACGAGCATGAAATGGAGGAAAATCCAGATTACTTGTACCGCGGAGTTAAGGTAAAATAATTGATCGATCATCCATCCATCCATCCATCCATCCATCCATCCATCCATCCATCCATCCATCCATCCATCCATCCATCCATCCCCATACAAAGTTTTTAGACAAATTTCTAGATTAGAGAATCAGAAGTCGAGTTCAGAACCGTGAAATGGCTAAAACATTTTCTTACAAAATTGGAGCAAAGCAGGAAGCAATTGAAATAGGAACGGAATAAAAGCTAGAATGTCCACGTTCATAGCGGAACTTCTTTGCCGGCCGAAGACTCACATAGCGAAGCACCTTACTCATAGAAAAAAAAATATATCCATGCGAGTCAATTTTGATGGTCATGGAGTCACGTGACCGTGCGACGTCCCTCGCACCATGCTTCATGTAAAATGTTCGAAGTGTCTCTATAGTCGTGTGCTTTAACATACTGGTAAAAATGGCGGACCTCCCTCGAACTTCAACGCTAACCACCTTTTTGAGGCTTCAAAAAAAAGGATGTGCTTTCATGGACATTTTACTACATTTAGGACGGAGCAATAACCCTTCACTGAACATTAACAAAAAAAAAAAAAAAGAATTCGAATCGCCTGTTATAACAGGAGAAATTTGATTTGAAGTAACAATATGGCCGGTTCCTCGTACGATCGATTTTCAATACGGTAATTTTACATTCTTAGAATTAAGACTTTCCTTTTAATAGCTCATGATGAAAAGAAAAAGACCTGAAGGGTTTCTTTAAACTAGTCGGTGCTTTCAGAAGAAATAGGAGAGCTTGAAGACAAGAAATCCGTGTCCAAGGACTTATTTGTTTTTCAAAGGAGATCTGGAAAGCGACCATCTGCGAATTAAAAGACCACTCGAGCAGTAGTCTTTCGTTAAGATTTTCAAGGTCTTCTCAGTTCACTTCAATGGTAAAGTAAATGACATATATGATTGTGGATTTACGTAGTCAGATTTTTTTAACTTAGCGAGTTTACATGTTTAAGATAATTTTCTTGATCTGTTTGAAAAACTTGTAAACATTTGTTCAAAATAGCCGTGAAATTAATTCCTGCCACGAGCTACA
Organism: Siderastrea radians; assembly: GCA_964017195.1. Classification (NCBI taxonomy): domain Eukaryota; kingdom Metazoa; phylum Cnidaria; class Anthozoa; order Scleractinia; family Rhizangiidae; genus Siderastrea; species Siderastrea radians. Next base: position 37,330,906 of record OZ024892.1, read on the forward strand.
ATGCTTGCTTCTCGAGGCGAAAATATAATGCTTTTTGGCTTCCTGAGTGGTGATCAAAATAATTTTTTTTTTCGTTTTTGAAGGCTTGCTGCACATTTCTTCTGTATTTAAAAATATTAACGTATTGAACAACCGAAAAACCGCTCGGTTGCCAATAATTCCCGGATCTGATCGTGGGTGAAAGAAACTCTTAGCGGTCAGCTTTGCCGCTTGTAATAGGTGAGTTTTCATAAGGAAACGACTAAAGAAACAGTATTTAGAACAACTTGATTTGTCCTCATAGTGGACCCTTAATAAAATACCGCTAAATTACTGTCATTTCGATATAATAAAAACGTGAAAACAGTGCGTAAGAACAAAGCATAAACAAAATGCGGACCGCCATGGAAACCGTTTGTTTTGGTTCCTTTTCTTAAACATAGGACTTTTCATCACAATTTTCAACCATTACGACAGTAGGTTTTCTTTCATAGCTGAGCTACATTTTTTTACAAAGTTGAAGAAGAGCAAAGTACGGAGTTTCTTTACGCGAGGTCTTTAGAAACTCTGTATCTTGTGAGCAAGAAATAACGGAATACTCTTCCCTCTAAAACTTTCAAAATACAAGTTTCTGTCCGTGTTTGATAACTAGAAGTTCAGCCTGAAGTCTATCAGTAAGCTAAACAAAAATTCTAAAGGAGCAAAAGACTAAAAATACACTGTGAAAAGACTCAACGAAAGTTATCTTTGTCCACCATTTGAATGGACAGGCCGGCGTCATTCCTCCTCACCCTTCCCAAATTGTCACATCACTCAGAACACAATATAGAGAAGGGCACCGAAAGCGACAATTCACTTAAAAGAAGCGAGAAATGATGTACTCAAGAGGCCTATGCTGTATTGCAGGGCGCAATTTAACTACATCCGTACGATGTCAACGGAAAACTTAGGTTTGTATACATAAAATAAACATAAAATATACATAAATAGTGGCGAGACTCCCGAACTCTCCGATTTTGATTTCCTTTACTTTTTCAGGTGGCGCGGGTTCAAACCTCACAACTTCACCATTTTGTGTCTCCAATTTTTTGTTATTTTTTCTTTATTTTTCTTTCCTTGTTGTTTCGATTTGATTTTTGTATCCCCTTTCCGTCACCTCCTTCCTTTGTAAGGGTTTTCGTTTATTTTTTCGTTATTATCGCCATGGTGTTACGACGCTTAAATCGTAAACCGTTACGCAATTTAATAAAACCGCGAACATCAGACCAAGGAAACACAGAGGTGATTAATTTTTACCTTCTTGATCGTCTCATATTAACCGATAAATATCTGGCTTAACTTTCGGTTATACGTGTTTTTCTATTCTTAGTAATGAATAAGTTGCAGCAATTAAAAAGAAAAAAGTGGAGCTCCGCGTTTAGGCTTGGCTAAATCTACATATTAGAGCGGTTTTCAATTGAGTGTCGAAAGTAATTCGCGTTTTGCTTTGGTTTTGCTTTACTTCGCTCTGTGATTGGTTAAAACATCTCGCGCCACTTTCTCGACCAATCAGAAGTAAAACTCAAACCAATTGCGACTTGCTCGCACGCGTTTTCCCGCGCTTGACGCTAGTGACATGTATTTGCTTCGAGTTCTGATTGGTTCATTGGATAATTCGTGTTTGTTGTGATTGGCTGGGATAATTACTTTGGTTTTGGTTTTACGACACTCATTTGAAAACCGCTCTAATCGACACACAGGAGCAATTGCGCTGTTCAACTACCTCAAACTTGGTTTGGACCGCTGCTTTCTTGACTCAGAGTTCGGCTCCTCCCTCATTCTTCTCCTCCTCCTATGTTCTTTCTTTTCTAAACTACATCTCAGTAACAAGCACAAAGGTTTTTCGGTCTTTTTTACCAATCAGTAATTAACAACGCAAAATCTATCTTTTACATATTTTTCGCGCTGTGTACTTTCGATTGCATGTTCCCTTTTAAGAATTTGAACTGTAATTGTATCAACTTCGATGGGATAATTCCATTTTTTTTTCTGCTTTGCGTTTAGAGTTTCTGCGCAAACAGCCCTTGCGTGAGCGACTCAACCTGTCAAACTTGTTTTACAGACAAAGGATATCGTTGTTTGTGTGCTGCTGGTTTTACTGGACATAACTGTGAAAGTGGTAGGACTGGTGCCACTCAAAGTGAAAAAATGTTCATTCCGTCTCACTTCTTCTATGTTTCTCTCGAGTTGATGTTTTCCTTAAAATTGATGTTTTATATCCATTACATCTAAAACTGGTCGATCAAAGAGATCGATCGCAACTATGTACCTTTGGAATCCATTTTTAGTTGCCTTTGCTCTCTGGTCTCTCTTGAATTTCATTTAAGTAAATCTATAGAATGATTATAAACATGAGTTCTTCGTGGTTGCAATGACTACAGTACCTCCAATAATTTCAAACAGTAAATCTACTGAATTGATACAATTATGAGTTCTTCATGTCGACTGCGCCTCATTAACAGCAAGAGCCACAGTGGCTTTAAGCTCGGACAAAAAAATATATCTGATGTGTTTATTTTGCTACAAATTAAAGTTGAAAGAAAATAGATGGACTAGACTTCAATCTTTTCCCATGACTTCAACATCTTTTATTTCAAAACATGCTTCCTAATTTGGCTACGCAAATGGTTGATTGTCAGGTATTACAAAACTTCGCCCTTACTCTTAAGTCAAGTCCAAGAGTTCAGACATTAAAGAAAAATTTCCCGTCAGTTGGAAACTAACCACGGGATAAAGGAGAACATACCGTATCAAATTCTCTTCCTTTTGCGGAATGAACGTTAACAATTTACTCCGATTCAACCACAAAACCTAAAAGAGGGTCGTAATGATGCTTTAACTAAACAAAATGTCCCACAAATGTCCAACTTAAAGTAATAAACTACTGATGTAATCGGTATTATTTTAAATATAAGAAAATCGGAAGCAAATTATGTATGAACCAGTTTTCAGACATCTGCCCCTTTTCTCGTGCATACAAAAATGAGATTCACCTGAAATTTCTGTTTTATTTAATCTTGAAAGAGCGCAATAAACGGCCATTTTCAATGAATTTTATTTTTATTTTTGAAGTTTGTGTTTCAGACAATTGAAAGCAGCATATTTTGAATTTTAAAGTTCTTAATTCCACATTTGCAGGCCAGGAAACACTGCTGAGCCCTCCTAATTCTAGTCCCATAGACCTCTATGGTTCGACAACTACTGTTTGACAATTCAAACCAGCAATACGAAGTGTCGTAGAAGGACCACTTTAGCACATCATTAGGTTGTGTACTTTTAGATATTGACGAGTGTGCCACAGGGACTCACAAGTGCAGTGCTCATGCCATGTGGAATAATACCAAGGGATCATACAACTGTACTTGTAATCCGGGATATTATGGGAATGGACGCGACTGCCAAGGTAATATTTTAAGGCTCAGTAGAGAATTCACCAAATAGTAGTATCTTTTAAGTTGAAGTATGATTTTGCATATTTTTCTATGTTTATTTTAATTTTGCCATCTATAGCCGCAATATTATCCCATCTTTTTTTAGGTGTTGACGAATGTGCAGAAGGAAAACACGATTGCAGTGCTGACGCTGTGTGCTACAATACCAAGGGATCTTACAACTGCAACTGTAATCCGGGATATTATGGGGATGGCACGTATTGTAATCAAGGTGAATTTAATTTTCGTTAACGTTAATTTCGTCACCAGCAAAAGAAAAACGGCTAGAGGACTGTTAGAGACAACTTACAGTATTGAGTTTTACTGCTAGACAGCCATCCGCGGGAATAAGAATAGCTAGGGGGTACTCATTATTACAATAAAGTTTCTGTACGGGGATCGGCAAGTTTTCAGGTGGATGCCTTTAACCTTTAACATACTTTTTTTTTACAAGGAAAGAGCTTGTTACTTATGTTTAGGAAATGAGTTAACATATCTTTCAATCGTATATAAGGTGTAATTTGCATCACATTTTCAGTGACACCCTGTCGACTAATCAGACGTATATAAACTGCCCTTTTTTGTTTTGTTTTTATTTATTATTGTCATTTTATTACTAAAGTCGTTCATTGAGGAAAAGTAGTACCCGGATTTACTTTAATTTTATCTCTTTTAGTTGAAGGCGTATTTTGGCGATCCATTAAAATGCCAAAATCAACAGCTTTCCCACACCTTCGTATACTAGAAGTGAAAAAAAGTCACCTCTTTCGGGGTAGCCTCCTAGTATAGCTGACTTTAGGAAGTATCTAACGGGAAGACTAAATGGAATGGTCTTTAAATATAAAATAATAATAAATACTTCCTTTAAGTAATATAAGAGATTTGATAGAAAATATCTGTTCGGCATTAAAGTTAAAAGCTTAGTTTTTCTAAACCATCTTATTTAAATTCTCATCTTCATGCCATCATTTATTCTGCCAAAAAAATGTTTGTAGGTTGTTGTTTATTTTTAATCCACTGAAATTTATAATTTTTTGAAGTTTTAAAGATTACTTTTTAATTATTATTCTTTACCTTAGTCTGCTTTACTTACGTTACTTTATTTACCTTACTACATCGTCTACGCAATTCATCTCTCTTTATTTGCTTCCTTCTTTTCCTTACTTTTCCACTACGTCAGCGGGCCTTCCGTCCCTTTTTTAGTAATATAATCTGATTAGCTGTTTAATATTTACTTCGATGTCTTTATGGCTATCTTTTAATGAGTGATATATTTTTTTTATTTTTCTTGTTCTTTTGGAATGTAGCCTCGACGTGCAAGGAAATTTAAGACACGAACCTGCAGGTAGCAATTGTTAAAATTCTAAAATTCCGTCTTGTCTTATAGTTAGTTTTATCCTGTTCTTAGCAGATACACTCCTGAAATAATGCGTCCTCGTTTTCAGTCTCACGTTAGTGAAAAAACTGTCGTTACAGAAACAAATTTCTTCACGGGAAAGAAGTGCAGCTCGATATCTTTCATTTGAATCGGTCACATTATCTGGTTGCGTTCACAAGCTGTGCATGAAGTTAGAGCCACCTCGTACAGCATAACAAGAACAGCACCACAACTCTCCAACAGAAACCTGTCTCACTTGGCTATGATAAAAATAAAAGTAAAATAATAATGATAATAATAATAATAATAATAATAATAATAATAATAATAATAATAAAATCACTTTATTAAGGTGTCAACGGTGTTTAGCACAGAATGTTTATTGAAGACACTCCAGGTGAGGATCGAATTGGAATTTGGAGATGTTGGTTTTTGAGAAGAGGAGAAAACGGAATACCCAGGGAAAAACGTCTCGGAGCAAGGACGAGAAACAACAACAAAATCAACCCCCACATGACGGCAAGTCCGGTGATCGACCCCGCGCCATATTGATGGGAGGCGAGTGCTCTCACCACTGCGCCATCCCTGCTCCCCTTACAGTAAATTTTCTAGTGTCCAAACTGTACCTTTCGCGAGCAACGTTTTGCTCCTCTTGCATGTGTGTTTGATATAGAAAGGGTCAGTATGGCAATGTGTGCGACAATTTTGCAGTTATCCTTTTTTATGATCTGAAAAAGGTGAAACCATTATCGCCTTTTTTTTAAGGTATAAAGAGAACAAAGCCTACACACTGAGCGTAGAGTAAAAGAAAATCCCCATTTACTGTCTTATGACTAAAACTGGTCCTGATGAATGCGGGGATGGAGGATGGACACTGGTCATGAAGGTCAATGGCTCAAAGGTATATGTACTATCCAATTATAATGTTAACATCATTCAAAACTAGAGGACGGGTCGAATTTTATTAAAATAGCGGGCATATGTAGAGCGGAGCACCATACTCATGGATAATAAATGTATCCATGCAAGTCAATTTTCATGGGGTTACGAAGTCACGTAACCGTACGACTAACCGTGCACCATACTTCATGTAAGATGTTCGAAGTGACTGAATACTCGCGCGTTTACACATATATTGGTAAAAAATGGCGGACTGCACTCGAACTAACGCTTTAGCCTTAACCATCTTTTTAAGGAGTAAGCAAAAAGGATGTACTCCCATGGATATTTTACCACAATTACCATCATTTTTTCTTGGAAATGACTTCTCCCCACAAGTTATCACAGAATAGATACTCACTTCTCAACACGCTCTATTTTCATGACCGTAACTTGACATACCGGGAATGAAAACGTTCCTTATAATAGCTCTACTTGAAAAGGAAAAGACCTGGCCCCAGTTGTTCAAAAGTTGGATAGCGCTATCCATCGCATAAATTACTATCCAGTGGATAATGCAATTGGTTTCCCTAACACTTATCCACTGGATAGTGATTTATCCGGTAGATAGCACTATCCAACTTTTGAACAACTGGGGCCAGAAGGATTGCTTTTAAACTCGACGACGCATATAGAAGAAATTGGAGAGCTTGAAGGGAAGAAATTCCTGTTCGAGGACATACTCCTTGTTTCAGAGGAGATCTGAGCCTTCTTAAGCCCTCGTATGTGAAACATGAATTGTGTCAGATAAGGTTATATTTTTGTCGTAGCTGTACTAGCTTTCGCCTTTTCCAAAGGTAAATAACTTGGCCAAAAAATCTGTTGTTTGAGGATTACAACTTGGGATAAGTCCGTCTGCAAGGGAAAGACAATTGCAAAAGCTGGTAGCCAAAATCAAAGCCACAGAAAACTTGCCTGAGATGTAGACTAATATATAGATTTAGCCAAGCCTAAAAGCGGAGCCGCGAAGGAATAAACTGGTGTTCGTTTCTCAAAAATAGTCCTGAAACTTTTCAGTCTGAAATAAATTTCGGGGCTTTTTTTGGCTCGTTCGCTTTCGAAAAGTGTTTCTCAAAAAGCCTGAAAGTGTTCCGAATTGTCCTTCAATATTTTGGGGATCTGTTCTGTAAAACCAAGCTCGAAAGGTCGTTCTAGAGGCTGAGCACAGCTTGATTATTTTACTCACGAGCCGTCTAGCTTGGTGTTTGCAATGTTTCCATATCCTGTCATTAACTGTGAAGGCTTGTCAAATCTCCTTGGTTTATTGGCTGTTCGCTTGAATGAACTTGAAACGGCGCTCATTTACAAAAACAAAAATAAAAATTATTCGACTGTTTAAATGGGTTATCTTCATCGCGTTCGGATGTTAACAAATAACATGAATTGCCACTAAATAAAAATATTAGTCTGGTCAAAAATTTATACTGACATTTCACCGACATTTTACTGGGATTACCCGAAATAAAGGATCTGGGGAGCTTCGAAGCACTTGTAATAAACTTATCGAAGAAATGTCGCGTAGGTTTTAGCAGCCGCGAAAAAATTCAAGCACTTTGAGGAACAAACATTACTTACGGGATAAAATAGCTTTAAACTCAAAACTGCTTCGCTTATATTTCGTTCTCTAACTTGAGACCATCGAGATTGAAAACAAACGAACAAACACCGTCCAAACATTCTTAACTCTGTTGCATAAGTTTTGCGGCTGCAAATTGTCTGAAATTCGAGAGCTTTAAAAAATGCACCGAACTGTTTTTGGAAGCTTTTCGGGCATAATAGGTTTAAACCGACAACTGCTTCGCTTATAGTTTTTCAAATAACTGTTATATTTCGTTCTCTAACTAGAGACAATCAAGATTCAAAACAAAGAAACGCCAAACACGCTTTAACTAAATTGTTATTATGCCGGCATAAGTTTTGCGGATGCGAAGTAAGCCTATATAAAGTTAGGCGCTTTGAGGAACGCACAAAACTGTTTTCGGAAGCTTTTCGGATAAAATAGCTTTAAACCGACAACTGCTTCGCTTAAAAGATTATTACTATTGAAAACTTCTAGGACAAGAAAATCGACAGTTGCACAAAGAGATGGACCGGACGGTGAAAATTGAAAGCAAAGCTTGTGCAGTTGTCTTGCGGCTGTGCTTAGACCTACTGTTATGAATAAACAAACACAAAATAATGGACAGAGAAATCATTTTTGAAAAACATTTATTCGAAAACCCCTATGTTTATACTTAAATGCAATTCGCGTTACACTTCCAAAATCGTAGGTCGGTCCACGCGAGTGAAATCGGCTCAGCATGGCAAAATATTCAAGAATCTGTCACAAATTTGAGCGCGTTTTCTAATATTTTTTTAAAGTCAAAAGTGAATAACACATTTCTAATGGCATAAATCAAATTTACATTTCAAAACGTAATTTCTTTCATCGTAATACTCGAAATCATGTACCTTAGACCTTTTAAAAACTTCACTTACTCGGTTGTGTTTCAGAACAGGGCAAACTGTCGGCCGTGAAGAAAACAAAGCGATGAAGTCCATTGAATGCAGCTTTCGTAACTTGAACTTTTCGCCTTCTACCAGTATTCTTTTGAACTTTTTCTTTCCATTTATATATATTAGATGTTTTTTTGTCAAGTATAAAACTTCATTACTCTCGAGCAATCGTTAAATGCTAAAGAAGCTTAAGCTTTTAAAGAAACCTCTTTTTCAAAAGCGACGATGATCATGCGATTTCCCGCCAAGAAAAATGCCGGTTGCCCTAAAGCACCGTGCGATTTCCCGCCAAGAAAAGATGGCATTCTCTGCCCCCGTCGGGTTGTCTTGGGACTCCCCTCCCCCTCCCACAGAGTGTGCGGACGGACGGACGTACGGATGTACGGACGTACGGACGGACGGTCACGTGACTATTACGTCACAACCAAAATTTCTCGGATTGATAGGTTACCATATTTCCTTAGCAATGGAGCTCCGCTGGCGGGCTTTGCCCGCAGGCTCCGCTATAAAGCAAATTAACAACATGCGGGCCGCTGAGGACCTCTTCGTGCTTGGGCCATAAATCTAGCGGAAGAAAAGGAGGATCCGTAACTTACAGTACGGACCGAGAATTCGAGGCTAATAGGATGTTTATTTTATTTCTTTAATCGGAGAAAAAGAAAAACATTTCGAGTCAAAAAGTTGAACAGGTTCACTGATTTGACGGACGTGTGTCAAAGGAATAAAACGGGCATGTAGTAATTCCAGGAACACCGGAACACCGGAACACCGGAACACGGAACACCGGGACACCCCGGAACACCCCGGAACACCCCGGAACACCCGGAACAGTGTGAAAAACCCGGAACACCCCGGAACACCTTCTAGAAAACCCGGAACACCTTCTAGACAACCCGGAACACCCCGGAACACGTACAAAAATACCCAGAATACCTCTAGAAAACCTAAACCACCTCCAAAATACCCAGTGCCCCATGATATTGTTTTTAATAGTTGTTTAATGCCGTTTCAATAAACACAACAATCACATAGCAATGGAGGTAACAGTTTTTACACTCAAATAATTTAACTCAGCTTTTTATGCGCTCTACAGCCCTCTGCCCCCCATCCCCCCCCCCCCCTCACAAAAAAAGAAAGAAATGGAATCGTCTAATATGACAGAAAGTGAAAAGCTGTCCGTGAATTCACAATTCCATTCAGGGCCATCGGGCATGATTTTGCATGGGTTGGTGCTAGGTTTAAAAATATCAAGTTGTTGAAGTCCACATGCACATTTCCTACAATACATTTTGAGAGTCATTTAACCCCTCACTCACCAATAAGACGGACTTTCGTGGTCCGTTGGAGGATGCGGACGGATTCTCCCCCTCCCCCTCCCCCCCCTCGCCACACACACACACACACACACACACACACACACACATTGCCTACGGCCCTGCCGTTGAGAATTAAATGATATTAAACGTCAGATTAAGCACATTTTTTTTTCGTGTTTTCAAATTCCCCATTGCAACTAAAGGCCTCTACGTGCCTTCTGCTATTTGTTTTCTCATTCATGCCAACTGAAAGCAGTGACAGTCCACCTCGCCTGGCACAGCCTCGCTCTAAAGCATTATAAAATCCGAGGCCTTGTCACCGGAGGTCCTTTTCTCCATTCAACAGTGAATGTGCTCAGTGTGCAGCGAGTCTCGTTTGGTTTAACGTGCTGGTTCGTTTTTGACGGCGTTTTCTGAATTATTTAAGGTGAGCAAGTATTGCAATCAGTTTAATTTTCTTGCATAATAAGTTTATACAAGCTTATCATAAGTTGATTTAAAAATTTTCATTCATTCATTTGTTGAGTAGATGGCGCCGTGGGCCTAATTTCATTCAGCAATCAGTTTTTGCTATATTCTGCTTAGCCTAAAACAACTCACTTCCGGCAAAAGAGCAAAACATTTAGGTCAAAAAAGCTTCTGTTATAATGTAACTAGTGACCTGGATAACGTCCTGTCAAAAATCTAACGCACTGGTAGACTTTGCTGGTTCTAACAAACGCTGCATGTAAGTTGTAGGGTGCAGCCATATTCACGCATAATTTAGCCGTCAAAACTCCGATCAAAGTGAATGATGAGAGTTTTTGAAGCTTGCATTGTTTAAGTAAATTTTTAGCTTAAGTAGCCGCTGCGTTTTAAAATGACGCGCTGTTCAATAATTTGCTTTCGTATGTATTAGATCATGAATAACGCTTTTTTTTTTAATGAACGCGTAAAGCGAGCGTACCCCCAAAATCATTCCGAATCATTGCCCAATGCAAGACCGTTCTGCTTAAAAGAGATGCACTCCCGCATAAAAGTTTGCCAAGAGTGCAGAGGGTCACTTAAATCAACATCAGGAAGGATTTGCAGTCCTCCTTTTGATTTTTGTGTCGCCCGAAAGGAACGGCGACCATTCAGGGACCGTGAAACAGGGCTGCTCCGCACCCCCTCTCGGGAAACGGATGTATACTACCATCTTTGCGTGGCGTGTATTCAGACACAAGAGCCTTCGTTTATTCCGCGCTCCCTTTTAATCCCTGAAGGTCTGCCCCTCACGGAATGCCATAAAACCTACCTCGAGCAAGAGCTTGGTTTCTATGCCAGTGAGATTTGATTTGATTTGACTGGGACATTGGACAGCTAAGCGACCCGTTTCCGCTCTGAGCCCCTTTCTTCTGGCACTGCGGATCTAGTTCGCGTTTCTTGTTTATATTGTTGAGTTTCTCATCTGTGCTCACCACGTTTGAGATGCTTTTTTCTTGAAACGTTTCTTTACCTAAGTTTCCACACCACTTTCAGTGAAGATGTTATTCGTTGATTACTCCCCACACAATTACCTCTAGTTGGCCGTCTCTGCATTTCTTAACATCTGAATGCAACGGCTAACAGGATGTTTTTAAAAAAAATAGTGGCAAAAACGTTAACAATATTGCTCTGTTTTCACAAAGCTTTGCGTTTCTAAGATACGGCGTTTGACATATATAAAAATTTACAAGAACATGTAAGTTGTGTTTATGAAAGCGGTATTAAACAATTATGCCAGGCCTTTGAGCATTTTTTACATCTTATTGCAAACTTGTTACTGTTTTAACTATTTATTTAAAAAAAATCATTTCTAACGACACCAAATATCTTTTTTTTTTTTCCACTTTTTATTAAGATCTTATGAAGCTCAATTATGTTACAACATGATATTAATAACACTTATCACCACTGGAATTAACAGTTGTGTGTCCTGTTATCATATTTAAATTAAATTAAAGCTCTCAGATTGAGTTAATCTAAGTTCTTAATCTACTGTTTAGATATGGTAGCCATCTAGCCTGAAATTTACATTCTGTGTTATTTTTCAACGCTAAATATTTTTCAGTCCTGAATTTTTCCTCGACGATTTGTCTGAACAGATCAAAATTGGGTTTTACATCATGTTTCCTACTTGTCCAAATATGTATTTTAATAAGAGTAATAAAATAGTTTAGCAGATCTGTTTCCGTATCCAATTTACCTAGTAACACATCTTGTAATGTGAGGTCCACCCGTTCGCCAGAAATCGAAAACCAGAAGAATTTTAACTCATTCCAGATTATTCTTGAAAAATGGCATTCAAAAAATAGGTGACATATAGTTTCCGATTCAATTCCACAAAATGTACAAAGGTCGTTTGGGACGTATCCTATTTTGGCTAAGCGATGGTTAGTAAAAGTGATATCGTTCAAAATCTTAAATTGGAAGCTCCTTACAAAGGTTTCGGACGAGATGGTTCTCACATTTAAAAATGCTTTGGAAACAGTTTCATCGTTCAAGCTGAATCTCTCTTTCAACTTAGAGAAACCTCTTGATACCTTAGCTTTCTTTAAAATGAGCAGTTCATAAAATTGTTTACTTCTGCTCGTTAAAGGATCAAATAATTTTCCTTCACACTGAAATTCTAATGTCATCAATTCATTTACATTTATCTCTCGAAGTCTAAGATCGAGAGGAATAGCCTGACGAATTCCGGTCCAAACTAAAAAATTTGTGTTTCAAACCATTTCGTTTCGCACTATTATAAGATTCTAAATTATTCATATTCAAAAGCATGTGCTGGCAAATTAAAATTCCAGCTTTTACGTAATGTGGATAGTATATTGTTTTATGGTCTATCTTAATGTTCTTATTGTTCCAAATAATTGAATCGGAAATTGGAGGTGTGGTTGAAAAATCTGCTCTGAAATCAGCCCACCACAGAAGAAGTTCTTTGTAAAATGTAGAGTTAATGTTATATTCCTTTACATTGTAATTACACCTGAATAAAAATTTTCCCCCGAAATCTCACGACACAAAATATCGAAAACAAATTTCTAAGCTCCAATATACCCACTGAATCGCTCAAAGGACGAATTGTTCCTGTGAACTTTCAAATTCATTTTCTCAAGCTCTGATAAAAAAAATGTCTTTGGTGTTATTCACGGATTATTCTGGTACTCGATTAATATTAATATTAATATTAATATTAATATTAATATTAATATTAATATTAATATTAATATTAATATTAATATTAATATTAATATTAATATTAATATTAATATTAATATTAATATTAATATTAATATTAATATTAATATTAATATTAATATTAATATTAATATTAGTTAATATTAGTCGATTTCCTAAGCATGGTGATAATAACGCCTTGCTGGGGGTGTGTTCCAGGCTTTCTTGGGGTATGTAAAGGTTCTGGAAGGTGTTCCGGGTTTTCTGGAAGGTGTTCCGGGGTGTTTCGGGTTTTCTAGAAGGTGTTTCGGGGTGTTCCGGGTTTTCTAGAAGGTGTTCCGGGGTGTTCCGGGTTTTTCACACTGTTCCGGGTGTTCCGGGGTGTTCCGGGGTGTCCCGGTGTTCCGTGTTCCGGTGTTCCGGTGTTCCTGGAATTACTACATGCCAATAAGTTCCGGTGTTCCGGTGTTCCTGGAATTACTACATGCCAATAAAACGCGCTAATTTCATTGGCTTTTGAAAATCGTTGCTCGTTTTCAGCGTGAACTGCGGTCGCTGAATGAAAACTTCATAGCTTTTTTTATTGTTTTGTTTTTTCGCCCGTAACATATCCACAAAGCAAGATTAAGATGGTTAAAAGACTTCTTCATCACTGAGAGGACTGCAAAAACAAAGAAATCTCGTCGAGATAAAATTGTACTGAGAACATTGAAGTCGTGTTTTGTCGACGTCAAGTTGTGGCGGCATTCAGTCGACAAGTCAGAATGATGAAGGCCGGTGAAGGAAATTTTAAATGACAAAGAATATACTGGAAGAGATTTCTACAAAACCTAATTTCATCTGCCTTTGGCTCTCGATTCTGCTCAAGTGGTGTTTTTCGAGCAAAATATATGCTGGACACTGAACATCAAGGAGTTGCCTCGGAAATTATGAGTTTTAATAGTCGGGTAATTACAAACAATCGAGCGTAGGCTGACTTTTAAAAAAGTTATTTCCATGGATCTCCACTGCAAGAACAAGAATTTTGCTTAGGAATCAAGGTACTTAAGGTTAACGTATATAACAATGCTGTTTTGTTTCTGAGATAACTAAAGAGATGGGTTTCAAGCTTTATTTGAACAAAATTTACGTAAGCCAGTCAAAGATACACAATATTGCGAGTTGCTTCAAAGCTCAATTCAGCTGTGAATTTTTTCAACTACGAGAATAGTTACTAATGAAAAACTAATGAGGCAATTCCTAGAAACTCTTTTATTGCTAGTTTTCACGGTCTGTGCAAGTTAATTTGATTTGTTTTAGCTCCTTGTTTTTTAAGCATGTTTTGACTTACCGACCCAAGGTGAAATTAAAAATACTTTTAGCTTCACATAACGCTTCGCAGTTACTGACAATCAATTGTTTTTCTTTAAGTCAGAGAAAGCTTTCAGAGAGTTTCGGGAAACAAAACAGATTTTAGTCCTGCTTCTTACTTGTTTTAAATCCCGTCTAAGACATTAACCTGCTATTTTTCAGTCCATAAGACTATATTGCCAAAAACAGATGAATCCAAGGCCTTTCAAATTTTAACGCTCGCGCCCACCCTCGAAAATGACGCGAACGAGTCAGCGCACACGGTTTGTGCTTGTTTACCATTTGTTATACACGCGGAAAGGTTCACCTCACTTTAAGTTGAAAGATTCAGTAAACGCTTTGGCAAAGCTCGATCACATGACTCTATATCTGCATTTCCACTTTGATTTGAGCTGTGAATGTGAAGATCATGGGCCTCGAATTGGCCATCTTATTGCCTGAAACTAAACTGAAATTTCATCGTCACCACCTTTTTTATTTCGAGTTTAAACGGGCACCTGTTTTAATTTCAATTTAAAACGTGCGTTAATATTGTTTTATGCCAATTGGTACCTATACAAATTAAGAGTAAGCCAGTGATAGCTTATTATTTTATCCAAAATCGTAGGACTAGGTTATCGACTACTTTGGTATTATTTGATCTAGTACTTTATTCAGAGACTACGTATCAAGCTATAAAACAATGCAGGATTCCTTACAGCAGGGGTTTTGAGGAACTCCGCTGTTAGGTTAGCCTACCTATACAAATTATGCGATACTTCCAGTACTTGCATATCCTGGGATGCGATGGTGTCTTGTATTACCCAAGTAACACAATAGAGCTCACTTGAGAGGAAATCTACTATTTGGCAAATATAGAGTTGAAGGTCATAGCCAACAGAACAATAATCTATGCCTTGGAAATTTCCCACGAATTGATGTGGGGTACTGTTGGTCTGAAATTCCTGCTTCCCGCACCATTTTTTTAGGTTACCAGCCCTTTGTTGGTGTCTTCTGCATAATTTTCTTTTGCTGTGATGTTATTAATTAAGGCGGACTTTAAGTAATACAGGGTCCCAAAGGGGGGTCTTTGGAGCCCTGGAGCCCTGAAATTTTTGTCGTGGAGCCCGGAGCCCAAAACCTCGCTCGACTTGGAGCCCAAACAAAAATGCTATTTTTGGCTAAATGGAGCTCTGGAATGAAGCAATGGGAACCTAGAACCCCGAATTTTTCGTCTTGAAACCCTGGAGCCCTGCATTTTTTAGGCCGGAGCCCTGAAGCCCTAAACCCCTTTAGGACTCTGAGTACTAAACCTGCCATGTCCGTTGCGAAATGTTAAATATTAAACACGCTTTTCTAACTTCTTATTTCACTCCCTTCAACTTTTAAAGTATTTGCCACTTCAAGTAGAGCTCGTGTTTAATTATGAGTTGGTCTTGATGGCACATGCCATGATACCATGCTATGTACAGAGACTGTTGATGCCTACATAAGTGCGGGAAATCATGATCATATTCTGAGTCAAGTGAATGGTGTATCGCATGCCAGTCTACTTTCCTATCTGCTCTAAAGTCGTTATCGCGATCCCTGGTTTAAAAGTTAGCCATGGTTTCCGTTCCTCTTGTGAAAAAGGGTTTCTACTGCCAAAGCAATAAACAAAGGGTAACAAGAGTTTAGCGAAATCCACAATGTTGATCAAGGAATTAAATTGATCGCAGATTCAGAGTTGTTAATTTTAAGCTAAGCTTTAAACAACGGACCCTTGATGAGTCTTAATTGGCCAACATTGCGAGTTCTGTTATGCACATTTTTAGAAAGAATGAGGTTTTTTAACGATCTGGTGTCTTTTTTTGGCGCAGCCAACCTTTCATTTCCATCCCGAACACTGGACAGACACCAGCGAGTTCAACCTTGCAGGAGGGGAGACTGGGTGGGACACAGCAGAAACCAAGTTACCAACCTACTGGACCACACCCTTCTCCAAGATCTGCCTCGGTATGAAGGTCGGCCAACAGATAAAGTTTACCGTCATTAACGAGCAAGCCAACTCTTTTTACTCGTTGATTGGTGACGGGCAATACCGCGCCACCTCATTGGGTCGTGACAAGTGGAAGACGCTGATTGAGTCACAGGCTTCCTTGCAGTCTAACTGTAACAAGGAAGGTTTTAACGTTGTCTGTGATATCAAAAGCTCTAAAGCAAGAATCGGCTTTGTTTGCAACAATCAAGATGACTACTCTTCCTGTGATTCTAGAATAGGGTTTCGTACTAGAGGACTCTATGATGACTCCAACACGTGTGGGAACCAGGCTACACATAGTGGAGATAACGGAAACCAACACATCAAGGCCATGGGATACATCTTTGTGCAATAAAATGTAACTGACATTGCGCTTATAAGCGGACGTCTGCTCATGTTATGTTTATCAACAAACCCTTTCAATTTCAAACATCTTTTAGACTTCGAACTAAGAACACCCTGTCTTAAACGTCCAAGTTCATTAACACCATTAAATGGAACCCTCCTGTAGAAGTGAATTTATCTGCATTGCGTGTTTTCAATAGAAAAAATAACCAAAGGCAAACCGTACCTAGTGCATTTTTACAACAAGGAATGGCCATAAACGTGCATTTCACACCGTATTTAATTAATTGTAACCTTTCCACCATGTAGCTAAGTTGCTTGTTAGTGTATAACACGGTTTAATGTACCTTGTCATTTCAAGTTACAATAAAAAATACCTTTCCCAAATAGTGAGTGGATGAATAAGTTAATCAGTAAATGAGTAAGTGAGTGGGAGACAAGGTGACTCCAAAATGGCGACCAGGTTAACATAATTAATCGTGAGAAAGCCCTAGAAAAAAAGTTGGTTGTTGGCATAAAAAGTCCGTCACACAGCTGTCGCTGACAGATGGATAATCCCCAGTGTGGCTATTTTATCTTTTCTCTATACGAGATTTGTCCAGGAACTGACCGAATGATGGTTACTCGATCGTAAACTTTTCGTAACTGCTTTTAGGAAAATTACATTACTGTTTTATGGTTCAAGTAAGAGAACTAGATATGTTTGCTTAACAGCGCTGCCTCCGCTTTCTAAGACGTTCTAGAATGTTCTTTGTAATGTTCTGCAATGTTCCTTAGATTCTTCTTGGTGAAGGCTACACAATTTTCGTATTATCTTGGTTTCCTTTAGGTTATCGCCTGAGGAGAGAAGTTTTTGTTCTCTGATGCATGGAATAAATACTTGTCAGTTGCTCTCTAGGGAAAGTGAATATCTTCCGCTGTTCGTTGAATGTTGAGAGGCGAAGAAATATCTCCTCTTTCAATTATTCAGGCGAAGTTCTTTTGAAAAATTTGCTGAGGAACTCATAAATTACGAACAACCCGGCATGTGTACTACAAGACACCACCATTCAAATAAAACAAAAGAAAACATAATAAGAGGTTTAGTAGACTACTTATTCAAGCTAAGGGTTCTTGGGGGAACGACGTCGAGGGCATGGAGTCTGAGAAGCATGCGTGCAGACGAAACCACTGGAATTGACAATTTGACGTTTTATATAACGCTGTTGAAAATAATTTAGAAAGCAAAACAGTTTGTCTAATTTAGAATTCAAGCAAAACGTGTGTTTTTCGAAAATATCTGCTGTGTGCTCTTCTTGCTGTCATATCTGATGCCAGAAGCGTGCTATTCGTCAGGTAATGTTACTTGTGTGCCATTAATTCAATAGTTACACTGTAACTATAGGCAGGAAAGAAAATTCTTGGTTCATATAGCATGTTTCCGATATTTTTTAGTAAGTGGATGAAGGCAAACTAGAGTTACAATAAAAGGAAAGCGGTTTTTCATGCTTTTCAGGGTGGTGTTGTGTTTTGAGTCCGCGGATGGCAGACAGGCTAACATATATTTTTTATCAACTATAGTTTGCTAATTACATTATAAAACTGGATTCCACTATTCAATGAAAAACATCCAAATATGGAATACAATTTCTTATTATTTCTGTGTTCTCATTATAATGTCTGCGTTATACGGTAAACAGTATGAGGTTTCACTTTAATTGGTAACTCATTTTTAAAAGTCCACATTTTTTAACTGGAACGTTTAAAAAGAGAGAAAGATTTAAACAAATAGCTCGTACAGGACTGTTTCGACAACAAAAATGCATGTTGATCGCCGAAAATCAATTGTCTTGGGAAATATGTTGCGCATCCCCGAGTAGTGATAGGAATCAGAAGTTGTCGGTCCTCTAGGACTAAAGCGACTTTCGTTTTGTTTTCGATCCAATTAAAATAACTTCGAGACAAACTTTGTTCGAAACAAAGCCATTCTGTCAGTTATTCTCCTTCTCCCTCATTTTATTTTTCTTCCTTGAATTGATTTTAATTTTGAAGTCGATTTCCACCCAATTATATTTTTTCCTGGTGAACCGAAAGAAAAAAAAAAAGAAAAAGAAAAATGTATAAAATACGATCGCGTAAGCTACGTTATGTTAATAATGGCTGCTTTAAAGTAGATATTAACAAGCCAAACTTTGCTTTCTTTACTCCGAAACTGAAGATAACTCACAGAACAACATAAATTTTAGTGGTCGATTATGCATCGTTCAGCAGATTTTTAACCATTTAGCAAATTCCTTGTTGAATGAAAGAGGGTATTTTCTTATTGATGTCTTATATCTTGTTACGAAATTCATTTAATGAAATCTCAATTTTATGCGTTTCATTGCACATGTTTTTCCATCCGACTAAAAAGGAAGATTTATAACGAATTGACTGAGATCCCATCATATCTGGGACGCTTGCAAACACCACAACGCATGTGAACTGCATGTTCCTTGATTTTAATAAATTTGTATGTGCTTGATGAAAACAAAACATTTTAATTGAAAGGACTGTATAGCAATATGTCCAAATATTAACCACAGGTGAGGACATATGTTGCACTTACCTCCAAACTGGCTCAATCTGTGACAAAAAGGATACCGGAGATGGAGAAAAATTCAAAATTTTGTTAAACTGCATCGACTGAACTAAAACCAAAATTTTGACTTGGCTCTATCAGTAGAGTTTAAATATGTTCCTTTTAGTGCCCACTAGGCGACAAATTGTTTTCTGTTTCCATTAAAAATTAATCTATGGAAATTTACAGTGTTTGTACGCAGCTGTAAGGCAATCAGAACGCTCCTTTAATCAAGCTTAATAAAGAGGAAAAAAAAAAACTCTTGTTACCCAAGAGTTCATTTTAAATATTTCAAGGAAAAACCCCTACAAAAAAAAGTCGATAGTGACCGTAAGGATTGTCACCAACAGACACTGTCAGTATTTTAAACCATCACAACATTATTGTTCGTCCGCATGTTAATGTAAGGTTTAAACCAACGATGTTGAAAGTGTCCCTCTCTGGGACATGAAGAAGATTGGAGTGGTTCAGATGCAATCGAATTGATTTACCAGAGTGGTCCTTTTCTGAGATATATGTTTCAAAACGCACAAATGGTTTAATTAAACAGGACCATTGACAAGAAGCCTTACTCTACAAGGAAAGCGAAAGGCGGTGATAGGCACCAGAAACTGAAAAAGCTACGTATTCTGGCCAAAAAGGAATGTAAATGATTCGTGTCAATACGTGTCTCATCAGGACGAAAACGACGACGATGACAAAGAGTAATAGTAATAATGATGATGACGACCATGCGGAACATGACGATGACGATGAACCATGGCAAACGGAGATTTACCTCCCCCCCCCTTCCCCCCTCCTTCCTTTTCTCCACGCAGAATAAGAAGACTACCTTCTCATTAATTATCTTTTTTTAGAGGCAGGATGCCGTTTTTTAGAATTTCGCCCGAACTGTTACTGAAGGGAAAACGTCTTGTAAATCACGTGATACGCGTAGCTGACGTCATGGATCAAGAGTTCTGTGGATTTTTATGTTTCATGGAACCCAACTGTTCGAGTTACAATTTCAACATTTCGACAAGTCAGCCTGAACATCACAACGTGACCTGAATAATGCTACACATCAAGGTCACGAGCATGAAATGGAGAAAAATCCAGATTACTTGTACCGTGGAGTTAAGGTAAAATAATTGATCGATCATCCATCCATCCACCCATCCATCCATCCATCCATCCATCCATCCATCCCCATACAAGATTTTGAGACTAGAGAATCAGAAGTCGAGTTCAGGACAATGAAATGGCTATCATAATTAAACACGTACGGGAACAATTTCTCTGTTTAACCAGCTTAAACTCTTCCTCCTCCTCTGTTCTTTGACCACTGACAATCGTGCGGGAGACTATCTCAATTATTTTCTAAACTACATCTCAATAACAGGCACAACGATTTTTCTGTCTCTTTTTACCAATCAGAAATTAACAACTCAAAATCCCATTTTATACATTTTCCGTGCTTTGCACTTTCGATTGCATGTTCCCTTTTAAGAATTTGAGTTGTAATTGCATCAATTTCGATGGGTTAGTTTCAGTTTTTTTTTCTGCTTTACATGTAGAGTTCCTGCACAAACAGCCCCTGCATGAGCGACTCAACCTGTCAAACCGGTTTTACAGACAAAGGATATCGTTGTTTGTGTGCTGCTGGTTTTACTGGACAAAACTGTGAAAGTGGTAAGACTAGTTAAAATATATTCATTCTTCTCACTTCTTCACAAGTTTATGTATCACGCAAAGTTTCTTTCGAGTTAATGTTTTCCTAACAATTAAAGTTTTACATCCATTACATCTTAAACTAACCGATCGAAGAGATCGATCACAACTATGTACCTTTGGAATCCATTGTCAGTTGCCTTTGCTCTCTAGTCTCTCTTGAATTTTTCATTCCTTAACGTTTCTCATTTTAATTCTAAATTGTGCATTTACCACTACTGGCGTTGTTATATGATTTTAGACATCAACGAATGTACTACAGGATCACACAAGTGCAGTGCTGACGCTGTGTGCGTTAATACCAAAGGATCTTACAACTGTACGTGTAATCCAGGATTTCAAGGAGACGGAAGTGTTTGCCAAGGTACTTGCAACTTATAACTGACTGTCCTCGTCGTCCCGCCTGGTCCAAGAGGGTGGGAGAGTAGGAGGCCGCCTGGAGTGGGCTAGTAAACATATTTGTCAGGTCTTTTTGTAGCCCGAAGATGCATGCGTTTTAGAGTGACACATCAGTATTGTGGTTCCAGCTTGCGAATAACCTACAATAGCGTCGATTATGATCTTTTTCTTCCAGATATCAACGAGTGTGCGACCGGAATACCAAATTGCAGTGCTGATGCTGTGTGCAATAATACTATGGGATCTTACAGATGCATCTGTAACCCAGGTTACTATGGAGACGGGGAAAACTGTCAAGGTATTTTGAAAACCGTCAAGATATTTTGATGAAAGGTTTTCTCTTGAATAGTGGCTACTCTCAAAATTTAAAAGTCAGCTTGATTGTAATAACGGCAGTTATAATTATTTCTTCTAGATATTAACGAGTGTGCTACAGGAACACACAAGTGTAGTGCTGATGCTGTGTGCAATAACACCCAAGGATCGTACAACTGTACTTGCAGTCCGGGATATAACTGAGTTCTGAGGTTTTTGAGCTGTTCTGGTGCCAGTGGTTGTTCTCTCAACAGAAACAGTATTGCTCTGCTGCAATACCTCTTGCTCTGCACATGAATCAGAAAACAACAATAATTATCGTACATGTTATACTGTTTATTCAGGTGGTTTCTGAGAAATTAAATGGGAGATGGATTAATGTCAGTCAGATCACTCTGAGAACAAGGGAAAAAAGGATTTTTGTGACAACTGAACAACAGGAGAATTTGCATGTTGATGTCAAGGCTTTTGTTAGAAAAACACATACCGTAATCTGTCATTAGATAGCAACGGAATCCCATACGAGCACCATCCTTAACACGGGTTATTACTAGCACAATGAATGATGTATGCGTGTGCTTTTCTATGTATCAACAGCAGGGTGGGCTTAGCCTACCAAACAATATCAGTTTATAGCATTGAATACATGTGCTACGTAACTGATCAAACATGTAAGTCTTAATATCACAAATATTTGGCTTACTTGTCCTTTCGTTCGATCACTTGGAACTTCTTCTGGAGCTGCAGGAACAACAGTATCTCTTGTGGGCACAGCGGTCCTCTTTATATAATCTCACTCTTACTCTCCCACTCTGCTCGATTGTATCAATCACCGATGATTTGTACTCGTAGCAATCGTCCTCGAAGTGCCCGGAGCAGAGCGCAGTGCACTTGGAAGTCACTGGGATCTTTAAAGTCGGGCCGGTGTTTTCGAACAAATTTGACCCACTTTACCCTCACAACCGGATCAGTTGGAAACTAATGCATTCGGAATCCCTTTTTCCTCGTATTTTTTACAACTTCGACCGTTAGGGGCGCGAGCAACGCAGTTTCTCCCTCCTCTTGCCTCCTCTTTCTCTCTTTCCGCCATATTGGATTGCTAGTTTGTGTACCCAAATTGACGTCACAGGCTGTTGTCACGTGGTATTTTGGCCGCGCGATTTGAATGCCATATTTCGAGGCAAAACAGCCCAACTTTCAGCGCTCGTAAAATCGCCAATTTTTATCCTAGAAATCTCAAACTTTGGAATCCTACATTTCAAACGGTGAATTTTATAACTGTGTAAAAACAAATTTCGCTTCA
Source organism: Siderastrea radians (assembly GCA_964017195.1). Taxonomy (NCBI): domain Eukaryota; kingdom Metazoa; phylum Cnidaria; class Anthozoa; order Scleractinia; family Rhizangiidae; genus Siderastrea; species Siderastrea radians. The sequence goes on from OZ024892.1 coordinate 37,353,681, forward strand.
CATGCACTTTAAATTACGTGCATGAGTCGTTAACCGGACTGAAAATGAACGTCCCGAAGCGCTAGCATTTTCATATCTGTCGGCTTTCTCATTATAAAATACGTCATAAATACCTTCCCGTTCTAAGGTGCATTATAGGTTCTCCAACATCTCATATTGAACCTTAACTTTTTGTATGAATATCATTTGACATCAGGAAATGAAAAAAAATAATCATCTGCACTTAATATCGATTACATGTCATAAGATTTTTAAAAATTCATTTCACCTTTACTGGGCGCGTGCTTTTCATGGAAACTGCCTCATGTACTGATTCAGTACCGTTTTGCCTAGCGTAAAGCGAGCGAAGCAAGCTTCATGGGGTCGCAAGGTTTTGATCAGTTTCCGACCGGATCCAGTATCTGAACAACAAAACCTTAGCATATTTTTGTTGTTGTTGTTGTTGTTGTTGCGCTTAGTTAAATAATAACAATAAAAAAACGCCCAGTTTCCTATAGGCCTTCTTGTCGTGACTCTAATCCTCAGCAATCCAAACCCTTTGGACACGAAAACACTGGACGTACACCACTCAATTTTCCTAATTCCTAGCCCACGCCACTTCAGTCACCCCTCTCCCTTCTCCTTGCCGTTTGCTTCGTTCGTCGGTTTTAGTTTGTCTATTTATTATCTTTTTTAACCTTCCCTGCAAAACATGTTGCAAAACGCGTTACGCCTTTTCTTTCCAGAGAATGTTTCAAGGAAGACGGGAATCCCTTTGCTGTACAAAGTGGTTCGGACTTTTATAGGTTGATTTTCTGAATGAAATTCAAGCATTTGACCTTATTGAGGAACTTTTTCCTGTGAGGTCCTTTGTTTTCATTTTTTAATTAAATTTTCTATACTGGCAGCCTTTTCGCTCCTTTTACAGTCTGAGAATATCAGGAAGATTAAAGTTATAAAATTGTTAGATGAAAATGTCAGAGGAAAAAGATTAATCATTTGGCCATGGCAATCATCAACTAAACTCGCAGGATTCAGTTGTTATTCCCAAGCTGTGGATTTAAACGAACTGCGGTCTGTAAATTTGAACTTGTAACAAACCTATCTCTACGAACAAACAAACAAAAAACTTTGACACTGATGTGCACTTAATTTATATTTTAATTCCTTTTTCATTACCTTCGTCAATTAAAAAAATATATAATTCCGACTTAAATAGATGTAATATAATTAAACAAAAAAAAGTTACAATATAATAATAGACAAGACTCTAATATGCCAACATTAGTCAAGCCCCTTACAACAGAATAAAATTTATCCTTACCTCTTTTTTTTTTTGGCCGTAACTTAAATAAATATAGCTTGGTTCCCCTCCAAAATCGACACGTGCCAAAAACCTCTTAATTTAATATTCAAACGGCTAACTACAGTTTTTGCTCCATTGTAGTCTTTTTTTCAAACTTTTGTGAATTTAATCTTACCACGTCCCTTATAAACCAGATTGGAAGCTGCAAGCTGTTCATGTTCTTTTGAGACAGAATTAAGTGTCCTTCTTTGTTCCTCAACGACACTGCGCGTAGGTACGTCGTTTAAAAAAAAATACAAAACAAAACAAACAAAAACCAAACCAACTGTCACATGCTCATAAATATTTTGGGCATTTGAAAATTGCTTCGTCCAGTTCAATTTCTCTCAAACGCTCCAGTGTCCTTTCATGGCAGTATTGTATACATGGTTTTACCTTCTTCGTGTGCTAAATACACTTAGCTATCGCCACTTTATTCACTTAATTAGACGGCATTAAAACATATGATGTCAAACTAAACTGACCATATTACAGTCTTATCAATTATATTTTCACAGAAAAAAAGTAACTTCGATACAAAAAAATCGTGCATTTCGAAACTAATTTTGTGATTCCTTCACTTGTCAGTGTTTAGTCAACTTTTCATGCATAGATCTAACGTACATTATCTCATCTAAGCAGTGTTTGCTTATATTTATATAAGCAAACAATATTTATATAAGCAAACAATATTTAAATACATATTATTTACTCTATGGATTTTTCTTCTAATTATAACCATTTAATAACGAAAACGTAACCAGATAATGGGTAATTTTTATCATTAATATTTATTATTCATCATGTATATTTACTGGTAACAAGAAGAATACAAAAACTGGCATGCATAATATCTGGTTACCAGATCACCAGTAAACCACAAGTATAGCTTGACGAGGTTGATAACTGAACTGTGTCAATGGCAATTGCAACATGCATATGCTCAGTTGATGGATGGTTTACCTCCAGAATTCTCCTTGTAGGTTCGTCATGTCAACTGTTACTCTAACAAACATTGTATTATCCCTGACGTATCCACCTTCTCGTAGTTCTTTGTGGGAGATAAATGTTGGACAGCCCGATGCTATGTTCATGTCTGATCTGGGTCTTTTAAAGCTTGAGCTGTCAGGATCGGGACGAAACGAATCAATAGCGTCTCGGACCCTGTCCTGGTCAATAACTCTGAAATGGACCTTTTGGAGGAACGGCCAGGGTAACAATGCGTCATATTCACCTCTCATAATCACAAAGAATATGGACACGTGCGTTCCTTTGCCCATTCCATCGCCATTAAGGTAGAGGCGAGCGCACCCTTTGTACCCAAACCGTCCAACGTAGAACGGAGGGCTATAAATCGATGGGGTCTTTCCAGAAAAAGCCTCTTGAAATCGTCGGCTGTACTGATCTATTTTCCAAAGATAAACCCCATCGTACGACGTAGCTTCCAGCATTTGAATCTGAAGATCTTGTTCGGAGAGTTGAATTTCATGCAGTGCCAGTTGGTGCTCAGTTCTGTCCATACGCTGTTCGAAGGAATGATGAGAGGACGCCGAACTAGGTCTTGGCTCGTTGTCTTTTGGTGTCAGCCTGGTCCCTTTGAGACATGCCAGCTCACTTTGTAAGGTATTTACCCTCATCTCGTGTTCCCTTACAGTGTTCAGAATTTCCTCCATTTGAGAGGACACAACCTCTCCACTTGCCTCACGCGCGGCAGCCTCTAAGTCACGATGGAGTTTGTCCAAATCTCCTCGCTGATCAGTTATTGACTTTTCTATCATGGATATTTTAGTTTGCTGTGTTTGTGTGTTGATTTTCGCGGCTATAAGCTCCTCGGTTTGATTCTGAAGTTGCCGTTCTAGAGCATTCTTCTCATTTTCCAGATAAGAGATCTTCTCATTCATTTCCGAGTATTTTTTCTGATTTTCAAGGGTTGATTGGTTCATCATATCCAAATGAAACGTCAGACTGGTCTTCACGTGCTCATCCATTATCTCCTTTTTTCCCTGTACGAATTAAAAAAAAAAGCAACATGAACACGAGATAAAACACCGCTTACGGTAACGAATATCGTTCCTGAAGCCTTTTTCTTTTGGTCAATAACTTGGGGAAGCAAAGGCTCTGGGGACAAAAAGTTGAATTTTAAAAGTCGTACTTAAACTAAATCAATCCCGATAAAAGAGATTTTATGCTAGCCCGTGGCGGATTTCCAATTTTTGAGCTCGGCTTTTGTTTTAGCTGTCGCAAGCTAATTCTACTGTTATCCCTTAAAAGTACTGTTGGACGATAAGATTGGAGTACGAATGTAAGATTAGGCGTTAGTGTGTATTTCCAAACCTTGTGCACATGCTGACTCGTTTTCAGTGGTCTCTCCTGTCGCGCATAAACAGGCAACGCTGGGGATGATGGGTACGAGAAAAGGGGATAGACATTCTCTCTCTTGCCTTCCTCGTTCTCATCACCTATCGCACGCGCCTCTCACGAAAGACAAGAAGGACGACTCGAGGCGGATCAGGTGCATACGTGTTAGATTATTACAAATCAGTCACGTCTCAGAACTTCCTAGACATCAACAAGGAGGAGCGAGAGTTCTGGGAGCGTTAATGATACTGGTACTAAGTCTAGTTCTTGTTCTTGGACTCTGATCTGGATGTCTGTGTTGATTTCGTTTTTTATTCTTTTTTTTTGTTTGTTTTGTTTTGTTTTGTTTTGTTTTTTTTCCCAAGAGTCCTTTGCTCGTCGTCATATTTGTAAATGAATATTACAGGGTGCTTAAGTTTAGACTAATAAAATTGATATTCTTACTTTGAAGTTACAACCATGAGGAGTAAAAGGACAGGCTACTTCCGCCTTGAGACATTCTCTTGCCACGTGCTCATCCATCATACCACGTGGTATGGCCTCTTTCCCGCAGTTTAAAGTACAGCTAATCGGAAACTTTAGGCAGACTACCAGGTGATCCTAAACAAACAGAAAAAGTGCTTTATTAATGATTTTTAACTCAATATTGAAACTGAATACGAAAAAAACCCAACTAATTTTAGCCCTTTGCATCTATATTACAAAACTGAAATATAAAATTATGAATATATGAAATTCATATATTTGAACTGCGGAATGAAGAAATAAATGTAAAGAGAATCTTCTTTACATTTAAAACTGAAATAATTGTCGAAAATAGAAAGATTTGACAATGGGGTTTTTCCCTATTTTAATTTGCAATATCGTTTTGTTTTAACTTGGCGTTTCAAAAAGGCAAGTAAAGCAAATTTAGGAAGGGAAAAAGAGTAGATAAACAGAACGAAGAAATATTGATAAAAGTTTGTTAGCTCCATTGAATACTTCAGATGTCAAAAATCCCTGGGCGGGGGCGGGGGGGTAGTTACTAAATAAATGAGCTTTAAGACGAGTGTTTGATTTAGGCTTGACACTTTGTTTCATTTTTCGCGTCTTTTTTCTACTATCAATCATGCAATAAAAGTATTTATACCTTCATGTTGCTATGTCGAACTTTTCCCCCACAGTATGTACATATCACAGCCCTGTTAATACATTCATTTACTCTGTGTTGGTCGAGATGCCTTCTTTCCATGGTCTCACCACATGCTTGGCACTGTATATCACCATACTGGCAGCTGCCTTCATGTTCCTGGTTAAATTAAAGAAAAAAATACAGTTTTCAAACTGAATTTCCCTCCTTGTTTTAAGACTGCGAGACTCAGGATATAAGGTCCTAATTGGTTAAAATGTTATAAATTGCCCAAAGTAGTAAATTGAAGGTTTTACACAGTAAACATCATTTAAAAACGGCGTAAATGGGGTTTAGATAATTCCGGTGCACTTTGGTTATTTGGAGTAAAAAAAAAGGATTATCGGCTGCCCCCCAAATTGTAACTTTGAGAATAACGATGCGATAACTCGATCGTATATCATTGTAAGAAAAAAATTGGGAGGAGGGATTGAGGAGTTAGACTTAGACTACAAGCAGTCTCTCTTTCCGCTCGGGGATAGTCGAGGGAAGCGAACAAGCGAGTGGGCGCGAGAATGGCCCGCGTCGTTGAAACGTGTTCGCGTGTCGCGCCTGCTCACTACACTAGTGGCTCGACAATCACGTCACGTTTCAACGCGGCAAGCGATTTCGCGCTCACTCGCTAGCGCTTGTTCATTTTCCTCGACTATCCCTGAGCGGAAAAGAGAGGACTGCTCGTAGTCTAGGTTGGACTTTGTTATTGATACCTGTTTATGCCAGTGGCGCCACATTTTTAGTGCTAACTTGGCGTTTCTGGGTGTTCAGTGCGCCTTTAATAGCGAGGAGTTCACTTAGCCTTACCGATTTCTCCCTGTTGTGGCTATATTACGATTTTTCTTCTTAAAAAGGGCGAAAAATGAAAGCGGGAATTTCCCCCGCAATTAATGCTACAGCAGGTGGCGACAAACAACCTGCAGCGAAAAGCCAACTGTTTCAATTTGCTAACTCAGAGTCCTCGCAATATGAAACTCATACCGTTAAACTTATTTCCATGTTAGGAAACAAGTGATCAGCGTAGGATACTGAAAGGTGCGTGGTGAACGCGTTATAGTCAAATTAGTTGGCGGGTCGGACTTTCGATCTAATGTCTGTGGCTCGATCGTGACCTCTGCTTTCAAGAATCTTGAGCCCTCATTGTCTCTCTTCTCACAGGTGTATGAATGTATACCGGCGAACCCGAACAGAAATGCAGTGGGTAACCCACGATGTTATACTTTAACAGCAAGAGCTAACAAGGGGAAGAGTGATACTCCTAGCTACTTCATGCTAAGGCAAACCGGAAGTTAAGCGCCGGAAGTGTTCTACTGTAGTAAACATTAATCAAAGAACGATGAAATAAGCTCATGCAGCTATTTCGGTTTTTCCTATTTACAGGAACTTAGACAACTTGCTTCTTCTGGAAGTGTTAAAGTGGAAAAAACTTCCTTTTGGTTCAAGAAAAGATTATAATGTTAAACATCCGTAGGAGCAGGTTAAAAGTGAAAACTGACAAACGCTTTACTTACCTTTAGGTTTCTGAATTCTCCTTTCCAACTGCAATTTCTGTCTTCATATCGACAAGAACAATAAAGATCAAGTATTTCTCTTTCGCAACATTTGTCTCGAAAAGATCTTTCAGGTGTTATTTCCTCACCGTCTAGTGGGCATCTTAAACATGCTGGCCTATCGGATAAAAGGAAAGTTAAAGGCGGACGTCAATTATAAACGTAATTTTAAATTCTTGTAATACTGGGCAGCACTACTTTAAAGTATCCACTCTCTCTTTTTCCCCAATTACAATATTAAAAAGTGTCATTTTCATTAAACCTTCCTGAGTTCAAGACTTTTCCCTGAAATTAATACATAAGAGGTCGACATACGACTTTAATGAATAAAACCGAAACCGATTTGCATTTGTGCAATAAATTTAAAATTTTTCGAAGTCTATGGCGTTCGACTATACTCTTTTTGACGTCGACGCAGTTGGGTGTTGTGCGGTATTTTAGTCAAACGAATTCCACTTATTTCATATACATTGGCCTCTCCTTTTATAGAAAGAACTGGTAAAGCGCTTTTGATGCTTGACTAGAAAGAAACGAACGTTCTACGAAAATGAAATGTGCGATAATTAATGTTCGACAGTAGCATTATGCAAAATGAAGCAGAAATGAGAGGCCAGTATACGCGGAACCAAAATGTAACCTGATAAAGTAAAAGAAAGAGAAATAAAACGAAATTTCTGTAGGAAAACAAACAACCCAGTCGGATAATGTTTTATAGTGAAATACCTGAGAAGTGGTTCGAGACAATTCTTACAGAATCTATGTCCACAGGAAGTCTGCCATGGCTCATCGAAAACTCTCTTGCAGATTGGGCACGTCAGTCGTTCGTCTGGTTGATCGACAAACTTTGCAACAGCTTCTGACTCGGTAACGACTGCTACACACATGGTTAACTTTTCTCAAATACTCAAAACAACTTACCATTTAGTTATTTACTAACCAGAAACCTATTTTTAGCACAGTTTTGACATGTCACTACAGTATGAAACAAAAAATCCCCATATTCAGAATGTTTATTATGAAACGACGCTGATAGGACTACGGACTCTGGGTTGGGTCGAATACTACGCGGTTCCAAACGCGTGGAGGCCTTTCTATTTCACCTGATAACAACTATTGCCATTATTGGTCACCTGCAATACATCTTAAAATGTTCCTGATCGACTTTACGAAGTAATACAAATAGCTGTCCGTAATAGGAGAAGAAGAGATCAACGGTTGGTTGGTGTCTGTTTGGAGGGGAATCCCCTAAAAGAAGTTGGAACTCTCGCAAATTCAAAAATATTGAGTGATACCAATGTGTTTTGAGTATGACCTAAAAAGGGAAATTTCTTCTGCAAAAAATATATAAAATGTAAATATACTTTATGATTTTCATGTAACGGCAACTACCATTGCACTCAAAATGTCCCTTTTACTCGCGTAATTTTCAAACAAAGTCGTCAACCAAAAATATAGTTGTTCAAATTGGATTGCGGCTCTTCCAGCACGAATAGGACGTACTCTAGGTCAATACAAAAGATTGTGCACATCAACAAATTAGGCTATGTTTTCGATTCCCAGCAGTGTTATTTGGTCGACAACGACTGCTACACACGTACCACCTCACTACTTACTCTCTGGAATAGATATTTCTAGTGAAAGCATTGGGTAAAGCTTTAGATATTCAGTAGATACGAAACCGGTTTCCCTTTTTAAGATTCAGTTTTTTTTTGTTTTGTTTTGTTTTGTCTTTTTTTTATATATATATTTAAATTAAGTGCAGTCTCGTTCCTCTTGACCTATCACGCCACGACGTGTGTAGATCAGCATGAAAACCATCGACTAGACTCTGTAATGGACCGCAACAACTGGACTCTGGACTATGCCGGAATATATCAATATGCAGTTAAGGTCAACTTTTCTTTAGACCTGGCAGCAATTTAAAATTGCCATTACTGGTCAACAATAGGACTAAAGCTTCCTCATAGGGTAACAAATTAATACAAATGGATGTCCGAATAAAAACAGAAGACAAGGTAGTCTGTTCCAGGCGTTCAGATAGTGGAGCACGAGCAAAGAAAGTGAGCGAAAGAGCGGGAAAAAAACGATAGGAGACTGGGGAAGAGGACGAGGGAACGCCTGTGAAATAATTTTAAAAAGCTCATGACGGTATACCAGAATCTGGTATACCCTCTGATTGGCCAAATTTGACACCTCCTGTCAACACCAGAGGGTTGTTGACGCAGACAAGAAATGCGATATGGCGTGCCCCTGCGAAGGTCATCCTCCATCGAGTCACGCACGGTTGTATAACTGCACGACAAGCGCTTGACGATTTCCCAAATGTGGATACTTTACAAATGGAATAAAAAGATTGTCTTCGAAACGTGTTTCTGGGAAGAGGTCTCATCGCCATTCTTCCAACAGGATTTGGAAATAGCTTGATCTTTCAACTTTTTCCAAGGTTAATCAACGCATTGCAAAGAAACGCTGTTTCTAAGACAATTGTGGTCACTCCGCTTGTCGCAATCATGAAAGACCAAGTAGAACAGCTTCAAAGCATCGGAATTAGAGCGCTAGCTATCGGAGTAGACGAAGAAGAAGACGAAGAAGGAGCAGGGAAAATGGATCGGCAAGATTGCTTATGAAAGTCCTGAAAGCCAGCTGTCTAAGGAATGGAGAAAAGAACAACAACAAACATATCGTAGCCATCGCAATCGATGAAGACGATGAAGTTCATTCCGTCACAGAGTGAAAAGCCTTCTATTCATCAATTTGATAAACCGATGTGTATATAAAGTCGTCTGTGATTCTCGTTACCTTTATTGGTCCAGTAGTGAAGATGACCTGATTTGCGTCTCCGTATCGCAGAAAATTTTGCAATGTTCATTCGGCATGTCAGATTTCTCAGCATCATCTACTTTTCCCAACGCTTCAAACTCGGGTGAAACCTATTTCGGTGAGCATAATTACATAACTTTCTTGTTTACTTTGACCTGACCCTGGGTTCATGTTTCTTTGCCGCCGTCGGCGGTCTAAAGCGGGCGGTATGGGCTTTTAAAAATTGATTTCACAGGCGTTCCCTCGTCCTCTTCCCCAGTCTCCCCTCGTTTTTTCCCCGCTCTTTCGCTCGCTTTCTTTTTCGCTCGTGCTCCACTATCTGAACGCCTGGAACAGGCTAAAGACAAGGTCGCTGACCGTCACGCCAAAACACACATGGTTACCCTTTCTCAAATGTTCAAATTCACTTACCACTTTACTATTTAATGACCTAACACCTATTTTTAGCAGCCGTTTGACATGACAGTTAAATTCCCCATATTAAGAATGTTTATTTTGTTTCTTTTCATGCGTTTGTCACGCTCCTGCAACGAAACGACGCTAAGACGAGCACGAATAAAGTAATAAAGTAATGACCTACTCGACCCGGAACACTGGACTCCGGATACTACGCGCGCTCGCGCGGATACATGCGTGTGGTGGCCCTTCTATTCCACCTGAAACAACTATTGCCATTATTGGTGACCAATAAACTCCTGATGGACCGATAACGATTGCCCAATCCCAATTTGTTTGCGAACCAGTCGTTAATATCTGATTCACTACTGCTACTCTAGAAGGAAGGAAAGGAAGGAACAAAGAGTCAGCATTTTCAGATAAACGATTGAGGCAGATTTTCTAAAACATAATGCGCCGATCAATTCGAAAGTTCAACATCCCCCCCCGGGCACGATACACAGTCAAATGCCCGGGGTATGCCCGGGGGGGGATGTTGAAGTTTCGAATTGATCGGCGCATAAGCATAAGCGTTTTTAGTGCGTGAAATGGAACGACACATGACGGAAAATCACAATTAGCATATCAATTGTTTTAACAATTAATCGCAAATAGAAAACCCCGCAAATAGCGTATGGACGAGTCTGACTCTGACTGTCTGGGAGAGTATACCCCTGATGCATATGATGATGGTAATGAAAACACTCCGCTAGCGTTCAGTGCTTGCTTACCGTTCAACATTTGGTCTTTTTGGCTTCAACGAGGGCATCCCTTCAAAGCCTCATTGCGTTCTTATTGCGACTGAGACTGTTCGTAGTGTACGAACTGATTCCAGGCGCGTAAAGTTAAAAGCTCAGAGTCAGAACTCATCACATCCCCCTACATCCCTCTACAAATACTGAAGCAGTGTTTATTACGTTCTATCAAGGCAAATGACAGAGATAGTTTTTCCTACGTATATTTTCTGGTGTGCAGTGTTTGGTGGAGTCGCGGGCATGATCGGCAGTCTACTCGTGGTGCTGTTTTTCAAGATTTGCGAAGCAAAAGCCCAGAGAGAAGACCGGGAGGACAACAAGTATTTTTTGAGAAAACGTGGCTCAATCGAGAAGGATTTTGAAATCGCCGCTGAAATTGCCACAGGAGCACGACGAAAGGTTTTCTTCAAAATGTAAGTCGGCAGTTTTTCTTTATAAATATATTTTTGTCAGCCAAATTTAGTTTTTACGGGGACCAAGAAAACACCTGGGAATTTGTTTTTGCTCGAAAGGGAAGGATTTTTAATCAGTTTAAAAGTTTGTTGAAAACTCCTGTTTCTAGGAAAGCTCTTAAGTTGTGAAAATGTATCATTTTGCACTATAGTTAGGGCATTTTTAAACATCTTATTTTGCCTTTATAGGTTTGTTGCCAATTGTTTGCAGTTATTTATAATTCTTTTGATCATTATTAGCGTGGGGCTCTCGCATGAACTCCATGCCACAGAAGCGGCATCGATACACTAACTTTTACTCAGGCGTGACTTTGAGAGTATTTTAAAAATAAGCTATTTTGAGGATAATTTAAAGGATAAGCAAACAGTAATTTGTACTCTTCGCTTGGCAGCTTGGGTCAACATTGGCGTGTGTTTTGACGTCGAACGCAAAAACGTCGAGTCCTGTTGCATGTCCAGTTTAATTGGAAAGGGTTGATGATAAATGAGCTCATTATGCCCGCGTCGGTAATGCACAAAAGCGATGTTTCCCTTTCACTAAATTTTCTTGTTATTATTTTCTATGGATGACCACTCGAACCTTTGGAAGTTTGATGCTGAAGGACCTGAAGCCTTTTGCCACTTTTGAAGAGTCCACAGTTTCTTGGCGTAGAATTTTCAGGGTAAGCCTTTGAAGAGTTAAACTTCAAGAGACATTTTCAGGGACTTTCAAGGGACTAAAGGACACCAAAGGAGACGAAAGAAGACCAAAGGGACAAATACGATTCGTATGATTTTTTCGATCAGCAATGTCTTGCGTGTGTTACACGCGAAGGAAAAAGCCACTGCGTGTCTTGCACGCAGTTTTCACTAGCCTTGGTTGTAAATGAGAAGTTGTTTTGCTTTACATTCTACTAGGAAGCCCGTTTGTGTTTCGAGTTTCATATCTTTAATCACTTGCTAAGAGTTAATGACGCAACTCAGAAATGAAAGTTGATTTGGTAAATAAAAAAGAAGTTTCAAACAAGTGAGGCCTCGAGTTATTAATGATATCTTGATAAAAGAAGCATAGAAAAAACCTATTATCTTTTAGACAAACAAGTCGCTTAGTACATTGAGCGTCTGCTCAATTTGTTTGGGTGGGCTTAAATTATTTAAGTTCAAAAGTACATCCTTATCTTTGTACAGACACCCTCAAATCACAGCTAATCTTTCATTCAAATCCAGTTCAAGTACATTCGCATTATTACTTTGGTCAAAGAACAACGTTTACGTTCTTCGTTCACGGAGGGTCTAGGTTTCACTGAAAAGTAATCAGTCTTTCTCACAATTGTTTTTATTCGCCTCGTAAAGAGAACGTTCCAAATCTTGCAAACGTTGGATTGAGGGAATAGAGCAGTACAGCAACTCCCAGATTCGGTTGCTGACTCTTCCGCTTGTGTATTTGTGAACATGAATACTCTCCAAATCTGAATATTTTTTTCTTGATATCATCCAATTCTTTTTGAAGCTTTGTCATTGGCTTTCTGAATGTTCACCGGGTTGCTGGTTTTCTATCATCTTGATCGTTTTCTTTTTGTTTTCGAATTTTTTGACTAATTGACTGTTTGCTGCATGATATTAAACTCATACCAGAGCCGAGTTAATTTTATGTCGAGGTAGCGTTGAGGAGAAAAAAAACTCAGACATAACATTAAAGTGAAATAAATATTCATCGCTCAAGTTGACTAACTCAACTTCTGTGTGCTTGATGTTTGAAAACAACTGGGTTTTTTTCTTTTTGACAAGTCGACATTTTAGCAAGCCCTACGACATAATTTATTCCTTCATAAATTACCCAGATTCCCGCGCATTTTATTCATGAGACAAACCTTTATCGCAGCGGCATCCAAACCTAACTTATTCCTGCCCACTTTGATCAGATACCTGCGCAAAAAAGGGGTTATTCCAATGGCATATCACTACTAAAGCATGGCTTGAATCTGGCGCAGAAACACTATGAAAGGTTTGAAAGAACGTGAGCGTAGTTTCTTTCAATTTCCCTCTTTCTTTCTTTTCTTTCCAATTCTTTCTCATTTCTAAGTCACTCTTTTGGAGTTCTAAGCTACCTTTCCTCATTGCTAAGTTGCAGAGAAGATATGATGTGTGTAAAAAAATCCCATGATCTGCGGCCGAAAAAGAATTGAGAGAGAGACCATTAGAAAAAGTCATTAAAATATATTCCAAAGAACAAAAAAATGTGACCAACTCCCACAGTTGATGGCCTTGCAATGTAGCTTAAATGGTAAAGCGTTTGCACCGGTATCGCAAATTCCAGTCAAAGTCTGAAAATTTTTTCTCGACCTGTTGCGTAAACCAAAAATTTGGCTGCTACCAGGGCACCTTGCTGTAAACTTCCGTAGAGGCCAGTTACTTGGATAATAGTATGCTTGTGACATACCTTCCTATTTTCCGATCGAAACTCCGTCACCTGAAGGAGTATCGCTACTTTCCCTGTATATCATGTGGTAGGTCCCCTCACCAAACCAATAATACGCGTGGGTAAAGAAGAACAATGTGGGATAACGTGCCCCATTAAAGTTCAAGACACAAGGGTTAAGACCAGTACAAACTATTGGGTTGAGTTAAGCAAGAACATATCAATCACTTGATCACCGGCTATTTACTGGAGAGCAGGAGTGGCAGTTGTATCACAGGTGACCCACGCACCCAGCACAGGTTTCCAGTTTCCCTTTTAATGGGATGCACCACAGGGCATCCCATCCCCCAGCATTTTGTTAGGTTTTTCGGATGACTCCCTGGTAGCCGTAACATTTTACAAACATGGGTGAAGAGAGACCCCATACACACAGGCAAATTTTAATTTTCTTTCTAATTTTTGTGGTCAAAGCTTGTGGTTTACACGTGTTGGCAGTCTTTTCAACTCAAATTTAACCAGATTCTCTCAAGGCTCACCAAACTTTAAAAGCACCACCGTCATACTGACTTTGAGCTTATCAAAATACAACAGGAACGTCAATCAGGTAAATTGATTAAAGTGTATATGACATGAAGTTTTTCTTCTGTTTTTGATAGTTTTATGTGTATAGAGAACGATTCTAGGCTTTAAACCAGCATCAAACTAACTAGCGCAAGTGTCGCCAAATGTCACGTGACTAGCGAATGTGACGTCAGTCTACTTGATAACAGAACCAACATGGCGTCAAAGTGGAAGAAACTTGGCAGAGTTGGCAAAGGCTTTTCGTAGCTGAAGCGTCTACTTAGCAGTGGTTTGCGTACTAGTATTCCTCGGACCTAGCATTTGAAGGAGATTCAAGGTCGAAACACTCAGGCTACTCGATCGACATATTGATTGACATTTTGGGTACGTTTCCAACTTGAAAATATGGTTTAGAAAGAGCCTTGTTAACCGGCCGTCGCCATGATGGCGACCGCCGGTTTATAAAATGGACACGGTTTTTCCTGAAGGCAAGTTGGCTTAACATACGAAGAAAGTGCTGTAAAGCTTGTGGTACGGGTACTCAAGAGCGGTACTGTCTTATATAAGACGCATGCGCATGTTAGTCTTCTGAATGTTACCTTCCCATGTTTTTGTCTTTTAATTTACAGTATTTAAGATATGAACGGCGAAGGGTTGTTTAAGTTTGGGGTTTTTTGTACAGTACAGCCCAAAAATAATGCACGCGCAAGAACTTCTTTTTGCGTCCGCAAGCCGAGAACTTCTTGCGGCTACTTGCAGGATGCCTGCACTTGAATACTGCAAGCCGCAAGAACGTCTTTGCGTTTAGAAGTTAAAACCGCAAGAACTTCTTTGTGGTAAGATATCTGGACCGCAAGTAAGCGCAAGGACTTCTTTGCGCTAACATCTTAAAAACCCGGAACCCGGAGAAGGTAAAAAAGAGACCACTTTGTAGCGCAAGGCACGTTCGAAATTGGCTGCCTTTGTAACTTGCAATCAGTTGTTTATTTGGCCCCTTGTAAGTTTTTTTCTTCGGTTTTGAATTTTTTATCCGATAAAGAGTTCACTAGGTTCTGAATTTGACACTGGTCGCCTTCTATGTTATCTTTTAACGGCTAGGGAGAAACGAGACTCAAACGAAGCACGCGTATGTTATTGTTTATGTGTCCCGGACTCCGGTCCCAGACATGCGGTACGCTTAGCGGCGCGAAAGATTTCGCTCGATTTATTTCACTTAAATGAGGAACAATGGCAAAGCACAGTCCATCAGTCACATTATTAAAGAACCGACATTCACCTGTTCAGTGTTGCTGTACTTCCACCAACATATTAAACTCGGACAAATACTTTAAATTAGTTGCGCTGACACGTGTGAGAAATGAACATGGTCACTCAGAGGAGAAGAAATAATACCCGAAGTCTTAATTGGAAAAACACATTATGTTTGTAAAAATAGTTCCACTCATTACGCTGAAGTCGATATCACATTTTAAATCTTCGAAGTAAACCAAAAAAGTCTGAAGGAAACTAAAACTCCGCGATCTGAAAGAAATTCGGCACGTCAATTCTAACCTGAGTAAACACAAATCTGCCGTATGCAAATTTGGTATGATTTGCTTGAATGACATTTTGTAACGCAATGCATGAGCAGTTCTCTAAGCCGTCAAGACAGCAAGCCCCGGGCAGCAAGCTGTGTCGAAAGGCGAATGTGTAGTTGAAATCATATGTCTATGCTATTTCTTCGAGTATCCCTTTTTTGCTGGGAAATTAAACTGGTAAAGACGCAGGGATTCTTGATGACTTCACCCACGCGATGGCATGACCTCCTGCATGTGTAAGTCTTGTCTTGTCTTGCCTGTCAAAGAAGAGGGGTTTGCGCAGTTTGCCACAATTATAGCTTTTGGACCTTTTTGTTTCTAATTCTTGGATGGAATAAAAAACTGAATTGAGTCAGTTCTGAGTTGAACCCGTATCACTGTATCTGAGACACGCTTAAAAAAATTGTTCATGTTTTGTCATGTGCCGGAGATCATGTTTACCGGGTGTTTATCTTGCAGTCGGAAAGCTGGCGGATATTCCATTTTGTGATGTGAATTTTCTTCGATACTTCGGTTGTTCGAACATTTGCTTCCTTGATTTTTTTATTAGCCTTGTGAACTTTCGCTTGACTTGGCGAATTGTCGCGCCAACACGCCAACACGCCAACACGGCGAAAAATCGCTCGAAAGCTCGGTGATATTTCAAAGAGAATAGAGCGCGAGATTCGCTCTCATTACTTTTGCAATACCTCACACTAACACGAGCACTACAAGTTTCTTCGGCTGGACCCTCAGTACTTCTTGCGCCTTCTTGCGGCTTGCGGTAACATTAGTAACTTCTTGCGGATAGATTTTCAACTTCTTGCGTTTCGAATGTTCTTGCGGGTAAACTGCAAAAACCTAGCACTTTCACTTCTTGCGCGGGCTTGCGTGTTCTTGCGGCGCAAGAACTTCTTGCGCCACTTCTTGCGCGTACATTATTTTTGATAGGAATGAATGCGAAAATAGGATTGAATGCGAAATTGACTGTGTTGTCTGATCTAGTTAGTGGTTATAGTGAAAATTTTTTTAGCGCAGGAGTTTTTTTATTGGGATTGACATTTTGAGGTGTGTAAAAATGTGGGAGTCAGAAGGATTTGTGAATGTCAGGAGCATATCACGCTTCTGTGAATGTGATTTGCTTTGAAAGTTGCGTTTTGCGTGAGAGGCAGTTTCCCTTGGCGTTTTATGGGGGCGGGGGGGGGGGGTTGCGAAGTGGATTGTAAGGTTTCTGATTGGCTAACTTGTATTTCGCAGCGGACAAAAAGGACAGTTGCGTTTTGCCGGCGTGGGCTAGGAAGAGAAGAAATTGGTACTAGTATGATGATGCAATATTAGTCGATTGCACATCAGTACATGATAGTTCTTGTGAACGGAGAGAAATGAGTGTTTATTTGAGGCGAGAAGTTGATACGAAGGAATCGTCATTAATAAGGAGATTAATTAATAAGGCAGGTGTTACGAGTCTTTTTGCATTGAAAGAACGAAAATATCTGAATATTATCGACGGATTTGTGTGGTTTGCGTGTGGTGTTCGCTAAAGGCTACGAGCAGTCTCACTTTCCGTTCAGAGATAGATAGTGAAGGAAAAGAAAAACAGGCGAGTGAGCGCGAAATCGATTGCGGATCGACAGGCGCGTTAGCTTTCAAAGACGTGGGCGACTTTCGTCCCCGCTCACTTGTTTACCGGGTTAGCAAACTGGATTTAAACATCACGTCATGAGATATCTTGACGTGCCCCATACTCTGACGATCTGCTCGAGCTCGTGTTTATCAAGCGTTATATTTTGATTCTACTGCTATGTTCACTGTTTGTATTTAAGGTCTAGGCACAACAGTAAATACTTCGTCGTCCCTGTGTGAGCATTCTCAGTTGTGGATGAATTCATATCGACATTCAACGTTTGAGTGATTTTGCGTTTTTCAGCACAAATAAAGCGATAAGAAAGATAGGCTGAGTCATCAGAGTTTAAACATTACGTCATCCAGTACCGCTATAGTCAAAATATTGTGTCACACAATCACACTTTTCGTCACGCCGGTTCTTAAAAAAAAAAGGATCGCGCTAACATTTGTGAAACCTAGGGGTGGGGAGGGTCAGAATGGCCGGTTAAAATGCCCAATGGGCTTTCTTGTTTTATAAGAATCTGTCCCGATAAGCAAAGAAGTTTTACTGTAAAGTCCAGTGATGCTTGTTATTCGCAAAACAGGACAGGTAAAATATCGTGGTCTGACGTTTGATTACAGGTAAACATACAGCCCGGCATACAGTTGCTACCAGTAAGGTTTTCAATGGAAATTGTTTTATTTTTCTCCGGAGTCCAATAAGACATATTATGATGTCAGTATAATTACAACAATAACAAAAAAAAAAAAAAAAAAAAAACGATTGCCTACCTGTAACTTTTTTATTAACACTTGGATGTGCATGCACTGTCTTAACCTGACTTCATCGGATGAAGAATTTTAACTTAAATAAACCATCTTTTAGCAAGTCAAGACTTCAGGAGTTTGTTTTGACTCTTCCTGTGAGGCTGTGAAGCTGTAAATGCCTCTTAGTTGCAGAGTGAAATGAGGAAGTGTATCCTGAGGCTGCTGAATGAATTCCAGAAAAAATGTCTGATTCAGTGAAATTTGTGTACGAAAACAAATATTTTCCAGGATTTTGTTTAACCCTATGCATATGTGTACATATCAAGGTTGTTTCCAATCATGCTGAAATAAATTCCCTGCCTTTTCACTGACCATGCATGATGGAAAACATCTACTGTGCGGAAACATCTGGGCATTCTCCAATCTTCAAACCACTGCAAACAAACATTCTCCTCCCCACCAGTCCTCGCTTACAAAAGAAGTGCCAGTCTGCGTGATCTATTGGTTCGCACCAGATTGCGTGACCCCAAAAATAAAGATCAAAGATCGACCGCTGGCATTTACAGATGTAACCATCCACGTTGCCTCACGTGTCCTTTCTTACAAGATGGGCAAGACAAATATATCTTTTTTTCTACCAACGAAGAACGGCATATTAAAGACACTTTAACTTGTAAATCTAAAAACCTTATTTATTTAATTGAATGTAAAAAATGCGCTACACGTAACTTGCCTTGCCAATACATTGGGGAGACTAAACGACATCTTCACGAACGCTTTGGCGAACATCGTCGCTCCGTCCAAAATCATCAACAGCTTGCTAACCCAACCCCTGTTTCGGAACATTTCAATTTACCCGGGCACTCCGTCAACGACATCTGTCTCATTCCCTTGGAACTAATACATACTAACCGCGACTCCGTAAGAAAAGCACGTGAGGCACACTTAATTGACAAGGCCAAGACACTTGAGCCGCAAGGATTAAACAGACGTGATGAGCTACATTAATGACACTTCTTGTTCAACTACCAACCTATTATATTCATTTATTTTAAATTTTTAAACTTTTATGTTAATGGTCCTGTAACGTATTTACTCATTCTACTTTTGTAGCCCCTGAAGAAGGTTTGTTTTGCAAACCAAAATATAGGGCAATTTTTTGTATCATACATTTTTTTTTTTGCTTTACGTATTTCGTCTTCTGTGCCTTCGTTTCTTTAACTGCCGTAAGGATCAGTCGTTCCGTATATTTTTTTAGTATATTCGTTCATTTAGTCACATCATATCATGTTTTATTTTATTTTATTTCATTTCATTCTATTTTATTTATTATCTTTTATCGACGATCAGCATTTTTCATTACTTTTTTTTTTTCATTTATTTTGTGATAATTTGCCCTGTTCTGGGATGTTCCGGAATGTTCCGGGATGTTCCGGAATGTTCCATGTTCCGGGTTTTGTTGACGCCCCCCAAAGAGTCGTGTACCATTAATTTTCTAGGACAACACTAAATAAACAGATGTGAACAGGAGCCATGGGCTCCTGATGCGAACAATAGCCTAGAAGAGCCGGGGATTCAGAATAAATAATCTTGTTTGAATGTGTGTACAAATTGACGTCAGGTTATAACCATTTATTGCTCGATTTGATCCTGTCCACATCAGATGAATTGAGTTTCTTGGCCAAAGAAAGCATAACACTGAATGCATAACGTTTATGAATATTTTTTTCGATTTCAACCTTCGCGTTGAAATGCCTTGAACATTGTAAATGTCATTCGTGCTTGACGCACGGAATAAAATTTATGCGAAAATGAGGTAGCACTTTCAGATAAACAATTGAGGCAGTGAAATGAAACGACACATAACGGAAAACCACAGATAGCATGAGTCTGGCAAAGTATACCCCTATAAAAAACCAGTTGCAAGGCTGATCGGACAGCTAAGAAGGGTAATAATTTTATTGCCCAATATTTCGGTGAGACAAAACTCACCTTCATCAGGGGCTGTAAAAGCTTAGTAAAAATCGAATGAAACGGTTACAAGATTTAAAATGATTAAAATGAAAAGATCAAATATGATTGTTTGACAAACATAGAAAGCGGAGTCGTGACTAACAGCTTTTTTTAAAAATAGAAATAGATTAAGTTTCATGTCGTCTGTTTATTCCGTGGGGTTCAAGCGTCTTGGCCTATACCTATGCAAATGATATGGTAATGAAAACACTCCGCTAGCGTTCAGTACTTGCTTACCGTTCAACATTTGATCTTTTTGGCTTCAACGAGGGCATCCCTTCAAGGCCTCATTGCGTTCTTATTGCGACTGAGACTGTTCGTAGTGTACGAACTGAATCCAAGGGTATAAAGTTAAAAGCTCAGAGTCAGAACTCATCACATCCCCCTACATCCCTCTACAAATACTGAGGCAGCGCTTATTACGTTCTGTCAAGACAAATAACAGGGATGGTTTTTCCTACGTATATTTTCTGGTGTGCAGTGTTTGGTGGAGTCGCTGGCATGATCGGCGGTCTACTCGTGGTGCTGTTTTGCAAGATTTGCGAAGCAAAAGCCCAGAGAGAAGACCGGAAGGACAACGAGAATTTTTTGAGGAAACGTGGCTCAATCGAGAAGGATTTTGAGCACGAATCGCCGCTGAAATTGCCAGAGGAGCACGACGAAAGGTTTTCTTCAAAATGTAAGTCGGCAGTGTTTTTTATAAATATATTTTTGTCAGCCAAATTTAGTTTTTACGGGGACCAAGAAAACACCTGGGAATTTGTTTTTGTTCGAAAGAGAAGGATTTTTAATCAGTTTAAAAGTTTGTTGAAAACTCCTGTTTCTAGGAAAGCTCTTAAGTTGTGAAAATGTATTCATTTTGCCCTATAGTAAGGGCACTTTTAAACATCTTATTTTGCCTTTATAGGTTTGTTGCCAATTGTTTGCAGTTATTCATAATTCTTTTGATCATTATTAGCGTGTAAGGCTCTCGCATGAACTCCACGCCACAGAAGCGGCATTGATACACTAACTTTTACTCAGGCGTGACTTTTGAGAGTATTTTAAAAATAAGCTATTTTGAGAATAATTTGAAGGATAAGCAAACAGTAATTTGTACTCTTCGCTTGGCAGTTTGGGTCAATACTGGCGTGTGTTATCGGCGTCGAACGCAAAAACGTCGAGTCCTGTTGCATGTCCAGTTTAATTGGAAAGGATTGATGATAAATGAGCTCAGTATGTCCGCGTCAGCAAAACACAAAAGCGATGTTTCTCTTTCACTAAATTTTCTTGTTATTATTTTCTACAGCAGTCATGGATGACCACTCGAACCTTTGGAAGTTTGATGCTGAAGGACCTGAAGTCTTAAATTGCCACTTTTGAAGAGTCCACAGTTTCTTGGCGTAGAATTTTGTAAGCTTTTGAAGAGTTAAACTTCAAGAGACATTTTCAGGGACTTTCAAGGGACAAAAGGAGACCAAAGGAGACGAAAGAAGACCAAAGGGACAAATACGATTCGTATGATTTTTTCGATCAGCAATGTCTTCCGTGTGTTACACGCGAAGGAAAAAGCCACTGCGTGTCTTGCACGCAGTTTTCACTAGCCTCGGTTGTAAATGAGAAGTTGTTTTGCTTTGAAAGAGTTTAAAATAAATAAATTTTACTAGGTAGCCCGTTTGTGTTTGAGTTTCATATCTTTAATCACTTGCTAAGAGTTAATGACGCAACTCAGAAAAAAAAACGATTATCTTTTAGACAAACAAGTCGCTTAGTACATTGAGCGTCCGCTCAATTTGTTTGGGTGGGCTTAAATTATTTAAGTTCAAAAGTTTGTACATCCTTATCTTTGTACAGAGACCCTCAACAAATCACTGCTAATCTTTGATGAAAATCCAGTTCAAGTACATTCGCATGATTACTTTGGTCAAAGAACAACGTTTACGTTCTTCGTTCACGGAGGGTCTAGGTCTCACTGAAAACTATTCAGTCTTTCTCACAATTGTTTTTATTCGCCCCGTAAAGAGAACGTTCCAAATCTTGCAAACGTTGGATTGAGGGAATAGGGCAGTACAGCAACTCCCAGATTCGGTTGCTGACTCCGGCTTCCGCTTGTGTATTTGTGAACTTGAATACTCTCCAAATCTGAATATTTTTTTCTGGATATCATTCAATTCTTTTTGAAGCTTTGTCATTGGCTTTCTGAATGTTCACCGGGTTGCTGGTTTTCTATCATCTTGATCGTTTTCTTTTTGTTTTCGAATTTTTTGACTAATTGACTGTTTGCTGCATGATATTAAACTCATACCAGAACAAGCCGAGTTAATTTTATGTCGAGGTAGCGTTGAGGAGAAAAAAACTCAGACATAACATTAAAGTGAAATAGATATTCGTCGCTCAAGTTGACTAACTCAATTTCTGTGTGCTTGATGTTTGAAAACAACTGTTTTTTTTTCTTTTTGACAAGTCGACATTTTAGCGAACCCTACGACATAATTTATTCCTTCATAAATTACCCAAATTCCCGCGCATTTTATTCATGAGACAAACCTTTATCGCAGCGGCATCCAAACCTAACTTATTCCTGCCCACTTTGATCAGATACCTGCGCAAAAAAGGGCTTATTCCAATGGCATATCAGTGCTAAAGCATGGCTTGAATCTGGCACAAAAACACGACGAAAGGTGTGAAAGAACGTGAGCGTAGTTTCTTTCAATTTCTTTCTTTCTTTCTTTTCTTTTCAATTCTTTCTCATTTCTAAGTCACTCTTTTGGATTTCTAAGCTACCTTTCTTCATTGCTAAGTCGCAGAGAAGATATGATGTGTCTAAAAAAAATCCCATGATCTGCGGCCGAAAAAGAATTGAGAGAGAGACCATTAGAAAAAGTCATTAAAATACATTCCAAAGAACTAAAAAATGTGACCAATTCCCACAGTTGATGGCCTTGCAATGTAGCTTAAATGGTAAAGCGTTTGCACCGGTATCGCAAATTCCAGTCAAAGTCTGAAATTTTTTTCTCGACCTGTTGCGTAAACCAAAAATTTGGGTGCTTCCAGGGCACCTTGCTGTAAACTTCCCTAGAGGCCACTTACTTGCATTGGATAATAGCATGCTTGTGACATACCTTCCTATTTTCCGATCGAAACTCCGTCACCTGAAGGAGTATCGCTACTTTCCCTGTATATCATGTAGTAGGTCCCCTCACCAGACCGATAATACGCGTGGGTAAAGAAGAACAATGTGGGATAACGTGCCCCATTAAAGTTCAAGACACAAGGGTTAAGACCAGTACAAACTTTTGGGTTGAGTTAAGCAAGAACATATCAATCACTTGACCACCGGCTATTTACTGGAGAGCAAAAGTGGCAGTTGTATCACAGGTGACCCACACACCCAGCACAGGTTTCTAGTCTCCCTTTTAATGATATGCACCACAGGGCATCCCATCCCCCAGCATTTTGTTAGGTTTTTCGGATGACTCCCTGGTAGCCATAACATTTTACAAACATGGGTGGAGAGAGACCCCATACACACAGGCAAATTTTAATTTTCTTACTAATTTTTGTGGTCAAAGCTTGTGGTTTACACGTGTTGGCAGTCTTCAACTCAAATTTAACCAAATTCTCTCAAGGCTCTCCAAACTTTAAAAGCACCACCGTCATACTGACTTTAAGCTTATCAAAATACAACAGGAACGTCAATCAGGTAAATTGATTAAAGTGTATATGACATGAAATTTTTCCTCTGTTTTTGATAGTTTTATGTGTATAGAGAACGATTCTAAGCTTTAAACCAGCATCAAACTAGCTAGCGCAAGTGTCGCCAAATGTCACGTGACTAGCGAATGTGACGTCAGTCTACTTGATAACAGAACCAGCATGGCGTCAAAGTGGAAGGAACTTGGCAGAGTTGGCAAAGGTTTTTCGTAGCTGAAGTGCCTACTAAGCAGTGGTTTGCGTACTAGTATTCCTCGGACCCAGCATTTGAAGGAGATTCAAGGTCGAAACACTCAGGCTACTCGATCGACATTTTGATTGACATTTTGGGTACGTTTCCAACTTGAAAACGTGGTTTAGAAAGAGCCTTGTTTTATAAGAATCTGT
Organism: Siderastrea radians; assembly: GCA_964017195.1. Lineage (NCBI taxonomy): Eukaryota > Metazoa > Cnidaria > Anthozoa > Scleractinia > Rhizangiidae > Siderastrea > Siderastrea radians. The sequence goes on from OZ024892.1 coordinate 37,377,518, forward strand.
CTCGATAAGTAAAGACGTTTTACTGCAAAGTCCAGTGATGCTCGTTATTCTCAAAACAGGACAGGTAAAATATCGTGGTCTGTCGTTTGATTACAGGTAAACATACAGCCCGGCATACAGTTGCTACCAGTAAGGTTTTCAATGGAAATTGTTTTATTTTTCTCCGGAGTCCAATAAGACACATTATGATGTCAGTATAATTACCAAAAAAAAAAAAACGATTGCCTACCTGTAACTTTTTTATTAACACTTGGATGTGCATGCACTGTCTTAACCTGACTTCATCAGATGAAGAATCTTAACTTAAGTAAACCATCTTTTAGCAAGTCAAGAGTTCAGGAGTTTATTTTGACTCTTCCTGTGAGGCTGTGAGGCTGTAAATGCCTCTTAGTTGCAGCGTGAAATGAGGAAGTGTATTCTGAGGCTACTGAATGAATTCCAGAAAAAATGATGACTCAGTGAAAGTGGTGTGGTGAGAGTTCCAATGTTGATCAGAAGTGCTGAGGCCAATGATACAAACACTTCCACTTCCTCTTCAGTTAAAAAATTAAAATTTTTATACCACTTTTTATTTTTGAATTACTTTTCATTTTCAGTTAATAGCTTTCAAACTAATGTCAGCTTGAAGATAATTTCCTACGCTCAATCCTTTGTAGCAAAGCTGCAATGGGAGACTTCTTTGCTGTCTCATTTTTCATGCCAGATACCACCCCACCTCCCCCTCCTCCATTTAAACTCCATTAACAACTTCAAATTTTTTCTAGGGAAGTCACCAAACCCCTCCCCCGATCCCCACAGGGTATTGAGCTACCCGCCTGCTCCCAGCTCTCCCCAAAAAATTAAAGGCCATTTCATATTCTGTGCTATTTACTCTGCGATAAACAAGGCAAACTGGTACGTACACGTATTTTATCCACTTCGCGGAATGTAAAACCCACTGGCTGTGATGGTTGCTATTCAGTATTAATTTGTGATCAATGTTTAAAGGGTAACAGTACAAAAACAAGCAAATTTGCCGAAATCCTTTAGAAGACACGCGATGTATCCATTAACCGGAAGAAGACGGACGATTTTATTTTTGGCAGTGGGGAGTGGGGCTGGTCAAATACGAAAAAATATTCCTGCACAAAGTTGTGCAGAAGAAATAAAAATCGTGCATAGCGGCACAAAGCAAAGAAATTTATTGCAAGCTAGTGTAATAAAATTCATACAAACCTTTTATCCACGAATAAAATTCCTGCAGAAAGAAATGTCTAACTTCCACCCCTTCCCCCTCCCCGTTAATTATACGGTCCATCGCTTTCGGAGAGAGGATGGGCAAGTCACGCAATCTTGATATTCTGGCGATCGTAGATAATGTTCACAATACAGAGGTATTACAAAGATGGGTTGAGATGAAAACAAGTAGGACAAGAAGAAAAGGGCAAATCTAGACATGAATTTACTATAATCAAAATTATGAAGCGCTAAATTCGACAGCGATGATAAGCACGTTTTCGCTTTGACGTTCACAATCTTGGCATCACAGAACACAGGATGTCACACATAGGTGTCAACAAGGTGAGTTGAGCCCCGAAGTAAGTAACCTGCGATCAGGCTCTATTTTCGTTTCACTCGGTGAAACATTCAGGCGGGAAGGGCGAAACGAAAAATAGAGGCCCTATTTTAGCGAGCGACCCACGTAAGAGAATATGAGAGCGATGCTAAAATTCGGCCTGATCGCAGGTTAGCATTAGACAGGTTAAACGAGTCGGAATAATCGCCAAGAAGTTTCAAAGATTGTGAAGTCATTTGAAAAGTGACGTTTTCCTTCCCTGTTAAGCTCCCTAATTAATTGTTGTTGGGACAGAAAATGGCTGCGAGAGCCTGAAACTGGTATCAAAGATTAGGTTTGAACAAATGGTACACGAATGTCCGTTTGGAACATTCCGTCCGGAAAAACAGGACTACCTTTTCAGACGTTCCGTTGCTCCCGGAAATTTTCCACTGGAAGGGGCGTCAACAAAACCCGGAACATGGAACATTCCGGAACATCCCGGAACATTCCGGAACATCCCGGAACAGGGCAAATTATCACAAAATAAATGAAAAAAAAAAGAACGGAAGGAAGAGAAAGCGATTAAAGAAACAACCAAAAACAAACGAACAAACAAACAAACAAAATTTAAAATAAGGTCTAACAGTAGCACTTTCCCGCCAATTTTATCATGTGATTTTCTATCCTGTTGGTTTCTTGGCCTCCTTCTGAATTTAAAAAAAAATGGATTATGCCACATAGTAACCAGTAATAGTTACCAGATCTGCGACAAAGAACTGGATTTGCAGAAAAACTGAACAAAAGTAAAACCACATCAAATTAACTCATCATTACGGCGGAGAAAAGACAAAGACAAGAAGAATAAATTTATAAAAATAATAACTAAATTAAAAAACTGATAAAATTTTTGTGTCGGATATTTCAGTTTCAAACACAAACCTTCACCGGAAGCGGTGCCTTTTTACAGTTGCAGCTTAAGAAAGGGAGGGAAATTTGTTATCTTAGAAGGTGCGATCCCCAAGTGTAGAACGGCTGACTTTTTCTTTTGGTTAGTATAATTTAGGTTCATTCATCTCTGCACACTTTTACTTTGGAAATCAACTTAAACACAAAACGTCCTTAAACAACCGAATAAACGTTAGACCAGGAAACTCAAGATGGTGCCAGGAAAGTGGAACTTTGTGACTGCATGCGTAGTCTCCTACGCAGCCGCTCTTAGGGTCGTCACGCAACGCCAAAGGAGACTACTGCGTGCGTGACTGAGAAAATGCTTTAATTTTCTCATATCAAGTAAACCGTCTCTCGATTCCCAAAATAAAGCCTCAATGTTATCCGAGATATTTTTGAATTCGAGAAATGAGGCGCATTTAGCCAGAATTAGTGTATTCGTTCATTTAGTCACATCATATATTTATTTATCCATTTATTCAATATCGTTTATTTTATTTTATTTTATTTCATTTCATTCTATTTTATTTATTATCTTTTATCGACGATCAGCATTTTTTTATTACTTTTTTTTTCACTTATTTTGTGATAATTTGCCCTGTTCCGTGTTCCGGAAGTTCTGGAATGTTCCGGGATGTTCCGGAATGTTCCATGTTCCTGGTTTTGTTGACGCCCCCCAAAGAGTCGTATACTTTCCAACCGGAATTTCGGAACGCTGTTGTAAATGGTAAACAACCTGCGCGTTTTCCAAAAAGGTTAAAGATCAAATGACGAGTTTACAACGGGTTGCTAGGACAACACTGAACAAACAGATGCGAACAATAGCCTAGAAGAGCCGAGGTTTTAGAAAAAATGTTCTTGTTTGTATCTGTGTACAAATCGACGTCTGATTATAACCATTTATTGCTCGATTTGATCCTGTCCACATCAGATGAATTCAGTTTCTTGGCCAAAGAAAGCATAATGCATAACGTTTATGAAGATTTCTTTCGATTTCAACCTTCGCGTTGAAATGCCTTGAACATATTCTAAATGTCATTCGTGCGTGACGCACGGAATAAAATTTATGTGACTTATGCGAAAATGAGGTAGGAACAAAGAGTCAGCATTTTCCGTAAAACGATTGAGGCAGATTTTCTAAACCATAAGCATAAGCGTTTTTAGTGCGTGAAATGGAACGACACATGACGGAAAACCACAATTAGCGTATCAATTGTTTTAACAATTAACCGCAAATAGAAAACCCCGCAAATAGCGCATGGACGAGTCTGACTCTGACTATCTGGGTACCCCTGATGCATATGATGATGGTAATGAAAACACTCCGCTAGCGTTCAGTGCTTGCTTACCGTTCAACGTTTGATCTTTTTGGCTTCAACGCGGGCATCCCTTCAAGGCCTCATTGCGTTCTCGATTGAGACTGTTCGTAGTGTACGAACTGATTCCAGAGGTATAAAGTTAAAAGCTCAGAGTCAGAACTCATCATATCCCCCTAAATCCTCTACAAATACTGAAGCAGCGCGTATTACGTTCTATCAAGACAAATGACAGAGATGGTTTTTCCTACGTATATTTTCTGGTGTGCAGTGTTTGGTGGAGTCGCAGGCATGATCGGCGGTCTACTCGTGGTGCTGTTTTTCAAGATTTGCGAAGCAAAAGCCCAGAGAGAAGACCGGGAGGACAACGAGAAGTTTTTGAGAAAACGTGGCTCAATCGAGAAGGATTTTGAAATCGCCGCTGAAATTGCCACAGAAACACGACGAAAGGTTTTCTTCAAAATGTAAGTCGGCAGTTTTTTTTTTTTTATAAATATATTTTTGTCAGCCAAATCTAGTTTTTACGGGGACCAAGAAAACACCTGGGAATTTGTTTTTGTTCGAAAGAGAAGGATTTTTAATCAGTTTAAAAGTTTGTTGAAAACTCCTGTTTCTAGGAAAGCTCTTAAGTTGTGAAAATGTATTCATTTTGCCCTATAGTTAGGGCACTTTTAAACATCTTATTTTGCCTTTATAGGTTTGTTGCCAATTGTTTGCAGTTATTCATAATTCTTTTGATCATTATTAGCGTGTAAGGCTCTCGCATGAACTCCACGCCACAGAAGCGGCATTGATACACTAACTTTTACTCAGGCCTGACTTTTGAGAGTATTTTAAAAATAAGCTATTTTGAGAATAAAGGATTGATGATGATAAATGAGCTCAGTATGTCCGCGTCAGCAATACACAAAAGCGATGTTTCTCTTTCACTAAATTTTCTTCTTATTATTTTCTACAGCAGTCGTGGATGACCACTCGAACCTTTGGAAGTTTGATGCTGAAGGACCTGAAGTCTTAAATTGCCACTTTTGAAGAGTCCACAGTTTCTTGGCGTAGAATTTTGTAAGCCTTTGAAGAGTTAAACTTCAAGAGACATTTTCAGGGACTTTCAAGGGACAAAAGGAGACCAAAGGAGACGAAAGAAGACCAAAGGGACAAATACGATTCGTATGATTTTTTCGATCAGCAATGTCTTCCGTGTGTTACACGCGAAGGAAAAAGCCACTGCGTGTCTTGCACGCAGTTTTCACTAGCCTCGGTTGTAAATGAGAAGTTGTTTTGCTTTGAAAGAGTTTAAAATAAATAAATTTTACTAGGTAGCCCGTTTGTGTTTGAGTTTCATATCTTTAATCACTTGCTAAGAGTTAATGACGCAACTCAGCAAAAAAACGATTATCTTTTAGACAAACAAGTCGCTTAGTACATTGAGCGTCCGCTCAATTTGTTTGGGTGGGCTTAAATTATTTAAGTTCAAAAGTTTGTACATCCTTATCTTTGTACAGAGACCCTCAACAAATCACTGCTAATCTTTGATGCAAATCCAGTTCAAGTACATTCGCATGATTACTTTGGTCAAAGAACAACGTTTACGTTCTTCGTTCACGGAGGGTCTAGGTCTCACTGAAAACTATTCAGTCTTTCTCACAATTGTTTTTATTCGCCTCGTAAAGAGAACGTTCCAAATCTTGCAAACGTTGGATTGAGGGAATAGGGCAGTACAGCAACTCCCAGATTCGGTTGCTGACTCTTCCGCTTTTGTATTTGTGAACATGAATACTCTCCAAATCTGAATATTTTTTTCTTGATATCATCCAATTCTTTTTGAAGCTTTGTCATTGGCTTTCTGAATGTTCTCCGGGTTGCTGGTTTTCTATCATCTTGATCGTTTTCTTTTTGTTTTCGAATTTTTTGACTGATTGACTGTTTGCTGCATGATATTAAACTCATACCAGAACAAGCCGAGTTAATTTTATGTCGAGGTAGCGTTGAGGAGAAAAAAAACTCAGCCATAACATTAAAGTGAAATAGATATTCGTCGCTCAAGTTGACTAACTCAATTTCTGTGTGCTCGATGTTTGAAAACAACTGGTTTTTTTCTTTTTGACAAGTCGACATTTTAGCGAACCCTACGACATAATTTATTCCTTCATAAATTACCCAGATTCCCGCGCATTTTATTCAGGAGACAAACCTTTATCGCAGCGGCATTCAAACCTAACTTATTCCTGCCCACTTTGATCAGATACCTGCGCAAAAAAGGGCTTATTCCAATGGCATATCACTACTAAAGCATGGCTTGAATCTGGCACAGAAACACGACGAAAGGTGTGAAAGAACGTGAGCGTAGTTTCTTTCAATTTCTTTCTTTCTTTCTTTCTTTCTTTCTTTCTTTTCTTTCCAATTCTTTCTCATTTCTAAGTCACTCTTTTGGATTTCTAAGCTACCTTTCTTCATTGCTAAGTCGCAGAGAAGATATGATGTGTCTAAAAAAAATCCCATGATCTGCGGCCGAAAAAGAATTGAGAGAGATACCATTAGAAAAAGTCATTAAAATATATTCCAAAGAACTAAAAAATGTGACCAACTCCCACAGTTGATGGCCTTGCAATGTAGCTTAAACGGTAAAGCGTTTGCACCGGTATCGCAAATTCCAGTCAAAGTCTGAAAATTTTTTCTCGACCTGTTGCGTAAACCAAAAATTTGGCTGCTTCCAGGGCACCCTGCTGTAAACTTCCCTAGAGGCCACTTAATTGGATAATAGAGTGCTCGTGACATCCTTCCTATTTTCCGATCGAAACTCCGTCACCTGAAGGAGCTAGGAGTATCGCTACTTTCCCTGTATACCATGTGGTAGGTCCCCTCACCAGACCAATAATACGCGTGGGTAAAGAAGAACAATGTGGGATAACGTGCCCCATTAAAGTTCAAGACGCAAGGGTTAAGACCAGTACAAACTTATGGGTTGAGTTAAGCAAGAACATATCAATCACTTGACCACCGGCTAATTACTGGAGGAACTGCTAAAGGCAAAACCACAGCGACAAACCAGTGAGGAGTGCCGGATCTTGTGTAGACCTGGATCAGTAAACTCATGTCAGTAAACTGATCCTTACGGCGAAAAGATTAAGAAATTAAAATGGAAACAGAAATGAAATTAAGTTATATATTTGCCCGATATTTCGGTTTGCAAAACAAACCTTCTACGGGGGCTAACTGGAGAGCAGGAGTGGCAGTTGTATCACAGGTGACCCACACACCCAGCACAGGTTTCCAGTCTCCCTTTTAATGATATGCACCACAGGGCATCCCATCCCCCAGCATTTTGTTAGGTTTTACAAACACGGCTGAAGAGAGACCCCATACACACAGGCAAATTTTAACTTTTTTTTTCACTAATTGTTGTGGTCAAAGCTTGTGGTTTACACGTGTTGGCAGTCTTTTCAACTCAAATTTACCCAAATTCTCTCAAGGCTCACCAAACTTTAAAAGCACCACCGTCATACTGACTTTGAGCTTATCAAAATATAACAGGAACGTCAATCAGGTAAATTGATTAAAGTGTATATGACATGAAATTTTTATTCTGTTTTTGATAGTTTTATGTGTATAGAGAACGATTCTAAGCTTTAAACCAGCATCAAACTAACTAGCGCAAGTGTCACCAAATGTCACGTGACTAGCGAATGTGACGTCAGTCTACTTGATAACAGAACCAACATGGCGTCAAAGTGGAAGGAACTTGGCAGAGTTGGCAAAGGTTTTTCGTAGCTGAAGTGCCTACTAAGCAGTGGTTTGCGTACTAGTAGTCCTCGGACCTAGCATTTGAAGGAGATTCAAGGTCGAAACACTCAGGCTACTCGATCGACATTTTGATTGACATTTTGGGTACGTTTCCAACTTGAAAATATGGTTTAGAAAGAGCCTTGTTTTATAAGAATCTGTCTCCTTAAGCAAAGAAGTTTTACTGCAAAGTGCAGTGATGCTTGTTATTCGCAAAACAGGACAGGTAAAATATCGTGGTCTGACGTTTGATTACAGGTAAACATACAGCCCGGCATACAGTTGCTACCAGTAAGGTTTTCAATGGAAATTGTTTTATTTTTCTCCAGAGTCCAATAAGACATATTATGATGTCAGTATAATTACCAAAAAAAAACAAACAAACAAAAAACGATTGCTTACCTGTAAGTTTTTTATTAACACTTGGATGTGCATGCACTGTCTTACCCTGACTGCATCGGATGAAGAATTTTAACTTAAATAAACCATCTTTTAGCAAGTCAAGAGTTCAGGAGTTTGTTTTGACTCTTCCTGTGAGGCTGTGAGGCTGTAAATGCCTCTTAGTTGCAGAGTGAAATGAGGAAGTGTATCCTGAGGCTGCTGAATGAATTCCAGAAAAAATGTCTGACTCAGTGAAATTTGTGTACGAAAACAAATATTTTCTAGGATTTTGTTTAACCCTATGCATATGTGTACATATCAAGGTTGTTTCCAATCATGCTGAAATAAATTCCCTGCCTTTTCACTGACCATGCATGATAAACCTTTAGTGGTAAAGCCACAAACTTTTACATTTTCTTGCCAACAACAAAAATCCTTATTAATACCGACAGCAGTAACTAAGACCCATCGAAGCCTCGAGCAATCTAGAAGGGGCAGTTGTTGAAACTGACATAATGCATTCAGAGATCCTCCCCCCCACCCCACGCTTGGCTTTTTTGTCAGATGAAGTACAAAACATGGATTCATTATCTCTTGTTGATGTATGATTTAGTGGACGACAAATCAATAAAAATTAATCGTCAATACCATCCAATTGAAGATAAAGTGATAATGACAGAAGAACATTCCTTCAATTACATTGATTGTGACCTACTGTTAACAATAATATTGCTGATAGTTTTTAAAGCCCTTTACTGCCGCTCTTTGTTGGCTGTGACCCACTAGGTACACATATGACATGATCTTACAAACACACAGAATAATTATTCCTGAAATAAAAGTTTGCTGGTGATTTACAATGTTGTTAAGGATGTCTGAAATGACCCAAGGTTTGACTCTGTCTCCAGTTATTAGGAATGATGGTATTGATAATAATCCACCGTTAATACCCCGTTGTCTGGTTTGATAAGGCCCAAAACAGCTCTATTTTCGCTCCTGCTTCTTTTATCTCATTGGGCTTCTTGGAAGTTTCGAAAACATCGGCAATACTGCTGAACAACGTCAACATTTTGAGGCGATTTGTAACAAAAACACTGCATTCGCGGGAACGCAATCAAGTAGATTGACGTCACTATGCGGTAAATTCGGTTCCAGTCCCCGAGACAGTTTTAAAGTGAAAAAGAGGGTCTTTTGCCCGCGAAAAGAGAGCGTTTAAAAATTTTAGACAGATTTTAGGTTTAGAATTGTTTTTTACACTAAACTCTCAAAACTCTTGTGTCATATATACACAGTAAAGGGGCTATGTCACGCTATTATAGTATCTTTTCTAAAATGCTAAGAAGTGTCTTCGCAGCAATTGAATTCCAGAAAATAATGGTCTAGCTTTGTTATTAAAGACTATCTTACGCCATGAAACTGTTTCCTGTCGTCTGTTGTTAGTCTGATGGCAAGGACGGAAATGGAATGAAACTTGAAAAAATTGGCCCAATTTTTTTGATGCTATGTTCTCAAAAATCACCCAAAAATATTATGGTTAGCTCTCCCTGATAAAATTCATTTGATATCTTTCTCATAGTTTTACAGGAGCACTTTGTGTATGAGTAAAGGTACAAGGTAATGATTTTAGCACCGAATTGACCTAAAACAGCAAAATCCTCGTGACGTAGCCCCTTTAATAGATGTTCCATTTCATTTTGACTAGTGTGTGTGATGAGCGGTCACACATTTCTTAAATGTATGAAGACTTTGTGGAGACAATAAATAAATAAATAAATAAATAAATAAATAATTAAATTTTGTTAGTTTAGTAAAAATGGGCCCTAAGAAGACAACGTGACGACAGACGCTGGGCTCAAACAGCTGATCTTCAAATTGAAAGCCCAAAGGTAACCAGCTGGCCAATAATTGAGACCATAATAACAGAGGTTCATCATAGGTGTCTCATACAACAACAACAACAACAAAGCGATTTGTTGCCACAAATGATGTAGCACAAAGGTGCAAGTGATGTGTGCAAAAGCAGATATGCACTATAAAAGCAGTGTATTATCGACATCTTCCAAAACAGGATGAAGTGTTAATGACAAGAACAGCCTTAAGCAAGAGAATTTTATAAAAATTTACAATTAGTAAGTACGATAGTTTACCACTAATATTATGTATGAAAATACCCGACATGGAAGTTAAATGTTTACTGGAATTTTCTTTTCTTGAGAAATAATCAAAGCCATGGAAGAGAATTTCACGCTAAAATGTAATTGAACATTATTAGGGCGATTTCAACTCCCACTAAGGTCTCTCCTACTGGCTTCATTTCATGTAAAAAAGTCAGCTTACACATTTTCCCCTGGAAACAATACCAATAGGTAATCGGCAGACTTTTATACCAAGCCTTGTAACAAGAAAACGTACCAAAAATGGCATTCGGGTCAAAGGATAGGAGAGGAAGTGATGGAAAGACAAAAATGCCCATGTTGATGTGCGTGACATTTTTACTTTTTCCATTTCCTGCTAAAGCGTGACAAATTATCACCGCAACTAAAAACGCGTGCTTATAGTTTTTGCATGTGCTGTTTTCTTCGCTGTCTTTTATCTTGTGTCCGCGTTATCTTCGGATTCGTCTCTTTACTTCTTCATAAAAGGAAAGCTCAAAAACACAAATAGCATAAACGAATAGTGCGTAGGAGATGGGAGACGTTCAACTAGAAAACGACGACAAATGGAGCATATCAGTAGTTATGACAAACCGCAAAACACCAAAAGATTAATTGATCTTCGATTCCATTCATTCCAGAGGAAGTAAGTACGTGAATCGCGCCGCGGTGCGTGCCGTTGACTGAGAAATAAAGAAAAAAGTTACATCCCTCTACAGATACTGAAGCAGCGCTTATTACGTTCTTTTAAGACGATGACCGAGATGGATTTTCGTACGTATATTTTCTGGTGTGCAGTGTTTGGTGGAGTCGCTGGCATGATCAGTGGTCTACTCGTGCTGCTGTTTTTCAAGATTTGCGAGGCAAAAGCCCAGAGAGAAGACCAGGAGGACGAGAATTGTTTGGTAAAACATGGCTCAATCACGAAGAGTTTTCAACACGAATCCCCACTAAAGTTGCCAGAGGAGCATGACGAAAGGTTTCTTCAAAATGTGAGTACAGTTTTCTTTTATATTTTTGTGTTGCTAAATTTTTCCGGGGGCCAAGAATACACTTTGGGATCGCGCGTTCTCTGCTGTGGCCCCAGCAATTTGGAGCAAACTTCCCGCTTTTATTCGATAAGAGAAAAAATTTTCATCAGTTTAAAAGTTTGTTGAAAACTCCTTTTTCTAGGGAAGCTCTAAAGTTGTAAAAATGTATTTTTGCTTTATATTTAGGGCATTTTTACATCTTATTTTGTCTTTACTGTAGGTTTCACTTATTTGCGTGGGACTCAGCTCCACGCCGCCACATCAACATTTAGGAGCCGCCGTCAGTAACTTTCGAGAATCCGCGGTCAGGAAGCGAAAATACGAATTTTCCTTTTTAAAGCGAAAAGGACCCCTTTAATGAACCTTTTTAAAAAATGATACCCAAAAGTTCCAGCGAGGTCTTATTTTGACAAAAACGGGGAAAGTTCGAAAAGCAGCCAAACTGTCATCAAAGGCCGAAGTAAACTATGCAAATTAGCGTATTTTCAAATCATAATCTCAAGTACAATTACGGGAATTTATCAGTTTCTCTTCCTAAAACCGAAAACCGGTAGAAGAAAACTAAACAAAGCCGGTTAGGAAGATTTTATGTAAAGAGCATGATAAATTAAAATCTTGCAGTTGCAATACTTCGAAATACTACTGACGGAGTCGAACTTGGCTTTTATAAACAAAAGAAGAAAAAATAAGATTAGGCAAAAGCTTTGAGCTTACGATCGAGTCGCTGTCAGTTTCATCCAAGTGGTAAGGAACTGGCGTAGTAGCTCCTCCGGTTAAAAAATTTCTCTCGTAGTTCGAGTTTGTGTCCATAGGCGGGGGCAAAGTCAAATATCGCATCAACATGTTCGACGCTGCAATTTTGTTGAACTCCAGTTCACGTGGGTCAATTTGAGCACGCGCGCGAAAATAATCCTTTGTTTGAAGTCAGGTTTTCTTGCCCTTTTTGGCTTGGTTGAGTCACCTCTAGTTGCAGAGCATCTCTTTAATTGAAGCAAAAAAAAAATGAGAGCACCCCTGAAAACAAACACAAAAGGACTAGCAAGTACATTCTAATGCAGTTAGGAGTTGACAATGCAAAATATATAATGCGAAGGGAGCCCATAATAAAATGCGCGGGTGTACTGCGCGATATATATATTTAGTTTTGTATTTGAAGCGGCATGGATACACTTTTTACTCAGGCGTGACTTTGAGAGTATTTTGAAAATAACTTATATTGAGAATAATTTAAGGATGACCACAACAGTAATTTGTACTTTTCGCTTTGGTCAACATTAGCGTGGGGTATGTCGTCGAACGCAATAACGTCCTGGTGCATTTCCAGTTTAATTGGAAAGGAATGATCATAAATGAGTTCATGCCAGCCTCAGTAATACACAGACGCGAGGTTTCCCTTTAGCTAAATTTTCTTTATTATTATTATTATTTTACTATTATTCTTATTCTTATTATTATTATTATTATTATTATTATTATTAATATTATTATTATTATTATTATTATTATTATTATTCTTCTTATTATTATTATTATTTTCTACAGCAGTCATGGATGACCGATCAACCTTTTGAAGTTTAATGCTGAAACCTTTTGCCGCCTTTGAAGAGTCCACAGTTTCTTAATTGGCGTAGAATTTCAGTTGAGCGTATTAGTCGGTACTTATACAGACGGACAGTTGTACTGCATGTGAAATGAAGTTTAAGGTATTATAGAGTGCAATACTAAAATTGCTCTTGTTAATTTAAATGTGGGGTGTTGCTTGCCTGGTTGTCAAACGTGGTTTGTGTAGTATGAGAAGCATTATACGAGCTACAGAGGTGCTAAATGTAACTAAGGCTAGAATTTGTTGAACAAATGTAGAGGAGCAAAATTGTCACAGTTTCAATGTTGGAAAAAACGTAATAAATTTTCATATTGACGGCGAGAACCAAAATAAATTGAAGACAGCATACAACACTTCCTTCCTTCTCTTCTCTTTTAAAACTATTCTTCTCTGCAGCTTGGGAGGATGGGGTGGGGAAAGTGTTTTAGCCCTCAAAGAAAGGAGTAAGAATTATAATAATATGAGCCCACTGCGTTTTACCAGAAGCGTAATTATAACGTCCAAGACTCATTTTGTCTTTTGATATAGTCTTGTCTACACTGCTTTTAGTTTCCAAGTTTGAAGGGGAATGCCGTTTGTTCAAGTTTCACTACCTATCACCAAAAAATTGAAAAACACTTAAAATCCAATTAAGGTTACTCCGGAGCTTCACGGGTGTCCTTCGGGAAAAAAATCGTATCAGCGTATTTACGCCATTTTAAAGGAAAACATAGCAAACTGAATATCAAGGTTAATAAATGTAAATCTCGGGAAAAAAATAAGAATCGCGGTTATTTTTTTTAATTCTGCAAAAGAAAATCACAAACAACCGCGGAAATGACCATGCGTTACTCAATCGAATAGATGAATTAATAGGGTATCAAAATTCGGTGGATTTTTGTGAAATTTGGCCTGAACATTTCTTAGAATTTGTGAAACCAAAAGCTGTCGGGGATTTCTGAAATTTACAATCTCATATTCACCCGTGGTGATCTTCAACGCAATGCGCATTGCGTATTCTTTGCTGCTAGACCTCGACAGATTAAAAATAACCAGTCAGAATATCGAAAAGTGCTCATACACTTTCGATGGTTGATATCTTGTGATTATCACTGGGCAGTTATTTTGCCAATCCACTTGGATTTGATACCCTGTTAATTCGATTGAATGATGCATTGCCATTTTAGCGGTTTTTTGCGATTTTCCTTTGCGGAATTAAAAAGAAAAATCGGCAATTCATATTTTTTTTCCCGAAATCTACATTTGCAAACCTTTCCAACGATACATAGTTTGCCGTGTTTTCCTTTATAATTATATAATACACATAAAAAATTACTCGATTCTGATTGGCTAGGAGCAGTGTAGTTCAAGTGTAACACCAGTGCAGATTGCAACTCAAAATTCTGGATTCTGATTGGCTGAAAGACAATAGAAAATGTTCTAAGCCAAAGAAATCCTGCAAAATATTGACGTAAACTTTGTGTGGAAACTTTGAAAATCTCGAGTGAGAAAAAAAATGCTTGCCATTTTAAATTAACGATGGTTTGCTTTGGCAACCGATGATACTAAAAAAGAACTTCGAAATGGGTCGAAAAATCCAAACACTAGCAAGATAGAGAGTACGTCGTTTTGGTTAAGCGAGTGGAAGACGTGGTGCAAAGAGAAACACATAAGCTCATATTGTTTGGGAAACCGAGGAACACGAACCGGCTGACCTGAACAAATTACTCGAGAAATTTTACACCGAGGGCAAAAGTTAAGACGGGGAAGATTACGAGCCGGACAGCGCTAGCTTGAGAGTTATGATTGCTGTCCTCGACAGGCATTTGAAAGACAAACACTACCCATTTAAATAATGAAAGACCGAACATTTCACCCGTCCAAGCAGATTTTAAAGGGAATGAATGTTTTTAGGTATTGTGGAACGGTCGAACAGCTGCATGCTACCTAATACGAATCGATAAAGGTTACCAGTGGTACATTCGGAGGGAGCCGTGGCACCCGTGATCATTGCCATGTTTTTAATTGGTTGTTGTCTCGCAAATAAAGTGGGGTTGCCTGTAGACTGAGGACGATAAATTGCACTCGACCTTTTGCGACAACCCTATAAAAAGTTAATCGAGAGGACTAATGGCCTGACATTAGGTGGTAGTATGTCGCAAACGTAGGGTTCTAGATGTCCTTGGTAATTTGCTGGGAGGGACGATTTGACCAACATTTCCTGGCTGAGTACATGCAGCGGTAACCAACCTAGACTGCTAAGCAGCGTAATCTTTGCTCGTTCCATTCTTTTTAGAGCGTCCAATCGTGTTTCTACCAAACAAACGTAGAGTTACCTTTGGAGGAAGATAAGTCGCACTTGGCCCCTCGATAACCCAGACTAAGTATTGAAAAATATTGGGCAATATTAAAATTATTTTTTTTGTTTTTCCCGTTTCCAATCACCTCTTTTGCCGTCTCCCAGAATATTGCATTTGGGGTTAAACGCTCTTCTACTAGTATTAACGCCTGCATTTGCTCCTCTATGGCTGCACGTTTCCTTTATTGCTATATTGCTATGAAAGACACTATCTTGGGAGGGGTGTGTGGGAAGGAGGGGAGGGCTAATGGCCTGACGTTAGGTGACGATATGACTCAAATTAGGGGACTAACTTTCCTTGGAATTTTCTCAGGGGGAAAAATTGACCAACCGATTTCCTTGCTGAGTTCATGCAACAATGCGATTTGCTCCCCTTTCCCCTTCTTTTTTTTATCATCATGATGCAGAATAGCCGAATAAAATAGCATTTAATGAAGCAAATTGTAAGGAAATTTCATGACATTAATGGAATCAAATCTTGAACTCAACAAACATTTTAACGAAGTCGAACGTTAACTTTTGAAAAAACACTTTAGCAGTTCCATGTTATTAAAATCCCTCGCGGGGCCATTTGAATAACTTTACGATATCCTGTTTCCCTCGGGCGTGCCGCTCAACCTTGTTTCGTTGAAGTACTTGGGGTTTCCACCCGATCATCTGAGTGGTAGTCTCCGGATACGATACTTTATCCTCGTCAGCTAGATTTTTCTCTGACGCAGCCCTATCCTTACTATCTTCAGTTGGTCTGCCTTCCTGTTGTCGCTCCTCTTCCATGTCAAGCTTGTCTTGACCGATCTTCAGTGTTTTTTGCTGTAACTGCAAGTAGTCAAAATTAGAAAACCAAAGCAACCACGATGGTGACGGAACGTCATTCAGTAAAGGTTTTTTGAATTAACCTTGTTTGCCGAACAAAATTAACAAAACAATGGCTCTATATGTGTGTTATACATTTTAGTACATTTCTTTACCATCCTCCTCAAAACAAATACACGCGTACGGATAATGGCCAAATTTTAGGGTTTAGAGAGAACGTGGAGACATAACAGTGAATTTTCAATATCATCCCAATAAATTCAGCTTTTGGATAGTTTGGCCACATTAGTGAATTGTGCAATCTAGAAAAATCTTTAAAGCGAAATTAAAATAAGGTGAATTTTTTAGAAGACGTTTTTCCGCTGCCCACGACGAAGACTGAAAAACATGGTGAGCATGGAGGGGTAACGTTTTTTCTGACTATAACAGCTTTACAGCCTTCATGCAAAGGCTGGTTGCTACATGATCAAAGCAATAAACTCGATCGTTAATAGAATTTAGTAGCTATCGAGCTATCGCAGAGATCACATGGAAAGCAAAGTTTAAACATGTTTGTAATGGATGCAATCGCAAAGCCGCATCGACTCCTTTAGAAGATGGTCAATTCCGAAGGTAAAGAGGTTCGTTTTTTCCACACTTAACGGGATCTTGGCGCCCTATTAAGAAAACGGAGCACTTCTGGAGAAGAAAACATGGAAAATTGTACATTTTAAGAGGTTTTCCTTTACCAGAGTCACTTAATGTTGACCCATCTCTCGCTGTCTTTACCTGCCGGTATTCACTGGCTAGGAATCCCCACTTGTCCGGCCAACGCCTTTGAGAAAGAAGTTCTCTGTTTACGTGATCTTTCCTGTAATGAAAAATCAGGCTGGTTCAAAGTCAACATATCTGCTTTAATCTGCATTTGAAGTTAACATGATTGAAAACGGACACATGTGGACGAGGTCTAAAGTGGTTCAAACTCACTGAAACGATAACGATTGTATTTTAAAAAGCTCTCGGCCGGGACTTTCGTTAAGCCGCTCTAGCAGCAGTTACAAGCGGACATATAACCAATATGGCAAAGGCTACTTACCATATTTCATCGCTGTGCACGAAATTGCACGCTTTCACTTTTCCTCTCACACCAAACATGTTTGTCTGTTTTGAGCCAGTGACTATACAAAACCTTTGTATGTTATTATGACGTCAATGGTTAGCGCGTGGAGTTAACGATCATCGCGCGCGCACAATCAAAGGAAATATGTTATCCAACGTAACTGACCGCGCTGCTTAAGGTGATTCCATTCAATTGCACTGCGCATCCTTTCTGCGCATCAATTTTCGCGTGATTAGCGCGCGCACTCGTGCGCGCGCGTTCCAAACTTGGTAGGAAGGCCCTTACTCATCGGAAAGTTTCCAACCTTTGTACAAAACCTCAAGTCCTTACTTGGTTTCTGCCGGAGGATCGGACCCACCGAAAACTTCCCAGGGGTCACTTAACTTGGAAAATAGTATGTTCTTCTGATCTTCCAATCGGGAGAGCATGGGCACAACCTCGTTCCCAGGGTCTCTCTATAGGGGACGGGAAGAAGAGGGACCCTGGGAACAAGGTTGGCACAGGTATGGAGAAAATGAACGGTTAAATTTCCTGTCTACGGGTGCAATTGTACAAGGCCAATTTGTATTTTCTTGGCATATTATGAGGCGAAAAATTGAGCTTCTTAAGTGCCACCACCCTCAATAGACAACTAGCGACATCAATCAGGTAAATTGGATGTTGGTCGTCAGTGGTTAAAAAAATAGGCGAACCATTTCATTTGTACCATTGTGTGGATTGATATTTTTTTGTCCAAAAAGTACAGTCATGTTTGCCCCAAATTTGGTAGAGGCAAATTTTACGATGATTTTTTGTGGAGACAAATAAATTTGGTCACCTTGGTGCAGATGGGCCCTAACAAGACAACATGACTGCGAAGTGAAAGGGGGAGGGGAACGGGGGGTCCAAACTTCCTTTCTTCCGTACCCTTCAATCCTGGTTCCCCCCAATTCTCCTTACCCCCCACCTCTTTGCCTTTTTTCGATCACAAAATATTCGACAACATTGTGTAATTTTTCCCTACTTCTCGCAGTACCCCCCCCCCCTTGTGAATCCTGCTTCCAGCTCACAACTTGCCCCTTTTCTCCAGAGCTCCCAGCCCCCCTCCCCCCAAAACAACCCTACGTCAACCAGCTAGCAAACATAATAACAGGAGTTAATCACTTTTGCCTTGCACAACAACACCTACAACCAAAATGTTTGCTACAAATGATGTAGCACCAAGGTGTAAGTGATGAGTGCAAATTAAACAGAAGTGCACTACAAAAGCATTTTATTACAGACATCTTCCAAAACAGGATGAACTGAAATTGACAAGAGCAGCATTAGGCTAAATAATTTCATGAAATTTACAGTTAAGAACAATAATTTACCACCAGCATTATGTATGAAAATATCCAACAAGGAAATTTAATGTTTACTGAAATTTTCTTCTCTTGAGAAATTACCAAAGCCATGGAAAAGAAATTCACAATAAAATGTTATTGAACACTTTCAGAGCGATTTCTCTTTAAGAAGGTCTTTCCTTCCTTTTCATTTGGCCTGTGGACATCAGATAAACGTTGTAGAAGGTGTAGCCCAATCCAACAATAACAGCAGCTGAAAGGCCACGGAACATCACCACATCTCTGGTTCCCCTCAAAAGGTACACAGGAGCTTTGGTTTTCTGTGAAAACATAAACAGCCCAAAGGAATTAATGGAACCAAGAGATACTGTATTTCATATGTGGTGACTTCAGAAAGCTGGGAGGAAAGGGTAGCTACACAAACTCACAGCTATTTCAATTAACGTTGTCCGACCATCTCAAGCTTACGTCACAAGACCAAAGGGTAGTCTGGATAGTTGCAAATCAGTCTTAGTTTCACGGTTGTCAGCAGTTAGTTGGTCAGGGACCTCGAATTTCCTAGTGCAAGTAATAAATGGGCACCATTCAATTATTGTCAGTGGCAATCCTGATTCCACTTTTCATTTTCAGTTGCTAGTTCTTGTTATGATGTGTGAAAATTCATGTGCCATATTTTTCATGGTGCTGTTTTTCCTACTTCTAATTTACATACCACGCACGTGTTCCACGTGTACCCACATAATTAAAATTTGCCATTTTAACCGATGCGACAAAAAGTTCAGTGAGACTAGAAATTATGTTTTAAATGAGAACTCTCTCTGAAAACAATTCTTTCAGGTTTTCATTTATACTTATGTTTGCTACTGCACGGCAGGAAAGGTACTGCTGATTTTGGTGAACTGAGGCAGTATGCAGTCTTGTCGCGTAGGCTTCAGCTTTCATCCGACAACTTAATTGAAGTCAAGTAGCTGTATACTTAACCCTTTAAACCCTGATATAAAAATGCTTATTCTCATTACTGATCTCTATACATTTCTTATGAAACTAGTAAGGAGAATTTGTCTAAACATCAAGGCATCCAATCCTCAGTGATCAGTTCCTTTATTCTTGTCACTAGAATATTCAAACAAGTAGTGATCATGTAAAGAGAAATTTCATTTTCATCGGGGCTTAGGGCTTAAAGGGTTAACCTCAGACCAGGCCATCCCACTCTTACCCCACTACTTCCAGAGAGGAGGGCCTGTTATATTATTCTTTGTTGGATCTCGTGTAAAAACAACTGATTTTGGAATTTTTCCTGATTAGCTGGGGAAGAATATTTATTGAGAATGGGCAGCCTTGGATTGGATTGAAAGGTTTAAAGAACTGTACAGAATAAACTACATTTTACTAGGATGAAAAACTTGCACCTGTTATAAACCAGACTGACTTGTACACTGGAGGAGATAATAAATTAACCAGGCTGAAAAGAGTGAAACTACTGTAAGGGGACAAGTGTGTGTACATCAGCAGATTTTATTACGGCTGAATAGGGCACCCAGTGTAGTTTAATATTCACCCGGAAAATCTCTTGCCACTTCCTAATTTCATTTGTTCCAGATGGTACTGAAGACATTTTTGGTGGTTCAATAACTGGCCCTGCTTTTACTTCTTTGAATGTTCCAAGTCCCTGGTGAAAACAAGACAGAACTGACATAATAACTGCAACGATCTTCTTTACATTTATCAGTGACATTATTATCTACAAACTATCAGCAGGAACGATACTGTCTCAGATCATATAAATGATCATCACCTGTTATTTAAACCACAGGTCCACCATTTGTTTCTGGTGCGGTGGGCTGTACTAACTAGCTGTTAACACAATTCTGTACTTTGTGGTTCTGTTTGTGTTGTTGATTTCTGACCCTCACAAGGGCAATTTGACAGAATTGAAGAGAGCAAGGTTGGTAAGGAAGATAACCTGTTACACTGCATTCCGGCAATTCCATTGACCAAGTGTTTCATCCAGATCAATCCATGAGGGAAATAAACTGAAATTTGGGTCATTCGCACTACGTTTTGATGGCTGAGCACTTTGTGAAAGTGAATTAGGTTCACGGATATTATTTTTTTCTTCTTTGGGGGGGGAAGGGTAAAAGTCCAACTGGGTCAAGGTTTTGTAAGCTGACCAATGTGAGTTCTCAAGTGAGAATGAAGATCAATCTTGACATTGTCACCATCATCATCACACCATCTTTTTAACAGTTCTTTTCCTCTGGTGCAAAACCTCTCTTAATGAGGTAATCTGTTAAACTGTGGAAAACTGTCTGCCTTTCCTTGGCGTTTCTGTTTACAGTGTCAACATATAAATTCAATAGTAAATTAAATTACATATCATTTATCAATGTGGTGAGTTAGAATATTAAATTACATATCATTTATCAATGTGGTGAGTTAGAATGTAGGAATACAGACGTTTGTCACGTATCAATATTATAGCCAATTTTATTTATTAAACAAGCGATAAGTTATCGGAACTGTGAAGGCAATACTGTAATACTGTACATGAACGAGCACCCCCGGCAATACTACAACGCGAAGATTTTTCAATTAGTTAAGTCTCGGAGTACAAATCAAGATATAACTGAACAGAACATTAGGTTACGGAATAGCCTACCTGAGGCTGATAAGCGGCAGTAGCTTCAGTGGAGGTAACTCTCCCAGAAAAAGAATTCTGTTTGTAGAACATCAGCCAAGACAAGATGGCGAACAAGATGACGACAAACAGGAACTAATTTGCAAAGAAGTCTGGGTAATGCAACACTGGGTGCTTCATGTAAGTGATATGAAAAGTCCTTAAGAAAGGAAACTCTTCTCAAGAAAACTTTTTTGTGCGGACCTTTATCTCCCAGCTGCTGGGGATATTACCTTGATAAAACACCAATTTTTTAGACAAACACATTTCATAGGAGAAACGCCATGGCAAGTTTTAAATTCTTAGGGCTTTCCCTTAGCCTTTGAATCGTCAACAACAAAACATATAACAACAACAACAACTGACAACAACATCATCAACAACAACAACCACGACAACAACAACGACAAGAATACATAAACAAAATCAGCAAAGATGATTATTTCTTCAGGTGGTAGTCAGAAATTTATTTACTTTAAGAGAGGCAAATATCCTGGAGGTGAGAAAGGGGATATGGGTGTACCCGGTGATCCTTTCTAGAATTTTAATTCTTAGAACCTAGAATTGACCCCAGTTTGATATGATTTCACAGAGAGGGTAGTCACGCAATAAATAAAATTTAGTGGGGGAATTCCAAGAAATTTCATGGAAAATAAAACTCGTGAGACAACTCGTGACATATTAAATACGCAGGGGCGAGCAAAGGATTCGTACCCAATGTCCCACGGCACGGGTTGTTCTTACAAGATGGCTCCCTCAAGAAGTTGAGTCTGGTTAACACAGGAAGTCATCCCAGCTTTTACTGCACCCCTGTTCACAACAAATGGATTTAATTTTAACACCATGAATAATTATGGAAACGGGTGAGGATGTTCTGGCATCGGAAGAAGCTAAACAAGGCTGTCTGAGCAATCGCGAAGGAGGTGTCACAAACGAAGCTCCCGGCGGTCGGGATCAACGAAGCGGCCGCAAAAAAAAGTTAGCAAGGAAGGTTTCTTTCGCGGAAGATTCTCGACTTGTCCGTGCTTTGGATCCAGTAGATCCATGGGAAAATGGTAAGTCTTAAGTGCGTAATAATTGCAATTTTTGGCGATAATCGTGTCAATACGGAAACTCGGATAGACGTAAGCCTTAAATTTTGTTTTTTTCCAAACTCAAGTGGTTTTTGGCTGGAATGACGATGCGAAATCATAAATATTGGTCTTCACATTTAAAACCTGTTGGCAATAATTTACATGTGAGATGTAATCTTTCCCCTAGAAATGCGTGTTAGTAAATTGAAGGGACTTTTGGAAATGATCATTTAAACCCAAAGTAGATTCGAGTGGGTTTCGTTGTGTTCGTATTTGTTTTAATGCTGGTCTGAATAGCTACTTTTTAGTCAGTTTTAATGGGCAAAATTTGAATTAGCGTTAAGCCTTGACAAAATCGTTTTATTTAGGTTATATTCTTAATGCATTAGCACGAACGAAATTTTTTCGGGTCCTCTAAAAAGAAAAACAAGCTTTACATAATGTCAATTGGAAATTTCCGACGCGTTTAATTTTAATATAAGGACTTATGTCATTTACACGAGCATGTTGTTTTCGAGTTAACTGCTGGGTTATTTAACACATGTTTACATGTAAATCCAATCGTTAGACTAGTTTTCGGTCGATGTAACGTTTTACTTTCCATATAACAGAGTTTCTTCTAAGATTGGGAAAGGAAAGCTTCGTTTATTACCTTGACCGATTGCATAGAAATCAGAGACTTTGTCATCTTGATAGAATAACAATTTCCCTTTTAAAGCAATTTCCCAGAATTTAATATGCAAGTAATTCTATAACGCTTATATGTCACTATCTGTAAATCAAAAGTAGATCAAAGAAAGCGTCCATCATTTCCTGAATTTTTTTTTGTCTCTGAAAAAAAGCACAGCATAATCCACTTCAAATACAATGTACTAAGGCATTCTAATGAGATGTTTTTTTTGTACTATTGCCTGTCAGTCTCAGTCTTGAAAGTTGGTTGGTTGATCAAACAAAAAAACGGAAAAATATAAACAACAAATGAGTAGATTTTTGCTAACTCTATCATCCAAGGGAAACATAAACTAAATTATTGTTAGAGACCGTGGGAATTCAGGATAGCCAGTAGCAACTAACTGCATATTATTTTACCACCGTACTGCCCCACTGACGCAATTCTATAGAAAAAACATTGGCAATCTGATGTGAGTAGGGCCGGATGAGTTGACACGAGCCAGTCTGGAGTCTGATCCCTGCACACATCACCTGTTCATTTAGTGCGTGTGCACTTAAATTTTCATTGAGCATTTAAAAGCATTTTCTAAAACATTCCAATAAAATTAAACGTAACAAAAGTGGTATTATAATAAAATACTTATTGACTGAGTTACGTTGGACCAGATGGGAGAATATTTGGCTCTCGGTCATGGTACACAGACCTCGCTGCGCTTAGTCCACCTTGAGCCAAATATGTTACCGCCCGGCCCTCCCACTCAGTGAATAAGTGTACAGTGGAACTTCAGTTTAGCGAACCTCTATATAACAAATGGTATCTTTCAGCCCAGTAATAGTGTAATGTATGGAAAAGAACCTCAATTTAACAAACCCTTGATATAGCGAACCAATTTCCCCAGTCCCATGGCACTTCGTTAAATCGAGGTTTCACTGTATAATATCATCCAAAGACACAAAATTCAGTGGAGATTCAAGGTAGCCTTAGTTTGGAGGTCTACTGTATAGGGAAACATAAAATAAATAAATGATTAACATTTATTGTAAAAGCCTTGATTATAATTAACTTCCCAATGACTGAAATTTTGTAACAAGGCAGGGGTGGATCAGGGGGTGGATTGGGTGCCTAGCCACCCCCCTCTTTTGGGTCATTTAAGCTTGAGATTAAGAAAATGAACAAAACTATTGCAGAGGCCACTTTGTCTCTGATTGTTCCGACATTGTTCTGTCAGGTCAGCCACCCCTTGTTCAAAAATCCTGGAACTCCCACTGCAAGGCAACAGACTAAGTGTTTTTTACTGCCATCAATAATAAGTACATTGACAACCAATGAATTGTGAAAAACATTAACTAAGTAGATCAAAATCCACCAATGATATTGCACAAACTTTATCATCTTACCCCATTGAGCTGAACTTCTAAAAAAGTGCCAAGATGGTCGACAGCAGCATTTGTGTGTTACTTAGAGGCAGAGTAAAATTACTACAAATTTGATGAACTGACTTCTACTTCTGTGACAATGCTGTGATGAATTCTTCAAAAGCTGCTTAGTGTAACATGTTTGCTGTAACTTGCCCTGCAGTGCCACAATACATGATATTTAGCTGTCAGTTGTGGGCTAAGTTAAGTCGGATGAATTGATGTCAGCGTAACAATGTCTTTAGTTATGTGTAACTCATTATGTGGCTACTAGAGATCAACGTCCTTGGAATGTTTTTATATTTTGCAAGCAAAACTTCCTTTAGTTAATTGCTTTTCATGTCTTGTTTGGTTTGACAGCTTAAAAGCTTTCTTGACATTCTTTGACATTGTTGACAACGTAATTCTAATTGGTGGTGTCTTTCAACATTTGGTGTGTTTCCACTACTTTTTTCTTAAAATGTCTAAAAAATAAGTTGAACTAGTGTAATCTGTTTGGCAACAGTTTTTTTGGTGAAGCAAACAGTTTTTTAGGCAAGTGCAGCCCAGCCCAGCCCGGCCCAGCCCATATATTGACTTGTCTTTGTTTAATCTCATTTTCTTGTCAGTATTACTTGTGTGAGGCTGCATAAATGTCCTCTTATTGAAGCAAAATTCATTTCAATAAGAAACCTTAAGGCATCAGAAATACATATCTCAGCTATTACCTACTGTGTAATAATGACTGTAAAAGTAAAATTTATTTTCCCAGAGTGACTGAACACTGATTTTAAGTTTGTTTCTATCAAAAGTCTAACTGGAATGTAATTTGGTAATTCATTTTTAATTAGTTAATTCTTCTTTGTCAATTAAAAAGTGACGTAATTTCACTTACTATAGAAAATTTGGTATCAGCAAAATGTTTCAAAATTGTTGTCTACAGCAGAGATGTTCTGCCGATATCAAATTTGTTGAGAATGCAATTTGAAAGCATTAAAAAAATTTACTGAATGCCATAATGTAGTAAAACAATATAAATTGTTTCTGACACTCACTTTCTTTCATGACATTGATGATGTAGTGAAAAGTGAAAACAAAGACCATCTTTTGCAAAATTGTCAGGCTTTAGGTGGTTTTTCTCTCTCAAGTTGTGGAAATACAGACTTGTGAAATATGCATGGTTCTGTTGATTTTCCCAAATTAAAATAAAACTTATGAAAATATGATAAGTGGTGATAAAATACACTGTGTGTATCTATCAAAACACGGCATGTTGCAAAGCTTTAATTTGTTGGACACTTTTAATAAGTACTGTCTTTTGCACAGCACAATAAATTAATCTCAGCACAGCAGAATTGCAACAATTACAGCACAAACATCTGCTTTCAGATATCATAATTATTGGTGGCAAACTAGTAGGTGATTTAACCTGTTTATGCGAATTCTTTTTTTGTTACAGCCGGACATGACAGTAGCAAAGAAGTGATAGATGCCTACAGGAACACATGCACGAGACTCAAGATTAAACCGTGTGAAAAACTTATTAAACAGCTTGAGGTAGGATTAAAAGTTTTCAGGCGGAATAAGGCAAGGGTTAAACCTAATGGTAGTCAACAAGCTCAAGACTTAGCATCAACTCAACTTGGCTTGTGGATTAATTTTTGCATTTTCTCTGGCTATTTTGGCTACCAAAAATATTAAACACCACAGAACCAGATTGAGATCAGTCTATGAAACAATGGGTTTGCTGGACAAAAAACACCAGAAAGCTGAAAGACAAGGGATCAATAAATGAAGGAAAATGCTAAATTCATGTTGTATCCCGTAACACTTTAACTTCCCATCTTTTGCTGAACGGTGTTTGCTGAATGCTGGATACCAAACATAGTATTAAGGATGTAACACTTAACCCACTGATGCCCAATGCGCCCCTATGCGCCCTAGAATGAGCGGGCGTCTTGTTCCACTTGTGACGTCATCAGTTTAAGTGACGCTAAAACCCTCTGATAGTCAGCCGATGCAGCGCAAAAAGATCTTGTAAATGATGCCTGAACGACAATGATCAGATCAAGTAAACCTGAATAACAGCCAGAAAACCACAGAACTTTTAGCTCAAAAACACAAGAAAATCATGGCCTTCCCATGGACTGCTACTTTTGGCCAACTCTTTCCTTTTCAAATGAGCTTTGAGGCCAAACTTTTCTCGTCGCCGGAAACCGTGGTCGTATGGCTAACTCGACAGCAAAAACCGAAAACCGAAATGAGAACGAAAGCAACGGGCTTGTGCGCTAAATCTCGAAGAGCCGTAGATGGTGGAATTTTTCTCAAAATTTTGAATTGTGCGCATGCCCAAACTCAAAATGCTAGAAAACGTCGTCAAACCGAAAGAAACGGCAACTGTCCATGCTAGAAAGCACTTTTCGTGAGGAGTGGGACGAAATTGGATCAAACGGGCAAAAAAGGCCATTTGCTGCTTAAAAGTACCATTTTTTCGAAGCTTGCCAGGTGTCAATGGGTTAATATCTATTTAGAACTTAAGGTTAAGATCACTGATCCTTGGTATTTACACCTAAGAAGTCCTCTACACATTGTTTATGGTTAAGCACTGATTACACAGATGGTTAGCTTTTAGTTCATTTTGTTGTGTACACTTGACTTATGTTACTTGACTGACATTATAAGAACTGTATAGATTCTGTGTTTGGCATTTGGCATTTACATAAAAAAAGAAAAGAAACTAGAGGTCCCCCATGGACAGGTTAGGTCACAAGTACAGGTCACTGTGTTGCTGACGTATAAACACATTGGACAGTGTGCCCTGGTATACTGGGTCATGTGTTGCCCTGATTTAGGGCTAAGGGACACTGTTTAGCTTGTTTATTTATCGATAACACAGTGACCTGTACGGGTGACGTGTGGAATGTGAACTGTATTAAAAAAGAAACCTGCCGTTCCCCCATCACAGGTCCCTTGGGTTACAGGGTTACTTGACTTGTTTGTTCTTAGCCTTGAACAAAGGTATTCTGATGCCTCCTTCCCCTTCACAACTTAAGATAAGAAAATGAACCATTTTGGCAATATGACACAGGCATTATACTAATTAATTAATGTAATTGTGTGATCAAATTTACGTTTTTTGTTAGGCATGTGAGAGTTTTCAAGACAGAATAGATGTCATAGACTTGAGAGGTAACAAATGGTTCAGTTTGTTAATTAATGTCCTATGGTCATGTACAGTCAAAAGCTTGCTTGGATTAAAAAAAAAATTGTTTCTTTATATTTGGGACAAATGAAAATGAAGACTTTTTAAAAATGCATTTATATGGATGGGTTAGCTGTTGTTTCCTAAGACAAAAATACTTTTTTATCTCTCAAAGTTGTCTCTAAGTTCCATGTATGATATCCACAATGTTGGTGTGCCCATGTTCGGGAACAGCATCGGTACACAGTTTGTGATTTCTAGGCACTATTCTACATTTATTTATTATTTATTCTTCTCATGGGATTCATGATCAATTAACCCTTTAACCGGCAATCGTACATATATGTACGAAAGGACCCTCATGTGGTAAACGCTCTCTACAGTTCTGTGATTTGGCCCCTGGTCTGTTTCAGTGCATTTTACATGAAGTTGTTGTTGTGTCTTTGCTTTCGAGGGGATTTGAGCGGTAGCTTGCATCAAATTTACCGATTTTTGAGCTTTAAAATTCCACTTTTTGTCATCTGTTGAGCTTTAAGGAATAGCACTGGGTGTGATTCACTTCAACTGACCTTAAACAGGAATCAATACTTGAAATTCTGAAGATGGATGTTCGAAGGAAGGAAAACAAGTACTTCTGATTCGCAATGGCAATTGACTCGTGGGGAAGAAGCAGCTTTGGGAGCCGAGTGCCCTTTCAGAGTTGAAATTCGAAATAATTTGGTTAAATATTGACAATAATGCTTGCTTCATGTTTTATTGCTCTATTTGAAAGACCATTTGATGACGAACATTTTGATATAATGGTTTAATGGCCCTAGGAGTTATACATGTAGTATAGAAGCTGTCGCCATATTTATGCAACACACTTGCAGTGATAACAATTCCTTAAAAAATCTGCCGATTAAAGGGTTAAACAGACCCACTTAGGGACTACATCCATAGAGCTGACTGAAAACATAGACTGAAACAATTTCATACTAGGTATATTGGATAGATCCTGATTAAAAACGTCTCTAGTGATTATTATTTTAATGATTAGTTTGCAACCTTTGTATATTTTGCTACAATAATTGCTACAATGTAGTGTTGTCTGTTTAGTCACAAGAAAATTATTTTGTACATTTCAGGTGTTAAACTTGACTTAAAGAGCTGTGAGGCCTTAGAGGAGGTGTTTAGAAGGGTTAGAACCAAGACACTAGACCTGGAAAACACAGGACTAGAGGATGATGTGAGTTTAATTGCATTCGTCAGTCTTGAACTGTTTTTTATCTTAGACTATGTTTGTGGAGCTAACATGAGTGACTTCATGTCTTCTTTAATGTGCTGATCACAAGTATTTTATCTTGGGCTGTGGGTAGGCTATACTCAAACTTGCATGAGATAGAGATTACACAGTGGAATCTCAGTCTTTGTCAGCAACCATTGTCATTAGCAAGACTTTGAATTCTTTCCACAGTGTCATGCCATGTTAATGAAATCCTAGATTCCAGTCCTGTTTCATAGAATGTCTCATAAAGGAGCACTTTGTGAAAGCACCCATCTGAATGAAATTAAACTTCTTGAATTTTTTTTCTCATTTTACTCTCTGGGTTCCTTGTCAAGAATAATGTTAAGGGACCTTAAAACAGACCTTGTAAAGTTGGATGATGGCTACATGTATGTTTACCAGCTGCAGTGGTGCTCATTAATTGGGACCTTACACTGCAGGCACATTTACAACCTGAATTATACCCATAGCTGTCAACATTGGACAGGGGAGGGGTGGTGGTGGTGGGGGGGGGGGGGGGTCAAAGAGGGTGGAATTATTGGACAAACAAGATTATTTAGAATGCTACTATTTGATGGTGTTCCATTTCTGAGTTTTTAGCACCATGCATTTTGTAAGGTGCCCCAAGAATTATTGACCACTGTTGAAACAATTTAACATCATCTGTTCTTTTACCTTTGTTTTGGTTATGCAGGGTGCTGTTTCACTGCTGGAAATGATTGAGTTCTACAAGTCTACTTGTAAGCTCAACCTGGCATATAATGCTAAAATTAAAATTAGAGGATGGCAAGCTCTAAGTAGGACTTTAAAGAAGGTAAAAACAGTGGACATCAATTTGCCAACTTCATCATCAGTTTCCTTTCATTCGTCAAGTAGCCTCCTTAAAACATTTTGTAGTGCAGGAGGCAACATACACATTAACTAATATTGGATAAGTAGACAATAAGCGTAGACACTTACAATGGGGTAAAGTCACAATGAAACAAGAAACAAATAATTTTCTAAAATTATATGGCAAAATCACTGACAGCATGCACATTTTGAGAAGACTTTCAGTCTCCATTGAAATAGACTATGTGTGACGCCATTAGAATTCTGTCTAGGGCATTTATGATAAAGTATGACCCAAATTGTCCTAGTAACATAAAAAAATGCTTTCTCTCAGTTAGAGCAGACTTGGTATTTTGTGCAGATATGTTTGCTCTTGTTGTTGTTACCTTTCATAAATCACCTTTACCTTTTTTTTTCATTTCAGACTCCCTGTTTAGAGTATCTGGATATACGTAACACAGTGTGGACTGAACAGGTCCTTCCTCTCTTAGGACGGTCATTAAGGCTGGATTGTTGTTTGACTGTCTTACACATGGAAGGCACAAATCTTTCTGGGCGACCATTGTTTCTGCTGGGTATGTCTTTTGTCTTAGAGCTCTTATCATTGAACCAAATTGCCCCTCAGGGACCTCAGGCACCTCAGGGACAAAATGAGGCATCTGTATTGTGTAGATATTTCCAGTGTCAGTGTTGTTTTTCCACACAGCAAATAAAATGAAGCTCCTACTGCTGGTGTGTAACATCTTCCATTTCACCCTTACACCGCCTGAGTCTCTCCTCGATACTTTTGGGAAATTAGTGTAAAGCCCTTTTAAAAGACATAATATGTAATATAAGGTCAAAATATATGTGGCACACACTAACGTGTTGATGGGAACACTGTCAGTACATGTAAATCACTTGTTTTACAGTATCATCAGCTCAGTACATCATTTAAAATGTATATTAAGTTTTTGTGTTTGTTTCTCTAGCCAGTGCAGTGAAGTTCAACCACAACCTCAGAGATTTGTTCCTTGGGGACAATAAACTGTTGTCGTCTGATGGACAATGTTTAGGTGCCATGCTGAAGGGAAATGAACATCTTCATCTGTTAGATTTAAGAAATAACCCATTGCAGGTATGGTGGTATGATTTTTAGTGTATGATATACCTTTATTATTAAATTCTCAATCTCAGTTATCGAATTTTCCAGCTTTCTTTCTGGCTGGCTCACTGAACAGAGGTTATAAGTGAATAAGCATGCTTTTTGCCATGTAAGGATTTTAGATGCCATGTCAAGTGCCACTGTGTTCAGAAGTTTTCAACATTACGTATTTTTATTATTTTAAAGTCTTCTTATCCAAAAATACACCAAAAATACACCAAGAATTCAGCAACGATTGTAACCAAAGTTGAGGATTTAACCAAACAATAACCAAACCAGTGATTAGTTTTTCACACGCTCTGATTGGCTAGTCTCAAACTCGGGATAGAATTCTCTATACACCTTCCAGCATTTTTTTTATTTTGCGCAAGTTTTCCTTCATTTCTCGGAAAAAAGGAACGATTTGGTGCTGGCTATCCGCTTGTTTGGTATATGCTAAAACAATTACTGGTATTCACCTCTGTCAGTGTCAGGGAAATTTGGTAGATATTTACCTGGAAGCCACTTTGGTGAATAATTACTAAATAAATTATTCCTCTCGCACTTGTTGGACATGAGGTGATTATATAGTTCCAACTCAGCATTACGTGTCAGATTGATTATTTCTCGTCTCATATCCAACAAACACTCATCATTGGAATAATTGTCAAGTATTCTACAGATATTTCTTTGTGTTTTTAGGCAGCTGTGTTTTTACTTATTTTTTTATTTAGTCTGGAGCAATTTTCATTTGGGAACAAACAGGAAAAAAGCTACTCTAAACTCAAGTGCAATTTTTTAATAGCCCCAGTAAAGTGCTGTTAGGGTGACATAAGGAATGTTCCCATTCTGATATTCAGTGAGCACTGTTAAAATCTGATGTTAAAAAAGAGGGATGGGGGAAGGGCTGGGGGGGGGGTGGGGTACTTCCATCTTTGGGTCTACATGCATATACCAATAAGGCAGAAATGGAAAATGCCCTTTGAATGGAATCTGTAACACTAGACTGAAAGGGGCACCCTGTTCAAATATGGAAGTGCACTCATCTCGCAGTGTTTTAGGCTAAAGGTCTTATGTTGCACAAGAAACTGAGAAATTAGAAGACGTTTTTAGCATACCTGGCAACTCTCTTGGCTTACGTGAAACTGAACAGGACATAACCAGTGTCATTTGGGCCAATGTGGAGGTGTTGAGCCACGGCTTAACTACAAGTCAGTGACATTTTGTGTGAGTGCACGAGTGAAATACTAAGCAGGAGCTTAAGGATGGTGCCTCCTAATACAGACATATTTTTGCAAAGGTTATGACTATTGGGGAAAAAGTAGATTTTAGCAAGGGTTATTAGAATCCAAAAAAAATGTGGGTAGCCACACATTTTTCAGTGATAATTAAGCAATAATTAAGCAACCATAATTCTAAAAAAGCATTAAAATACAGAGAATGTATGGTAATTTCTTTCCAAATTTAAACTGAATTATCTCTGAAAAATGAATGGTTACCACCCAACTTTCTTATTGGATTCTGATAGGCCTTGCTTTGATCTGCTTTTTCCATATAGTCGTAAACCGTGCAAAAATATTCTTGTATTAATGAGCAAATTCCTTAAGAAACCTGAATATCCTGAGATGCGCAGAATGTATGTACAGTAACAAAAGGAGGCACCATCCTTAAATAAGCCTAGCTAGGTGGAGCTTGTTTCCTTGATGTAAATGATCCTATTGTGTCTGCTTTTTTGCAGGACATGGGTATAGGCCATATATGTGAAGGTTTAGCTGAACAGCAAAATGGCGGACTGCGGACACTTGTGCTGTGGAACACACAACTGACATGCCATGGAGCAGGTTACTTAGCTAACACACTGGTAAGTAAACAGGGTATAGAAAGCCAAAACCTAGGACTCACTGAGACACCAAGACCATCATTTTAAATCCCAGACTTGAGTTTTTTTTTTCAAATCTATGCCTGAGACTCAATGATGGAAAATTTCAAACTGCTAAACTATAAAAGCTTGGTTCATTAATAGAAATGATCACCAAAGATAACATGTCGATGTTAATCAAATTTTCTCAACTAGTACCATAAGAAATATATATATGTGGAGAACACGTAAAGACCACTCTGACTCTTGCTCCAAGATACAGTTAAATTTTAAAAAATAAGGTTTGTGAGCCCGATTTAAAACTATTTTAGAAGCCAAGACTTTGAGACTCAGTCAAACTGTTGCAGAGTCTCATCATTAACAGCAACAGAATTGAGCTGTACAGTTCTCTGACCTGGTGTTATAAGCTCAATAAATTGCTTTGAGAAAAAAGTTTTTGAAAGGCAAGTGATGAGAAAGGATAATTATTTCCATTTATTTCATACGTTACCAAACTTCAACTCCTATAATATTATATTTGTCAGGATTTCTTCAAATCAAACTTAAGCCTTGATTTGGCATAAATGCCATCCATATGACTACCTACTTAAGAATATGACAAGGCAATAAATGTCAGCTTTTAATTTGCAGTTAAAAGAAAAAAAAGAACTGGAGTAGACTCTTCTATGGCTGCACCCCCAGATTGGGTATAAAAATCTCTGGCAAAAAGTGTCTCTTATCTCTTAGCATTTGCCTTCATTATACTGCTGCAAGCAGTGTTAAGAAAAGTTTGTTGTACATTTCTGTGACTGTTGTGATATAAATCAATAATTATATAATAATAATAATAATAATAATGATGATGATAACAAAAGCAGTAATCAGTGAATCTCTTCGAATTCTTGTAATTTTTAGATGTGCACAAATTCTCTTCAAACTCTTAATCTTGGACACAATCGCGTGACAAATGAGGGAATTCTTACACTGAAAGAAGGTCTCTTGAGAAATCACTCTCTACAGCGGCTGGGGCTGTTAAATACAAGACTTACAAGTGAAGGTAAAACAATACGAAATAACGTAGAACCTTGGTATAACGAACCCTTTTTAGCAAAGTGTCTGGTATAACAAATGATATTCATCAACATGACCAAAGCTACAGCAAATATGTATGAAACGGTACCCTGATATGTCAAATTAGTGTATTGATTTTGTTACTGCGTAGACATGTGCGTTCTGCACACCTCGGGATGGTCCGAGAAACTTAGGCTTCTTAAGGATGGTATTTACTAAACAAAAGTATTTTTGTGTGGTTTATGAGTATGTGGGAAAAGCAGATCTTAGCAAGGGCTGTGGGATTCCAAAAAGAGAATTGGGGATAATCTTGCATTTTTATTAATTGAGCTTAAATTTAGAAAGAAAATGCCATATTATTACATTCATTTGTTTTGCTTCAAGACTTTTTAGAATTATGCATGGTTCCTTAACTATCTCTGGGAAAAAAAGCATGGTTATCTGCAATTTTCGTTTTGTATGCCAATAGCCCTTGCTAAGATCTGCTTTTCCTGAATGAAGTGTGCAAAAATACCTTAGTATTAAGAAGCACCCTCCTTAAAGTTTTTCTTTTCATTCAGTTATTGTAAACAGCTCTTGTGATATCCCATACAACATAACAAGGAGTAAGGCTGAATATTTTTATCTTTGTGCTAGGAATTATTGCTCTGGCTGAGGTAATAGCAGACAGCAAGACAATTTTAAGAATGGACCTTCGCGAAAATGATCCATATGTTGGAGGGTTGATGGCCCTCTCACTGTCACTCAAGGTCAACCACTCTCTTGTACGGATAGATATTGACAAGGAGCTAAAAAAGGAGCCGGTAAGACAAATGGCTTAAACGCACCAAGCTATGTACTTGATGACATGTTGTGATTTAAGTCAACAATCATTCTTTCAAAATATTATCCAACTTCTCAGTTGCATTAGATTGTATAAATCCAGGACTATTACATGCAAGACGTGTGCAGAAATAGTCTGGTATGTACCTTTTTCTAAAGCTTTAAAGTTTTTATATAATTCAGGGCATGGAAACCACCCAGCGAATTCTTCTTGCCGATATCTATGGCTACTGCCAGAGAAACAAGATGCTAGCCAAGGAGCGCGAGGAGAGTGAGCTAGCCAATGAGAGCCACACTGAAGAGGGAGTGGTCAGTGAAACAGAAAGCATCATTCATGATGTTAAAGAGCATGTGACAGACCCTCCACCTCAGCTTGAAAATGAGGTCCCTGCAGGCTCTCCACATCTAGTACAATTAGAGAATCCTCCTGATATTATGGAAGAGCTTAAAGATCTGACGGCAGACTACCCCGGCAATTCACGGTTTACAGTTACAGCTGTGTCAGATGAGGAGCAAAACGCTGTGCAGGACACGAGCTCTAGTGAAGAGGAGCTTGCAAATATGGGTGATGCTATGCCGCTAGTGGATTTATCAAATTCAAATTGTTCACCAAATGTGAACAATACTGTTGTGACTAGTGACTTGCATGATCAAGTGCCTCTTTTAGACTGGGATCACTCAGTGGATCCATTGTTAAAGCCAAATGCAGCTCTGTTGAGCCCTTTACCCTTACAAACTGATGCGAGGATTACAGGTACGTTTATCCTAACTTGGCCTTGTAGGGCATAATCATAAACCGTTATTTAGTTCATGTTTTACAACTTGACATAGGGGTGGCAAGTGGACCAGGTATTAGTAAAAGCTGGTCTTAAAAAAATTTAGTCGAATTTCACAAGACTCACAGTCTTACTATTTGAGTGGTTATTTACATCTTGGAGACCTTTTTTTCGCAGATTGTTAAAAGTCATTCCAGGGTTTAGGCAGTCAGGCTGGCAAAGGAAATCCTAGTCTCACCATCTCACAAAGTCTGAAATTTACCATTCATTTCCTTTCACATGGATAGCTTGCATTTTACTGCCATCTCTGACTTGCTTAAACTGACCAGGGTTTTTGTAGTTTACTTAAATTCTTTAATCCTTTAAGCCCCAATATCAGCTTGCATTTTCTCCTCACTGTCCTTGATATAATTATTTCTTATGGTACTAGTCAGGAGAATTTGCATGAAAATCAAGACATCTTTGATTCTTGATGATTATTTCCTTTATTCTCATGACGTGATGTTTGATCAAGTAGTGATACTGTTAGGAGAAATTAGATGCTTGTCATCACCGGGGTTTAGAGGGTTAATGAAGTGTTACCTGCTATTATTAGTCAGATGAACCCTGCATGCTAAACTGGTTTTGTTTTTGAGATGTGAATGCTCTTCTGTAACCTCAGGGTTTTCAATAGGAATCTGAGTAGGTGGCAAAATTGTAGGAGTAGGTGGAGAATTAACTACTGGCACTGAAAGTGCGAAATTCTAGGGGGGTCTGGGGTATGCTCCCCTGGAAAATTTCGAAAATTTGGGACTCTTAGAATGCATTTCCTGCATTCTGGAGCAAGAATTAGGGTATTTGAACAGAAAAGGAAACACAAATAGCTGCTGAGATTACTCAGAATGCAGGCAAGATTCTTTTTGTATTTCCTGAATAAACCTTGGCCGACCCAAGGCTTTTGTTTTGTGGCGAATGTTTCAGGCTCATGTTAGTCGTAAAATATGAGGTAATTTCTCAATCAAATAGGCGGTGAGTTCATGTGGAATAGCCTGGTGCTGGCCCTTATTGAAAACCCTGAACCTACTGTTAAAAAGTAGATAATCTGTAGCTGGTGGAAAGATGGGTTTTAATATGTGTGTTATTGTCTCAGTATGTTACGTGTATTTCAACAACTGACATAATGTTTTGCTTTGTTTTTCACCTAGTGGAAATGTATAACTTGCTAACAATGAATGAGTTTAAAACAAACTGAAAAATTTATAATGGTGTACAGCTTTTACGAGAAAATTTGCTTTTGTTTAGATGCTCCTTCCTCACCTGGTGAATTTGAAAAGGAACTAGATGCCATGTTTGTTGATATGAAAGTAAAGGAAAGCAATCACAGTCCACTGTTGAACAATGCTATGAAGACGCAGGGTAGGTATCAAGATGGAGAGTGTGTTCTTGCTTTACATGTATTTGTGACAAACAGCCCCGAATATGAGCAATTTGCTATTTTCTATTACCATCTAACAAACAAGAAAGCTTTCAAATTCTCTTTCGGGTGACAGGAAGATTAAACAAGAAAGAATAAGTTGGTTTCTGTTTTTGGGAGATTATTATCTCTCTTTTTTTTAAAGTGTGCTTCATAAGCTTGATATTTTTTAATTGTCTCGCCTGATTGATTTTTTTTAATGAACAAGTCACTTATTATTTACAGGCAAATTCAAAACAAAAGTTTGAAAAAAAAAAGGTTACACACTGTTACATTACAATACAAAAAGCATAAAAATTTACATTGAATATATATTATTGATATAAATACAGGCCTGATTACATAATTAAAAGGCAAAGGAAAAAAAAAGGAAAGAAACCGTCAGCAAGAGAAACCTATTTAACCTTAAAGTTTAAAGATTATTATCTCTTTTGTTTCATTGTTTTCAGAGTTCTGGAGAAAACAGATGGATGACCTTGTGAAAGGAGCAACAAACAACTCAACCCCTCCCTCCAGAGTATCTTCTAACAGTGCATGTAACACTGCTGACCTATTGAGTTAGGTTAGAGATCCAATGCCCCATTCACACCAAAGCTTAAACACGTTTAAAAGCTGTTTAATTAAACAAGGTTGAAAATTGTTTTCTTCATAAAAGTTGTTTGCTGATCTTTTTCTACTGCGAATTTAGTGCAAATGAAAAACAAGTAAAAGCTCACTTGAATTCTTTGTTTAAACTAGTCATTCAGCTTTGTGTTGCCGAATTTCATTTTGTTAAACCTGGTTTAATTAAACATGTTTTGTTGGTGTGAATGGGGCACAAGATACAACTTTTTTATGGATTAAAACAATTTTATTCCTAGATTGGCAGTTTTGCTAAAGAAATGGCTTTTGTGCAGTATGAAGTGTCTCAATGTCCTGGCTGCAAGAAAGCTTGGATTATTAACTTGAGACTATGTAATTACCGGGTAGTCTTCTTGCAGTGTTTGTTTGTGAAGTCCAAGAAAAATGACTTTCTGATGCCATTTTCATTCCATAAACCTCATTCGAGGAACAACTGTGGATCCTTGAGGAACCAGGGAGCAGTTTTTGCAGTGATTTTCCAGATGTCTCTTTGCAGGGTAAAATTAAGTCACTAAAATTAATTTGTGACCTCAGTGGAATGCCATCTTATGGTCAACCTGCTAATACGGCAACCTTGATATTACACCCATTTTTGTGTGTGTTCTGTGAACAAAGCCTTAAGAGTCATTGCCTGTCGGAAAACTTCGTTCATTTGACCACCTTATTTAGCTACCAATGACCCGCCCTTTTGAGTCTGAAACCATTTTTTTTGTTGAAAATTTTACCTCTTTAAAACAGCAACTTGAAATTGTCTGGTGGCTTAACAAGAGCACTCAAAATTTTTTTGGAGGAAAAAAATCAGGTATCGTTTCAAACAGCGTCAGTCAAAATTTTTAGTTCTTTCTCTTTATTTATGTTGTTTTCCTTTGTAAATTTCCGTCTCATAGGGTGTTATAAATGGACACTGCATTTTAAACAGAACCGCCCATTAATATAGGGTTCCTCTGTGGTCAAATAATACCTACAAGATTACTGATAATTGTCTAGATGTGCACTTTCAACAAATTTGTCTTGTACACTAAAACAAGGGAAAGTCCTGAAAATGGAAGATTTTCCCGGCGCACTGTAATCTAGAGTTACTGATTCAGAATGGGGAGGGGGGAATCTGTGATCAAGTTAAACATTGAGTACT
Source organism: Siderastrea radians (assembly GCA_964017195.1). NCBI lineage: Eukaryota > Metazoa > Cnidaria > Anthozoa > Scleractinia > Rhizangiidae > Siderastrea > Siderastrea radians. Next base: position 37,415,815 of record OZ024892.1, read on the forward strand.
TGTAGATTAGGTTGCAAGAATGGTATAATGCATTGGATACCAAACCAAAGGTGTCGTGTAATTGTTAGCAAGTTTTAGTCAGGTTGTTGTCGATGACTGGATTCTGTTTTTACAACCAAGTTCATGCAACTGATTTCACACAAAAAACTACTACAAGTCGCCTGTAAGTGTGTTATTGCATAGTTCCTAGGCCTCTATATTTCATCGCGGTCAAACCGTTTTGGGTCACGTGGTCTGGCCGTTCGTCCCGAATACGTCACTGAAGCGAATCATACACCACACACCATGAGAGGCTTGGGAAAAAGCTGTACAGGAACTAGGCAAAGTATGTTAGACTTAAAAATTGTCAAAAAAATTTATCGGGTTACAAAGTAAAGCGTGCTTGAACTTTTTCGTGAAACCGGTTGTAATAGGTACCAACACTTATTGCGCAGTGCAAGGGATCTTACACATAAAACTAGTGCGTGTGACTTGAGTGTTTACTGTGAGACCAGTTGCAGAAAAATGTTCTTTGTAATGGGACCTTTGCAAATGAAATAAGGTCATAACAATTTTTGTACGCTTGCTGTTTTATATGCAGTCTACATTTACAAAGTCTGTTAACCCCTGAAATTCCATTTTTCACTGAAGGTATTGATTTCTTCGTGCCTAGTTTCATATTACCTTCTTTTAAATGTTTCTTGTAATAATCTCATGAGAGATCGAGATCCTTACACTTGTCTGATAATTTTTTAATGTTCTCATCAAGAAGATATGAGATGATTATTTACTTTAATTTGGGAATTTAACCCTTTAAGCGCCAATAGTGATCAGCGTCCATTTTCTCCTCATCATATCTGTGCACTGTAACATATAAAGGTCAGGAGAATTTAGGAAATGATCACCAGAGATGAATCGTCTTGATGTTTCAACAAGTTCTCCCAATTAGTAATCAATGAAACGTATGGAGACCAGTAAGGAGAATTCAGTGTATAAAGATGTCAGGGTTTAAAGGGTTAGGGGTTATCATTCCTAGCTTTGTGTGTACAGATAGATATTCCAGAGAGAAACAAATTGTTATACATTATCGAATTGTAAAATTTAATCTTTTTACCATGAAAGGAAGTCTTCTAAGCTAATAATTATAATCTCTTCGACTTTTGTAAGTATTAATCCATGGCATACATTCGTATGTATTAGTGATTATGTGGGCCCGGCTGTCCAAAGCAAAATTATTAGCATCGACTTTTAAAATCAACTTAGTAATATGGATAATTTCCAATAAATTCTTTGTGTCCTTCATTTCTACTTTCGCTTCTCTCAAACTATGACCAAGAATTGACAGTAAAACGTTTTTGAATAGGTGAAACAAAAACTTTTCAAAATCAACTTTAGAGCTACCGGACCTTGGAGGGAAAGGTTGAATTTAGAATTTGCTATTAATCTTTCTTTTCTTTTTTATTGAGTAAAAATGGATGTTCACATATCTAGGGCCTCCTCTCCAATCACTTCCACTTTGGAAGAAACATCGTGCCTACAGACTTAATGAAATATCAGTAAAGAAGTGAAACTCTGACTTGTCTGATTTTGCCTTTGCGCGTAGGTCTGGGAACTAGAATGGGTCGGTTGCCCACGACTGCACTCAGACTCGACTGGTGTGGACTCCCTCTCGCGGATTTTTACCCCCTTAAAATAAGGCAAAAATTTCCTTTTGAAACGGCAAGTTTTGTGAAGAAGGTCATCAGTCTCCCGGTACGTTTTTAGAACGAGGAATATACATCTTATTTTTGGTTTCAAGCGCGGCAGCTTTTTAATAATTGGCTTTTAGTCCTTTTACGCTTCTACGCAGAGCACGGTAACCTGCTGTTTACAATTACTGTATTTTAAAACCAAAAGAAATGGTTTACTGGCAAGGCTAAAAGGGAAAGAGTCGTTTCGGTGGTTTATGTGTTTAGTAATAGCCAGATTTTCTGTTGAAGTTACTTGGTAGTGAAAGTTTCTTACAGGGGGGTCCAAATCCGCGAAGGGAGTCCAAACCTGCTAGCGAAAGTGGACCCACGGTGTCCATATCCGCTAGCGGATTTGGACCGGGGGGGTCCAATTCTGGGGGGGGGGGCAAAATCCGCTAGGACACCGGCTTCAAGGGGCAGAGCTCCATGGGGACGAGAATGCTAACAAAAGGAAATTAGTGATCTTCTTAGTTTTCCAAAACATTCATGAGATTTGGGCGGAATCATTTAGTTGGGTTGAAATTATCTGCTTTGTCCTTTCCAATTATGTAATGTTTAGTCATTACACTTCAGGGCTTTCGAATCGGCTTGGAGTTTCCATGTTGAGCATGCAAAAGAAACAACTATTAAGACAATAGCTAAACAGCTGTATGTGAAAGGCTGTCCACCAGAGCCTTGCTTTGATAGAGAAGCAAGAAGCAACTCGGAAATGGTCCATTGCAATTTGCTTTTTTGAATGTACTGTCAGAAGCACTGGAAAATGATTTTTCATACCTTTTCGTGGCAACTGCATCTTCTCCCTAAAAGGCAAAATCTATGGCTTGTTTTAAGAACTAACAGCAAACAGCCACAAACATTCCGGAAACTACTTTAGCCTCCAATCCCTGTCTGTTTCACAACACGTCATAAAACATCGTGGCAACCTCGTTCCCAGGATGACAAAGGGTTGAATGCGAAAGCGAAATAACCACAAAGAGTAGTTCAGAACTTTTTTTTTAATGCAATTAAGTATCTGCTTATGCAATGCTACAAAAAAACTAGTGTCAAAATGCCTAACTAGAAACTTAACGTTGGTTTTAATTTACAATAATTTACTTTCAATAATACACATACAATTGCCCTATGTTTATCAACCAATAATACAGGGGTGAGCTTACAACCAGCACTCGTACCTGATTGGTCGCGCTAGCGATGGGTAAGGCAGTTAGAGGGGGAGGGGTGAGTGAGGACAGCTTGTCCCTCTGTGCCGGGACGAATAAACTGAATACTACTTTTGGGAGTGACGTAATTTTTTTCAGCATTTCCACCGCACAGCTGCTTTTCGGGGAGGACTCTTAATCGTCACTTGCGTTTTAACTGAGCTGCTGTATAACAGTCTTTTACCTTCACCATAATAAGGTTCGTGCAACTGGAATATAACAGCTAACGTTGAGGTTCCTTGGGATAGTCACGCAACCCCGCCATGTGGAAAAGACTGCGTGACCTTAAGCCATTTTCTTGCTACTTTCTGATTGGATACTTTTCAAGGTTTTTAAATCGAGCGCTTCGCTGCGAGCAAAAACCCTATCCAGTGAAAGACAAAGTTTTAAATTTGCAACAAGAAGTAAAAAAAAAAAAATTATGTTATTCCCGTAATGTTGGAAATATCACGAGCTCACATATGCTATTATAAACTGTCACAGCAGAGAATAAACTGTGTCTCTCAATGAAACCTTACAGGAGAGGTCAACTGTAAAAGCAAATCTTAAAACATGACGAGAATTAAAAGTTTTCAAGCGAGTTCATTCCAAAGGCAAGCGCTCTAAAGAAGTACAGAGTTGGAAAGAACACGGGGGTTTCTAAAATCTTTCGGCATCGACGACTTCCATGCATTATTATCGAGATTGAATCTGTTCACATTTCATGAGAATAGAAAACAGTCGTCGACTCGTGCGTTCGCATATTCGGAATCTGATCAATTTTGAAGTGAATAGACGAGTCCAATCTGTCGCTCTTGTTGTAACCAAACTCTCGTGCTCTTTCATCGACTCCCACGAACTCCTACTACGTCTTAACTCTACTGAAGGGACAGAATCACAAGCGCATGCGGCGGTTTCTCGAATCAAAACTTGAGAAATTCAGCCTTAGGTTGCCAAATTCAAAATGGCGTCGACTAGGGGGGCAGACACGGTGGAAACCGTAGAAACCCTGGGCAAAAGATTATTCAAGGCCCCCAAAAGAGTAGAAAAGGAGTGGCCAAAATGTCATAGACACATTTATCTGAAGGAAAAAAATTTTTCGAGACATGGATTCAAGCGAAATTCGTCGCAGGCTACAAAGCACGTAGCGACTCTGTCTTGAAGTATTTTTCGTGCGTGCTAATCTGTGACGGTGTCCCTTAAAGTTCAACGCTGGGAGAAGTGTTACTTAACAGCACCCTACATTTTAATTCAAGTGGAATCCTTTCTCTTTTGTGGCTGCAAGCAGCTTCTCCCGCATCACTTCTTCTGAAGAATACTCCGGCAGCTTGAGGTAATGCACACACGTGTTGACTGACGGGAAGGAGCCGTCTCCTTCACTTTCCTTACGTACTACAGTGAGACGAGGATGTAGATTAGCAAGGCCGCCTGGTGGGAGCGAGGAGCAGCCGGTGGTGAACTGAAGAAATGCCTACAAGAAAACAAGGAGATGAAATATCACTGCGTATTGGTAATCTGATACAGCATGTTTACGGACCAGACTCGTATCCAGTCGCTTCCCTTGTCTGCGCTGTCGTTTATGGGTAGGATTTGATGAGTTTGCGGTGCATCAAGGGAAGGACGGAAGAAAGTTGGGAAGCGACGTCACTTTTTCTCCCTCCGTCCCAAAAGACTTTGCGCGCATTGATCACTTCCCCATATTCCAATGCGAAAAGGAATAAAGAAGTGGCGACTGTGTACGCATCTGTTTACGGACGTCACTTGACTCGAGGATAAGCCACTACGGCATTACAATTTTCCGGGGGAGCATGCGCCCAGAGCCCCTTAAGGGATAATGCTGTCATGTGAAACAGCGTGAACAAACATCGACTCCAGTAATGACACTGATGTTAGCCTCGGTCTCAGAGGGGGATAAACGAGGTTTTCACTTCCGCAGTGCTGTACTTTCTGGTGCAGTCAACCTTTGAACGCACTGGCACAGCCCACTACTAGATGTTTTAACGCGTCTCTGGAATCCTTGCCCAATATTTACTACTTTCAGGGATAATAACGATTCTAAGTAAATAACGTAGCATTAGAGTTGATTTTTTCCTTACTTTTTTAAATTCATCTGACCCTGTAAACTGATTAACAGTAGATACACGGCTCGATGGAAGAGCACGTAATTGCATATGAAATGAGAGCGTATCGTCATCATCATCATCATCACGGTCGTCGTCGTCGTCGTCGTCATCGTCATCGACGACGACGGCATCGAGAACGGCACTAAACAAAAGATTTAACTAGCGAAACAATAACTTTGCACGTACATTGTACATTTCTTTGCCTTCCTTTGCAAAACAACGTCGTTGTGTCCAAATTTAAAGTTTTGTGCAGAACGTGAACACACGACAAACATCACTTTTTCTTCATAACTTGAACGCCGTCCCTACCTATTTAGTTCCTGAATAATTCGGCCAAGTTGGAATAAACAAAAAGTAATAATAATAATAATAACAATAACAATAATAATAATAATAATAATAATAATAACAGTTTTTATACACGCATTACGCAGAGCCTCAATGCGTTTACAACTAACTAGGATTGAAGTGACGCACTCGTTGCCGGCGTCATCTTGACTGGTTAAGCTCCCTAATCAAGATCATCACCACTACTGTAAATCCCTCCTTCCCACCTTCCTTCCACCCCTACCACCTCGCCCCTTGTCACCTCGCCCCTACCACCTAGCCCCCAGTCCCCTCCCAACAGCCCCTGTCCTTCTTTCAAGGAGTAAGACAGTGCAGAGTGCCATGTTGTTACCTTTCTCTCGTCGCCGTTCATATTCACCAGCACGTTCACAAATCTCTGGAAGCCAGGGGCTTCCCTTGTGTAGCCAAACTTAGGCTCAGTGTAGTTCATGATGTCCTCTCTTGTCCACTGCGGTACTTGCTCTCCGCTCAGCATCAGCTGGAGTTCGTCTGGGGTAAAAGGATGAAGCTTCTCCATTGGAAATACTGCGTGAAATCCCTCTAAAAAACATAAGATAAGGGTTAAGTCTTTTCTACCTCGCAAGAAAGTTGAATTGAAATGATTCTTACCGAAAACGTACACTGCGAAAGTGCTGCCTCCTGTTAGACGGATTTATTGAGCTTGGATCCAACCTCTACGTGTAAATTTTACTGGCACTTCCAGAGAAATTTGTGTGTGATTTTTACACACAGCCGCGAGTATTTTTAGTTACTCGCGCGTAACGCATACGAAATTGCGTGCAACATGGCGTCTTTACGCGCATTTTACGCTCGTTCCATTCAACGCACGTGTAATGCTGCAATACTCGTGGCCAGAATAAATATTTCTAGATCCATCTCGATGCTAGAGGATGATAACACCTTTTGAGCCCAAAGAAATGAAGCTATCAACATGTTTATTCTAGAAAATTGGTCCTGGTAAAATTTGCCTTTAAGGCAGTTGAATTTTAACTTTTAAGTCTTTCACTGACTTTCACCTCAATGACCTACAAATTGAAATTGTTAAAAGTTTAAAAAAATCACTGAAAATTGATCAGTTCTGGGTGTCCAGTTCTGGGTGTCAGCGATCAGTTAACCATCAAAAGGGTTAACACGCCAAGGGGGTTAACGCATCGTCGTATTTTTTACTGACTACACTAAAATTGTATTACCTTTGAATGTGTCCAACTGTCGTTGAACACCAGTGTATAAACAGAACTCCTTGACAAGTTTAATGTACTCCTCGGCGTTTTCTGTCGTTAACATCTGTTACAAGTAGGGATAAGAATTCCGTTACAAGAACATGCATCAAGCAAGTTAACTAAAAGAATAATTTAATCGGTATTAACAGTAGAATTGAAAGGCAAATTGACCACCGTAAAGAAATTCAAAAGCTGATGTTCCAGACCAACCCGCAATTCTTTAATTCCTTCCAAAAAACAACATTTCGAAGTTTTAATGATTAATTGATTAGGTGACTGATTGAATGTTTCATTGATTGATTGATTGATTGATTGATTGATTGATTGACTGACTGATTGGACGCTCCATGAAATTAAAGTTAAAAGAATTGCGTTATTTCTAGGAAGAGGTGTTAATTTCCACCAACTTAACAAAGTGGAGCGATAATTTCCACTAAGTTTATAATTGTCATTTAGAACCCAAATTTTCAATCCTGTCCTTGGCTAAAGCCAGTCTTATAAACAGCAGCTTTCTTTGTTTGGCATATTCCAATCTTTTGATATATTGCGCACAAGTTTATTGTGGTCCTCAGAATTGCTTTCAACACACGGTTCATCGTATTTGGCCTAAAATGCCTTTGAACGATCAACATGCTCTTCCTAGATAGAATACGAGACCTCCTTATTTGCCTAATTTCCTGAATTTCAAAATTTAAGCTTCTCGTTCGCGTTAATTTCCTTTGTTCTACACTTATTCCCCGTCCAGTTCGCGTTAATTTCAAATACCTTATAAACAAAAGCGTCAATTTCCTACAAAGTAACATGAATTTCCACAGTTACTGTGAAACCTATATTAAGCGGACACCCTTGGGACCCTTGCTATTGTCCGCTTAATACAGGGTGTCCTCTTGATACAGGTTCTGATAAATGGCGAAACAATAGTTAAGTTATTGCCCTCTTAAATCTCCACCTTTGTTCACCCGCATACTTGACATGCTTTATCGCAAACCTCTCGCAACTGGCCGTTCCGGGTAGAATTACTGAATTACCTGGAAACCACACTCTTCGAAGCAGATAGCAAAGCCATAATGTCATAAAAATACCTTCTGCAAACACCGGAAGTGTCCGCTTAATGCAGGTTTCTCGTAACAAAATGGCTTGATTTTGGTGTCAGCGCCCGCTGAATACACGTTCGTTCTAAAGTAAATATGGGAGGAAAATTTAGGGACTTAAGCTGGTGTCCGCTCAATAAAGGGTGTCCGCTTAGTATGGAGTCCGCTTAATACAGGTTTCACCGTACCTTTTCTCCGCCATTTTGAACCAGGTCTACCTCACTGAAACCATACACCTTGGATGACGGCGAGAATTGAAAAGTTAATCTGGAAATCAAACAAAAGAATACTCTTTAGCACTCTTCCTTCCAAACGCACATCGAGTTTAAAGGTTTAATTTTACAGCTACATTTTAAAATTGGACGAATTATTTCGCGCCGAGAAAAATACAAACTTGATGTGAACTCAAAGAGGACGAACCCGATGAAACACGACTTTCACTGCTTATTCATTTGATTTCAACCGGCATTTTGGACCCGGGTGTGAGCTGTTCAGAGCTATAGTTGAATTATGTTGGGTGAAGAGGGGGGGGGGGGTGAGGTGCAAACTTCTTGCTTCCCGTGCCCTTTAAACCCTAACAGTGAGGAAAATGAAATTTCTCTTTACATTATCACTACCTGTTCAAACATTCAAGTGATGAGAAGAAAGGAAAAGATCACCGAGGATAAGATGTCTTGCTATTTAGAAAAATACTCCTTACTAGTTCCTTGAGAAATGTATGGTGAACAGTTTAGAGAATATGCATTTTAATATCAGGGGTCAAAGGGTAAATCCCGGTTTCCGCACCTCTACTGTTGGCTCCGCACGCATTTTCGGTTGCATCATTTTACGTAATGGTGTGTAATTTCTGTTATTTCTTCCGCCTCCCGTACATTTGCCGCCCCCTTTTGGAACCAATGAAACTTAATGAAACTGCCGCTTACCCTAAATCTTCAACGCTGCATTCAACACCATGGGCCGTTTTCAGCTTGAGCTCCGATATCCTGGCTTTCTTCTCGTTTGTCGATAGTGAATCGTCATTAACAATGTCATTTTTCCTAGCGACCAAATCTTGGAGCTGTTTTAGAAACGTAGCTCGGTGTGGATCGACTATCTCCATATCACTGTCATCTAAGATTCCTGTAAACCAGCATGGCGTTAATGGTGTCGAGGGAGTTTCTTCGACGCTTTCCTTGGTTTTACTCAGTTCAGAATTTTCCTCCTTTGAAAGTTCTTCCTCTTCTTCTATAAGTTCCTTTTCTTTGCTGGATTCCCAATCCAATTTATTGATGGCGTTTTCATTCTCTTCTAAGCTCGGTTGAGGTTGATCAAGCTCATTCGTCGTGTCCGAAGACTCGACAAAATCTTCGACCGGGCACGACGCATCATCGATTACTTTCAAAGTTGAGCTGCGACTGTGACTCACAGAGCTGCTAGCGCTCTGCTGCGACGCTCTCCAACATAACAGTTTTAAAAATGATAGTGACAAAGGAATGTCTACTAAGCGACTGTCCTGTAAACTTTTAGCCAGGAAAATACCCAGGATGTAGAACAGCTTTGCGACCCTCTCCGTGTCAGGCGCATCCTGAGGGAGGGGCGCGGGAAAGAGGCCTCCAGCGCGTTGCACGTAATAGCCCCTCGGGCGAATACCGTGACCAATATCGACCTGCAATATCAAAGAAAATTAAATTTAGTTTCACCAGAAACTCATAAGGACTTGAAACGTGTAACTTGCATATGTAGGTTTTGGCTGATGCTTGTAATTATTCATTTTCGCAAGTACCATATTTGGAACATGAGGAGAAAGAGAACTGACCAATCAATTTCGTGAACGACGTGACGTAATTTCACACCAAGTTCGCCCGCTTGTTCAAAGAATGGCTGACAAACAGGGGGAAAACAAGCCGACAAAGCTTTCAAACGTTGGAACGACAAGGAGAAAAGAAGTACTGGTTTCGAAGATCGAGCAGGAATTTTTCAGGCAACAAAATTGGTAATTGAAACATCATCAAGTAAACCGCTGGGGTTAGAAGTAGACCAGACTGCGAAACAAAACCAAACTAAACTAGCGTTGTGTTTACGATTTCTTTCACCGCAGCACTATCAAGAAATGTTCACAAAAGGTAGGTTTTACACTGGCGGAAAAATTTTGACACCAAAATATCAAGACATGATACAAAAATATTTAACACAGTAAAATTGAAGAGAACCGTTTAATAATATTTAAGTGTCACATGTCACACACTTTCGGTTGTTCGCTACCAAAATCAAGCTAAATAATTAACTGAATAAGAACGGACGACATTTTTTCGGCTTTATAAGCCTACTACACAAAATAACATCGTTTTACCTGCAGTTGATGTAGCTCTGAGTTCAAGCAGCTCCAAATGTTCATAGAAAGAGATTGTAATGAAAAATAAGTTGTATGTTTAATTCGTTGTTGTTTTGACACATTCCGTCCGCGGCCTCTGAACCTGTAACCACTACGTTTTGTGTTCGTTTCCACTCTCCATCTTCAATGCTGAAATCACACTGTAGCTTTAATCCACTTTGGACGATGAATACAACAACTTTTCAGGAAACCTCAAACCTGTACCACATTTTAGAGCCAATATCTGGAAGACGTTTTCAAAAAATTATTCTCGGATGTTCACTTCGGAGCAGTTTCATTGATCAATTCAGCTTTGCAAAGAAATGCTGCAACAGTTTTGGCGCCTTTTTCTTTCAGTCATGTGATAGATTATTTTCCCTTTTTTCCTTTCTCGTTTTTTTTCTCGTTCTTTCTTGATTTTTATGGTAACTAGTGATTGAGTTTTGAATCAACTGCGCATTTGTATCGCTTGTAAGTTCAATTTTCAACAGAAGGGAAATGAACTGCAGCATCGTAGACTGGAGCGATGGGTTTCCAAATATGGTAGTTTGAAAAATGAATATTCACGAGCATTGAACGCGAGTTACACGTTTCAACTCCTTATGAGTTTCTGGTTTCACTCATACTACCAATGAGACCTAGACTGCCTCAATTTGCAACTTTTTAGAAACCTGGCTTTTTAGAAGAGGATTTATAACACGCGATGCGAATTCTATTCACTCCGGGAAATCACAAGAGACATATAAACCACTGTCCCAATCAGAACTCGAAACAAATACATTTACCTGGGGCCAAACAAACGGGGGAAAACACGTGCGAGCAGGTCACTATTTCAACAAATTAATACTTGGTTTTGCTTTAGTACTTACCTAAAAAACGCTCTAATATGAAGTTACTATTTGTTCACTTTAAAATATTTGGCAAAGAAACTGTTCCGGACGGTTTCAGTGGAAAGCACCACTTTTTGCAAGGGAATTCTTACCTCTCTGGCCGTCTCATCTACAGTGACGTCATCACAGATCCACATGCCCAGACCCTTGCGTTGAAGCTCGGCCGCCACAAGGGCGTAAAACTCGAGCGATGGCCCCAACCCAGTGCCCTCCTCGTCTTCAAACTCGACCTAAACAAAGAAAATTGCATTATTTCCTGACCATCTTTGGTTGTCACGCAAGGCTTTTGGTGACAGCCGCCAAAAGAGTGACTGGGAAAGAGATAACTTAGTTCTCCTTGGTGAAAATTTGGGTTTTGGACAAGACAGTGTTCCAGTTGTTCAGAAGAGTTATAAAAACATACAGAGAAGATAGGAACTCATCTTGACGATGACAAACCTCCAGGACGGACTTGCGTTCAGCGTGGAACTTTAGTACGTTTATCGCCCAATCCAGCAGCTACAAGACAACATGAAAAGTGAGAAACCAGTGGGGGAGGGAGGGGAGGGAGGGGAGGGAGGGGAGGGAGGGGAGAGAGACTACTTAAATAGTAGACTACTTTTTTGGCCTTCAAACTCCACATCCCACTCTGCAGATATTCCAGAATCTATGGTTCATGAAATCTCTCAGTTTCCGTGGCCTGTAGACCTGTTATTTACCTCTAAAACGTTTTGTCTGTCTGTGATTGCCCCCTTCCTCACCTCTGCAATCCCTCACCCAAAATACACCGTACTCGAGCAGGGTTGTCCACAACTTTTCAAGTAGCTGGCAAAAATTTCTAAGTAGCCGGATAGTGATTATCGAGCGCCAAAGGTGATCCCTTCTTGAGGGGGGTCTGGGGGCATGCCCCCTAGGAAATTTTTACATTTTAAGTCCCCAGAAACGGAATTTCCTTGATTCTGAGCACAAATTTCCAATAATGTCAGTTCCAAAAGTAATCATGACTTTTCAATTTTATTTGTATAAATTCATGCCTTCAGTGGCTTTCTACATGTAATTCCCAGAACTCAACGTAATGAACTAATAATCGTGTATCTCTGTGCCAAGCAGATTATTTTTAAGTCAATAAACTGCAATGGGAAATATATTTCATTTTCATATATCTGCGCCAGTAAAGGAACAAATAATTTGTCTTTAAAAATACATATATATCACGAAAGTAGCCGGCACAAACGACCCAAGTAGCCGGTTAATTCTGCCGGCTGCCGGCTGTTAGGGACAACCCTGCTCGAGTACATTGCTGCCGCAAATATTCCGTATACCGATAACCCTAGTGGGGCGTCTCAAGTTAGTACTGAATTCACTTGAATAAACTCCGTGTCTTTGAGGACTTAAAGGGTTAAAGTTTGAACCGGCTCTTACCTCATTCCCTCGAGGTACTTTCACTCTCTCGTGTTTTAGTCGCCCCACCCTAAACTCGTGTTGATCTTCTCGCCGGTGGCTCGGGGGACGGCTTCTTTCAAGAGCTACATCGCGTTTGTTTTGAAGCCACACAATCGCTCTAGAGGTAGAAACAAAAAAACTCAGCCGGAGACACGAAAATAAAGGGAGCAGGGGGAGGCGGGATGGCGCAGTTATGAGAGCGCTTGCCTCCCACCAATGTGGCCCGGGTTCGATTCCCGGTCCCGGTGTCAAATGTGGGTTGAGTTTGTTGTTGGTTCTCGTCCTTGCTCCGAGAGGTTTTTCTCCGGGTACTCCGGTTTTCCCCTCTCCCCAAAAACCAACATTTTTACATTGTAATTCTAACCGGAACCCGAGGGCCACTGGTTTGTCAGTCCCAGACTGTTAGGTGTCACACTCGTTAAACAAAGTTGATTGATTGATTGATTGATTGATTGCCATGGGTCTACATATGGTAAATCCAATTTCCGGTTGGTCAATGGTTTTTAAAGCAGACTTGAAAACATTAACAAAATTTGTTTGAAAAATTTTGCGACTACTCTGCATTGCAATAATGCTTGGAGATCTGAAAAATCTTTTATTTGGGTACGTTCACGATTTTCCCTTTCAGGAGGTGTTTAAACTTGTATTTCAGTTTCACATCCTCAATAAAATGTTACTTTATGTTCTGTTGTGCGGTGCGGCGCAGGGCGGTGCAGTGTGGTGCGTTGCGTTGCTGTAGTGTACTGTGCTGTGTTACAGTTATTCTTGCATGGTCACTAACGTAAAAGTATCTCAACGCGGGCCACCTAACCAATGGCATGCCTCAGAAATTGTGTTTGTGTGTTTAACTTACCGAGAGCTGCCAAAAGCCGTGCAAGAGAAGTACAGCTGCCTCGTCTCAAACGGAAACAGGAATGGATAAGTGCTGGTCAAAAGTTCACTCCATGATGGCAGCGCGTTACTTGACAGTACTAATGGATCCTGTAAACAAGCCAACAACAGCGAGTCAGAAAAAGGCAAGCAAGGGAGTGAAAACTATTTCAAAAAGGAAATTTTCTGACAGAAAGGTGATCGTTCTCGGTTTTGAAAACGACGTTTGTTGTTCAAGCAATAAAACAGCGTGACCCGTACAAGTTTTGTGAGAAACATTTTTTTCTCGCCTTTTCCCCTGAAAAAAAACACAACGGGAAGAAAAGAAAACCGGGTTCACCAATTGATTCGCTACGCCGGATTAAGCACAAACTTTAAGTTCGTACAGAGCCGGGGGAAGCGGGGTATCCGATCAGAAACCAATCACAGACTGTGCAGGTTTCAAGCAAACGCGGCCTAACTTTCCTACCTGAATTTGTTGTAATAGTTTGGTTGTCAGTTTTTTACTCGTAAAATCTTCATTGTCCACTATAAACCCATACTTCTCGTTACCTAAACAGAAACAAAATATATTAATTTTTGACAAATTCATTACAAAAAGTACAGCTTGGAAAGAAAATATAGTAAATCGTTTGAACCCAGGAGTCTCAAAAGTCCGTGTATTTTTTTATCATTCGGGTTGGAGTAGTCGTGAAAAGGACTGTTATTTGGTAAAGGTTTAAACTCGGGAGTCTTAGTATTCCGTCCAGTGTGATCGTCCGGGTTAGGGTAGGCCTGAGAAGGAGCGTTATTCAGTACAGGTTTAAAACCGCGAGTCTCAGAAGCCGGTCTACAGTTACTGTCCAGGCAAGAGAGCAGTCCTAACCAGAGAGGAAGCAATCTCGTTCCCAGAGTCCTCAGGCTTCTTGGTCAGCGGACAGTCGCCGAGAGAGACTCTGAGGTAATGGAATTTTTACCGCAGGAATCCTGCGGTTAACGGTTCTTAGTTTTGTTACTGTGAACAGCCAACGGGAAAAAAATCATGTTTTTTTTCATTCACTTCAGAATCTCTCCCGGCGATGCAGGCTGACCAAGAAGCCTGAGGACTCTGGGAACGAGAGTGGAGAGGAAGTCATCTTCAGAGATAGGAAATTTTTTTCTTAATGTTTACTGGTTCATGACCTGATAGGTTGGTTAAGTCTTTAAGTAACTGGTTATTAAGACTCAAGAACAGAAAAGCCTTGTTTAAAGCTCTCTTCCCTACCCAATAAAGTCAGAGACCAAGTTGGCCAATAAACCTCGGAAAGAACCCCATATACTACTCAATCATTAAAACAATCCCTTTAGCATATCAACTTCGAGTCAATGATACGTTTTAAGTTAACTAGTAGAGAACTGACGGGAAATATAAAAATAAGAACCACATCCTCCTAGATCTTTAAAAATAATCTTTGACAATTCCAAGACGCCGATGCTTTCAAGCGTTTACTACGCAAAAACCGTCTCCGTTTGGGCACGGAAACTTAAAGGAAAAACCAAACATGGGATCTACACTCTCTTAGATCTTGAAAATAATCTCTAGCAAACAACTACGAGCCATGGATGCCTTAGCGCGTTTACTGCGAGAAAAAAGCCTTCGTTCAGGAACTAAAACTTAGAGGAAAGGAAAACATGAGAACTACTTCATTCTCCTAGAGTATGTTTGGCAAACAACCCCGACAAATGGATACCTTCGATCGTTTCCTGCAAGTAAACAGTCCTGGTTCGGGCACTAAATCTTACCTCCTTCTCCAAAGTGGAAGGCTGATGTAGTTGAAATACTGTACAGGACCTTGAGAAGCTGAAGGATATCCTCAATAGCAGATATATCAGTAGCATCGGCAGGAACAGAGTTGCTCACACTCTTGTCCTTCTTCACTTCTTCCGGTTTCCCCTCCTGTTTGGCTTCAGGCTTCACGACCGGAGGGGAGGTGGGTGGGGAGGAGTCGAGACTATTGCAAAATTCCTGTCGGTAAAATAAAATCACACTGTTAGAAAGCTGTCACTTTGGTTAAAAGAAAACTTTCCCTGCGAGGAGAATTTTCTTGGTCGCGCTGTGTGAATAAGTTTCTTATTTGCGCACCGGCACAGGGCAATCAAGAAACCTCTGCTTGCGGGTTAAGGAACAGGAGGCTATCTGCAATAGCAGACGTTAATTGATGCCATTGTTGCTTTTGCGTGTTCCCAGCATAAGAGCGCACTTCGGTTGAATTTGCTGCGACTTGTCTGACGTAATTTGAACCCTTTCCTACCTTCCTCTTTTCTCCATGCTGTATCTCTCAACCAAAGTGTATAAACTGGTAACAACGAACCATTAACCAACGTAACAAAACCCTTAACGCACAAGAAAAGTAATGTTCCTACTCACTTTGCGCGAAAAAACCGATCAGGCCATTAGACTTGACTTAAATTTCATTTCACAGATTCTTGTTATCGCCTCCGACCACTAAAGAGGCCCTACGCTGCCCAGTCTATCACTGCCTCAAATTGCATAAGATGACAGAAACGAAAACCAATTTTAGGGACGTAAAATTCAACGTTTTCTTCCCACTTTTACTAGGGAGGCTTCCTGTTCTAAAAAGTGTGGGTCCCCTGGGGGGGGGGTGTACCTTGTACGCCGCTATTAGCTGTGAGCAGTTTCTGTTCTTTCGTATACTTTTGGGAACTCCTGTTAACTTCCACTCTCTCAGGAATGCAGCATCAGCGTGTCTCTGAAGGAAGGAAATCACCTCCGACTTGGGCAGCTCATCTGTGCCGAGATACCGCTCCACGTACGATATCGTCCAGTGAACCTGGCCGGAAAAATAAATAAAAATAAGTTCTTGATTTAAACATGATAAGTGGAGTGACGACTGGCTCAAAAGATGAAGGGTTCTCAAGTTGGGTCCCCCATAGTTCAGTGGTTGGAGCGTCCAACCGGCACCTGGAAGGTCATGGGTCCGACTTCCGTTGGGAGGACTCAGAAGTTTTTCTGAGAAAATCGACTTGAAAACTCTTCTTGTTTTTAAGTTCTTGATTAAAGGGCCCCTTATACAACAGACTAATGTTTGCAAACTCGTGTTGGCAAATGCACTAGAATCTCAAAAACTTGAGTTGTCGGGAAAACACAAAATTGTTCGTGTTATTGAACGTTAGAGTTATAGAAACGATTGAAACGGAGGCATCTACTATCACGTCGAATTAGCAAAAACAAACAAACAAACAAACAACAAAACAAAACAAAAAAGAAGAAAAAACATTACCATTGTCTCTGTGTCTTCTTTGGTTTCTCGTGGGCTTTCCAACCGATCTGGATCACGGACTTCTCGATAGCAGATACTAGATGAGAGAACAAAATACTCAGCTAATTATGAGGATTGAGAGTCGATTGAGAATAGCGTTTTCCAGGCACGATTCGCCCGTCATGATTAGCCCGCGAGCAAGCTAACTTATGTGTTATTCGCGGGAGTATCTTGGCGGTGGAGCCGCGATTAAAGCTTCCGCTCGCAAATAACGGCTCCGCCGCCAAGATACTCCCGCGAATAAAAACACACAAGTGAGCCTGCTCGCAGAATACGTCATGATTAACGCATTATCACAAACTTGGTAATGGAAATTTGCATATCTTTCGGTTCTATAGAACTGTTTATATCTCAGAAAGTTAGCTTCCTCCGTGAACTTAGCTGTTGACTCTTTTTTGCGTAAATTTCCAATATTATTTCGTGAGCGCATGGGCAAATCATGCTTCGGTGGTTATCATTCGCCTGACACGACTCGCCGATGTTGAGACTCCCTTAATCTGAGAATAATTTTGGAAGTCTTGAATCCCATTTTCCCTGGGAACTACAGCCTTTCATCTTTTATGTTTCAAATTTACAACATAAAATCTGAGTTGAAACTTACGTATATGTTGGTTCCCAGACTCTTCTCACTCTTTCATTCTTAGATATCCCAGCAGCCAGTGCAACCTTTTGTACGTATGAGAAGATGGTCGCCTTTGGATCATCTAGACAAACTTCAACCTCGGGCAGCTGGTGAAGAGAACAAAGGAAAGCAGCAAGATCAGCTATTGACTCTTTAAGCCCTAACAGTGACAAAAATGAAATTTCTCTTTCCATCATCACTACTTGTTCAAACATTCAAGTGATGAGAATATAGGAAGTGATCACTTAGGATAAGATGTCTTGATATTTAGACAAAATCTCTTCTCTAGTTCCATAAGAATTATATGGAGAACAGTAAGCAGAATATGCATTTTCATATCCGGGCCTTACAGGGTTAACATTCACAGCTGACTCAGTTTGGATTGTGTGAAGAACAACAAATCAAAGCAAACAAGTACCGTTAATGACGCAGGTCCCTTCAGTGTCAACACGAGGCGAGGTTCCAGTGACGCCGTGGTAATCTCTGAAGAGGAACTCTCCGGTGAACCTATTGAAAGCACAAAGACGATATAAATTCAGCGAGCAAAGCCTGTAAAGTAAACCTGTCAACAGCCACACCACTTGTTACTTGTGGTCTTGTGTGGCCTGTAGCAACTTACAAGAAAAGCCTTTTGCAAACACAACATTTGTGGCTGTGGCGTTAGCCATATTGCCTCAGGGCTAAAAGTTAACTTCAGTGCTTGGTCGCCACTCGGGCCAGTATCCCTGAATTCTTAGTGGCCCAGGCCAAAATAAAGTGACCCTCAAATTTCCCCCACTAACACCAAAAATCTTTTAAACCATTTTTACTTAAAAAAAAAACCATGGCTTTTAATTTATGCCCCCAGAAATGGATTGATTATTCATATACACGGATGTATCTGAATTGTTTCAATGAACACAATTTTTTCTTTCAAGCATTTGTAATGTGCACTGAAATAGTAAATCTATTATATCGAGCAGTGTTGCGAGATTTTGCAGATATTCATATTTGAAAACGTACCGCGTAGAACTCTGGGTAAGTCTGGAGTCACGCGTCAATAAAATCAAAATGGCCTCTACATATCGGAGCGATCTAAAATCTCGATCACGAACGGCTTTGAATTTTGCACTTTAGAACTAAACTTTTACTACAATTGATGAACTTAGCGTTGAGGAAAGAAAGGAAAGAAAAGAAAGGTACTCCAAGGAAAGAACATTTAATTTTATTGTTATTGTTATTCTTTTCGTACTTCTCAAATCGTAGTCGCCCTTTGGGCAATCAAACCTCAACTTTTAGTGGCCCTGGACACTTTTTAATCGCCACTGGTGACCGTGCGACCGTTAGGTTTTAACCCTGTTGCCTATCTTTAGAACTTACAATTAAACAATTAAAGTTGATTCGAATCCACGCTTAACTCTGAACATGACGTCCTCTAAGGAGAATTACCATTTATACGGAATAGTTTCAAGAGAATGCACCCTCACAAATGAGGGTCGGGAAGGGAAGGTGGGGGCTGCGGGTGTTTGGAGCACTGGTGCATGGCCAAAAATGGCTATTGGGGCTCCTTAGAGCCCTGGAATATTGCCATGGAGCCCTAAAGCGTCACGAAGCCCCGGATCCCTCACATTTTAAGCCTGAAGCTCTGGAGTCCTACACCCCTTTTGCACCCTAACTACCTGTAGAACCCTACCTGGGGCAGGAATCACAATATCTTGTGTTTGTGCGACGTTGGTTCTTCCTGGTCTGGGATCAAAGGCGGGCACCAGAGCTGAGAACTGCCTCTTAAGTACGTGCTCATCATCCCATGTGCGGCGACGCCCACCCCGTGACTCGGTTTCCTCTTCAACCTGACAAAACAGACAAACATACAACCAGTCAGGAAAGCTGGACACTTAAAAAAACAGAAATTGACCTGGTAAGCACAGGAACAAATTACTTTCAGTTTTGCCTTGTTCTGAACAAGGTGAAGGAGGAATTACCTGTACAGCAGCTGCTAGCTAGGTGTATAAAGCAGTTTTCAGGGGATTCCAAGGCCAAAACCAAACTTTTCACTCGGGCTACTCACAACAAACGCTAACGATCTAATGAACCAACCAGATCTCGAAGGAATTTCATGTAAGACTCCTTGAGAAAGGAGTGCGGTGTTTCTTAACCAATCATAAAGTGTAGTGACACAAAACCACAGTAAATGCAGATTACTTTCAACACTCGGTTGAAATCCACTCTATCTACCATAAATAAGGAATGCTTATGTCACTTAAATAAAAAATTTCAATGGACATGCACTCGTCTAGTAGTCAGTCCTCTTAACCTCATAGTCATCCTCATTTTCTTCATCGTTCTCATCATCGTCGTCGTCGTCGTCATCGTCATCATCATCATCGTCGTCAGGTTCCGGAAGATCATAATCATCCTCTAATCCTGCTAGCAACACTGAGCCTCTCATAGCGACATACATGTCAAGGTCAGATGCTCGCGACAGGCTGCTGGCTGGGCTGTTTGCTGCATTGGCAGCTGAGCTCAATAACCTGGAAACAACATAAACACTAACATTACCACAGGGGCACCGGTATCGCAGAGGTCAGGGTTCGAGTCCCGGCAAGCCTGATTTTTTCAGGCTTTCTTTTCGCAACTGCATAAGTTGCGTTAATAACTGCGAGGATCGTCTTTACATTTATTTCTTCATTCCGCAGTTCAAATATATGAATATCATATATTCATAATTTCATCTTCATCTTCCCCGGGTATATTACGAACCAATTTCATGACCAGCTCCCAGTTGGCTTGTTAGCTCAATTGGTTAGAGCGCTTCACCGGTATCGCAGAGGTCAGGGTTCGAGTCCCGGCAAGCCTGATTTTTTCAGGCTTTCTTTTCGCAACTGCATAAGTTGCGTTAATAACTGCGAGGATCGTCTTTACATTTATTTCTTCATTCCGCAGTTCAAATATATGAATATCATATATTCATAATTTCACTAACATTACCATTGAACAAATTTTACCAAACTTTAAAAAACTGAAAATATGAATAGTACCTAAGACACGTACTTATTCGTAGCTTTCATTTGAATAGTCACACTTTAGGCTTTCATCGGCAGACTCAAAAGACAGAGCCACCTTGTGCAGAATAATAAACAGCACCACAGGGGGAATAATGCCTAGCAGCTTTCATTTGAATGGTCACAATTTAGGATCGAAAGCTAGAACCACCCTGTACAGCGTAATAAACAGTATCACATAATGTGCTACTCAATGGCTTTCAACTGAATGGTAATCTTTAGGATTTCATCCACAGACTGAAACGTTAGAACCAACTCGTACAGCACAATAAACAGCACCACAGGAGAGTACTGTTCAGAAGCTTTCACTTGACAAACCCAAGAATTTGAGTTTCACTTCCCCATCGACACAGCACCACAGTTTCTCTAAAAACTAACCCCTTGTTCACTTGAATAACCCAATCATAAAAAAAAGGTCGGTGTTTATTTTACGCATTTCATTTTACCTTCTTGCAGTTTCACCAACACTATTATTGCCAGAGGCATTGTTTGCGCCTGCAGCTTCCGTCACTGGTTCACTAGTGATCCCCTGTTCAGCTGTTACCTCAGCAGTTTCACTGACAGTCTCCTTGGCCTCATCAGCGACAGGTACAACCTCAGCGACATCTCCTGATGACTCAAGCACTATCACTCCAATCTCAGATCCAGGCGATTCAATAATGTCATCTGAAGTAAATATCCCTTCATCAGGTATATCTTCGACTCTGACCTCCTCCACTAACACCATGCTTGACACATTTACATCTTGGGACGTCGAAGAACTCTCTTGCTGCGGTTCCACAGATGATGGAGTTTCTGTTTCCCCTGTCGAGGGCTCCTCTCCAGAATGTCCCTCGTTCACAGGGGCTGAGGATGAAGGCTCCCCTGATGATTCCGAGGTGGGACGGTTCTCCACCACTCTCAAGTCAAACTTGCCATCCGCTCCCATGCGATAGGAGTTAGAAGTGCCGTTTTTCCATGCCACCTCCACCCAACCTATGACGAGAACACAAATTTGGGTCATGAAACGGAGAAATGATCACGGCAGTTATGAATGCAGTTCTTGCAATTGCAAATAAAGTCTGGAAAAAAATTCAAGGCTTCATCAGGTTGAACTACGAACTCTGTTTGCCAGTGAAATACCCCACCTACTGAGCTGTGAGGACCAAGCTCAATATTGTGAGTTAATATGCCACGGTCATAGGAATTAATTGTGAAAACGAATACCTTAATACCATTTTTTTCCTGTTAACTAATTTTTGCAGCTTTTTGGCAAATCGCTTACATTAGTAGGCAATTAGCAAATTGTTTTGCAAATCCCTTAAATTAGCCTCAGTGGTACTTGAAATCATGTAACCGTATTCTACTACCTAGTTCTCAGTATCTTTAAAATACGAGTGCAAACAAATATCCACAATCTTCACAATTACCGCAAATATAAATCACAGCTTACAAAATTAAATTTACCACCATTCTATAAGTGATCACATTTTTCGTTGCCATTACCATTTTGTAATTCCCCAGTGACAAGCCCTTCACCAGGTGGATTTCCATCCTGATCCTTCCACTTCCAGTCCATTCCACGCACCACTTTGCTACCTACGCTCAGGTGCTTCAGCATCTGAGAGCGGATCAGCCGGCGCTGGCGGCGTAAGGCGGCTTCCACCTCCCTTGCAGCTTTGCCTGGACAGAGGGACCAGCAGGGCTTCAGCGACTTGGCGAGCTTGTCGGCAGTAGTCACACCCTTGGAAGACGATTGCTCCGGACCTGGAGAGTAAACTATATGACTGTTAGAGAAAAATACTTAACCTGTTCAATTATCACTGTCAACCCAATGTGTGCTGTTTCCTTAGACCAGAATTTTTACTCCACCCAGGTGGATAAATCGGTACAGCTGACATAATGCTGGGGGTAGCCCTGCGATGGACTAGCATCCCATCCAGGGGGGAGTAGCAATACTCTCAGTTGCTTTATGCTACAGAAATCGGGTTAATCTCTGGTCGTGTGGGAGCCCTGTGGCTTATGTCTGACCCTGTATCCAAGCCCTGATCAACATGGGTGCTGGAGCATACAATCACCGTCATTAGAAAATGTTTTTGGAAAGCGATCGTTGCAAATCTTCAGAAAAAAGGCCTAAATTATGAAGATCGGGACAAAATCAAATGAAAGTTTTGCCTACCCAAGACCAACAAAACCACAAAAAGATCAGAAAATGAAATAAAGAGAGAGAGATGCAATAAACAAAAATTTGTTTCAATGGATGAAACTGTCGGGAATGGACAGGTCAATATAGATTTGAAAAGGATCACTCCACGTTTCTGGGAAACCCTCCACCTACCCTTCCCCAACCCAACATTTTGCTCCAAGTGATAATAAGTCAAAAAAAAAAAAGTCGGGGGTTACCCAGAAACGTGGAATGATTCGAAAAAGTCAAAGTTCAAGAGCCTACCTAGTGCTTCTTCAACAGCTCCCACAACTGTCCCATACAATTCAAATCCAGACAGTGAGAGGTAGTGTGTCTGGCCACTCGCATTCTTGCCAGCTTGCTGTAGACGCACATGACGCCAGCCTTCTGCATCTGAAGGAGGTTCTAATGGCCATGATGCAGTGGACCTAATGATTGACAAGTTTGGACAAAAATGTATAACTTTGTTTATTTACCGCATATGCTACTAAAATCATGCAAAATAACGCTGTGTTCACCAGGCCCCAGTTGTTCAAAGAGCGGATAACTCTATCAACCGGATAAATCACTATCCAGTGAAAAGTGTACTTTGTTTTCTTATCATTTATCCATGTGATAGCGATTTATCCGGTGGATAGCGTTATCCACCCATTGAACCAGGCCCACTATTCGTTTTCAATAATTATTACTTTTATTTGAAAATGGAGATTTTCTGATACATTTAGGCCTTCCGTCCACTTGCATATGAATGAAAACGACTGCAAACAACATGGTAACCGTAACAGAGCTTTTCAAAAAATGGCATCCAAAGTGGAGATTTATCATTTACGTATTGTCGGCAAAAAGGGACAAATACATATATTTTTTTCATGGTTTGGCCCTCCATCCACAAGTAAATGACTGCAAACAGAGCTCTTCATTAATGATAATATTACAACAGTGGATACGTGGATAGGTGTGCACAGGACCTAAGACGTTTCACTGCTCCATCCTTTGTTTTGCCACAAGACACCACCGACCTAACCTTTAAGCCCCAATAGTGATCAGCAACAAATTTCTCCTCTTCAGATCAGTGTATTGTAACATAAAGGTCATGAGAATTGAGGAAATGATCACCAAAGATGAATTGTCTTGATGTCTTAACAAGTCCTCTCAATTAGTCCTCAGTGAATTGTACAGAGACCAGTGAGGAGAATCTGAATAGTGATGATGGGGCTTAAAGGGATAAGGTCCTGGACAAACGGATGCAGCATATCCATTCAACAACGTTCAACACTGTTGAATCCAGCATGTCATGGCAATCAAATTCCGTTCAACACAATCCATCATCAACCCACATGATGGCCAAATGTGTGTAATATGTTGAATTCAATGATGTTGAACATTGTTAAATAGAAATGTTGTTTTTGTTTGCCTGGGGCATAAGTAAAGTTGTAAATGGCTGCTAGAAAGAAAATCACCCTATACTGCTTTGTCTCTCTTCTTTCAGGGGTATAAAATGGGTACCAGCGACATACTGCTTGGGGTCAACCCTGCGATGGACTAGCACCCCATCCAGGGGGGAGTAGCAAAACTCTCAGTTGCTTCATGCCACAGAAACCGGGATAAACTCCGGCTGCACGTGGACCTCCTTGCCTATTCGTATGCCACTTAATCTTCTTTTTTTTGTTGCAAAAACCCTTTCATATGTCATATATGCCGGGGAGTTGTATCTTGAATTGGGTAGAAGATAACAAATCTTGCTGAGCTAGGAAATTATTGCCAGTAATTTATCTCATACCCGGGTTCATTGAGAGAGTTGTCATCTGTATGAGTGTACAGAGTTGTCCAGTTCTTGCCATCCTTGCTCACTTGGAAAAGCCAGTTACGAAGAGCTGACCTATAGGCGAAGGAAAGTAGACAACAAGGCTTGAAGAAAATCTCTGGAGATTTCATAAAATAGCAGCAAAACACAGCCACCTTATTTATGACTCAGAAATGCCTGAAGGTTTGAAAAAAGTTGAGAATGATTTCAACTTGTACGTAACATTACCTTTCAGTCAACATTTACCCTCCCAGAATTCAAACCTCGGTTTACGTGATGTGGTTCAAACTTTGAGTCTGTGAATAAAATCCTAAAAAGAAATGTGACCATTCAAATGAAATCTGTTCACAGTTCTTTCCTGTGGTGCTGTTTATTATGCTGTACAAGGTGGTTCAATCTTCTGAGTCTGTGAATGAAATGCTTAAGTGTGACCATTCAAACGAAAACATTTATTGTTGAACAGTACTTTCAGTTTCTTCAATAAAAATTTCACCAAAAAAGACTGGCACCCTCAAAGGGTTATTTCTGAAAAAACCTACCTTCCATAACCACGAGCATGTCTCAGAGTGTAACAAGTTGGAATGAACCACACACCAAGATCAATGGCAAACCATGCATTTCTGAGAAGATAGAAGTTATCACATTATTTTACACTTTAATTCAAGCTAAACATAGAGGGTCAAACAATTGGAACCACAACTTTTTTTCCTTTGGCTGGCCTAACCAGGCCGGTTTTACTATACACAGTGCTCTATCACCTCAATACCGCACTAGAGATCAAGCACTCGTCCGCGACACCTTGATTTTTACTCAAATGCAAATGCTACTTAAAGGAGCTACGTCACGGATATCACATCTTGAAAAAAACTGGCAAGTTTTTTCAAGTTTGTCATTCGTAATCCATCTTAATCTCCCTTAGTCGTAACCATCCTTGTTTAGTTTTGGTTTATTCTCACTTCTTTGGTATTTTTCTACCTTGGGAGATATTGTGAGGTTTCCCTCAATGCGAAAATAATTTTGTCAGATCAGAAAAGTTAATGAAAATACCGTGACACAGTTCCTTTAATTTTAAAACTGCAAGTCACAAGATGCCCCGTTTGGTTATCTGCTTTCTGCCGCAAGAAGATTTTGCTGCTGAGTAAGTAGCCTTTTAGGTTTCCTTCCCAGGTGTACACCTGTAGAAGCTGTGATCCAACAAAACAACTATGGAGGAAAACTACTAAACAACTGTAATAATAACGATCTTGGCATGTCAGAAACTGAGCGAGTGATTTACAGGAGAACAGTTCGTCATTGGGTCAAAGTAAATTTATCCTGCAAATCTAAACTTTGAGAATGCAATGGCACTAAATATCAAAATGTGCATGTTCCTTACAATAAACGTAATAATTTGTTGCTGGAGTTTGTGCACTTGACTCTTCAGTTTGAGGCAATTTTTCTCCCTGTTCCTGCCCAAACAACAATAATTACTGTCCCCATGTAACTTTAGAAAGGAAACAAATCCAGTCATCCAAAACCACAAAGGGAAATCTCAACCATGCAATGCCAAGCTTGACCTTCAGGTTACTCCGGACCTTCGCAGGTGTCCTCCCGTGTCCTCTGGAAAAAAATTCGTATGCGCGCCATTTTAACGGAAAACTCGGCAAACTATAAAGATTAATTAATGTAGATTTCGGAGAAAAATATGAATTGCCGATTTTTTAGATTCCGCGAAAGAAAATTGCAAAAATGTCCGCGAAAATGACCATGCGTCATGCAATCAGACAAATGAATTAATAGGGTACCAAAATTCGGCGGATGTCTGTGAAATTTGGCCTGAACATTCTTTAGATGTTGAGAAACAAAAGTGTAAAAAAAAAAAAATAAATAAATAAATGTAAAGAAGATCCTCGCAGTTATTAACACAACTTATGCAGTTGCGAAAAGAAAGCCTGAAAAAATCAGGCTTGCCGGGATTCGAACCCTGACCTCTGCGATACCGGTGCAGCGCTCTAACCAATTGAGCTAACAAGCCAACTGGGAGCTGGTCATTAAATTGGTTCGTAATATACCCGGGAAAAAAATATATGAGTTTCATATATTCATAATTTCAAACAAAAGTGTGTTGGGGATTTTTGAAATTTATAATATTTCATCCGTGGCGATCTTCAATGCAATGTGCATCGCGTATTCTTTGCTGCTCGAGCTTGACAGATTAATTAAAAAATAACCAGTCAGAATATCGAAAAATGCTGACAAACTTTTGATGATTGATGCTTTGTGATTAAACCGTGCAGTTATTCTGCCAATGCACTTAGATTTGATACCCTATTAATTCAATTGAATGACACATGGACATTTTCGCAGTTGTTTACGATGTTCTTTCGCGGAATCGAAGAAACCAGCAATTCATATTTTTTGCCAAAATCTACGTTTATTGAGCTTTCCAATGATACATAGTTTGCCGTATTTTCCTTTAAAATGGCGCGCATATGAATTTTTTCCCGGAGGACACCCGCGAAGGTCCGGAGTAACATTAAGCTCTGTTTTTCTAATTGGAAAATTTATTGGAAATGGCCATCAATTCAATCTCGTTCCCAGAGCCCTCAGGCTTCTTGGTCAGCAGGTGGTTGCGGAGAGAGACTCTGGGGTAATGGGGAAAAAATAGCCCGAGAAAACAGCCGACGTTTCGCGAGGTCGCCACTTGAACCCTCGCAAAACAACGTCTGAGTACCGAGCACAGAAATTCCATACTGATGACGTGTCTATACCCAGATCTAGATAGTGCTTCTGATTGGTTGAAACGTGAGGGAATTTGGTTTCAACCAATCAGAAGCACTACCTAGATCTGTGTAGTGACGCGTCATCAGTATGGAATTTCTGCGCTCGTTACTCAGACGTCGTTTTGCGAGGGTTCAAGTGGTGACCTCGCGAAATGTCAGCTGTTTTCTCAGGCTAGGAAAAAAATTGATTTTTTGGATTGGATGTTCACTGTAACAAAACTAAGAACCAGTAACCGCAGAATTCCTGCGGTAACAATTCCACTACACAAGAGTCTCTCCCAGCGACCACCCACTGATCAGCAAGCCTCAGGACTCTAGGTATGAGATTGACATCAATTTGAAAAGACTGCGTTTAGCACCACAGAAAACTCCGCCTACTTGTCATCATTAGTGTGACAGTTGAGTGCCGCTGCATCTCTACTGAGGATATCCTCAACTTTCCCATAAGGCAGTCCTCTGCCCTCTGAAGTGCTGAGGGAAACTAATCCAACTGAGCCAGGGTTGATCCAGTCTGGAGTGGACTTGCCGTTTGTGCCAAGCCAGTAAATGATTCCATTTTCGTCAAAGTCCTGCATGTGGGTAAAGGTGATCTTGTTGCCTCCTCTGAGAAGACGAACAAAGTTGTAGCTACTTCTCTCATAGTCATACCACTGCTTGGCAACCTGGAAAAACAGTTAGTAGTACAGTGAGTTCTTATCGTCCTTGTTCACTGAAGTGGCTAATTTAGCCTGAGAAAACAGCAGAGTGACGTTCCGTGAGGTCGCCACTTGAGCCCTTGCAAAACGCATCTGAGTAACGAGCACAGAAATTCCATACTGATGATGTGCACTACCCAGATCTTGGTAGCGCTTCTGATTGATTGTGCCGTGAGGGAATTTTCTTTCAACCAATCAGAAGCACTACCAAGATCTGGGGTAGTGCATGTCATCAGTATGGAATTTCTGTGCTTGTTACTCAGACGTCACCTTGCGAGGGCTCAAGTGGCGACCTCGCGAAATGTTGGCTGTTTTCTCAGGCTATGGCTAATTGTAATAAATGAAGCTCAGTGTTTTTCATCCAGTGCTTTTCCCCTTCTATGACTGTTGACATGAAGTATGGGCAGCATAAGGGGCTTTGCTGGGTTCAGATTCTCAACTCTGTCACTCAGTTTGAGGTGGTCTTTGGATTGCTATAACTATGTGTCAATATGTGGGAGAATGATAACTCTGAATATTAATATATGAAATTCATATATTTGAACTGCGGATAAAGATAGAATTAGATATGTAGATCATCGCAGTGAAGGTTTTTCAACCTAAGCGGTTGAAAAGAAGAAACCTGAAAAAATTCAGGCTTGAACGGGAATCGAACCCATGACCTCTGCGATACTGGTGCCGGTTTGACAGCTGTCAAACAGTGCTTTCTGGTATCGCAGAGGTCATGGGTTCGATTCCTGTTCAAGCCTGAGTTTTTTCACGTTTCTTCTTTTCAACCACTTAGGTTGAAAAACCTTCACTGCGATGATCTACATATAATTCCAATGATAACTCTGTGAGGTCCTTATCTAACACGCCACAAACATTGAAAAGGTGCCAAATACCAAACAATGACTGCAAGGTGTGTCCTTTCAATCAAACATACCATTTTCAGAAGATATCTCTCCAAATCTCCCACAGTAGCCAAAGGTTCCATTTTCAATGTTCTTCCAGTTCTGTCAATCAAAGAACTCTCCCCTGGGGCTCGCTCCAACTGGAACCTCAGTCGTCGCGCCAGCACCTGGGTTATGGCAACAAACAAAACCGTTAAAAATCAGTTACTGACTATTTTCAAGACCAAGGGTGTGTTCATTTGGTAACATGAAAAGGAATTCGGTTTAGAAACAAAACGCCGTTAAAAGAATTAGTTTAGGGTATTACAGTAGACTTTGTGTTAA
The DNA here is from genome assembly GCA_964017195.1 of Siderastrea radians. Lineage (NCBI taxonomy): Eukaryota > Metazoa > Cnidaria > Anthozoa > Scleractinia > Rhizangiidae > Siderastrea > Siderastrea radians. The sequence goes on from OZ024892.1 coordinate 37,444,620, forward strand.
GGTACGTTACTGTTAATGTGAAATGAAGTGCAACAACAGTGATATTAGAGAAAGTGAAAGTGAAAGTGAGAGGCAGTTACAGAGGCTGAAGAATTGAATTCAAGGACCTTTACTGGAGTAGACCTGAGACATAAGTACTGTACATGGATGTTACTTATTAACGTTTTTCAACATTTTATCACTGACAGAAACAGATGTACACTAAGCTCTTCAGCAAGTTGTGAATGTAGTGGAGCCCTGTAAATTTGACTATTGACAGCCATGCGAATGTGCTGGTTTTAGTAGGTGGACAGGTGTAAATTGACAGGGTTTTAAAATAAAAAAAGAGATATTAAACTATATTCTTAACTAACCATTATTTTTTTTTTGTATGGGGCTTTTCTGGAACAAAAAAACAAATACTACAAATTGAACAAAACAAAGTTAAAAGCCCCATCTTGCAAGAGGCCGACCAGTGACAAGCGTGGCCAAGGAGTTAAACTCAGGTCTACAAATACACAGCTCCAGCTGGTACTCAGTGTGCACACGACTTGAACCTTGGCCACAGTATTTATGTCCTGGCCTTACACATGAGGAGTCCAATAAAAAGAAAAATGTGGTTGTATCAACAGCATCAACAGAGTGCTCATAAGGCAGGGCATCACTGTAGCATTCCAGATGACAAGAAAAACCCAACAAAGCTAGTCACCTGGCTGACCCGACAGATTAATTTACAAACTTAAGATGATTTGGAGAGACCCACTTCTATTACACCCTCACTGACTCTCCACCTTAAACATTTATCTGGGACACTAGCTTCACCGTCTCCATAAACAAAGACAGAGACATAAGGTACATGTATCAGAATAAACTGGAATGGCCTGCACTGTATCTCAATAACACCAAGAATAAAACGCAATGGATGGAACGGAACGTAACTCTGGCATCATTTCATTACTTTCTCGTATCATTCCAGTTCACTCAGCTTCATACTGGTGTTCAGTAATGCCCTATTATTAAAACACACCTGAAGGCCAGATCCAGGACATTCATAAGTAAGAAGAGATAACTTCTCTGTTGACTCTAAAACAGCAACAAGTTTCTTCACAAGGACCGAGGCTGGTGTAACTTCACCGCTTCTGCAATGACAAAAAAAATTCAAATAAATGATTCTCTAAGTAAAACGTCACTATTAGCTGGCCACTGCCAATGTGGTGTTCCTTTCTTGTTCTTCTTTTATGGGTTACTTAACATGTAGACTGCTGGTTTTCCTCAGCCAAAAAGCAAAATAAAAGTCTTTGCAAAACTTGCGGTTCTGGTTGTGATGTTCTTCACGTTTGTAATTTCAGGAATTCAAATTAACTGCATTTCTAAAGGTAAATGTAGGACAAGGCTAAGCTTGGAGGGCTTCGTAAATCAAGCCCCAGGACAGCAGCTAGATATGTACAATTCTTCTGATTGGAAATAACTGCAAATTGAAACGTTAACATTAACCTCACATACTTTTCCTGATTCAGCTGCTCCTCAGTTTCACCAAAAGCTGACTTGAACACCTCAATTCTTTCAGCAATACATTCTGCAGCACGATTGCTGGCATTTTCATTATCAGGAGATATTGCCTTTCCAGTCTGTAAGTGGAAGGTAATAAACAAGTGAACACATTGTGACAAGTAAACAAATGTTTGGACAAAACAGCCTTCTCATATCCAGTAGGCTGCAGGCTCAATCAGCTGTCAACTCCAAAGCAGTGACCAGCTTTGTCCAGCCAGAAAATGAACTGTAGTCACTACTGTTTGGTTACCGAGGTATTGCCGCGCCAAGTCAGCTGAAGTGTTCGGTTGCTTTCGTCCTTACCGAGGTTGTGGTTTTCGTCCCACCACGGCAAATTCGAGGAAAACAAAATGGCGGTGGACGAGGTTTCGCCGCGTGCTTTTGCACCAATACTTTCGAGCGGTACTGTACTGTGTACTGTGACACCCTAGCCTACTCCTATAGTCAGCCACCCTACTCTTTTAACCCTCTAAGCCCCAATATCAGCATGCGTATCCCCCCCCCATTCCTCATATATTTCTTATGGTACTAGTTGGGAGAATTTGCGGAAACATCAAGACGTTTCATCTTTGGTGATTATTTCCTCTGTCTCATGACCAGTAGTGATGTTGTAAGGAGAAAATAGATGCTTGTCACTGTTGGGGCTTAAAGGGTTAAAATATTTTGAGAAGGCTGAAAAAACATTTCTTCTAAGTAATAAACTTTTGGAGCATCTGTTTGAAAATTCAAAAATAACAAACCACGAAACTTTTATGCTGTACAACAGGTTAGGTGTTTCACCTGATAAAGGCAGCGCAAAAGGGCTGTAACAAGACCAGCGGATTGTAGTTCATATGATGAAACTGTGGCGTCATCTTGAAGCACCTGCAGTAAACCTTTCAACGCAGTGAACATTTCTTCCTTCCATGATTCTTTACTGTCTGCTCCCTGCCAAGAGATGTGTGCACACTATAAACCCTTCCATGCCATCAAACAATGTTTCATTGAAGGAAGGACTATTCTTTAAAAAAAATACTATACTGCAGATCACTCAAAAAGGGCATCAATTCAAGGAGGAGAAACCCCTAACAGACACACCCTGTTGAGAAATCTAGTGCAGTCGCTTACTGGCAATAATTATACCTTAAAATTACTGATTTCATGAGACATGTTTTATTCTCATATTCTAAATTGAGATCTGCGACACTCTCTTTTAAGATGGAGGTTACTGATCTCAATATGACTCTTGCGAGAAACAAGATGACAGTGGCAAGCAGAAGGTGGACAATACTGTATCAAAAAATTTCTTTAAAATTTACCATACCTTGGTCAGATTTTCCTGTGATAAACAAGCTGAATGCAGTTGCGTGACAATCTCTTGTAACCTACCAACCACCTCGCGAGGAGCTGCCTGGGCAGCTAGAAGATACTTCTCCTGAATTTCAGCAGCCAGGTTTCTGATCTTCAACTTCTGCGCCTCAACTTTTGACACAAAACGCTTTCCTCTCTTCCCCATCCAACCAGCCGCAAACTCTGGTCCCAGTGATGTCTCAGCATTGAAGGTGTGTTTTGTCCCCCTGTTTGATTCAAAGACAAATCCAGCAAGGTCTTCACGGAGAATGGTAGCTTGCTGTCCATCTGCATTATGTATAGATACTTCCTTGTCTTTGGTGCATGTGAGAGACCAGTTGCCTACTCCAAGCCGTGTGGAGCCGGTGGTAGACAGGAGGGGTTGGCTTGGGGTGCCGAGTTTCACCTGGCCACGTGCTCGCTGCAGTTTTTCAAGGAACTCTCCTCTGCTCTCTGGAAAGGAAATCATATTCAGTAACTTAACATCCACTACATTTGTCATTAAACATTCACAATCAAACATTCACAGCATTCTATGAATCTTGCCAGAGCAAAACAAAAACAAAATCAGCTGCAGAAAACTGTGTTCTAACTGTAACTGGATACACGTAAAACCTTAGATAAAACCTTAAGTGTACTTCAAATCACACAAGCCAGGGACAAATGTTTACCCCTCTTACTAGATAATAAGAGAACCTAGTGTATCCCGCATTGTTCTACAGAATGAATCATATAATATGTGAACAAGTGTGAGGTTGCATACAGTGTATGGCTGATATAGCCTTAAACGTAAGGCAAGGCATAGTTAATTCTCAAAGTTAAGTAGACTACGTTAATTAATGGCTGCAACTCTTACCGGAAGAGTCTGATCCTCCCTCAGGACTGCCACTAGAGTACATGGTGGCCAGTTTGCCATCCAAAATGAACCTGAACCAGCCATTGCTGCCATTAGATAGCTCTAAAGCACAGGACTCATTCCATAGATAAAGACAGTCACGACTTCGCACAATACACCAGTCATGCCAGTGGTAGGGTTTGCCTTGTTCAATCTCAGTAGCATCTTCTTGGAGTGTATCTTCATCCTGCACAACACACAGTAAACGTCATGTTAAGTCAGATACCCTGCAGTCCCTTATAGATATTAAGCCATCTCAAGTTGTTTGTAAAGGAGAAGAATATTTTGGACACTGTTTTTGTTTTTTGTTACATTGTTCTTTGTAACACTAGCTACCCCCATCCCAAAGGTTACCAATAGTTGTTGCTCTGAAATAAGGCATATCTTGCCTACTGTTCTGTAAAAACTGGGGCTACAAAAGTGATTTTTTGCTTGCGATGGTGATGCAAATTTTTTTAATAAGTGTCACGTCACCGGCACGCAGCGGTGGCTACACTTGGCGACACAGTCTGTGATTTTGTCACAAAAAATTCAGCTCATTGAATTTTTACAGTTTTTTCAGCTGTCACATCACCTGTGCGAGGGTGGCTACACATGCAATTTTCGCTGTGTGCTGGCAACATGACAATTTTCAAAAAAAGAATTATCACCATTGCAAGCAAAAAATCACTCGTGTTAACAGCATTGATTCTCCTCCTTAATGACACGCTTTAAGAATCCATCACATGCCAAAATCAGGTATTTTGTTAGGTTTCCTAAACAATTTGCTTGAACCAATTTTTAAACCCCTGGAAAGGGAGAGGCATGTAAACAGACTTGCCTGAGGTAATGACAAAAAAGAAAAAAAGAACCACAGAAGCACAACCCTCCATATCTTTAAGTCTGACTTGCTTGGGACTTACCCACCATGATCCAGTTGGATTGAGTTCATGCAGTTTGGTGTGAGTGACACACAAGGTGATATTACAACTAGTTACTTTGAACATGAAGATACCTTCTTTTCTGTCTCCTCCTCTTTTCCTTTGACTTCTGGTTCTTCCTGGACTAGTTCGACCTCCTGAAGTGGTCCGGCCAGCTCTGCAACATGGCTGATGACACCCAAACGAGCGAAGTGACCAATGTATGTCTCCTGGCATTTCTCCAACAAATCTTCAATGATCTGCAGACTGGTTAAATGGCCATCATCATCATCCTTATTAAGGAAAGAAAACAATGAAATGCAATAATGTTTAGTTGTTTCCCATGCAGTAAAAATACTACATGATTGTATAATGGATTGCTTGACTATGTATTAAAAGTTTTAAAAAAGAAAGAAATCTGGGAGCACTCTTGAGATCGACAAAGAGAAAGATGTAAACAGGAGAGCTTACTCAAGATGTTTTAATGGCAAACTTTATAATTCCGTTTGACATGAGCATGATTCCTGCAAAGCAGTCAAACCCATTCCCATGGTCTTTCATCAGATAGGCTAACCACTAAACTTCCAGGAGACTCACAAACTGAAGCTTCTTCATAAAGCTTGACCTTACAGTCAAAATACTCACCGCATTCCACTCATTATTTAGGAATGATCTTTATTAATTGGGAATGGATTGCATTATTGGAAACAAAATTCTACTTTTAAATTGAAGATTGAAATCTTCCAACCGTAGATTCATTTGAAGTAACAAATGTTGATTGGGTCGTAGCCAAAAGTTCACACATGAAATACGAAACCATTGGCGGCTGTTGGTTTCAGTTGGTTTGACATTACAGGGAATTTTTCTCAATTTTCAGGAACATTTCTTGTGCATTTACAGTACATTTGTTTTTAAGAAATTATTCTTCACAGTTTTATAACAGCCGACTGCTTCCTCTCGCATAAAAGTACTTGCAATTAACATTACGATGAGTGAACACAAATGAGGTTGGATACGTCAAGCCGCCAACAGTCTGCTACTTGCACGTGAACATTCGCCTGATGTCAATAATAAACCAATCAGCATTCCTTATTTGGAAAAAGGCTACCGTTGGAACATTACAAAATTCAGTTTGAACGTGGAATTTTGATTCCAGTAATGCAATCTGTTCCCAATTAATGAAAGTCGTTCCCAAATAAAAAGCGGAAGGTGCTGAGTATTTCGACAGTAACTCAATTTGTCACAGACAGGCTGTATATGAGGGGACTTGCACATGGAGCTTGTCCAAAGATTTAACCGAGCAGCTTGACTTTGGAACTTGCCATATTGCATGCACCAATCTTTCTACAGGCCACAGGCCTGGTCACCCACTGAAACTAGTAAGCATGAATTACATGTAGGCCACAGTCAACCCACTGTGATCACCCCCAATGGCTTGTAGGGTTAATTACACACAGGCCACAGTTCACCCACACTCACCTCATGATCTAACACCACTGAAAGCACCTCCACAATGACTGATGCAAAGCTTGAACTCTGTGACAGCTCTTCCAGCTGTACCTGAGACGAATAATGGATCATCTTTCGCATCAGTGCTAATGTTGCCTTCCTAATGCTTGGCATCATTGTATCCTTGTAGTTCTTGGCAAACAGTGGCAGAAGAGTTTTCAGGTAGACAGGAGCCATTTCAGGGTCTCCTTTGACATCTTCTGGTTCTTCTTTCTTTTCTTCAGTGCTGGCTGAATCTTGAGTGGCAGCTGGCTGTGCTGGTGCAGAGGCTGAAGCAGAACTGTTTCCAACAGGCACCATCCATTCACCTGGGAAATAACCATCGCTCATGAGTTCACATTACAAAGGGTATCAGATAGGCAAGTTTTAAGTGTTTAGAAAAGATGAAAGAAGCTGTGAAGTAAGTGGCCAATGTAGTTGGGTTCTTACTTGAATAATTATTGTAACCACCTAGCAAAGGAAAGTAGGCAGTTGCAGTTTTTTAAACAAGGTTAATCTTCAAAAACCAACAGAGTCTGAGTTAATATACAAATATAAAAAAGAAAGAATATAAACAGAGCTCAAATTTCAGGTTTTTCTTTGGGCAAGATGCTGAACCAAGCTGTACTATGTCTTGTCTGAGGCACTTTTGTGCTACTTTCTTAGGAATTACATCAGTCTATAATTTTTGTTATTAATAGCTATTAATTTGACAACTTTTAGGAGGTCTTCCTTTAATACACATGTTTGTACCTGGTGATTGTAGAATGTGTACAACTTCTCTGTGACCTTCATCATTTCGTTCTCTAGCTTTATCCATTGGTGTTTTACCATCCTCATCCCTTAAATCTGGGTTGGCACCATGTCGAAGCAAAGTCTGAAAGGAAAAGTCCAGAATTGGTTAAACTTGTAATTCCCATAACAATCTTTCATGACAGTTTGCTATACATGCAGATTGTTCCCCTTTTCTTAGAATTTGTTTACTATTTTGTTTGTTGCACTTCTATTTGACTTGATACGGGGAAGAAAATTAGATAGCGTAACGGGATACTGAAGCTTAAGTTTCAAGCACTAGCCCTACATCAGATTGAATCAGTCTATTGCAGGGCTAATGCTAAAAACATTGGTTTTTCAACCTCTTTACAGTGAGCAATTTATGTATGTCAACACAGTCAATATCACATGGAAGTGTTTTGCAGTTCAAGGCTTATCATGGTTTTTGAATCCCTATTTCATTTGCTGGATTGCCGAGAATGTAATTCATTTATAATAGAACAGGAAGAGAAACATTTCTCAGTTGTCGTCGCAAACTGCAGGAAAACAAAACTCACTTTAGCAACAGCTGGTCTTCCAAAGCAAGCAGCATAATGCAGAGATGATGACCTTTGACCTCGGTTGACATCTGCTCCTCGTTCACACAGGTATTCAACCTAATAAAGGTAGATGGGGTTGTTAACAAATATTTTATTAACCGTTATGAAATAAAACTTTTAATTACCTGTAACCAAAATTGCTGCAATTTAGGTGTTAGTACCATACAACTCAAGTGCTGCTGCACAGTGACCTACCATTTCTAAGGTTCCAAATGCTGATGCCCAGTTAAGCAATGTCTGTCCAACGTCATCCATAAAGTTCACCTCAAATCCCCCTACAATGTTTGCAAAAGATAAAATTTGGCTTACATTTACACTTGCAGAAAAATTGAGAGCTTAAAAGCTTCAAATTCAAGACAAGTCTTGAAATCAGAAAGTGAGTTTGCACGATTGAAGTGCCATTATACTGAAGAACGATTAACATATTTCAACTTATCCTACATGAAATTAACTTTACTCATCAAATCTACCTATTTGGGCAGATAAAGAAGAAACATTTCTATGGTATTTGTTCACTGGTATTTCTTCACGAAGGTCAGTTCTTCAGTAGAAGTTCACAAGGTAACATTAATTTACAACCTGCTTTGGAACCCGAACATCCTGGAAGCTAAGTAAACTTGGCTGGTGTTGAATGGAAAGAGAAAACTGAAACAAAGAAGCCATGTGAAGTTCTTTCCTAAACTTCTTTTCTTTTTAAACTTTATTTATGGCACAAGCACTTGGAAATCAAAGAGTTTAAAACAAACAAATCTCACCATTTTCAATAGCGTCTATCACGGCATCAGTATCTTTGCTTCTAATACAGTCAATAAGCTGTCTGTGAGATCTCTCATTTGAACTGTCAAACCTCCGCAGACCACCAATCCCTCCCTTGGGAATACTGACACATGATTTTGGCAAGGCTCGTCGTCCTTCAAACAGCAGAACCAGAAGCAGATCAACCAGTCTCATGGTATCCAGAACACATCTCTCGTCACCCTGAAGGGCTTTCTCAATTGCTTCTGGCAGTCCAGCTCTTAACAAGTCCTGCAACAGAATTACATAGTTTACATTTTTTTAAAAATTTAAGCTTGTTCACAGGTTGATGTGAAGGAGATCGGTTAAAGAAGAAGGGAACAGTAGGCTTCACCTGTGCTGAAGCAACAGGGATTGCACATGTCAGGAACTGTTGCTATCAAAGATGGGGCTCTACTGTGTTCTATGCCTCAGTTCTAGATAGATATTAAGGAAATCAAGTACAGATGTTTTCATGAGCCACAGATGTCAAGCGGAAGTTGAATGTTGCCTTTGTTGTCCTGTTTTGCTCGCCATCAAAGACTGGAAAACCCTTGTTTTGGTGTCTGATGGCTTGCCATTATGGATGCATTGGCATCAAATGCATCAAAAGGAAATTGTTTAACTTCCAGTTGCCATCTGAGGCTCAAGAACATCTGAGCTCAAGTTCCCTATTCAGCTGATCAACTAAAGAATAGAGTCTGCCTCAAACAGCTGTTGGCACGGGTTCTAGTTTCCTCACGTCTTTATGCCTGTGCTCCACATAGCAGCATTGACTTGACATTTGAGCCAATAATTGTGTGAGCTTTGCTTTCAAATGAACGTTTTCATTCCTTCTTACTGGCTTGAGAATAGTAAAGACCAGACATGCTTAAGCAATCCTATACCTCACGAGGGGGAGTACATACCGGTAGTGCTGTTACAACTATTCCTAATAATTATAATCTTTATAGATTATCAAATCTGTGACACAATAGGAAGCCTGTAACTATAACTAAAACAATAGAAATGTTTACATACATGAGTAACACTGGGTGATCCACGGCAAAGCGTTGACAACAGACTAACAATAGTAGACACTGAGGTACTGCTGCTCTTGGAGTCAGGTGTAGCTCCACTGCTGCCTGCTTTCTCTCCTGCAGTAGCTGCGGCACTTGCCAACCTCTCCAGCAACTCACTACTGAGTCCATGTTCAGCTAAGGGAGCAGGATCAACTCCACGGCGGGTGAACCGGTCAGCGAGGGAAGCAAAACACCGCAGAGCACCATCAGATACCTGTAAGAAATAAAGATAAAGTAAATGGTTTGAACCTGTGTATGAAGAACAGTTAGTTTAATACTACAGTTTGTATAGTGAGGCGACAGGTGTTTTGACAAACTGAGCGAGGTCATTTATTTACATTTATGAAGTCAAGTGAATTGTGAATGATCAGTTGAAAGTCTTAAGTCTCTGATGCTTCTAGTTGCAAAGACAAGAAAAAAAAAGGTGCCAGTTGTGGCTACATGCATATGTGTATTGTCAATACGGGGTTTAATGGAAATTAAAGTGTTCTACAAGCTAGAAAAACTGTCAACTGCTGTGGGAGAATCACTGAACTGGCAAAGTCTTGACTATGCATACATGTACATGTGTTACATAGGTACAGTGTAACTTTGTTCCCAAATAACTGTTTTACATCATAACTTCTTAGAAACCATAACGACAAACCACAACAACTTACAGCAAGGTCAACACTTACATATGGGTCTTCATGCTTTAGAAGCGTTGAAAGTGATTTGACGCATGTTTCCAAGTTGGTATCCTGCGGCTCCATTCTCCCGCACAATCTAGATACAACATTCATTGCAGAGTGAAGAGTATCCTTGTGCACAGAGCTTCCAAACTCACGTATGAATGTTAACGAACACTGCAGTCCACCAGCCTCAAATACAGCTCCTGCCTCGCGAGTGCAGATCAGTTCCAGAACCTGAAATAACATGATGTTCTTCTGTCAATAGGTCCCTATAAAAATTTTCAGTACTTCAAAGAAAAAATTGCAACCCTTGACTTCAAACTTGAAGCTCTCTAATTAACACTAAATATTTGAAGTTTTCTCCTTTTGAGGATTAAGTCTGGTTGTTTTAGCATTGAAAAACAGTCAACTTACACTTGACTGCTACTGTACACTCACAAAACCCAAAGTAAGAAATATTGCCTACAATCATGTTTAAAAGGGTAAAATCTCTCTGAACAACCATTCCGACGACCACAAATGTCATGGTACATGACCCTATCCCATGGAACCATAAAATTTCTCTTCTGTGCTTAATTTACAAAATTAATGCTTTGGCCAGTATTTGCTAATATTCTTATCTGTGAGGGTCTGCTGTATGTGGTTAGTTCAGGCTTAATTTACAAAATTTGCCATTCATAATTATAGCAAAGATTCTTCCTTCCTTTAATTCAGTATGATCATTTCCTTCATATACAGATGTACTATAAGATTAGTAGTTACATGTCATGACAAGGAAGGGACTCAAAATGCTAAAATTAAATAAGATTTTAAAAGGGAAAATTAAGTCCGGCTAAAAGCCTAATTGGGTTTCATAGCTGCACTTACTTTGACACACTGCTCTCCCAAGTCTTTACTAGTCCTTGATGACAAATCAACTACAACCAGCCTGTTACACAGAGCCTTGATGGCCCCTTCCACTGCCACTATTCTCCTGGTGCATTCTGCCGACACATCAAGGTAATAAGTGATGGCCCTAGCAGTTACTTCAAGCACGTTCTCGGGGGCACACTCATCCAAGAAGATCCGGCACAAAGCTGGGAGGAATGTCCGAGGCGGACAGCTATAAAAAAAAGTTTGAAATGTCAGACATTTGAAGGAATAAGCAGTGGACTTAGTTAACTGTTGATTAAAATAATAATAATAATAATAATAATAATAATATTTGTCTCTGCTGGAGATCAACATTTCAGAGCTCCAGAATACAAATTCAAGACTGAGTATGGCTACAACTTTTAAAACTGAGAATTCATGCCTTAGATTATCATGTGTCACACGTACCAATCTCATTCCAAGAGCCCCCTTCTCTACTGGTCAGTAATATGATGGAGCAAGCACTCTGGGAATGTGACTAAATTACGATTCCAAAACTATCGGTATGCTAGTACACCATCTGGTACTTAACCCTTTCGCTCTCAGAGTCAGAAATGGCGACATTAAGGTGGGTCTAACTCTTGACTCTGTGGACAAAATCTGATGGTGTGACTATTGAAATGAAACCTTGTCAGCAGTCCTTTTACACGGCACTATTTATGTTTAAGTATTCTACAAAATGAAATTTAGGATTTGTCTTGAATTTTGATTATAGGCACTCTTTGGAGCGAAAGGGTTAAACTCTGATGTAAAGGTACCAATAATTGGTACCTCAAGGAAGTTAGTGACAGAAGACTTCCTATCACAAAAAAATTATTTTAATAACATTGCAGACATGTGTGTGTACTTTTTCAAGAGTAAACACTGCAGTACAAAGATACCCATTTGATTAATTAATAGACTTCAAGCAAATACAATCATCTGCAATGAGAATGTCATAAACAAAAAGCTCTAATGAGTCAAAGAATGGCAACGTGAAATGGCCAATTTCAAGGTTCTAAGGAGGATGTGAGCAAGAATAATGAACTTTTTCTTTTGTTTGAACTTGAACTCTGTCCTTACATATTTATAGATCTCTGGATAGTTTGCTCACATATTAAATACAAAATGAATGAGTTAGAAAATTTATGACAGGATTAAATCAAACTATACATAATTAAATTAGTACAAGAATACAAATTTCACTTCCCAATGAAGTGACATTTTCATTGGTGTTATCATCATGGTTGCCTAAAGTCCCTGACATTCAAATAATATTTGTCATGTAAAAGACAGGTGTACACATACAATGTATCTCAACTAGTGATTTCTGGAAACCTCTTTCAAGTGGCTGACTATTCTGTGAAGATTTACACATAAATTCAACAGTCTAGTAACTGCACCTGCAAACCTTTGCTATGTTAAAGTGATCAATGTAAAGAATGCTTCAAACAAAAGAACAATTTCATGGTTTTTGTTGTAAATATTCTCTATGTGGTTTCCATATGTAACGATTTCTTGTGTTTACTAGAACAATACTAAGACCACATAATAGCCAACACAGGTACACTTTGCTAGCTTCATAAATTTTTCCATATAAATAATTCTGGCTTCCAGTTTTAGGTTCTGTTCACGTGTAAAGACAAGCTGAGATTTTTGGTTTTGTTTTTTAGGTATGTGGTTTTATCCTGGGATGCCCGAAAATAGTTTCGTCCCAGGATAAAATACATTCAGGTTCAGAAAAAGCTTGTATTTTATGTCTGGGATGAAAAATTGTGCTTGTGCTTACTACAAGGATGAACTCATTTCTCTAAGTTATCACGCAAACAGCGAGAATAAAATGACTGTGCAACATGACCTGTATGAAACTCAGCCGGGGATAAATAACTCTAGTAAACAGCCCTTACTTGTTGGCAGAATTCAACAAGATTCCATCCACAATGTTCATGGCACGTACAATGCCCACTACTCAGCATGTTTAAAGACAGATTTGCATTAGTTTGTAATCTCAGTATGATCTGGGTTTAAAGAATTCCAATATTTGTCTGCATTTTACTGACAGAAATCGGTGCCTTGAAAACTATAATAAAAGATGCTTCATAACAGGGAAATCGTAATCAAAATACAACTAATTTTTCAGTTTTTCTTAATGGATACTAATGCTCTAAACTTCAAATAAAACGTTATACAGGAAATTGTACCAGAACTATAAGAAAATAAAAACTGTCCGAGTCTTGAGATAATAAAAAACTTGTCATTATTACAATGCAATAAATGAAAAAAGGAAACATTAGCCCCAAATTTTAAGTTAAACGTCAGTCGCCTGTTTTAGATGGTCACAATACAACCAAATTTAGTTCAGCGTACATGAAACTACAATCATCGAAAAAATTATGATCCCACGCCAATTCGACACCAAACATGATTTTTTTCGAGTAAGTTTTATATAGCGAGAAAAAAATGACTAATCAAAAGAAGTCAAGATTAAGAAATTAACTAGTGACATAAAATGATTGTTGGACTTGATATTGAATTGATTCACACAAAGAGTCAGCAAAGCTAATAAGGGACCACAACATCAAACAAGGAGACATGATATCGACTGCGATAGCCATACGACTTTCACGTGCTTGAAAAGTATTTGGCAATTTACAACGTGAATTTCGTTTCACTTTCAAACACTCTAAGCGATAACTTTGTAGTAAGATAATGGATTACTCATCGCCTTAAAACGAAATAAAATAAAATATGGGAAAGTTTAAAAGCGATGTGAATTTCTTACCTCTCAAAACACCGGTCTATATTATCCGACATCAGTAGTAACATACACAATTGCTCCAAAGCTATTAGCTGCATGTCTCGTTCGTCCCCTTGCCCCATACTTAGCCATTCCAACAGTGTATCAGGATCGACGTCCACCATTTTTGCAAAGAAAGAGCGTCAATATTCGAAAAACCACAAGAAAAGTAAAGACGATTTTTCGACAAATGTAAGTTTCCGATGAAATTGTGGACAAATCAGACCGGACAAAGTTCACCTTCTGGTACAGTGTGTTTTCTCGCCTTCCCAGCTGCTGCCCGTAAATAGCTCTACGTGATCCAGTGCTAATATATGTAATCTGTGTCGATGAAAAGCAGAAATAACCGAGATTAAACGTCTATACTGTGCGTCACGGAAACAAGTCCTTTTCAAAGGGAGTCTCTGGCGCCCTCGTGTTTCCTTTACACCAGGCTGGACTTTCCCTTAATTAGCTATCATAACGCGTGCTATTTTCTACAACTGGACCTTCCACCACACAAGAGGACACCATTTTTTGTTTCAGTTTCACTTATGATCGAAACAAATGGTGATTTACGGCCCACACAACTGTTCTAAATCTCTTTTCCTTTTCGTTTCTATAAATGTAATGTTGTCAGATACTTGCGGGCAAACAAAGCCTCTTTTGGGTGTCTAAGCACGTGAGGGGATTGGGACTTAGTGGTCCCATGCTTCCTCCAGCCACCTTCCATGATTCCCTCTCTTAGCCGCCAGCGACTTGTGATTTTGGCAGGTACGTTTGATTTGTGGAAGAATTTTTGCAAAACGGGCTGTAAAATGGAGCCGATCTTGGAGTGCAGAACACCTCCAGCATCGCCAGAGCTAAGTCGTCTTGTTACAAAGCGGAGGTGTCCGTTTGGAGAGTCTCCGCAACAGCCAAAAGTTCCTGCAACTGAAGCTGTCATGGCGCTCAACGAGAGCTGCACAGTTGATCAGAGTTCTAGCGGTAGGTCTTGTGAAAACTGTACCTGCAGGTGGATCTAGAGTTAGAAGAGAGACACGTTGCACTGAAATTTTTTTATCATTGATCATAACTGTAAATTCACCGAGCGAGAACCAGCCACCTAAACATCAACTCAGTTCAAAGTGCGCGCGCTAAGTGCATGTCAACTGCGCACGAAGCACGTTAAAGCAGTGTGGAGGCTTTTCGGAGGGGACGCTGGGAGCATGCCTCATGGATCTTAAATCAGGTCAAATCTCCCTATGTAGGGCGATTTGTATCCCGTACAGGCGTGTATTGGTTAGATATTGACTCGTAAACGTCAACATGTAAATTCTCAAGGGAGGAGATCTTTCATCTTGCTTGGTTCGTTTCACTGCTCTGATGGTGACTTTGCAGTAAAGCACAAATATTAGCAAACTTTTCATTTTCCTTTTTTGCATTGTTGAAATCTAAATGTTAGATTTAAGATGCATGTTTTTGGTTTAGTTTTCGTCACTTATTTTGTTAGGAAATGGAAAAAACATCCATCTGGCTTACATTGATAGGTGCATTACATATTACATACCGAGGGGGGTACTCTTACTCCCTTATATGGCCTTAAAGGGGCTACGTCACGAGGATTTTGCTATTTTAGGTCAATTCTGTGCTAAAATCATTTTACTCCTACACAAAGTGCTCCTTTAATACTATGAAGAAGATATCAAATGAGTTTTATCAGCGACAGCTCACCATAATATTTTTTTTGGTGGTTTTTGAGAACATAGCATCAAAACTTGAAAAAATTGGCCCAATTTTTTCAAGTTTCAATCCATTTCCATCCTTGCCATCAGTAGCAACAGGCGACAGGAAACAGTTTCAGTGGCGTAAGATAGTCTTTAATAACAAAGCTAGATCATTATTTTTGGAATTCAGTTGATGCGAAGACACTTTTAGCTTTTTAAAAAGATACTAAAATAGCGTGACATAGTCCCTTTAACGGGGACGTGCGGCCGATAGAGTATGGTTTTCGGAGGGTTTTTTCTTGAACAGGGTACTGATTTCATCAATTTTTGTCTTAAACAGGGTATCGTTACACGACCTTATGTATTCGTTAATTTACAGAACCCTCACAAAAAGTCAAATTTTTACCAGTTTGCCAGTGTACATCCAGGAGCCCCTGGTACAGCATATTCAAATAAGAAATGCTCTCTGACTAGTACATTCTAGCTATAAGGAGGGTGTAATGTTGGGTTATTTAATAAATAAATGTCTTAGACAGGGCACAAAAAAATCTGAAATCTGTCTTAACAGGGTTAGCCTGCGAACACAGATGTATTTCCGGCTGTCGTTTTGGCAGAGAAACGACAGCCGGAAATACGTCTGCATTCGCAGGCTATAACAGTGTAGCAAAATCAGAGATTTTTGTCATATAACAATTAGAGTGTTTGCTCTTCTTATAATATGATAATTGTAGCAGCAAGTGACTAGGCAATTTCAAATTGCCTTTAACACCTCGTGAGATCTGGTGCACAGTGCAACCACTGCACATCCTTAGTTTTTGTGATCAAATCCCACACCCTACCCACAAATGAATGTTAACAGACCAGACTGCGGCACCAACTTCATCCCAAGGGTACACCCTTATTCAAAACAGTAACAAAAGAAGAGCCTGGCCTGTACTGTAGCAGGTCATGTGTCTTCAGTAATACTGGAGATTTTAATTTATTTGCCATGGCAGAAGGCTTGCTATCGGCTATTGTCTATTGGCCATGTGAGGGTCTTCTCTTGTTGCCATTCTGAATAGGGAGAAGACTCTGGAGACGAGGTTGACTGCAGCACTGGAGACCATGCTAGTCTGTTACTCTATCCATGCAGTACTATGGGTAGCGTGAGCTGTTTAACATTCCCTACTTACCCTTAAATGCTGGGCCCCGAATAAATGCTGGGTGTAAAAGAGGGAATTGTAAATAAGCCCCTCAGACATTTATTTGTTGTATAATAAACTTAAGATTTAAGGGCAAGATACATGTACACGACTACCAAGAAAAATGAATAATGACCCTTTCTTAAAAAATGGCAGGCCCAAAAAAACTGCTGATTCAAAGAAATGCTGGGCCCACCATGCCAGGTTTGAAATAAATGCCAGGGGTGTTTAATTGAGAAAATACGGTATTTTGTATGATGAGAGGATATGCATGCTGTAGATACAGTTGTATATTTTGTGTCATTACAGATTGTGCATTTGAACTGCTAATGAACAGCCAAAGAAACCAGAACAAAGATGTTGGGCAGCCTCTCCTTGATCCAACAGTAACAACTTCTTTGTCTCTTTGTTGGGTGTGCAATCAACAAGGTGAAGCAATGCCTTGTGCATTCTGCGAACACAGTGTATGTGAAATGTGCGTGCGTCAGTGCGACAGATGTTTTGGAGTGTTCTGTTCATTTTGCTCAACTATTAACTACGACAATCACGAGGACCGTCCACTATGCCTAACGTGCCATAATGAGGAATTGAGACTGCGAAGAAACAGAATGGTCAATGCAGGGGCCATGCAACAACCAGGAGCCTGGGCAAAAGCTGGTGTTGATGGTCATAGGCCGCTCACTGCCTAAGATGAAAAACTTATTGAGCATCCATTGCTGGGCTTACACCTAATGTAAGTTGCTAATTATTCTGTAAATGGTTTGAACCCAGGAGACATCATAAGTTGGTAAAGTATGGTCGTCTGGGTGAGTGTAGTCCTGAGAAGGGCAGTTTGTGACAACGTTGACTGATGTTTCAACAACCTGAGCGGAAGTCATTATCCTTGACTCTGATGATGACTTCTGCTCAGGTAGTTGAAATGCCGACCACAAACAATCCTTCTCAGGACTACAATCACCTGGACGACCATACTTTACAGTCTTGCTAAATATTGTCCATAATTAGTTTTACCCTTGTTAGTTACACATTGTATTTCTCATAGTTTTCTTTCCAGCCATGTTGATAAAAGTTTTTACATTTAAAGTTGTACAGTTATGTAAATAGTTTGGATTATAAGCTTTTTAGACCAAGCTTAGGAGGTTTTTCCTCATATCATTTGTGTATTTGTATTTATTTTCTTTCATGACATAATTTTGCAGTAGAAATTGCTAACAAAAATAAAACGTTGCTGTTTTTTTTGTTTGAATTTGAATTTCGGTTTACCCTATGGTTACTTACATGTAAGTTATAGTTACTTACAGTGTACATGTATGTCCAGGAAAACGAACAAGAGAGCGAGCGCGAAATTGCCTTCCGCGTTGAAACGTGACTTTGTCGAACCTGCCCACTACACTAGCAGCTCCACACGCGTCACGCTTCAACGCGGCAGGCGATTTCGCGATGCTCTCTTATTCATTTTCCTCGACTATCCCTGAACGGAAAGAGAGACTGCTCGTACTCTACATTTGAGCACCCAATTGAATGATTTCGAAGGACTCTGAAGACGTTGAATGATGATGTTGTTGAATGGCATTGAACAAAGTTTGATTGACATCGAACATTGTACGACTGTGTTGGATGATGTCGTAAAGGTAACCCATCCTCATCCTCGGAGACCCAGGGGTAGATGGTAGGGCGAGGGAAAGTCGGTACAGGCAAAAAAAAAGTGGGCAAAGAAAAGTCAAGGGAAAACACAAAAGCCCTTGACTTTTCGTCGACCACTTTTTTTTAGCACAACCACAAACAGGGGAAAGCAATAAGTTCAAACATACAGAGAAGGATTCTGACAAAGAGCGAACGCCCAATTTACCTTGTCAACTTAATAATTAATCTAAATTTTTGTGTTAACACAGCAACAATTTCTTTAGGAACTAAACCCTTCAGTATTAATTTGTTTCTTCCTGTGTTGTCCTCTCTAGGAATAAACACAACATATACACAAGCACGAACATTCCGGTAAAAGAAAAACTAGATTTGTTTCGCTTGTGCGCTTGCTTATGCTCATGCCGAATTTTCTAGGAACCAAGACTTCTAGAGAGGACATCATTAGTAGACAGAGTCTTTTGGTTTTTCTTGTGCTTGGGCTTACATTTGCTATGACATGAGTGTAACTGTTATTAGGCCCATGAGCAGATAATCAACGCGAGATTAATCTAAAACGTAAGTACAAATAATAATCAGGAAAGGAAACCATATGGCATAAAAAATAACTTTTCATCGAATTTCCTTTCTCTATTTTTCGTTCATTTTGCTGATTTTGTCCTTTTCCTCGCCCCGAACACTGTCGCGATAAAGAGAAGCTCTCGTTCATGTGGCAGGCGTTCCGTTTCTTCTCCTATCGCGTTGATTTTGTAATCCGGAATCTGGAATCCAAGAAATTCTTGTAATCTGGTGTCTCAGTAGTCATGCTAGCCGGCTCCTACGCTTGTCACTCTCGGGGGATGAAGAGAAATACTGTAATGAAGTGTTCATTATAACATTATTCCTGCTCTAAAGGCAAAATTTTGAAGTAGGGAAATTTAACCGTCGATGATTTTTCCAAGAGAAATTGTTATTCCATTATTCCTGAAAAACCAAAGCCATTATTCCATTATTCCACTGCAAAAAGACCGTTATTCCATTATTCCACTTCAAGAAATTTCCGTTATTCTTTTATCATTCACTTACTCCTCTTCATCCCCCGATCAGGAGAGGAGTGCAATGCCCGGTGGAATGATATCCCAAAGCTTACGTCAATATAAACGACTGCGGTGGCGCATCTCGGGATTTCGTGCGAGGATGCGTGTCAGAACAAGACAAGCGATTTTTGACCTTCCCCTTAAAATGGCCGAATTTTTTTCTTCCAAAAATGCAAAATTCTTAACTCTATTACATATTTCTCGTAAGGCCATACAATGGGCTTACCCTGCAAGCAGAGGTTTCTTGGTCACACTATGTTCCGACGGGCGCCCGACGACCAAGAAACCTTTGCTTGCAGGGTACAGTGGTCTGGGCTTTCCTAGTGATCAGCACGCAGTTGCACTTGTCTTGGTTGAACAGGACCATTTGTAGCAGACCAGGCATAGAGATCACTCAAGTCAGGCTGAAGCAATGCAGCCGAGTCCGTGTTGGAGTCAGCACGACGAAAAATCTTGGTGTCGTCTGCAGAGTAACTTTTTATGACTTCAGTGGTACCAGAAGGGGAAGAAAACTGGCATACGATGCCCCACCCGACCCTCCAGGTTAAAAAGATTAACGTCACTCAAGATGCAAGCCTACGTGAAGTAATTTTTTTAATTTGATGACTCATTCCTCGCTACATCCTTTCCCCACCCTTTTCACTTGATAACGCACGATTCCCTCCTATCTACCTCCTTTTTCCATATATCATCTATTTCTTAGTGGCGTGAGCGGAATACTGGTTATGGACGTTACAGTTAACCCAACTTAATCCGTATTCTTTATAACATCAATGAACGTGTTTCTAAAGCTATTGAAAAACAATTAAGCAACCTAAACATAACTATCATTAGTACAAGCCCGGGGGGGTACTCCCTTATATGGCTTACTTATACGGGGCCGCTGGACAGGGTATGGTTTTTGACCTCTTTGTCCAAAACAGGGTATATAATTTTGTGTCAGTCCTAAACAGTGTGTGTATTTTGACACTTGTCCTAAACAGGGACCTAAAATGAAGGGTTTTGTCCTAAACAGGGTAGGTATTTGAGGGTACTGATTTTAGGGCTTTTTGGGTCAGGGTTTCCCGCCCACAGCGGCAGCCCTATACCCAAACTTGGGTCAAGTGTTCGCCCCCCCCCCCCCTTCCCCGGGAGTACCAATTTTTCACTGGCATGATAAAGGCACGGAACTCTGAAACTTCGGTTCAACGGGATATTCATTAGATTTTTGTTGCTTCGGTGCAAAGAATATGCGATCCACGCTATTTTAATACGTCAAAAGGACGTTCACCTTAAAATTTACTCCTCAGAAGAAGTTCGTTCATTGCTTGCATTTTTATTCTTTAACACCAGTAAGCTACACAAATCAAGGCAAAGGTATTAAGATCACTGAGAACAATAGTCAAACATAACAAACTTATCCCCATCGCTGCAGCGCACAATTTAAGGGACCAAGTCACCGGGAATTTCACGTTTTGGGGTGAAAAATGTACTGAGATTCAAATTAAATACCTTTTCTCGTACACGAAATGCTCCTACGTAACACATCACGAGAAAGAAATTGGATGATTTTCTGTAAGGTAGAATAAACCAGTACCAGTCTCTGGCGGTTTTTCCACGAAACAAAGGAAAAGCTTGATAGAGCGGTTTTCATTTGAGTGTCGAAAGTAATTCGCGTTTTGCTTTGGTTTTGCTTTACTTCGCTCTGTGATTGGTTGAAAAATTTCGCGCCACTTTCTCCACCAATCAGAAGTAAAACTCAAACCAATCGCGACTTGCTCGCACACGTTTTCCCGCGCTTGACGCCGGTGACATGTATTTGCTTCGAGTTCTGATTGGTTCATTGGGTAATTTGTGTTTGTTGTGATTGGCTGGGGTAATTACTTTGGTTTTGGTTTTACGACACTCATTTGAAAACCGCTCTAGCACACACCTTATTCCAAAATGGCCGAAAATACATTACTCTTTTGTGTCTCATTTTTAATTGGCCCTTGTTGCCTCGATCCCATCTGCAGAATTCAAAGGAGTATTTGGCTTAAAACGAGGCAACAAGGGCCAGTTAACATGGAGACAAAAGGATAATTTATTTTCCGCCATTTTGAAATAAGGTGTATTAGCCTGATTTTTCCGAGTTGCAATCCATTTTCACTGGCGTCATCCGCAGCCAAACAAAATTAATTACACTTTCACAAAACTGGTTGCGTAATTTTAAACGAGACCAGGTGAATCATAATTTTTTGTGTTTCCTTTGATTGAAATATATTTTTTGCATTTCAAAGTACATGTAATCCTAAATAAAGGCGACAGAGTCCCTTTAATTCTGGATCCTTCCACGTGTTTTCATCCACAAATATTTTTTTGCCAAATTGTAATCACGACTATGAGAACTTTCCTGGTCATAGTGCCACACATTCCACTTCAAGTATCATTAGCAATTAATTTTCAGGTGATTAACGATTTCCCGTTATTTATTTTAATTCAAAGCGATTGATCTCTTTTGATGAAGAAAAATTGGGCAATAATGAAGTTGGTTGGAATAAGTATACTTAACTCAACTCAATTGCAACTTAACATTACTTACTCAAATTAAGTAAACTTCACTTAACAAAACTATTACATGTAAAACAGATTGAAAACGAACCTTTATTTATTATATTCAATTTGCCATATTAAAAAATTCTACTGAATATAGTTTCTGAAAGTATTCCAAGTTAGACATAAACTACACAATGAACTTAGTTGACTGTGATAGGACTTTTGCATTAATTTGAATCGTACTTCATTAATTGTTGTTAGCGGAAACAAAGTTCCGCATTGTTCAGCTGTGATGTCCGGATAGTAAATTGTCACAGGTGAGAGAGATGTTTTGGAAGTAATACTACAAAGAATTGCCCTCTGCTGAATTAAATTCGAAAGAAATAGAAGTTGTCGAATCTTATGACTTCTAGAAGGCTGGCAGTAAGATACTGTCAGGGTATACAGCATGGTGCAGTAAGGTGTTGATATTACACCACAGCTAACAGGGCTTGATGACTTATACTGCTTTGTTAATGTCCGGGAGCAGAAATTTCATTGATCATCAGTTAATTGTGCGGCATTAATTCAGAGAAGCAATGTGGAAAACTTGGCTAGTAAAACTCCATGTAAATGCTTTTATTTAATAGCGGCGGATCAGGAAACCAAATTCACGTGACGTTATCTTCTAAACCTGTTCCCAGTAGTTCTAAAATGAATCCTGGCAAACAAACATCCACACGTGATTTTCGGTCTCGGAAGTAATCCACATTTTTGCACGATGACATACAGCACGTCATGGAGTCAATGAAGTCAATTGCCATGAATATTGAAAACATTACAAGATCATTTTTATTTTAAAAAGTAAACTAAAAAATGAAGCGTGCTAGACCATTCATAAAGTGTCATAGCATCATCATTAAGTTGGAATCTTTGACCAAAATAACTTAGGGAGCAGCTTGCGGACGAACTGAAATGGATGTGGTTGTCACCAGACCAGATGTTTTACCCTCAAATGTAAGTCTGCGGGGAACTTAGATACATACTTTATAATAAGTATATCAATACTAAAAAGTTCATAATACATTCAGGGATAAAAAGCGGATATTTTCACTACCTTCTAATAACACGTACCCCACTATGAGACAGCTTCGTATGTATGACTTTGACTATTCAATTCACATATACGTTGGTACCATTTCACTGGTTTAATAGAGCTCAAAACTGAGCAATTCTGATGTGCAATAATGTTCAGTGTTGGAGGGTTGCACCCGAATCACAAAGACTGTGGGCTGGAATCCCTTTACTTTGTAAAACCTGAACTTTTTTGTTGTTCTAAACTACATCTTCAAATACGGCAGCTAAAGTAGTTTTCACAAAAATGCGTGGCAATGGAACGGCATTTTTTTCACTCTCAGAGAATACTCAGTGCTGTCACCACGACTGATAAAATTAAGATTAAGATTAAGATTAATTCAGATGTATAGATCGTTACAGTTTCTTGAAGTTGTCACTGAGTACACTAAAGTGTTCACCACTCAGTTTTAATGAACAAAATAAATTGACCACGTCATAAGCGTCACAAACTGGTAAAGGTTGGAATTCAGGTGACAAGTGAGATTTTGGGGCTTGTTCAACTTCTTTAAGAGTATTTTGAAGTTGCCCTGCAGACCACTGCAACCACCGAATTGCAACCGCACTAAGCTTTGAGTACCTTGTGACATTTCGAAGTTTGTGAGCGTTAGGGTAGAAACTATGCAATGCTATCATGACAGGGCAAAATTATGATGTTTGGCTGAGCAGGAAATAAAGAAATTTTGCTGAAATTTACTTAAATGCAATTCGCTGAGATTTGCTGAAATAGCCTTAAATAGAAAACTTCGTCACACGAGCGGTTCTCGTGACTCTGAGCATGACATTTGTCACGCCTAATTAACGACCCGTGATGTGATGACGTCACAAGAGTTAAAGTATGTGTTTACGCGCGGAGTGGGCGCTTCAGAAAATCTTAGAAATTGAAAGAATTTTGAGTTCCATTCGTAAGTTTATGATCTCGCATCATCAACCTTGGTCAACAGCCATCACACGTAGAAGAGTACGCAGAAATGACGCGTGTCTGGCAGAGAAACCGAAAACTGGCATGATTAACAAATTAAAGTTCTTTCACTCTCACGGCCACAATCTGTAACAACTGCCACTGGACTGGAAACGTTTAGACAATATTAACGGCTTGTACATTGTATTGAACACTGTTTATCGGAAAAAGATAATTTTCATGGCATTAATTACGAATAACATATATTATGACGCATACACGTGAAAGTATAGCTTCAGAAATTTACATCAGCCTCGATAACCAAGTTCGGGTGAAAAAAAAAATCTTTGGTTCCGGAACTGAACACTGAAGTGGCTCGAGTGACCTTGAATATTGACGCAAGTATCTGTATCGGATGTTGCTGAAACGATGGGCTGTAGTAACTGGGGTAAACCTACGCAATTAAGTGACTTATTTTTACCCACTATTCTTAAATTACTAAGTTTGCATTCCATGTTAAACGACCAGTTTTGTGTAAGGGCAAGGTGGGGCTAGCATTTCCACCTACGCTTAAACCTACGTAATGGTAGGATTTTTCTTTGACTTGAAAACTGAACAAAAATGTGTCCCTTAGGTAAATTGAAACTTCTGGAATCGAAAACGTACCACCCATTTCTCACCATGCTTTTCTCCGCGCCCTATCGCCGTTAGTATGATAATTATCGTAGGCAGCGATTCTAAAATACTTTCAGTGCGATGTTGCATGAGAGTTTCTGTAAGTCACTGGTCGGAAAAGGGTTATTAAATTTCATTAGCACAGATTTAGCTAGATTTTAACCGAATCTCTGTGTAGGGGGCCATTAAAAGCTTTATAGAGCCACGTTGCATTCTAGTAAAGATCCAATAAACGTTATGAAGCGGAAAGTAGTTACACTTAACGATTTCAGTTAGAGCCACCTTTACGGCATAATAAACGAGTCAATAGCTCACATTCGGAATGGTCGCGAAAACGTATCATTACTGCGAAGCAAGATTTGACGCTCGGAGAAAAAGGTTTCATAAAACTAACTTTTAATAGAACCCACAGCTATACCATCCAGCTTATAGCCAATCAAACGTTACAAAATCATAGAAATCAGCCATCAAAGAACACTAGGTACAAAGAACATTTTGCGACAGTTATTGTTTTCAGTGTCAGTTTCGCCAGGCCCTGAATGATAAGGCCTGGTGACTTGTCATGCATACTATGCACCAACGGGTACATTTAAATTAGAATGACACCACAAGCGTGGGTCCTTGCATAAGGTCCCTAGACCATGAAGACACATTATAATGGCTTTATTTATAGTGCTTTAAGTGATATTTATTTTTGGTTGCCTGTGAGTTATATGTATCGAAAAGTACCTATTTGTGCAAGTTTGTAGGGTCTTGCAAAAAATATTGCTAACCAAGTTCTGCTAAATAAATCATGCAGTAGGCCAAATCGACAGTTTCGAAAGCTCCGTCGATTCAACTCCAGGACTCTGTCATCGTCTTGTTTCCTAAGGCAAGAATCTTGGTTCAACATCCGCTCTCTCTAACACTGTCTAACTGGGTTCATAAATGAGTGCCGGAGAACAGTAAAGGTAGCTAACTAGTTAACTTACCAACTAACTAGCTAACCTTTTTGACTAACTGGTCAATGTGCAATACTTAAAAACTCAAACCTTTTTCCAGTGTTATTTAGTATTGGAGTCTTTTTGAGTTCTCAGATCTTATGTTTTACGGCCTTTCACTGAAGGATAACGAAAGATGTGTAATGCTAGCACAAGCTGAAATGCTATAACTGACCTTATTTTGCACCCTAAATGGGGTATTTGTCCCTCCGAAAACAAAAGGAATTAATTCATACACCGGTTACGAAAGTCTAACTTTTCAGGCATACAGTGAATTTCGAATTTCTTAGGCGGTTTATGCCTTCCGAACAGATATTTCAACCAAAAGGATCCGTTGGCTGCAAATCGCTGCGTATTTGACCACAGGTGCATAGGTAGCAAGACGAGAGGCTAACTCCGCATTCTTAAGCATGAACTGAGTTATTGGACTGTACCTACTCACCCTGAATGGGATGCTGGTCCATCTTAAGGTTATTCCTAGAACTATGCTAAGTCTCACCATACCAATTTTCACGGGTAAGTTTCGCGAAATTGATAGACCTGCATGACAGCTTCGTATGTATGATTTATTCAATTCACATATATGTTAGAAAGTACTATTCTTCCTTTCACTGGTTTAATAGAGCTCACAACTGAGAAGTTCCTAATCACAAAGCTTGTGGGTTGGAATCCCGCTAAAGCCTGAACTTTTTTTGGTCCAAATACCACTTCAAATATGACAGTTGAAGAAGCAGTTTACGAAAAAATGTGTAGCAATGGAACAGCATATTCAGTCTGCCACCACGACTCATAAAAATTTTAGCTCGTTATAGTTTCCACGATGGTGTCATAAACTGGAAGAAGCTGGAATTCGGGCGGTTTGGGGGGTTTCTAAAACTTGTTTATTAAGAGTAGCCCTACTGACCACTGCAATCATCGAATTGCATCGTGGCATTTCGAAGTTTGTGTGCATTGGGGTAGAAACGGTGCAACGCCGTCATGACAGGGCAGAAATTTTTGGCTGAACAGCAGAAGGAGAATTTTTTGCTGAAATTTGCTGAAAGAGCCTTTAAAAATAGAAAACTTCGTCACGCGAACGGGTTTCCGTGACTGTGACCATGACATTTGTCACGCCTAATTAACCACCCGTGATATGATGACGTCACAAGAGTGAAAGTATGTGTTTACGAGCAAAGTGGGCGCTTCAAAAAATCTTAGAAATTGAAAGAATTAAGAATTCCATTCGCAACTGTGTGAACTCGCATCATCAACTCTTCGTACGTAAAAGAGTCCCCAGAAATGACGCGTGAGTAACAGAGAAACCAAAAATCAGCATGATTAACAAAGTTCGCGGTTGATTCTCACGCCACAATCTACAACAACTGCCACTGGACTGGAAACGATTAGTCAATATTAATATGTTGCATATTATATTGAATCTTCTGTTTATAAACTCTGTGGCAATATATGCCCTAGATACTGTGATGACGTACTCAAAGTTACGCAATTTTTGCAATGGAGCTTGATGTGTTTAGTGGAGAAAGATAATTTTAATGATTTCAATGACAGAAAAACGTATAATGACGCAACCAAGTGGAAGTTTAGCTTTAGAAATTGACACCAGCTCCAGTAACCACTGGGGATGAAGATAAATTTTTCTTTGATTCCGGGACTGGACAACGACCTCGAGTGACGTTTGAGAAAATTATTGACGCGTGTATCTGTATCGGATGTTGCTGAAACGATGGGTTGTAGCAGCCGGGATAAACCTGCGCAATTAAGCGACTTATTTTTACATTATTCTCAAATTACTAAGTTTGCATCCTATGTTAATCAACCAGTTTTGAGTAAGGGCAAGGTGGGGCTAGCATCTCCACCTACGCTTAAACTGACCTACATGATGATTAGATTTTTCTTTGACTTGAAAACTGAGCAAAAAATGTTTCCCTTAGGCAGTTTGAAACTTCTGGAAAAAAATGCACCACCCATTTCTGACCACGCTTTTTCTCTGCGCCCTATTAATATGGTATTCACCTTAGGCAGCTATTTTGAAATATTTTGCGATTTTAAATTAGAACTTGTGTAAGCCCGAGTATAAACGAGGAAATATTTGTTTCTACTAGACTGAATTCACTCGTCGGAAAAGGGTCATTGCATTTCATGGGCACACATATTTAATGCCGGAATCTCTGTGTAAGAGGCTGTCAAAAGTTCAGATTAAGCACGTTGCATTCGAGTAAAGACCTGATAGACATCAACACTGGAAAGTACTGCTCAGCAGCTTTCACTGGTAAGTAGACATACTTTACGATTTCGGTTAGAGCCACCCTGCACGGCATAATAAACAGCAGGACATGAAAGGACTGATCAATAGCTTTCACTTGAATGGTCTGTCACAAAAAGCTAAGAGATCACTGTTACATAGAAGCACGATTTGGCTCTCGCACAGAAGGATTTCGCCGTAAGACTAACTTTTAATAGAACCACAGTTAGACCATCGAACTTAAATAAAACCAATCAGATAATGGTACAAAATCGTAGAAAACAACAATGAAAGAACTCTAAGTACAAAGAACATGTCCAAACATTTTTCAGTCCGGATTTCGCGCTGAATTGGGCCTGGTGAATTGTCAATGTGCACCAACCGGTACATTTCATTTCCGGGTTAAAAGCACGCCACAAGCGTGGGTTCTTGCTCTATGGTTTAACGTCCCTAGACCATGAAGACCATAATGGCTTTATTTATAGCGCTATTTTTGTTTGAGTTATATGTATCCAAAAGTACCTATTTGTGCAATTTTAGAAGATCACGCAAAAAATATTGTTAGCCAAGTCTGCTTATAAATCATGCAGTAGGCCAAATCGACAGTTTCGAAAGCTCCGTCGATTCAACTCTAGGACTTTGTGATCGTCTTGTTTCCCTAAGGCTAAGGCAAGAATCTTGGTTCAACATCCGCTCTCTCTATACCTGGGTTCATAAATGAGTGCCGGAGAACAGTCAGAGAATCTTAGCATAGTTCTAGGAATAACCTTCAGATGGACCAGCATCCCATTCAGGGTGAGTAGGTACAGTCCAATAACTCAGTTCATGCTTAAGAATGCGGAGTTAGCCTCTCGTCTTGCTACCTATGCACCTGTGGTCACATACGCAGCGACCTGCAGCCAACGGATCCTTTCGTTGAAACACTGATCTGTTCGGAAGGCATAAACCGCCTAAGAAATTCGAAATTCACTGTACCAGCTGTACCAATGTACCAACTGAAAATGTCATCTTAACTCTTTCTTAACAGGTGGATAAACTACTTCTTCTTGTTTTCAGAGAGACAAATATCAAATACCCATTCATGGTGCAAAATAAGGTCGGTTGGCATTTCGACTCGTGTTAGCTTTCACAGTTATCCTTCGAAAAGCCCTAAAACAATCTCAGAACTTAAAAAGACTCCAAGACTCCAATAGCGCTCTAATTTAATAACGCTGTAAAAAGGTTTGAATTTTTAAATTATTGCACATTGACCTGTTAGTCAGAAAAGTTAGTCAGAGAAGTCAGTGAGTTAGCTATGGTTAGTTACACTGTAATTAGATGGTTCAGTCGCCTTTATTATTCTCACCAATTTTCGCGGGAAAGTTGAGCGAAATTGACAGTCCTGTATAATGTTGACCTTTTCAGGAAAAGTAAGGCTCAAAGACTTCAAAATCCTGCGAAAAAACGCCTTTTTTCTGCGACTTTTTATACATCGCGAAA
This sequence comes from Siderastrea radians, assembly GCA_964017195.1. Lineage (NCBI taxonomy): Eukaryota > Metazoa > Cnidaria > Anthozoa > Scleractinia > Rhizangiidae > Siderastrea > Siderastrea radians. Next base: position 37,473,815 of record OZ024892.1, read on the forward strand.
CTCTCCAAAACAAGTGACAGTAAAGTGTCAGCTTTAGTTGTTCTAGTGGGAAATTTACCGTAAACCTTCTTGAATAAACTTTGCGTATCGACTTCACACGCTTTGGTGATTCAGCAACGTGTCAGCCCTAATTTGCAGTTATAATGGGGTATCAACTTATTAGTATACGGTATTATTTTTAATGTTTTGAAAGGTCTCATTTGAGGTGAATACGTCAAGAAATATTTGCATCAATGCATGTCACTCAAGGTCACTAAACAGAACTGACCATCGAACATTTTCAATGACGAGGTTTCAAAAGATCGCTAAACATAATCAATCGCGTAGTTTTCCACTTAGACACATCTGCAATGTCATGCGGCATTGTACCAGACACCGCCGGGTAAATAAATATTTACCTGTATGATATTTTAGTTTCAAGGATTACGAAATCTTGCCCCACTGCACTCTGGTGACCTGATGTTCACGTCTATACCATTTTACATGCAACTAACTTACACCGCTACATTTCTGGTTGAGAAAAGCAGATACCTGCAGGGTACAAAATATAATCAGAACGGTGGTTTGATGCTTCTTTATGTATAAAAAGAACGAAAGTGGTTTTGTGTAGTGTGCAGAGAAGCGCAAGCGTCATACGGTTTCTTGTCGACTTGTTTCGCGTGAGATAATTCATCAGTTTTGATTTTTCACTTTCTCTCAGCTACATACGCGTCACATACACGTCATCTTCCCAGTGTAAAAGCTGTTGCATGGTGATGATGCTGGAGTACGTGTAAACTGTCGGATAAAATTCTTTCGATTTTTAAGTTTTCAGCATTCGTTGCACACATACACTTTCTTTCGTCTGACGTCATCACGGCACAGGTCGTTAGTTCACTAGCAACCGTGCTTGAAATCACGCGACAAGCTTACAAATTTTGTTTGAGAAGGAAATAATCATTGCACCGTCATGCCAATAGCGCGAATTTTAACTTCCCGTAAAATGATTACATGACGCCGCTTATACCAATTTGAAAATGAATGCACACAGCGATGACACACAAACAGGCCTTCGCCTGGTCTTGTAAGTTGATTAACCACTCTAACTGCATCATTTAAGCAATCACGGGGACTTAAGTATAACAGACCCCAAGGATTGATCGTAGATCAAGGGATAAAAATGCTGAATTGTTTCACGAAAATAAAGTATACTGTAAACCGTAATTTAACAGTCCTGAGTGGAAATACAGAGTTAGATTACATCAATTTTTCCGTCCCGGTTCCCGGAAAAATACACGTTCTGGTTATTTATAAGTAACGCGATGTCGCGATCGGCTATATCTATATTGGCTGGGGACGCTTCCATCATCTTCATATAGCTTGGCTTTTGACCCTCGTCTACGTCTGTGGCAGGACGGACAACATAAGCAACATTAGAGTTCTATTAATAAATTTAACGTGACTAGGTATACTTTGTAGCTTAAATTGCCATTTCTGCGATTTTGCATCGATCAATTCACGGCTTGCGCAAAATGACATCAGATTGCTGACTGGAGAAAAATTATCTTATTTACTACTGAACGAGGTGGGAAATAACCGTGATCAGGCGGCACGCGTGGGTTCTTCCCCTTGAATAAACTTCGGTACACTCCAGTGATTCAGCGACGAGTCAGCTCTAATTTGCAGCTGCTAATTTGTAAATGGAGTATTAATAAAAGAATTGACGTTATTCTTTATGCATTTAAAGTTTTTATTAAGGCAACTGTGTCAAGTGAATGTTCATTTGCAGTTACGTGCCACACAGGTCATTATCTGCGGTATAACATCGACTGCAAGCTTTCAAGGATGGATATTTGGAATGATTCATACAACTGAACGTAACTGGGAAGTTTTCTCTTTACTGAAAGCCGTACCTGCATTTGCTTGCGTCACTGTACCAGATACCAATTTAGCATTCGTAATATTTTAGCGCCAAGGATTACGAAATCTTGTGTAGACTGTACTCTTGTGACGTCACTTCGTGTCTGTCTGAGCTATGTAAAGGCTGTTGAACCTTGATAATGAGGCATAATAAATTCCCAGACCTGAGAATGCTTTCGATTTCTGAGATTTTGTTACAACCCATGTTGTGAGGAAACACACAACTCTTTCACATTTGTGACGTCATCGCAGTTGGTAATCACCCGATCCGCGTACGGGGGAATTAATTAAGACCACTTATTAGCGGTTTTCTATTAATAGGTATGTCAGCAATTTTGTTAAGTTTTTGTTTGAGAAGAAATCTTTGCACTGTCATGCCCCTATTGCACTTTTCAGCCTGACCAGTACAGTTTTTTTACGTCTGTTTTTTTAAGCCTTGGGACAATTTAAGCGTCTTTGAGCTTGTTGCAGTTTAGTTTTTTTTTTTCGTTAGATGCATTAAGTTATTGCCGACTGCGACAGGGTTTCAGACAATATGACCGTAACTGAAGTAAAATAGACAGACCTAAAGAGCTCTATCCATCTAACAAAGTCTAAAACAACTAAAAATCTACACAGAGTGAACTGTAAAACCTAACCTCACAGAAAACAGGTTTTGCAGAGGTGCCAAAACGGGGTAATAAAGAAATTAAGGTTTTATCAGTATTTCCGGTTTACAGAGATGCGGTTTATTAAGTCACGCTATCGGCCGGGATTTTGCTGGCGAGGCAAATATGATAAATTAAAATTGGTACTTGACGCTTCAGTCTACGGCGGCTGGACCTATTGTATTTTGAAAGTAAATTTTTATTCTAATAATAGAACAGTCGCGTGATGCGGTATAAGTAGTTTAATTGTCTCTTCTGTAAGTTGTTCAGTCCTATAGCTGTTGGGAACAAATCACAAATATTTCATGGAATTGAGAAAAATCATCTTATTCACCACCGACATGAAAGGAATAGAATGTTTTCGCTCTGTAGGTTTCGAAAGGGACAAAACCTGAGAAGGACAGATCGGTGACATGTCTGACATTAGCTAAGGGGACTCGAGCATTCGAAAAACTACCGTAGTTTTTTCCCCTGCAATAAATTTGCAATGGCAAATGATTTCTTTGCAACGTATGTTGGATTTTGTAGCATTTTCTAGTTCCTGATACTATCCTGTACCTGCATGCAGAACGTTAATTTACCCGGTTCCCGGCATCACCGTTATTGTTCGACTCAATCACCTTGTGGTAACTTCAGGTGACTTACTGTTGCGCCTAACCAACTATGAGCATCTTCACATTTCTTCCTTCTCGTCCTTTCTGTATCGCAAAGTTGTAAAATGGTTGCCAGCGCTCAAAGAATGTTATTTTCAAAAGCAGCTTGCATTGTTCAGGCTTTATATGAAGGTGTATCACGATATCAGTCGATAGATAACAAGAGCGAGAGAGATAAAAGACTTAAGCTAAGTTTTAAACTTTCTATCTGCTCACTAATTTTGAAAATAGTCACCACAATCCCGTTTTATTGTCGCTTTGTCAATGGCGGTCATCGCGACTTTGTTTTCGTCACAATGGTCTCGATGTTTACTCCGTTGTAAAGAAAAGGAATTAATCCCCAGACTCTGTCCCCTAGAATGGGAGTTAACTTGATTATCGAGGCTCGTGCTCATGGACTACTGGGAGTTTCCCTTTGTAGGTCATTTGTCTGGCTTTTTTAAGAGTCAGCGAGGTCAGCCTGATCCAGTTTCAATCCAAGTTCGGCTAATTTCCCGCCGGGAAGAATGAATCAAATAAGAATCAACCTTATTTGGCATGTTTTTCTATGTTTTTCAACAGAAATAATTTCTGTTCGTCTATACTGTGATTTCTTCCGTAAAGGATTTTATTAATTAACTAAAAAAGATCGAAATCGCCAAGCAATAGCGTGACCCAATAATCCCAAAGGGTCTTCGGAACAGCCTGCCGAAAGTATAAAACAATATGTGGGGATTATTGCGAGTGGTGCAGACTTGACTTTTGAAATGTCGCCATGTCTCTGCCGATGTGCCGTTTTCTTAAGCATATGTGTACTCTTTTCCCTCACTATTGGAGTTCTACAAATCCTTTCACGCGCAGACCGTGCCAAGGTAGGAAACCTCATTCGAGAGATTTGTGACGTCACATGAGTGCAGTGTTACAAGATTTCGAAATCCTTGCTGTGCGAAACCATCACGCAGATAAATTTCGGTACCTGACGCGGTGACGCATCCAATTGCAAATACAGCTTTCAGTAAACACAAATCTGCGCAATCATGTTCAGCCACCATCTGAAAACTCGTGTTATCTGCACGAATGGATATATTTCTTGACGTATTTAGCCGTAAATCACAGTGCCAAAAAAAAAAACTGAATTGTTTCACGAAAGTAAAATATTCTGTAAACCGTAATTTTATAGACCTGGAGAGACAGTTTAGTGAAAAGTGCAAATACGGAGTAAGATTACATCAATTTTTCCGTCCCGGGTCCCGGAAAAGTAGACATTCTGGTTTATTTAGAAGTCACGCGATATCGCGATCGGCCATAACGGCCCGGGATTTTTCGGGCATCTTCATATAACTTGGCTCTTGACCCTCGTCAAGTTCTCTTAGTAAATTTGGCATGATCAGGCACTTGGTAGCTAAAATTGCCATTTCTGTGATTTTGCATTGATCAATTCACGGCTTGCGCAAAATGACATCAGATTGCTGACTGGAGAAAAATTATCTTATTTACTACTGAACGAGGTGGGAAATAACCGTGATCAGGCGGCGCGCGTGGGCTCTTCCCCTTGAATAAACTTCGGTACACTCCAGTGATTCAGCGACGAGTCAGCTCTAATTTGCAGCTGCTAATTTGTAAATGGAGTATTAATAAAAAATTGACGTAATTCTTAATGCTTTCAAAGTTTTTATTGAAGGCAATTACGTCAAGTGAATGTTCATTTGCAGTTATGTGCCACACCAGGTCATTAATTACCGTGTAACATCGACCGCAAGCTTTTAAATATAACTGAACGTAATTGGCCAGTTTTCTTCTTTACTGAAAGCCGTACCTGCATTTGCTTGCGGCACTGCACCAGATACCGATTTAATTAGCATTCATAATATTTGAGCTCCAAGGATTACGAAATCTTGTGTAAACTGCACTCTTGCGACGTCATGTCGTGTCTGTCTGAGCTATGCGTGCAACTGATTTACAAAACTACAGGTCTAGATCTGCTTGAGACCAATACAAACCTAGCTGAGGAGCTCAACATGTAAATCAAAATGGTGGTTCAATACTTGAAACATAAAGTATAAAAGTGAGTTTGTATGGTGTGTGGGCATGCATGAATAAAGGGACAGTATTTTCCAGTTGAGTGACGTTAGTTGTTATGTTCGCGTGTGGCTAAAGAAATAAGTCTTGATTTTTCGCTTTTACTCTGTCATATCCACGTCATATCTACGCAACCTTCCACGTGTAAAGGCTGTTAAACGTTGATAATGAGGGATAATAGATTCCCAGATAGAATGCGTTCGATTTCTGAGATTTTATTACAACCCACGTTGCGAGTAAACACACAACTCAGCTGGTAATCAGCTGGTAATCACGTGACCCGCGTACGGGGGAATTAATTGAGACCACTTATTAGCGGTTTTCTATTAATAGGTATGTCAGCAATTTTGTAATGTTTTAGTTTGAGAAGAAAACTTTGCACTGTCATGCCCCCATTGCACTTTTCAACCTGACCAGTAAATTTTTTAATGGTTTTTTCTTCATCCTTGGAGTGCTGCAATTCTGTTATTTTCATTACATGCACCGAGTTATTGCCGACTGCGACAGGGTTTCAGACGATATGACCGGAACTGAAGTAAGACAGACAGACCTAAAGAGCTCATTTCCCCTAACAAAGTCTAAAATACCTAAACTCTACAGAGAATGGACTGTAGAACTTAAACTTACAGACGACAGGTTTTGCAGCAATGCAAAAACGGGGTAAGGTTACATCAGAAATTCCGGTTTACAGAAATTGCGGGTTTAATATTTAGTCACGCTATCGGCCGGGATTTTGCTGGCGGTGCATAATTGGTACTTGACACTTGTTTATGGCGGCAGGACATATTAGGCGACTCACTATCGAGCCTAACGATGGGTACCGTCACATTTCTTCCTTCCCGCCTTTTCTATATTGAAAAGTTGTTCAATGGTTGCCAGTGCTAAAAGAATACTATTTTCAAAAGCAACATGCATTCTTGACAATTCGAGCTTTATTTGGAGGTGTATCACAATACCAGTCGATGGATAACAAGAACGAGAGAGATAAAGGACTTAGAATCAAGTTTTAAACTTTCTATCTGCTCACAAACTTTTGAATATAGTCATAAAAATCCCACTTTATTGTCGCTTTGTCAATGGCGGTCATCGCGACTTTGTTTTCGTCGCAATGGTCTCGAATGGTAAAGAAAAGGAATTTATCTCCGGACTCTGTCCCCTAGAATAGGAGTTAACTTGATTATCGAGACTTGTGCTCAAGGACTACTGGGGGTTTCCCTTTTTAGGTCATTTGTCTGGCTATTTTAAGAGCGAGACAAATTAAGTTAGGTCAGCCTGATCCAGTTTCAATCCAAGTTCGGCTAATTTCCCGGGGGTAGTAGAATGAATCAATTAAGAATCAACATTATTTGGCATGTTTCTCTATTATTTTCAAAGAATGAATTCTTTATTCGTAGACACTGTGATTTCTTCCGTAAAGGATTTTATTAATATCGAAATCGCCAAACAGTAGCGTGACCTTACAAACACGAAGGGTCTTCAACAGCCGGCCACGAGTACTAACCAATTACATCTGGGTGAATTATTGTGAGTGGTGCGAACTTGAGTTTTGAAATGTCGGCATGACTCTGCAGATATACCGTTTTCGTAAGCATATGCGTACTTTCCTTTCGCTGCTTTTGCAGTTTTGTAAACGCGTTCACGCATGCAGAATCGGTCGAAAACCTCACGCGAGCGATCTGTGACGTCACTTGAGTGCACGGTTTCAAGATTTCGAAATCCTTGCTGAGCTCGAAAACCTCGCAGACAAATTTCGGTATCTGTAACGGTGACGCATGCAAATGCAAATACGGCTTTCAGTAAACACAAATTGCGCAATCATCTTCAGCTATCGTCTGACAAACTGCAGTTATCATCTTTATTCATGATCACTGACCTATCATGCAGAAATGGAAAGGTTTCTTGACGTATTTAGCTGAAATGGGAGCTCGCAAAACATTTAGATGTACGTAATATTTTATTTTGCTCAATCCGAAGTTGCAAAACATAGCTGACACGGCGCTGAATCGTTGACTTGAGGAAAGCCAATATGCGAAATGGATTTATGGCGCACGTGAGAGCCCCACGCTATTGTAGCTTGTTGCGGTTTCATATGGAATTTTTAGTTCCGGGCTGGGTTCCGGGGTTCGCCCCTAAACTCGTTTATTATTTTTCGCGTTGTTTCACAAGGAATCCCCTTAAGGTTTACAGCTGTGCTATTTTGTTTTTTCTAAACCTGATAACGAAAACAATCGACGCGAAATAGATGACAACTCCGTGCGAGTCTTGCATATAATTTTGCTTATCTTTGTTCAGTTGTCCTCCCGTATTTTGAATCTTGTATTTGAACAAGAAAGAAAGTCTTAATGGGCTTCGTGATTTTTTTTGTGTGTGTAAAAGCTAACTTATTCCGTATTTTCTCTAGAAAAACACTCAGTTTTAGAAAATCTGCCTCAATCGTTTATTTGAAAATGCTGACTCTTTGTTCCTACCTCATTTTCGTATTCTTGTATTGAATTGTCTCCCGCTCAACAGACCGCTATTGTTTACGTTTTTCTCGGTTACAACTGCGGTCTGCCTTTCCGCAATCGACTGAATATTCTAATGTTGGCAAATTTGGCTTGAATTGAACAATACGGCGCTGTAGCACGAAGCAATTGCAAGCTGAAATCGGGCGTGCCGAGAATTTTAATACAAAATATAATAAAGTGAAAATTTCACAATCTGGCCGCGACTACGACACGCTTATGCATAATTTACATAAATTTTATTCAGTGCGTCACGCACGAATGACATCTAGAATGTTCAAGGCATTTCAAACTTACTCTGTTGAAACCGAAAGAAATCTTAACAAACGTTATATATTATGCTTTCTTTAGCTCAGAAAGAATTCACCAGATGTGGACACGATCAAATCGAGCAATAAATGGTTATAATCAGACGTCGATTTGTACACAGATACAAACAACCATATTTTTCTAAAACCTCGGCTCTTCTAGGCTATTGTTCGCATCTCTTTATTTGGTGTTGTCCTAGCAACCCAGCTGTAAACCCTTCTTGTGATTGGTCAGGCTTAATCCAGATGACGTTTACGTGTTGGCTAATTTTGGAAATACACGTAATGTTGCACATAATTATCGGGGCCATCGAATAATATATAACTGAGCTCGTTGGGGCTTTCCCAGAAATAGAGGTGACTCAGATCAACCAAGCCAAACACGGGAAAGACCGCCTGACTTCAAACAAAGGATTATTTTCGCGCGCGTGCTCAAATTCACCCACGTGAACTGGAGTTCAATAAAATTGCAGCGTCGAACATGTTGATGCGACATTTGACTTTGCCCCTGCCTATGGACACAAACTCGAACGACGAGAGAAAATTGTTAACCGGAGGAGCTACCATGCCAGTTCCTTACCATATGGACGAATCTGACAGCGACTCGATCGTAAGCTTAAACTTTTCCCTCATTTTATTTTTTCTTCTTTTGTTTATAGCGCCAAGATCGACTCCATCAGTATATTGCGGCTGCAAGATTTTAATTTACCCTGCTCTATAACGCTTGATATCTCTGGTTTACTTGAAATCTTCCTAACCTTCATTTAGTTTTCTGCTACCGGTTTTAGGTAGAAAAACTGATAAATTCCCGTAATTTTACTTGAGATTAGAGAAACATGACTTTCCTTTAGAGGAGAAAGCTGAATCGATTGATTATAGCCTTCTATTGTTGGTGATACAACGTGTGTTACGAAAGATTCTATAAATTTGGACTTGGCAATATCCATTTATGCCCATATCTGACTGTATAAATAAACACTTGAAATCATTTCATGCTTTTCACAACTGCCTTAAACAGTAAAGTTACTGACCGAAAACAGATCGGTCCGCAAAATGTCGCAGTTTATAAATGTTGATTTCGTAATTTTCACATCCCGCACGTAGTTCGTAAAAGACAACTATTTATGAATTCTCACTCGCTTAAAAACACATCAATCTCAAGTTAACATTAAAAATATTCAGCGAATGTTTTATTATTTTATTAAAACCAGGTTTCAAGTGAAGACGCGGCGAGTTATACGGAGCTTATAAGTTCAGTGCCCATGACAAACAGCGGCCCAAAGGAAGAAGTCAAATTGGGACTTCGAAACGCAATAAGAACACGAAGAGAGGCCCAAGGCCTTGAAGGGATGCCTGCGTTCGAACCGAAAAGGCCAAAAGTTGAATCGGTAAGCGAGCAATAGTCATAACAAGTGAAGTGTTTTTCATTGAAATCATGTCAGCGTTTCGAATTTTTCAAACGTTGTTTTGCGGTTTGTCAAAACAATTGATATGCAAATTGTGGTTTTCCGGCTTATGTCGTTCAAGGTCAGTCACGTACTAACGATTGTAACAATTTGTGTGTTTCTTAGCTTTCCTTCGAAGAAGAAGAGAAGAGACGGATCAGAAGAGAACGGAACAAAATAGCAGCTTTTAAATGCAGACAGCGAAGAAAAGAACACATGCAGAAACTACAAGAGGTACGTGTTTAAATTGTTATTTAAATAACAAGATTGAACTCAACTTTCGTTGTGTATAGGTCACGCTTAAACCGGAAATGAACAAAAAGTTAAACGTCACGCACATCAATATGGTGTTCGAATTGCAGGCCATTTCCTTTGATCCTTACGTCACTTCCGGTTTTCTAGTTTCCGCCTGGAAGCCAAATTTGGTCAGAACTTTAGTCCTTCGTGTAGCATGGGCGTTTCGTCTCCTTTATGCTACCTGTAAACATGCGGATGGGCACGGTTAAGGTAGTGCTATCTGGAAAGGAAATTAATCCATTCAGTGAGATTAGAGATAATTAGCCGACAATTAGATTTCGTAATCAATGCCGAGACAATTTAAACAAGTGGGCGCGCGGTAATAGTTCTCGAGAATTTTCGAATTAGAGTATTTTTAGAAGAGTATTTTTGGAGTATTTTTGAGGATAAAGGTTGTGCTTTTCATAGAAACCCCTAACATTAAACTTCTAGAACATTAATGGGTGGAAACTGAGCAAAACATAATTTACTCTTTGCCTGTTGAATAAGATAAAAGCCCTTGTCAGATTTCAGTTTATTTTGACCCTGTATACACTTTAAAGATTTTAGTTCATCTGGTTTATTGAATCACACTTATCAATTTATCGTTGTCTTTTCAGGAAAGTGACGAGTTAAACAATGAAAACAGTGCACTGGAGAGAGAGTTAGCAGCTCTCAAAGCACAGAAAGAACAGTTGGAAACTATGTTCCAAAGACATAAATGCATTATCAAAGACGTGAAGTCAAAGGAAACCAAGCCCACCGAACCTCAGGCATGCTCAGCGGAAGTGAAACCCACGACTCCGACAGGTTCCTCTGCAGATTCTGTAAAAGCTTGAATGTTAAAATCATGTAAAGCTTTGTAATGACTAAGAAGTCTTTGATGCCCGTCCCAACACCAGCTGTGAGAGAGCTAACGAGTCGAACGTTTACTCTGAAAGTATTTTCATGGTGCTACGAACAAGAGGGAACTAAAATCGAGACTTGTTTACGAAAACACGTAAATTATAAAAGAGGGCTATAAAGAACAGAAAATGAGCAGCTTTGGTTCAATAGCACTTACGTAGCTATGTTTGCTTTAGTTTACTTAAGTCTCACAGGAAATGCCTTTCCAAGGAAAGAAGATCTAATGTACGTTTACAGGTATTTTAAGTCGGGATTTTTTTCTAACTTAGATAAAAGTTTTAAAGTTCAAGTTAAGTTTATTTATACGCATACAGAGGAGTTTAATAATATATAAACGTGTTTTTAGGCAGATATCATCCAAGCTGTCTGAGTTGGTTTAAACTATGAAGTTTCTCTTTGTCTTGTTTGGGTTCTTGTTAGTATAGACGACAATCTAAGTAGTAATGTAGATTTGGGTTTTATGAAGTTATTTCGTTTCGCTGTCTCTGATTGGTTGCAGTTCATAAACTGACAGAAGACAGAAAGATCGAAAAACAGGTCAACAAATCGGTTGAGAAAAACTTAACTCTTCCACAACCAAAGCTGAGCAAATTCAAAACTGGAATATGTACTACGTATAATTTTTCAGACCATCGAAAAACCACGTCAAAGGTTTCCTTAAGTCAGATTTTGTTTAAAACGGCCACACTTACGCTGTATTTTAATTTATCCATAGCTAACGCAAAATATCTGGAAGTGGAAGAATTGAGTGTTTCATTTAGGGAGTTTGTTGTTTAATTAAAAAGAAGCAGTGGAAGATTGTAGTCGGTCAGGTTTGAAAAAGCGGCAGTCGAAACACAGCTCAGCTTTCGAATGTCTGACATGACGAAATTTTCTCATACGGTTACAACATACGTTATAGTATATTTATTTCCGCGTTAATTTTACTGACGAATGTCTTGCCGGTTCGAGCTTTCTTAGTAAAATGGGACATGTAGACAGAATAACTTATTACGCTTGTAAATAAATATATTACTGTTACTGTTAAGTATTGAATTGATTGTCGTTTCAGTTTTAGGTAGAGCTGAAACATGTTCAAAGTACTTTATATAGCAAATCTTTGTAGATAGACTGGTCAGTTGTTCAGTTTAAGTTAATATATTTGCGTTAGTGTGAAAACGTGTTTCATAACCTCTGATAGTCAGGTATTCTTAGAGAATGTTAATTTATTTGAAGAGTTAAGGTTGAATTGTCTACCTTGTTAGAGAATAAAGTCAAGTTATCATTTAACGTTAACCTTGATGTTGGTCATGTCATTGACCCTTCTCCTTTGAGACCGTGAACAGTGAAATTACTGTTTAGGTACTGCAGACCTCGAAATCAAGACTGGAAATACAAAAACAAGCGATAAACCGGAAGATTTGGAAGAAGGCTTAAGTATAGCTCATTAAAAGCGAATTACTGTAAAAAATTATCCAAGGGAAATGCGAAACTGGTCTTTCGAGATAAGATGCCCGCGAGATAGCCGGTGTCTCGGAAACAGCGGGAGATTTTGTACTACTTCCATGTCGTGCCGTTCTAGCTGTTTTGGGAAAGACTGTCAATATTTTTACTGTTCCATTCCAAGCAAAGTTGTGATTCATCCTTTCAGCTGCGATGTAAATGATTTGAATGTCCTTTCCTCCTCACGTACAAACTGTTCTTATTAAGTTTGTACATCCTCTGAAACTATTGGTGGAATGTTGGAAATTTTAAAAGTATTCCTCTCGAAGATTAATATCCATCCATGCAGTCAGTACGTTCTGACGTCTGAGACTATGGGAAAAAAACCTCAATGGTTAACAACTCAAACAACGCAAACAGAAACTTAGCTTTTACACCTGCGTGCATGGTTGTTCGGTGTTTTCTATGTTAGTACTGTCTGTTATGCAGGTTTTTGGTTTTCATCTGACGTGAAAAATGTTGCCATTAACCCTTAACTCCTTTTAAACCCTTTAGAGAAGGCCTCGTTTACCATGCATCTTGGCTGCAAAAGTGTTGTTCACAATAATGCAGGAGCTATAGTGCGGAAAACCATAAACCAAACATCTTTTGTAAATTTCGGGCAGTACCTGTACATGAATGCCAAACGGTTTTCAGTTGACACAGATAATTTTTTCCTGAACCGACTACTTTCTTTTTTGTCCGTTATGTACAGCACTATTGATCGCCGAATTAAAAATGGTGAACTTTGATATTTCTCGATTCCTCTGAGGGTTCTAAGAAATTTAGCCCACAATTAGTTCCTGCTCGGGAACGATTCAGTGCTGTATACGGACAGTTTCCTCGAATATACGGGACAATATCAGATGAAAGTTATTGAGCAATATTTTCTTATGATTTTGATTATTCCCCTACATCTTTTAAAATTCGTACAAACATTTATTTTTCAAGTAAGAGGGGCAACAGGAAAATGGTGAATCCATCCTTTCAGAGCCGATGCAGATGGTTTCAACATCCTCAATTTTCCGCACGTAAAGCATGCACTACAGTTCCATTCAACTTCCTTGCTGTTATATCCCATGACATATGCAGTTTTTCGTTCGAAAACAAAGATTTTTGAATACTCATTAATAAAACGCTTTCTGTCCTATTTTGCGCGGCATTTTCATTCGTTTTGCTGACATGAGATGGAAAACGCAACTTTATTGTGCGTTCTTATCAATACTATTACGTCACCTCGGAAAACCTCCGTGTTCTGTCATACTTGATCGTTTACGCGTGCAGAGAATGCCAGATTTTATAGGCAATAACGATTTATTTTACCTCCAAAAGTCGAGTTATCGGCGGTTGAATGGCTTAATCATCAAATTAATTACTGTTACTCTTTATGGAGTTTACTTACTCCCGTACCACTGTTCATAACTCCTTTTGGGTCTATTGTAATAACTCCAAACGAACTAACTGCACCGATAAGAGATACCCTAGCAAAACTAAGAAGTTCTTTTCTCTTTTTGAAAATTACTGTGTTAACTGTTCGTTATTGTCTGTTTTTGCCATGCAAACGTAAATAACAAATTTTTTTTTGAATAATCTCCTCTTCCGACGTGGAGTTTTGAAAAAATTGAAATACGGAGATAACATAGCAGAGTGCATCTGCTCAGATGAAACTGCTGAACAGTACTTTCACTGGGGTTTGGGATTTTATTGGTTATTCAGTTTGGGCGCTTTTAACGGGTGTCACCAACAACAGGATTAAATACAACTCGTATTAGTTCCTCATTCCTTTTAAAAGTGTGCAGATAAACAAGTTCACGTAATGATTATCACTGCGACGCATAGGGAAAGCGCACGAGAATGCATGATCAATAGCATGATATTAAAAAAAAATCATGCAAAAGTTCTTCTATTTCCGAATATGTTTGGCTGTTCGGTGTGTTTCCATGTTAGTAAACTGTTATGTAGGTTTGTGGCAAAATGTTCAGTCGCTGAGCCTTAAGGGGGCATTCTGGTCAGATGCCCTGTTTTCCCAACATTTTAGCCCTTTTTCTTAATTATCTCCACGAAATTTCATTCCATCCAAAAACGCTCCCACAAGGTTGTAGTTCTTGCTCCCATAAATCTGTAAGAATTTTTTCGCGATTTTTAAAGTGATGGGGGGGAATAAATAGGGGGGGGGGGATTGAGAAATTAAAAAAAAATTGAAAATTGATAAAAAAATAAAGGTGCGTTAAAATTAAATTTTAAAGTTAAGAATTAATAGACGGATACCAAAACAGGCCACAAACAACCCCAAGTGCTCTTGCGTGGGGGTGGCCTGACTGGGGGTGTGTACAAAAATTTTATCCCTCTTTTATTTCTCTCTTAAATCGTTTCCTATTTCCTAAAAATTTGACCAGAATGCTCCCTTAACTCCTTTTAAATCCTGTAGAGAAGGCCTCATTTATCATGCATCTCGGCTACAAAAGTGTTAGTTACGGTTATACGGGAAATATAAAGTGCGGCAAACTATAAAGCAAAAATCGTTAAAATTAAAAAAAAAGATAAAAAGAAGAATAAAGAAGAAGTAGAAAAGACATTCTTTTCATAAATTGTGATCTCTGTAGTTATTTAGGCATTCAACTAGCCAGGTTTAGCTATAAAGACATCACCCTGCATTGACAATGATAAAGATGTAAATTTGTTTGCCAAATTTGTTTGCGAGGTAGAAATCAAGCTACAATAGACTGGAAAGACGAAAACAGTCAATAAAGCGGAAGATCGGTGAGAGTAGAGCTCATAAAAAGCGAATTACTTAAAAAAATTAAGGGTGCGAAACTGGTTTCTTTTCGTGATAACAAGAAGTTTGAGATAGCCCCGGAGACAGTTGGAGGTCATGTCGTGCTCTTCAAGCTGTTTTAGGAAAGTTTGTCAAATATTTTTACTGTTCCATTCTAAGCAAAGTTATGATTCAACCTTTCAGCTGCGATGTAGATGATTTTAATATCCTTTCCTCCTCACGTACAAAACTGTTCTAATTTAGTTTGTACATCCTCTGGAACTGCTGGTGGAATGTTGGAAATTTAAAAAATTTTCTTCCTGAACGTGTTTGCTATCTCCCATGCAATGTGAATGATCCTCTGATCTTTGAATTGAAGGCCACTGAGCAGTATTTCCCCTGGTGCTGTTTACAATACCGTACTAAGCTGAGGCAGTTCTTGCGTTTGAGACTCTGGGAAAAAACCTACAACTCAAACGGCGAAAGTTGGCTTTTACACCTGTTTGGCTGTTCGTTGGTTTTTTATGTTAGTAAACTATTATGCACGGTTTTGGTAAAAATGTTCAGTCACTGGTAAAAATGTTTAGTCACCGAGCCTTAACTCCTGTACAGAAGGCCACATCCAGTTATGCATCTGAGCAGCAAAAGTTAGGAACTATAACGTGATGAAAACTATAAACCAAAAATCTAAATTTCGGGTAGTACGTAAATGTGAAACCGTTCTTTGTTGGAAATCATTTTTTCCTGAACCGAAAACTTTCTTTTCTCGTCGGTTATGTATAGCAGTATAACTGCCGAATTAATAGTGGTGAACTTTGACATTTCTCGATTCCTCTGAGGGTTCTAAGAAATTTAGCCCACAGTTAGTTCCTGTTCAGGTACGATTCAGTGGTGTGTACGGATAATTTCCTCGAATATATGGGACAATATCACATGAAAGCTATTGAGTAATATTTTCTTATGAAGTTGTAACTTACCCTACATCTTTTTAAAATCGTACAAGCTTATTTTTCAAGTAAGAGGGGCAACAGGAAAATCGTAAATTCATCCTTTCAGAGGCGATGCAGATCAACATTCTCAATTTCCCGCACGTATAGCATGCACTACATCTTTCATTCAACTTCCTTCCTGTTATATCCCACGAGAAGTGTACTTTTTCGTTCGAAACCAAAGAGTTTTTGAATAATCAGTTATAAAGCGTATTCCCTCCTACTGTTTGCGGCATTTTCGTTCGTTTTCGCTGACATGCGATAGGAAACACAACTTTATTGTGCGTTCTTATTTCAATACTATTACGTCATCTTCTCGGAAAACCTCCGTTTTCTATATCACACTTGATCGTTTACGCGTGCAGAGAATGCCATATTTTATAGACAACAACGATTTATTTTACCTCCAAAAGTGGAGTTATCGGTGGTTGAATGACTTAATCGTCAAATTAATTACTGTTACTCTTTATGGAGTTTACTTACTCCCGTACCACTGTTCTTAACTCCTTTTGGGTCTGTTGTAATAACTCCAAACGAAGTAACTCCACCGATAAGAGTTACCCTAACTTAACTTGACTAAGGAGTTATTTTCCCTTTTTGAAAATTATTGTGTTAACTGTTCGTTATTGTCTGTTTTTGCCATACAAACGTAAATGACAAATTTTTGTTTTGAAAAATCTCCTCTTCCGACGTGGAGTTTTGAAAATATTTAAATACGGGGATGACATAGCAGAGTGCGTCTGCTCAGATGAAACTGCTGAGCAGTACTTTCACTGGGGTTTGGGATTTTATTGGTTATTCATTTTGGGCGCTTTTAAAGGATGTGACCAACAACAGGAACCATGCTGAATTAAATATTATTAGTTCCTCATTCCTTTTAAAAGTGTGCAGATAAACAAGATTACATAATGATTATTATATGCGACGCACAAGGAAAGCGTATGAGAATGTATCCAAGGTCAATGGTCAAATATTTGTCGTACAAAAGTTCTACTACTTCTGGATATTTTTGGCTGTTCGTGTGTTTCTATGTTAGTAAACTATTATGTAGGTTTGGAGGGTTGTAAAAAATGTTCAGTCGCTGAGCCTTAACTTCTTTGAAATCCTGTAGAGAAGGCCTCATTTATCGTGCATCTCGGCTGCAAAAGTGTTAGTTACAGTTATACGGGAACTATAATTAGTGCGGGGAACTATAAAGCAAAAATCGTTAAAATAAAAAAAATAAAAAAAAGAAAAATATGGAAGAAGTAGAATGACTGTTTTTTTAAATTGTAATCCCTGTAGTTGTTTAGGCATTCAACCAGCCAGATTTAGCTATAAAGCTATCGCCCTGCATTGGCAATAATAAAGATCCAAATTTGTTTGCCAATTTGTCTGCGAAGTAGAAATCAAGACTGGAAAAACAAAAACAGTCAATAAAGCGGAAGATCGGTGAGAGTACAGCTAATAAAAAGTGAATTACTTAAAAAAAATTTAAGGGTGCGAAACTGGTTTCCTTTCGAGATAACAAGAAGCTCGAGATAGCCGGTGTTTCGGAGACAGCGGAAGACTTTGTACCACTTTCATATCGTGCTGTTCTAGCCGTTTTGGGAAAGTTTGTCAAAATTTCTACTGTTTCATTCCAAGCAAAGTTGTGATTCGTCCTTTCAGCTGCGATGTAGATGATTTCAATATCCTTTCCTACTCACCTACAAAACTGTTCTAATTTAGTTAGTACATCCTCTGCAACTATTGGCGGAATGGAAAATCTAAAAAGTTTTCTTCCTGAACGTGTTTGCTATCCCCCATGCATGCCACGTGAACAATCCTCCGATATTTGAATTGAAGGCCACTGAGCAGTATTTTCCCTTGGTGCTGTTTACAATACTGTACTAAGCTGAGTCAGTTCTTGCGTTTGAGACTCTGGGAAAAAACCTACAACTCAAACGATGAAAGTTGGTTTTTACACCTGTTTGGTTACTCGTTGTTTTCCTGTTAGTAAACTATTATGCAGGGTTTTGGTAAAAATGTTCAGTCACTTGTAAAAATGTTCAGTCACCGAGCCTTAACTCCTGTAGAGAAGGCCTCATCCATTATGCATCTGAGCTGCAAAAGTTAGGAACTATAAAGTGACGAAAACTATAGACCAAAAATCTTTTGTAAATTTCGCGTAGTTAATGAATGTGAAGCAGTTCTTTGTTGGAAATCATTTTTTCTGAACCGAAAACTTTCTTTTTGTCGTCGGTTATGTATAGCAGTATAACTGCCGAATTAATAATGGTGAACTTTGACATTTCTTGATTCCTCCGGGGGTTCTAAGAAATTTAGCCCACAGTTAGTTCCTGCTCGGGAACGATTCATTTTCTCAAATATACGGGACAATTCAAATGAGAACTATTGAGCAACATTGTATTATGATGTTGTTTATTATCCTAAGTTCATTTTATTAAATTCTTAGCAGCCTATTTTTCAGGTAAGAGGAGCAACAGGAAAATAATGAATTCATCCTTTCAAAGCCGATGCAGATAGTTTCAACATCCTCAATTTCTTGCACGTATAACATGCACTACATCTTCCATTCAACTTCCTTGCTGTTATATCCCACGAGGTGTACATTTTTTCGTTCGAAAACAAAGATTTTTTAATACCCATTTGTAAACTGGTGTTTCCGTCCAATTTTATGCGACATGTTCATTGGTTTTCTTTGACTTGCGATAGAAAACACAACTTTATAGTGCGTTCTTATTTCAATTCTATTAAGTCATCTTCTTGGAAAACCTCCGTTTTCCATCATATTTGATCGTTTATAGTTTACGCGTGCAGAAACTGTAGTGCGTTCTTAATTCAATACTATTACGTCATCTTCTTGGAAAACCTCCGTTTTCTTTGATCATTTATGCGTGCAGAAAACAACAACGGTCTAATTCACCTCCAAATCTGGAGTTAAGAATTTTGGTTCAAAACAATCCTTTTTTGAAGTTGTTTTTTCATTGGCAGTTGAATAACTTAAATCCCCCATTATAGAGTATACTTAACTCCTGTACCTCTGTTCATAACTCCTTTTTAGCCGGTTAAAACCAGAAGTCCAAACGGAGTAACTGCATCGTTGGGAGTTACCTTAGGTTAACTCTGCTAAAGGAGTTATTTTAACTTTTTAGTTTACTGTATAAACGGAGTTTTTTATTGTCCATTTTTGCCACTGAAACGTAAATGACAGTAGACTGCGAGTAGTCTCTAATTTTGGCGATGGCGATTGAAGGACGGGCGAAGTACACAAACGCGTGCGCACGAAATTTCGAGAAGACGCGACGCGAAGGGAGCGCCGAGAAAATGTTTTGGCGCTGCCCTCGCGTCGCGTCTCCTCGAAACTTCGCGCGCACGCGTGTGTATTTTGCCCGCCCCACAATCGCCATTGCCAAAATTAGAGACTACTCGCAGTCTAAAATGACAGAATTTCGTTTTGAAAACTGCTCCATTCCGCGGTGTAGAGTTTTTAAAAATATCCTTGAATAAACGGATGTTTGTGTCCGCTGAAATACTAAAAAGGCTGAACAGCCAGGAGCCCGGTAATGGGCTCCTGGAACAGCCTATTGCTTTCGTTTTTGGGCACCTTTTGGAATCAAAGATTTCATAAATAAAACTGGAAGGCTAAACAGGTAGCAGACTTTCAATAAAAAACGCTTTGGCAACATCTTTATTGAGTTAAAACAAAACAGTTGGAATTTTTAAATTAAATGCGAAACATTGCCCTCAAAGGAAACCATTTTCCTTGTAGTTGCACACATGCATACGTCATCGAAATATCGTCCTTTGGGTATCTCGTACAACGACTGTTAACTCAGCATAAAGCCCTGGCTAAACGGAGTCGTAAGTTATCGCAAGTTGAAAATTTGCAATAATTAACTTGGCCCGTGTACTTGGGATGGCTTGCAGTAACTTGCGTTCACCTAGATAAAGCCATCAAATTTGCGCGCAAGTAAACGCATGTTTTTTTAACACTTGGTCACCCAACGCAAGTCATCGCATTGCATCGCAAGTCATCAAGTTGCTCTCACTGGCCAAATGGAGTTGCAAGTCAACGCAAGTTTAGCAATGCTGCACGGAAACGGCTTTTTGGCAAATTGTGTTGAACTTTCGTGCACTTTCGAGTCCGTTTGGCCCCCCATCGTAAGTCTGCGTACGCAAGTTGACATTACTAAATTTGCGTTGACTTGTCAGTTCGTTCAAATTAAATTACCAATAATGGCAGGCATGCGGCTGTGCATGTAAATATCAATAGTTCCTCATTCCTTTTAAGGTATGTAATGTGAACAAAAACACGTAATGATCATCACATATGAGGAAAACGTACGAGAATAGTTCCTCTTTTAAAAACATACTTTTTTAATACATGATTGTTTACATGACCAATATCAGGTAGAGATACTATAAAAAAGGCATGCAAGGATTCTACTACCATTGAATATTTGTTGCGGAAAAACCCAAATGAAATGTCATTTTGCCTTTTTTTTCCGGTGTATTGTACCCTGTGTGATATTCGTTTAATCTCAAAAATGTAGTCTGAGCAATTCTTTGGGCAGACAACCAGCCAGATTTAGCTACAAGGCCATAACAACAATCGCTAATACAAACGGAGGCTTATTCGCCTAGCTGAGCTTGAAAGCTTTGTTATTTAGCCCCAATGTAGATCACCGCCAAATTCTCTCCGTGTGGTAAGTTGACTAAATATTTTTCAGAGCGAGCGTCATACCGACATTTTCACAACTTCTCTCCACTACTTTTATAAGAAACGTATTGGGATAAGGAAGGAGAATTCATTGTTATGGTTTGGGGATTAAAGGACTAAGTGCGAAAAAAGGTTTCAAAGTTGCTAAAAACGATTTCCTACAACGCTTTTCACGTACCACAAACTTCGTCAGTTCATAATTCTAATCAATTCTCGTTTCGTCGTATGTTTCCCAGCAAAGACTTTTGGGAATGTCAACCTTACTTCCTTATGGCCCCTTTCAAGACGTTTTTCCCGTCCCTCCGGTTAGCACCTGGAATGAAATATATTGGTCTTCGTTATAGTGGGAAAGTGCCGAGTTAGTTTTACGAATGGCAGCGGCTTTTATAATTCTACGCAGGAAAACATACATTGAGCTTCCGTTAATCCGGTGAGCAACGGTCCAGAAAACTCTGGCTGTATTACAACGTGCGATGACATGAATGGATTGGAGGGTTTTTATTAAAAGAAAGTGACTGCATAAGCTTCTTTTTTTGCGAGGGAAGGAGGGGGGCGGGGGGGGGGGGGGGCGACGAGGTGGCCGTTATAACGAGGTATCCGTAAACCGTATCAACTGGATGGCTGTTAAACCGGGGTTCCAAACAAAACACACTGTATAAGGATAGGTCCAAAAACGTGGTTGATATATTTATCCTGGTATTAATTAAGACGCAGTAATAACTATACATGCAAGTGTAATAGTACCCTTTAAGGCATGTTTAAATGGGACATATTCCGGAGAGTATCTCAAAATCTCGAAAATTTAAAATCTTGGGCACATTCCTCTTTCAGACTACTGAACGATGACAATTCTGCTCTTTTAGCCGTTTGGACATTTTTGGCGGGTTGACTATGCGAGCAATATGTTTTTCTGTGTATTTCCTTACTCAGAATACTCAGAAAGTTCCCAAATTTAAAAAAAATTGTTCTTATTCCTATATTAGGAACGCTTTGTATCAGTCACAAGATGTTTCTTGCTCAAAAAATTGCTATCGATCTAAAAAAATCTGATGCTACTGCTGATCCAAACATACCTTTATAAGGCAGGGCCAAAACGTGTAAAGGAACTATCACTTGAAGCTGTCAACATTTGACTTCACATTTTTATAGAGCGATGTCCACTAGATGGAAATATGGACAACAGTGATGAGGACTATGGAATGGATGTGGACTTGGAAGAAATGGATGTAGACAAAAAACTACTGGGAGAGAAAAGCCCTCCAGTATCCCAGGACGATCGAGGAAGACTATCTCATGAAGGTAAAATTGACAACAGCCCGCTCAAAAACACTGAGCGTAGCTCTCAGCACTCAAGGAAAAGAAAAGGGGAAGATGTAAGCAATGAGAATTTTCAAGCAAAAAAACCAAAGAGGAAAGACTCTAGTCTCCTACGCAGCCGGCTGCGTAGGAGACTAGAAAGACTCCGGATTGAAGGCACACTCCGAGCCAGTAGAGTGCAAGACGACTTTCCGGTTGGGGAATGAGAATATTACATTGCAAATAAAAACGACGAAAAAGGAACAATTCAGTGGGATCACTCACCACTTAGAAACTTCAACTACTAATATCTACACGTATTTCGAATTTGATAGGTATACCACTGCGTTCTCGAAAAATTAAGCTACAATGCCCATCCAAACAAAGTTTCGAGGGAAAATCGCACTGATATTTATTCCCTCTAGGCACATTGCAATGCAAAGTACGTAATAGCGAACTCAAACCCGCGAAGAGAGTCTTTGAAGGTCTACCAAGTTCCTTTTAACCTTGGAGTTAACGAAAAAAAAAAGCGGCATTGAGGAATGCTCAAGAAGTGAATTATAGAAAAGCGAACCTTAAACTGCTGTTGGAGATATCTCACAGTATTCTGAGCGTAATACAGCAATATAGAAATATAGAAAGTGTTTCTATCAACTCTTCGAAACTCTGAAATGGCAAGGATAAACTGTGTTCTATTTCCTTTAGAAGGTGACTCAAAGACGGTCGTGGTTTGTGCAAAGCTACAGAAATGTGAGAAATGTTCCTTTTTAAACCTAACAGGGCGTACGATTACTGGGGGCTGTTTGCGAGCTATTTTTCGTCCATCAATGTCTTCGAATAAGAAAGGCGCGACAGTTTAGTAAAGGCTTGTTTATGCTTGAGTTTATGTCGCCTCCAATTTTGATTGTCAAAACTGCAACATAAGCATAAGCATATGCACAAGCGGACGCAAGAAGAACGAACGTGTTGTGTTGTGTCCGTATGCTTATGTCTTAATTTCTTGCCTTAAATTTAGTTACTCTTTAAAAAAAACAATAGACTGGGAAATTGTTTTCTTTTATTTTCGACAAACTTTGTTCTGTTTTCCTGAGGACAGAATTGAATTTAGCACGGCACCCTAGCGGCGGCCTTTTTAAAAATAATTAGACCAATTTCTGGCTAGCTCTGTAGCACTCTTCAGAATAAAGTTATAGAGGAAATAATTTTCAGAAAATGACAGGACTTACGTAGTATGCGTCCGCCATGTTGGTGACCCTCGTTAGGGAAACAATATGGCGCCCACGAAAGTCAGTACAAGAAATGAAGCAGATTAAGAAACTGGTATTCTTAGATTCTCTTCAGAATTATTTAGTTGAGACCTATTACAGAATTATTGTACTTGAAAATTAAAAAGTATCGCGAAAATAATGCATATGCTTTATTTATAAAGCGAAGCAATATATCAATATGAAATTTTCCATGAAGATTTTCGTCATTGGTGTGTAGAATATGTTAAACAAAGAGTTTTTTGGCGGTCTCAGTTTTCGTTTTCGAATTTTAATGACATGACATGGTTTAGACAGGTTTTAGGACATCTGTGGTCAAGACTTCTGAGCACTAATCCAGGGGCGGATCTAGAAATATTTTGATAGGATGGATCCAACTAATTTGTACTTGATACTTCAAACGCCATACAGTGATAGCTCAGCTTTAGAAAATATAAAACAATCTACAAGATTAAAAGGTGAACCTGGTCTACTGGTGTACCGTACCCTGTTTTGATCCTTTTTATTCTTTTATAGTCTGAACAGATTTGATTATTTAAAAAAATAAAAAGACCGCGTGCAGGCCTCAGTTGTTCAAAGACCTCAAAGAGTGGATAACTTTACCCAGGGGATAAGTCGCTATCCAATGGAGCAAGTTTCCGTCAACTTACACATTTGACCAGTTTTTGATTATAGATACACTCTTGCTCTGTTCATAAATCATGCAGCTATGTAGAGATTTTCCCACATGTTTTATCTGCTGAATTATTGCTTATCCAGTGGATAAAGTTATCCGCTCTTTGAACAACTGGGGCCAGGGGCCCGTTTCTCGAATGTCCTGGTAACTTTTCGGGCCCGGAGCTTTATTTTAAAAACAAAATCTATAGTACGTTGGCGTAGTTTTTAGCCCGCATATCAGCCCGACTTGTTTTTACCAACTTAGAATTTTATTGCTCAGCTCTTAAAACCAACAAAATTTGAGTCTTAAAAGTAGATAACGGGCACATAAAATAGCTTTCCGGGCCCAAAAAGTTATCGGGACTTTCGATAAACTGGCCCCGGGATTGGAAAAAAGGGGTTAATTGAGGGGTGTGGATCCCTGGTCCCTTCCCTTGGGTACAAGCGCTATTAATCCTATTCAATATCAGACCCGACCGGCGTTTAGAAGTAGTCTTCGCAGTGTGCTGCTCGCGGGTCCAGAAAGCTATGCCACCGTACAGGTCAAGGAAAGGAGAAAAGGTAGAGGAATAACAAACATGACCACATTCTCCCCAGGCTAAAGGGTTGAAGTATAGCTAACAACTCTATTCGCAAAACAAACAAGTAAACAGACAAAAAATGACATCAACGGCAACATCAACAACAAAAAAGAACGCAAACACCAAACCATTGTTACGGAAATTTTGACGAAAATTTCACGGTAAGAAGACTCAAAGAAGAGGGGACCACCAATGCAAAGGCGTATGACGCAAGACTGTGTATTCCTTCAGGAAACTGTCTTGCTGGCCACACCGCCTGTCAGCCTGACGTAGGTTGGAGCTGGACCGGCTACGCACCACAGAAGCTATGTAACATTTTAACATCACCCTTCAATTCCTGACCTGGAATCCTCAAGAAAGGAAGGAAGGACAGAGGGCGGCCGACGTGACACAGACACTGAGTTGAAGGTGTTACCTGGACCGGAGTAAAACGGTAGCTCACTCTAGCTTAGGTTCAAATATTAAGCTCTGTGTTAAGTCTGCAACGTTAAAAGGAAAGCTTGACCCTAAATACTGCTATTGAAAACGAAATACAACTTAATTCGAACTCGATCTCGAAACTCGAACTCGAATAGCCTGAATTTCAGTTGGTTCCTCTCTCGGGATAGTAAGCAAATAGAAACGACGGCTAAAAATCTCGCGCGGGCAAAACGGTTTGCTGACAGTTTTAAGCGAAAATTCATCGAAACTGATAGGGATTTCGACAGAAACTTCTACATTTTCTCAATTTTATGGCGGGAACTGCCTGCGCTGTGAAGTCTTAAACTCCTGAGGACAGTTTTTTCTAACTCTTCTTAGCCCACCTTTACACCAGACAAGAATACAGGCATCAGGTTGTCCATTAGAGTAAGATACTGGGTTGCTGTGCTGCGCGCCCAGTTCACGGTAGTGTCAACTACAGTTACCTAACCAGTTAAGGAAGGGAAAATTTGATTTAATGGAAGAATACCGAGTTTCTTGAAAGGACTACGTTTCATAGAAACTAAAAACAAGAATTCTTGCAATCACAGTGTGGAATATACACGCAACTCGTTCTTCTTAGGGGTCAAGCAAGCGCTACTATCCGCGAACAAATCAACCAATACTACTAGAAAGTATCGATATTTTTACGCATGCGCTGGGATCGGTGATATCTGCTATTTGGTATCGACACGATCCAACTTCATTGATAGTGTAAAAAGTGACCCAAAATAATGTGCGGGTACCCGTCGTATAATCACACCGTTTCAATGTTCTTGTGGTTGTCACGGGTTCGCTTTTGTTTCATCCTTTCACAGCTGCAAGGTTTAGGGTTTCTTTGTTTAGCAGCACTATTATTCTGGTATTGCTGCGTTTTGCGAGTATGGCTTCGCACTGAACGAGAAAACAAGGATTAGATCATCAACTCTGCAATCTCGTAACCCTCTCACGGAACAATTAATGTATCGGCAAACCGACCAATCAAAGCTCAGTTAACCTGATACAAGGACTGTTAGCACATCTCGTGGTGCGTTTATGGGACAACATTGTAGAGACCGAGGGGAAGATATATTTGGGCCTCCGTTGTTTCCTTGACGGAGGCCTGGCAAAGGAAAGAGTCCATATGGAAGCCAGGGTCCCCATTGCACCGGATTTTGAGGAGGTACGGCGTCTTATTTCTGCACTTTTCGCGAGCCATTGAATGGTTATCTCAATATCAAAGCTAAGATCACGCAGGCTGTCGGTATTTTGAGTAAACCGGTTATACTTGCCCCGCACTTCGGGAATGTTCGATTAAGGAACCATTAATCAAGCGAAATATGATCATCTCTTCTTGCGATATAAGATGGGAGCTCGTTTATTTAGGAGGCGGTCAGGGCTAATTACACGGTTGAGCTGATATAGTGTTCGATGTTTGACAGAATGTTTTCAAGGACTCACACCAGGTACCAGAAATGATGTTTTCATCATTAATGATGTCCGTCAGTTTTGAAGTTAAGGACCGTCAGGGAAAGGGAACTGCTGATCGCAGCGTTTTTGCACACTTGTCAAGTTTTCATTAGTACAATTACCATTTTTATTCCACAGAATTACCTGCCTATAACACATGGTTTTTCTCCAGCGCCACTGGTGCCGGAATGCCATCCACCGACAAATTTCCACTTGTTGGAGATGCAAACTAAGCCGGAGCTGAGGTGTAATATTGACGATGGTTCCGAGGACGTCGATATGGATTTTATGATGGAAATGCCACTTGAATGCGAGAATGGAAACGAGTCGGTTTGTATTACGTAAATTTGCCTTTTTCAGCGTTCTGCTTGTGGGGAGAGAAGAAAAGATAGCGCTCGAGAAAATAAATATTTTGAGGGGAAAAGGAGAGAGGAATACTTGAATTAAGAGAGGAAGGCGAAATTACTCGCACGCCAGCATCTTTTACTCCCATACAATCTGGATGCCTGAAGAGGACGTATGTACTCAGTTTAGGGGTGCCTTCAGCTAGCTGTGTTTTGGGTCATTTTGCAACTGAAGAACAAAAGCATACTACCTCGAGCTTTTTTGCACATTGTGAAAGTACGCTCCGAAAGAGCCATCGACACTGCTGAAAAAAGCATCCTTGAATCAGTAATTGCCTGAACGGAATATTATATGTTGTTTTAAGGTGAAAATATACCTAAGAAAATTTAAAACTCTTTGCAACAGTGTTTTTGCGTTAGGATTTTAGTTTTTGCGTGCCTATAATGCAAAATGCAGTACTTGCGCGGTTCAGGAAAACAAGCCTTTGAAAAATTACGTAATTGTGCTCCGAAATTTCTTTGATTTCATTTATTTTTTGGCCACTGTGCAATTGCACTATAAAGCTCAAAATTGCACACTCAATTTTAGTTTTTTATTTTTCAGCAGCTTCGATTGTTTTCTTTCTTCAGAAAAAAGTTGGATTAAGTCTGCGATGACCAAAAATTCCGCCTAGTGAGATAACAAGAACGACAACTGAGAACAATTAATGACTTTAGTTAACAAACTATGACTATAGCCTCTCTCTGGCGGTGTTAGGGGAATCCGCTGAAAAAGTGCAGGCACAAACGACGAGGAGATCAATATCCTGCGCCTGCACTCACTTCGTTAAGCGGAGTCTCCTTCACCCCAAAACAACCTTTGTGCCTTTTCAGAGGACCGTGTAGCATGTCAGTAAACTGCATGTTTTTTTGTTTCATTTCAGTCTCAATCTAAATTTCTCAATCTTCTCGCCGTAAGGATCAGTTTACTGTTGTTTACTTTAGTCTTCAGTAAACTTAGGCTGATAGACTATCTAACAATTTCTAAAAAACGATATTTAAATAGTGGTGCATTTCATACTTTAAACTTTAAAACAAGTGACTAGTGATCCTTCATGGAAAGGTTCCTTCTTTGCATACTTACAAACGGATAGAGCGGATTATCTATAAGTGCGGAAATAAGTACTCCGATTATTTACATCTTCGTTCTTTCGAGTTCGTTCTTTCTGGTCGATCTTTCTCATCTCGGTTCCTTCGATTTCTCGTTTCTCCTCTCGTTTGTTTCCTGGCTTGCTTGATTTTGACATCCGGTCGGCGGTTGATAATAGATTGTTCGTTCGTTCGTTCGTTCGTTCGTTCGTTCGAGTTCAAGTTCTTTTTGGTTCGTTTTATATTCTCTAGGAGATCTAGAGACTTGCAAGCAACTTAAAGGCTTTTAAATCGCAAATAAGAAGGCGTGATCTATCGACCTTTCTACAAGGTGGATGCATGGGCTGCCATCTATGCAATTCGTAGTTTCTGTAAATATACATAGATTATTTTAAATTGGTTTTTTATGTAAGAAGCTTTGTAGTTATTTTGTGTATATGTATCACAGTTAATTTTATTACAGTTTTTTATTGTTAGTTAGGTGTCCCCTTTTAGCAGGGGGATTTCCACTCCATTGAAATAATCATAAACAATTAAAGTCCCCGTGTACAATGCACGGGCAAAGGAAGTAAAGGACACACATCAGACATATGATCAGTATGAGATATGATCATTAATAGAGACATGATCATTAATTCCAAGGAACAGTGCTAGTATAAGGCATAACTAGTTTGTTGTAAGCCGCAGTGACATGTGTGAGTTTTATTTGGGCAAGCTGCCCAACACGATCTTTTGAAAAACCAGTGTACGGACAAAGTCTTCACACAGGCAGCGCGACATCTGACGAAGATGCGATTTCCACTTCGCGCTGAAAATAAAGTTGAAAAGTTGAATTGGTTAAGTGAAGCTGTAAAAAAAGTACCCGCCGTATTCTCATAAAGGAAATAGCGGATTTGTATTCGCCACGCTTTGTTTTCGTGCTTCTCAAAATAAAGGCCTCCAAGACGTTAATTTTTTAAATAAAGCCCTTCTTTTAGTGTTGGTTTTTACACTGTGAGAGAGAATCACGAAATAATTGTGTAGCCCAACAGGTTAAACGAGGCAAACAATCTGAGTGCCTTTCACAGCGTTTCTTGGAATTTAGGCCGAGAAAACAGACCGTATTTGAGCACGAGTTTGTTAGGTGAAATGCGGCAGCCAGTAAACGATTAGAACGAGCGTAAGAATTACGTGTAAAGACTCGGTCGAGACGATTTTCGCATCATTATCTCGAGAGAAAAACCAGAGGACGTAGAGAATGCTTTGGAGGTTTGCTACGATCCTTGGATCAGTGCTTGTGCAACGCATGGATACCCTTTCGGTTACAGTTTTCTAACAGCTCGCCAGTATGAGGGTGTCAATGGGGTATACCTCTAGTCAGTAAACAGTTAAAAAAATCCGTTTTGTAAACAATAAAAAAAATTCCTTTTAGTCAGTAAACAGCAAACGGGGAAAAAGTCGGTTAATAATTAACGTTTACTAACTTTTTTCGCACAATGTAGTCAACAGCGATGTTGATCACAACTTTTCATCTTCTTAGTGGTAGGAAAAAAATCCTAGAATCGATAAAACGGTCTTAAATAAAAAAATAAAAATAAAAAACAGCATGGAAAATACTTCACTGACGAACGGGTGAGTTTCTGACGAGTGAACAAAAATCACATGCGCGCATTTTTCTATGGCTTAAACTCTATTGTTGAAGACAGCAGCAAGCAGAATCGACAGAATCAAACAGGAGTCACCATCAAGTGGACTCAAGTGCCAACCGTAAGACTTAAAGGGGCTACGTCACCCTTTCTAGTGTCACTTTAAAAAGCCAAAGGACATATTTATATCAGTGGGAACCTAAACAAATTGGTCCAGCTTTGTTTAAATTTTTTCTACTAGTGCTCTAAGAGTAAACATAAGTGTCCAGAATCCTTCAGCAGCATAAGACCCGGCTGGAAATGGATTGCAACTTGAAAACAATTAGGCTAATGTTTTCAAGTTTATCGTCGTGTCTTGGTGAACTCAAAAAACTCTGATTATGATATATTCTTTCTTCGCAAATTCACTTGATATCTTTCTT
Source organism: Siderastrea radians (assembly GCA_964017195.1). Classification (NCBI taxonomy): domain Eukaryota; kingdom Metazoa; phylum Cnidaria; class Anthozoa; order Scleractinia; family Rhizangiidae; genus Siderastrea; species Siderastrea radians. Next base: position 37,503,647 of record OZ024892.1, read on the forward strand.
TTAGTGTTCTACAAGCTGATGTTGTGTCTGAGAAAGGTAGTACGTAAGTTTCAATGTAGGGCAGTTCTGACCCAAAAACGTCGAAATCTCCATGACATAGCCCCTTTAAGGTCCTTTAATTGACACCAAGAAAGCCCTCCACGTGCAGCCTGAAGTTATTGAATAATATTCTTGAGCGAAAACGCTCGATAACTTCGGCATTACACAACACAAATGGATGCCATGCCACGTTTGCCACGGTCGAAAGTCAGGAGAGACCCTGGAACGATTATGTAAAGCCGCAGATACAGCGCAGGCTCAGGGGTTGTCACGAAAATCAGTCACGCAGCAGACTAAAAACGACAACAATGGTCGGAAGGTCTTAGCAGGGTCGAAAATCGACTCAAAAATGATTTAAACGAAGTAATGGCAAACTCAATTTTTTTATTTGCACAGAAAAAACGTTCAAAATTTGTCTTCTATGTACCGCATACGCTAAGAAAACGGCTTTCTTTTATACGATAGTCAGCTCGTATTTTGTTATTTATACGCTTATGCGCCGATCAATTCGAAAGTTCAACATCCCCCTCCGGGCAACCCCCCGGGCATTTGAACTTTTGAAGATTGGCTTGTTCAAATTCCCTCCCCTCGGGGCAAAAAGGCCGTTCAAATGGCCCACCAATTAGTACTGAAATACCTCTCCACCAAGCCAATTTCGTCTTCAATCAAACACTTCACACGCTTTTCAGAGAGAGATATGCCGTAATGATACCTTCAAACTTCTTTTAAAGACGCATTTGAAAGAGTTATTCACTAACCAAAGCGAAATTCTATCTTGTAAATCCGTCAAACCCTGTAAAGTCCGAAAAAACCCACGGGCGTATTACGTCAGAACAAGAGATAAATCCGGTTCAAATTCCCCACCCTTCCAACGCAACGTTCAACTTCCCCCCTCCCTGGGCACGATGCACAGTCAAATGCCCGGGGTATGCCCGGGGGGGGGGAATGTTGAAGTTTCGAATTGATCGGCGCATTACGATAACAAAATTCCATTGTTATACGCTAGTCAGTTAACCCCATTGACACCCTCCAGTATAGCCATTTGTATACGAGCGTCTGGGTGGAAATAGTACGTGGCAGAGACCAGAGGAGCCGCCGACTTCAGTTAAGGTCGAAGTCGAAAGCGCAGCCAGATTCCAACAAATAACAATGCCAACCTGTAAAGAAAATAAACATTCGAGTTCTGTAAGTTGAAGAAGGGCACCTGTTATTATTTATACTAGCATTTCAGTTGGTAAACGGATCCATGATTATCAACGAAAGGATATACGCCATTCTTGCAGGCAATATTTGTTTTTCTTTTTTAAAAAGGAAAACAAACCTCGCAGCGTTACCTAAAACCGTTCGCCACGAAAACCACTTTCTTTTCTGACCTTATTCTATTAATAAAATATTGAAATTTTAAAAGTGTTTTTCACCTAAAACTTTCCAATTTCAGGTGCTACCGAATTTTCGCTTACCTGACAAATGAAATCCCAAAATGCGGCCGCGGAAAAGTGTGTTCTTTGATCATCTTATTACTTACGATTATTAAATTATTGTTTTCGTCTCGCCGAAGAGGTATTTTTAAGAAAACTAGTTAAGAAGAAGTTATTCGATTATTTCAGTTCTGGCAACGCCTCCGGATAACAATCAAAGTAAACCGTGTAAAAAGACTCGACAAGGAAGTGAATAACAAGCAACCATCGTCACTTTAGGTGTTAAACCCTAAGGGTAACAAGATCTCAATTACATAATCTTAGCTGTGTATCATAAGTGGTTGAATCTGACTGCACCATCAATGACAAACGAGGTTACCTAAATGAGCGTACAAGGAATACGGTTTCGTTCAAGGCGGCTCTCATTTTCACCACCTAAATTCCCATGGATTCCTTCGATTGTATGGTATGGCTTTTGAGTCTAAATGTTCCTAGCTCTTATTTACCAAGACGTTGATACGATGAATTATTTCACTTGCTCAGCATTTGACAGTCAGGAATGTCCGAAACTCATGACTTACTGCAGCAGAGCTTAAGATTATAAACGATATTAAATCAAACTCTCTGTTTTATAAAACTAATTTGGAAAGTTGTGCCGGTGCCCAATACCTTACTGAGCTAAGAGCGGTTTTATTTCGTCTTCTGCTCAGTTACGACAATTAAAAAAAAAGAAGGGCTAAGTGAATGGAGGTTGTCAGGTCAAATACTGAACCCTTTCACCTAAGAGTCATGTTTGAATACGTTAGTGTGGCTCCAATTTTGGGGTGTGTGGGTCTCTGTTCAAGCTGGACAAGTTGGTTCACACTTTGGGTCTGTAGGTAAAGTCTTCATGTGTCCATTTAAATGAAAGCTACCGAGTAGTATGTTGATGTATCGCTGTTCAATTTTCAATATATTTTACTAAAGAAACCATTCCGAGAACTTCCCATTATTTTTAACTTTGGCGCGCTCACGGAATAAACTAAGGAAAGGGGCTTAACTAGTGTTCATCCGGTGCCTTAACTACCTCATTATAAGCCTAGGGCTTTCTTCGACTACCATGTATGTAGCAAGTAACTATTAAAAATAGATTTCACTTCTCTTGTAAGTGTTAAAACGGTCAAGGCAGCCCATAAAATTCTTTCCGTGCAATTTTTGGAGTTAATTTGAGCTCAACGCTCTGAAGAAGAAGGCGCGATTTTCTCTCGTGAAGGCAAACCAATCAATAAACCGTTAATAATTATAACCCTAGGGCTTTCTTTGACTGCCATGTATGTAACAAGTAACTATTTAAAAAAAAAGAGATTTCGTATTTCTTGCAAGTGTTAAAGCAGTCAAGGCAGCCCATTAAATTCTTTCCCATAAATTTTTGGAGTAAATTTGAGCTCAACACTCTAAAGAAGAAGGCACGAATTTCTCTCGTGAAGCCAAACAAATCAATAAACCGTTAATAATTTATTTGATGCAAGGATGTTTGGATCTTTCTTTAGTCCAAAGGTTATACGATTGTTTTTTGTTTGGCTTTTGCTGCCTTCTGAAAACACAGCTATAACTTAAAACGTTTTCTCTGATTTGCTCTGCTTGCTCTGATGAAGGCTGACTATATAACTCCCCCAACGGGCAAAACGTTAGGTTTTGAAGTCCAATACTTGACCTCAAAATACGTAGAGTTGATAACAAGTCAAGTACTCTAACAGTTTCTTGATCCACGGTATATTTATTCTCGTCGAAGGACTACTTTTCACCACCGATGCAACTGATTTTGAATCCTATATTTTTGTAGCAGCACAATTACTCCACGAACGGCGCGCTGGATGTTTAACAATCACCCTGTATTCCGCGAGGCCACACCATTTTTTCAACCACAGAGTCAGAAACCACCTTGTGCAACATCATAAACAGTAGTACAGGAAACAACTGATCAATAGCTCTCAATTTGAATTGTCACCTTTTAGGATTTCACCCACACTCAAAAATTAGAACGGTCTAGTACAGTAAAAAAACAGCATTCGCAAGGCTAAGCAAAAGTAGACTATCATTTGTTGCTTCTCCGATCTCGCCGTTTTATCGTTTGTTATTAAGCGATATTTCAAAGGTTCGTTTCCCTCTTGTATCTCTATATTCGTTTCCATGATACCAACAAAATCTCCTACCAACACGATAAGTTGTTAAACTGTACAACTCAAAAAAAAAAAAAAAAAAAAAAAGCCTGTACAACTCATCCTATTTTTGTGGTTTCGTATCCGTTTGCGTGATACCGGTAGAACACCGGTGTCCACTATGAAGACAAAAACGAAATTCACAAACAAAGAACACCTCACGAAAAAAGCTGTCGGGGACTGTGGACATATCGTTGATTGATTGTTTGATAAGTTACATAATGAGCGGAAATGCATTAACTCGGATCTAACAATGTGCTTTGTACTTAGTGAGTGAGTTATTTTCGAGAGATCGGATTATGTTGTTTATACACTGAGCACGCGGTTGAGTTGTAAGAGAGGAGTTTTTTTAGCCTGTATTCAAGCGGAGTTTGTGATCATTTGGAGGAAATTAAACGGAGATTTTAACAGGAAACGTATTGCTTGTGCGTTGTCGACAAACTGGCGACCACGACGGGAGAGTTGAGCGATTATGGAGAAACAACAAACAGAGTTAAACGGGAAGATCAAAACGTTGAGTTTTAGAGTCAAGAAGACAGACGAAATCCTGCAGAAAGATGATCGAGTGGCGTTGGAGAGACAAAAAACCTCGCTGGAAAGTATGGTGACTGCGGTGAATACGGTGAAGGAATCCATAGAGGAAAAGAAGTTCGCAAAAGGTGAGGAGGAGGAAAAAGTCCAAAATAGCAGCAGATGTTGAAGCAGCAGTTGACGAGGCGGATAAATGTGTGCGACAATTGGCAAATAAGATAGAGCAGATCGATCGGCATTTGAGACATGAAACCGCTCTCTTCGAACGCAAACAGGCCATCGCATTGGAGAAAGAGAAAATGCAACAGCAGCAAGAAGCTATCGAACGCGCTCACGCCGAGGAATTGGAGTTTGAGAAGAAAAAACTCGACCTACAACAAGCTCAAAAGAAACCGACTGAAACCGCGGGAGTGACTAGCGAAGTTGTCAAAATGCCGAAGCTTGTGATAACTAAATTCGATGGAACGCCTCAAGATTGGATGCGTTTCTGGGGTCAGTTCGAGACCCAAATCGACAAGTCATCTGCCCTGATGTTACGAAGTTTTCGTACTTGAAAGAATTAGTCGATTCAAAGGGGAGTCGTACATGTTCGAGTTGGACTTAGAGTTCGAGTTCGAGTTCGAGTTCGAGTTAGACTTCGAGTTGGACTTCGAGTTGAAAAAAAAATTTTAAAAGTAACTAAGTAAAGTATACACTTAGCTCAGGGCACCGTAAGCCACGTGAGTTTGCCATTTTGAATTAGCCACAGAAAGCTAATAAGTCAATACTGCATTGCAGTTTTACAACAAGTCAAACTTGAATTCGTTTATTTATTTCCTGGAGGAGTTAGTTCTACCATAGTTACTCGAGGGACTGGTTATGAAACCTTGCAAGTTTCAAAGGCCAAAACAAAGGTGCTGCAATTTATGTTGAAAGTTCTACGACCGTGCACAATCTTTTGTTTTACGTTCGCACACTATGGCTGAATAACTTAACAGTGACATTTTTATTGGTTCGTTGCTCATGCAAAATTCAAACCTATTGTTGTTTGCGCATGGTCAAGGCTAAAAACGGTAACAAAAACATAAAACAAAAGACTTTGCTGAGCTTCATAACCAGATTCTTTTATTAACTATGGTTCTACAGTTTGTTCAGGTTGTTGAGGGTTTTCGGAAGCTACGGACAATTACTAATAAAAGTAGCACACTTTAGTGGAGTAGGGGGCAACAAGTCTCTACGAAATCAATTAATTAAATTAAATCGGTTGTAATTTCATAGCGAACGGTATATAAAATGGGGTTGGAAGGCCTGCGCGACTCCTACTTCACGTCTTTGTTCGCCGCGCCTTATCTCGGTCGTTTGACCAATTTTGCTTCTTGTGTTTTTGTATTGGGTTTAGTTTGGAGGATTTTTACATAGTGACTGAATTGAACCGTTACAACTAAGGCGTCGCATTTTTTAAGACTTTGATCTCGAGGTCATATCTCATCAATTTTCTGATAACCGGTGAATTCTTGTGGCTCGCACTGTTTGTTATTCTCATTTAAATTTGACCTCTGATCGTTTGTACGACTTAATGTGGTTTTATGCCGCTTGTGGTGGCATATTAGGTTCGTTGAATTTGGCTCGTTTAGGAACTTGATAGGGTTTTTCAGCCTCTCATCTTATATTTGTGACAATAAAGGATCTGAAGTATTATCTACAACCGGGCCCGGCTTATTTGTTTAATTCTGTTGCAGGATTTTGTGTTTCGCATCACAGAGTGTGATCTATACCCATATAAATGACAAATGTTGCGCTTGGAACCATCTTCAGCATTCCGTGATTTCAAGAGATATTTCGTGAGAAAAAGAATCAAGATTCCAGGTTATAGATGTGTCTAGATACCTTAAGGGGTCCATTTTGATTCTGCAAGGGAAGAGGTTGGAGCATGAGCTCCTTTTGCCTTCTTAGTCAGCAAGTATTTCTCGTGGGTTTTGGAGTGTTCGAATTGTTTTTTTTCCTCCGTGTGCAGAATTTTTTATGAAAATTGCGTGCGCGTGACGATCTGCGAAAAAAATGAAACAAAGATGAAAGAAAGAAAAGTAAGTACAATTCATAGATCAACTCGAAGTGCAACTCGAAGTCCAACTCGAAGTCTAACTCGAACTCGAACTCGAACTCGATGTCCAACTCGAGGTTTCAGGATTCCCGATTCAAAGGTACGAAATCTGATCGATGGACTTCCGTTCACCCCAGATGGTTATCAAAAAGCCAAAGACCTACTTTCCAGACGCTTCGGGAAAACCAGTGAAGTTGTGGGAAGCTATGTTCGACACATTCTGGAGCTTCCTACAATCAGAGAGAGGGATGTCAAGAAAATTCACGAATTCTACGAGATACTGCTGTTCAACGTCGAATCATTGCAAACATTGAAAAGCATAAACAAACTTGACGCCGCTGTGAGGCTCACATTTGACAAGCTGGGAGTTATAAAGAACGAGCTTGCAATGATTGATGAGAATTGGAGCGAATCGTCCTTTGTGCAATTTCTAGAAGCGCTGGAGAAATGGACAATTAATAATCCAATCCCAGAATCTCAAAGGCACAAGGTCATGGCGATTTCTAACAACAAGAGAGAAAAATCAACAGCATTTTATGCAAAGCGCGATGACGGAAACCAGACGACCACCCGTAGATGTTTATTTTGTGAAAGCCCCGATCACAGAGCAATCGAGTGTGATAAAGTAGTGAGCCTTGAACAAAGAAAGAAGATTTTCCTGGGCAAAAGACTGTGTTTTAACTGCACGGGATCTAGACACACAGCCGAAGATTGCAAAAGCAAATCCACATGCCAAAATTCTCACGCAAGGTATCATACGTCACTATGCGACAGAGTCCAAGCACGCGAGCCGGGGATGACAGCCAATAACATCGGAAACACGGCGGTAATCCATCCAGTTGTAGTTGTTAAAATTGCCGGTTACAAGTTCAGAGCCTTGCTAGATAGTGGTGCGAGCCACTCATACGCTTCATCGACCGCGATTAACTTAATAAATGCACGCCCAAAGTCCACTGGATTGAGGCAGATAGCCATGCTGACCGGAATTACTACGAGAACGATGCAAGTGTTTGGAGTGGTCATTAGTTCTGTAGAAGGTGATTTCAAGCTAGAAGTGGATATCACGAAAGTAAACAAGCGAGAGTTATTGGTCCTGGAAAACCCGCGTTACAAGCAAATACTTGAGGCGAATCCTCATCTTAACGGGGTGTGGATGGATGATGAGGACGAGAAGGAAAGGCTGCCCGTGCACATCATACTAGGTGCGAATGATTTTGCGAAGATTCGCACTGGAGAGCGTTTAAGAGTGGGCCGCCGTGGAGATCCTGTTGCCGAGTTCACCCGATTTGGCTGGACAATCATGTCATCTGGAGCTGACAGGGATTTGTCCCCTGCTTATCTCGCTGTTAATTTGAATGCAGATTATGAGAGGTTATGTGCGCTTGATGTCCTAGGTCTGGCGGACTCTCCTACCGGAGATCAAACTGATGTTTACGACGAGTTCAAGGACCAGTTAGTTCGATCTTCGGAGGGGTGGTACGAAACTGGACTTCCTTGGAAGGGGAACTGTCCTCCCCTACCAAACAACCGGGATGGAAGTTTACGCAGATTGAACACCCTTGTACGGAAGTTGAGAAAAACCGACATGCTAGACGAATATGACGCAACTGCAAGAAGGCGTAGTGGAGCGAGCACCTGCTGAGGTAACGGGGAGAGAGTTTTATCTGCCCCATCGTGCTGTTGTGCGTAAAAATGCTGAGACGACAAAGCTGCGAGTTGTATACGATGCTTCTGCGCGTGCTCAAGAGAAAGCCCCATCGCTGAACGAATGCCTGCACGCTGGACCTCTGTTACAAAACAAGCTGTGGAGTGTCATTGTTCGTAACCGTTTTCATCCTGTGCTAGTTGCTGGAGATCTTCGCCGTGCGTTCCTGCAAGTGCGGATACGAGAGACCGAGAGAGATGCCTTGAGATTTCATTGGATCGCAGACAAGACAGCAAAGCAAGTTGAAACTCTGCGCTTCACTAGGGTGGTGTTTGGCCTCGCCCCTTCACCATTCCTTCTCAATGGGGTGATTCAACAGCACTTAGAAAACCTGCAGTCCAGATATCCTGATAGTGTGAACGAGATACGCAAAAGCCTGTACGTTGATGACCTGATTTCCGGTGGGCCTACTTCAGACAAAGCGAAATGTTTGAAGCGCGAAGCCACTGAGATCTTCGCGGATCCCAAATTCGAGCTACACAAGTGGCATTCGAACGAAAGGGAGCTTGAGACATCATGTGAAGATTACGAGCCATCGTTCGCCAAGGAGCAATTAGAGAATGAATCAGCTAAGACAGAGTGTAAACTCCTTGGAGTCGGTTGGGACAAGGTTGATGACACCCTGCATGTGTGCTTCCCTACTATGCCAGCCGAAGAGACAAAGCGTGGTATCCTGACTAACTTAGCCAAAGTATATGACCCGCTTGGAATTGCATCACCAGCCATGCTTGAGGGGAAGCTTCTCTACCGAGAATCGTGCCTTCAAAAGAACGCTTGGGACGCTCCCTTGCCAGACGAGATAGCAGACCAGTGGAGAAAGTGGGAAAAAGGACTACCAGAAGCAGTGTCGGTGAAACGCAGTATTCCTCTCTATAAGGAAGAGATCGATGAGATTCAACTCCACGCGTTTGGTGATGCCAGCGGCCGTGGAGTGTGTGCCGCAGTCTACGCCGTAGTGACGCAAGTATCAGGCGTGTCACAAGGTTTGGTCACTGCGAAGTGTCGTCTTGCCAAACAAGGTCTAACGATTCCTCGCTTGGAACTTGTGTCGGGACACATGGCAGTGAACCTAGCAACCAATGTACGCCAAGCACTGGTGGCACTCCCTCTTTCGACTACTGTTCATTGCTGGCTAGACAGTTCAGTCGCCCTCCATTGGATTGGTGATCGGGGAGAGTATCGGCAGTTTGTAGCAAATCGCGTGAGAAAAATTCAGACCCACCCAAACGTCCTGTGGCATCACGTTCCCTCAACCGACAACCCAGCCGATCTGGGAAGCCGTGGTGGTAGTGTTACTGGAGCGCAACTGTGGTGGAACGGGCCCACATGGCTTGCAGACCCATCCCAGTGGCCACCAGAGATTGTAACAGAGCCTAGCACGGAGAGTACAGCAGAGAGGAAGGTTCAACAAGAACTTTTCGCAGTTGGAGTCGAGGGAAGTAATGACTTCGATATCCTTCTCGAAAGGTTCGCAAAGCCATGAGGATTGGTGCTTGGATCTCGCGATTCTTGCACAATTCTCGTCACCCTTCCAAGAAGGTCCAGGGACCTCTGATAACACCTGAGATAGCTGCGCACGAGTTGTTCTTAGTCAAGAGAGCACAGCAACAAGGGATGAGCAACGCTAATTTCGAACAAGACCAAGAACAGCTAAACCTGCAACCGAATGTAGATGGTGTACTAGAATGCCGAGGTCGCATCCAAGGCGAGTATCCGATATACCTGCCTGACTCAGTTTTACTTGCAGCGAAGGTAGTGCAGCGTGCCCATGTCACTACACTCCATGGGCGCGTCGGCCTCACAATGGCAAATGTAAGAGAGAAATATTGGATACCCCGCCTTCGGAAATTGACGAAGAGAGTCGTGAGAAATTGCAGCGGCTGCAAACGTTTCAAGCCGTAGCTTTCACAAATCCTCCACCAGCACCTCTACCAAGAGAAAGGACGGAAGGAAACACGCCCTTCAATGTGATTGGTGTGGATTTCGCTGGACCTGTGAAGTACCGTAATAAGCGCAAAGAGGAACGTAAAGCGTACGTAGTTTTGTACTCCTGTAGCCTCACTCGCGGAGTGTTCTTGGAGCTACTTACAAGTTTGGAGACTGGAGAATTCCTAACGAGCCTGAAGCATTTCATCGCCCGAAGAGGACGACCGTCAAGAATCTATTCAGATAACGGTCAGACGTTTGTCGCTGCAGCCAAGTGGCTAAAGAAGGCACAGAGCGATGAAGATCTACACGCGTTCCTTAGCAACCACTCCATCATTTGGCAGTTCAACCTTAGCCGTGCGCCTTGGTGGGGTGGTCAATTTGAACCTCTCATCGGCTTAATGAAAGCAGCATTTTACAAGACAGTTGGCCAGGGATTACTCAGCTGGGGGGAATTAAGCGACGTTACCCTGGACATCGAAGTGACGATGAACAACCGTCCGCTGTGTTACGTGGAAGAGGACGTCCAGTTCCCCACCCTGACACCAAACACGATGCTGTTTCTTAACTCCAATATCCTACCTGAGCTACAACCTTACAAGCTGGAGGAAAGAGATTTGCGGAAGTGCGCCAAGTTCCTGCAGAAAACCAAGAATGCGATGTGGAGTCGATGGACAGCCGAGTATTTGCGTGCGTTACGTGAGCGCCATCGGCTTAAACACGGAGACAAGAAGTGTTCTCTTGCTGTTGGAGATGTGGTTATTATCAAGTCTTCTGAGCGGAACAGAAACAGTTGGTCACTTGGAATCGTTGAACGTCTAATTGAAGGAAGAGATGGAGCAGTTCGTGGTGCGAGACTGCGAACTGGGCGGTCCCACATCGAACGTCCAATACAGCACCTGTATCCCCTGGAACTGTCGTGCGACAGGGAGGATGACAGAAGAAACGCGACGACACTCGACCCTGGAGCAACCGCATTCAGACCCATTCGGGATGCAGCAGTCGCCGCCAGGTTCCGAGTGCGAGACTTAGCACAGGAGGATCAGCTAGAATGAACCTTGCCTTTAGGACTTTGAACTGAGAGAACATTTCCCATTATATTTCATTGTTTTGTTTATTCTAATAGCGCAATTATCAGTCAGTTCCCTGTGTTGCATATGCCTCGTTACCTACGAGACATATGGGGGAGTGTGTCGGGAACTGTGGACATATCGTTGATTGATTGTTTGATAAGTTACATAATGAGCGGAAATGCATTAACTCGGATCTAACAATGTGCTTTGTACTTAGTGAGTGAGTTATTTTCGAGAGATCGGATTATGTTGTTTATACACTGAGCACGCGGTTGAGTTGTAAGAGAGGAGTTTTTTAGCCTGTATTCAAGCGGAGTTTGTGATCATTTGGAGGAAATTAAACGGAGATTTTAACAGGAAACGTATTGCTTGTGCGTTTTCGACAAAAGCAACAACAAGAAAAAAAACAAAGAAACAAAACAAAAGACAAACAAGTGGAACCAAAAGAAAATAATTCGAAGCAAACAAAATAATGCAAACCCTTAGGTGGGCGGATGAAATAGACTGAAGAGAAATTAAACTCATTGTATATGAGTTTATAAAAAACTGGATCATGGTATAATGCAATTCTAGAGTTTCTATTGGTTCAGCAGCCATGGTATCTGAGTCATTATACCATGCTCTCCAAATATGGTCAATGAACACTCAACAACGAAGTAAGCTGAAAGATTTTTCCCCTCAAGCAGCCCTGTGAGAAAAATGCACGATAAAAATCACTTTGCAGCGAAGTTAAATTAACCAGAAATTACAAATGATCGTCACTGAGACACAAATCAAAATTGTTCGGGAGTGCTTGATTTCATAGGATGACAAGAAATTGCAAAAATAGAATTTAAGCAATTAGCGTTGTGCTTACAATTTTTTTCGTCGTCACGTCGATTATTAAAATTTTGCAAACGCTAGGTTTTATACGAAAGGCTTTCGACGGAATATCAAGACAAGACGTAAAACTAAAACACAGCAAAATGCAAGAAAAGCATTTAATAAAAATTGTCACACTTGGCGAGTCCGTACAAAAATCATGAAGCAATCTGTAAGCCTAAAAAAACAGGCACTGAACAAGCTAGCTACCAGAAAGGGCGACAGTTTTTTAGTTTTACCGTACTCAAATTGTGAATTAGCCAATCAGAAGCCTTGTTTACTGTCATGATTTTCTACGATATCAAGTCACTGACCTGATATCCTAGGATATCGTGGACAGTTTGTGAAACTCGCATTTCTTTTGCAGACTTTAGAGGCGAAAATTACAACAGAAATACAACAAAACGTAAAACTATTACTTTTGTTAAACGAGAAAGTAATTTGTTTAACGGTAAGAGAAGGGAAAAAAATACAAATTCGCGCCAAAATTGGAAGCGGCTACACTGGCGGGCGCTCGTGTGAACTTTACGGACAGCGCTGAAACGTTTTTGGTTTCAAAACGGAGCCGGATTTTCCAAATTTCTTTCTTAACTTGGACTTCCAAGTTTCAGAAAATGAAACTCCAAACAAAAGAATTAAATAAAATGGCAGATGAGGAGTTGGAGAAGAGTATTGACGACCAGAAAAGTGTAAATACGTGTCGCTCTACAACGCCTGACTGATCACGGTAACTGAAAAAAAAAGAATACGCCGGGTTTTAGGACGAATTTGGGTACGGTAAATACCTAATCGCACCTTTTTTGGTACGCTTCAGCAGCATATCAAGCTCGTTTGGTCTCACCATGGGTATTTTGGCTCGACTGCGTCTCGCCAAAATACGAACCATGGCTCGACCAAACTCGCCCGATATGCCGCCGAAGCGTACCAAAAAGGTACGATTAGGTATAAATATCACGCAAAATTGACCCTGGTTAACCCGCACTCGTTGTAGCTCTGTTTTCCAGCGGCTCCAAATGTTCAGATACAAATCGGATGCCATGATGTAAAATAAGTTGAATTGCTTTCTCGGGTGTTTGAATGTTGTTTTTACCATTCCGTCCGGGCCCTCTAAACTGAGAACAACTGCGTTTTGTAAGCTGGTGAATTCTAATATTCCTCACTTCCGTAGCCTTGCTTCAGTCAGCTTTATAGAAATCATCGTACGCGTTCAAGTTAAAATAAAATTCTGTCTCCAGTTCGATCAAACAAGTACATGATGGCTCCGTTGTGCGAACGGATTACAAACTTGTTCAGTTTCATTTCAACTCCAGCATCTACAATGGTGAGATCGTAAAGCTTCAATTCGCTTTGAACGATTAGTACAACAATTTTTCACGAAAAATCAAACACGTTCCACACTTCATAGCCAATAATAGGCCATTTCCGAATTGTCTTGTGCTTCTCTTTCAAAGCGAGGCTTCGTGCAAAACCTTTCATATGAAAATGAGTTTTATCTGCATGTGAATGAAAACTCATTTTCATATGAAAGGCTATGCACAAAGCCTCGCTTTGAAAAAGAGGTACAAGACAATTCGGAAATGGCCTGTTGGAATATTTTTCACAAAACTTGTACTCTTACGTTCACTTCAGAGCAGTTTCATTGATTCATTCAGCTTTGCAAAGAAACGCTGCAACACTTCGCAAGGTCTTGGCGCCTTTTTCGTTCAGTCATGTGATCGATGCTTGTTCCCTTTTATCCCTTTTCTCTCTCTCTCTTTTTGCTCTTTCTTGATTTTATAGTAATCAGTGATTTCGTTTTTAATAAAACAGTTATTCTACTCGGGCTTGCCGGATATCAAATTATAGATAACCAACGAGGCGCGTAGCGCGCCCTCGTAGAATAATTGTTAAATATTTGTAAACTCTGGGACAGGAGTCGATAACATGCATATTCAACAACCTCATTTTGTCCACTAAGCCTATTTCAAAACTAACCCTAAAAATGCTAGGCATGAGCTTACCCTAAAGTCTAAATTCAGTGCTATGGTTGGGGATAGACTTAGGTGGAGGGGGTCGCGTAGGTAGATGCTACGTTAAGGATACTTTGGCTTAGGTGGTGTAGATAGTTAATTGGTTATCGTAGACGAAAGGGAATGGGATTGTTATCTCACGCTTGCTTAGAGGCAGAAGGTGGAAAACGATGGTTGTTTAGCCTTAGGTTGAAAGGTTATTGTGGGTAGGTGTTATTTAATGGTGACCTTCACTCTGGCAGGTGACCGCTGACGAAGAAGAGCGAAGACGAATAAGAAGGGAGAGGAACAAAGTTGCCGCCTCTAAATGCCGTAAGAAAAGGAAAGAACATGTCAAAACACTAGTAGAGGTAAAGATACACCTGGAACTAGAAACTAGAGTTCTATGTTCTATGTCCATCGCTAAAACAGACCTGATTGTTAAAATATGGCTGATTCACTAAGTAAGAGCTTTCGTTGCTGTCTACGTATTAGGGCAACGGCCCTGTTGAAGACGGTTTACTTAAAAACATCGACAAATAACTGACTCCTTGACAGTAAAATCAACCATTTTGGAAACTGGACAAATCTGTCTGTTAAGCCTGTTAAGTCTGTTAAGCCTGGTTTAGATGTACCTCAAAGCCCTGGTATGGCTTGTTTTGTTTTAGAAATTGTAACCTAAAGAAAAGAAAGGTTTGTCCGGCCTAACCAGGCTTTCTTGGTAAGTCTGGTTCGAAAACAGTACCTCAAAAGCCTGGTTGGGCTGGTGCTCTATGGGCTTTGACGGGCAGTCTCTTTCGAAAACGTTACCTGAAAAGCTCAGTTAGCCCGGTTAGAAAAACTAATACGCTGTAACTGAAAAAGTCTGGAAAGCCTATTGGTACGAAATACAATGTTTGTATGGGAGAGGATGAAAGTCGATGTAAAATAACTCCCGGCCTAAACTATGAAATCTGAGAAATTGTATGATAGGAGAAACAGAGAAACTTTTTAAACTGTAGACTTTTAAGATAGCAGGTAAAAGATTTTTCGGGTAATATTCGAGGGGCGATTACTCGTTTCCAATTTGCCACACGTTTGTCGGTCTCTACATTTTTCCTGCAGACTTTAACAGAGTTTCACAGACAAATAAATGAAAAACTGATAAGGCCTTTACACGCTTCCTTGCTCAGCTACATTCCTTTAACTTCAAGATAATTATCTTTTACCAGAGATCCAAAGTTTCCAATCCGTAATTTGTGCAGTTTCAAATTTTACGGAAGTAGCAGTACTAGCAGCAGCAGAAGTAATAGTGATAGTTGTTGTAATAACTGAAATCACTAACCCTGTCTAAGTTTAAGAACCTTGGCAGAGAAAACTATCTAAATAAATACATTGTGGAAGTTTTTCTGATTCAAAACAAACCCTTGGCTTTTATTTCAGGCATCTGAGGAGCTTGAACATCAAAACAATGATCTTCAGGGACAGATCAGCAAACTACAAGCAGAAATCAAACAACTGGAATTCATGCTAGACTCGCATAGCTGCTCAAAATATTCCCACGGTCAGCTGCAAGAAGACCAGGAACTTGGATTAAATGCTAATTAGCTACGAAGGGTAAAATCAAATGGAACAAGAATCAATTACTCTCCTAACAAATAAAGAGCCGAATGCCGCCCTGGCGAGGGAATCGGTCAATTTTATGTTATCACTCTGGGGTGGGCGCACGTTTTGAATTTAAGCATGACATTCTGTCAAGGGGCGTGGCTTGGAGTTGTACTATTCATTATGTTCCAACAAGAGAAGATAAATAAGAGATGATCCATCCCAAATAGAAACCCTACATCAATGATAATTTGCCTTAGCGGTTTTGAAAAGTCTAAAGGGCCGACAACGTTGTCTCATACCACTTTTATTTATTTTATTTTAATACCACCTTCGTCTCACAACGCTGACATAGATAACGCCTGCTTCTTGTTGCTGATCTAAAAATGAGTCAAAAACGATCCTCACTGATGTGGGTGCGTGCGGGGGATCGGCTCTCTCACCCATATCTTCTGTTGGTGTTTCCTCCTGTACTAATACTAATGCTATACAAGGGGGTTTCTAGCCTTTGCGTCTGTGGATGTTTGACAAGAATTTGACGAGAGTTTGACCATTCATTTGGAAGTTATTGGGCGGCACTTCCCCCTGGAATTGTGTCTTTTACGGTACAAGCTTAAGGTGGCTTTCACCTTTGCCGGAGACTTAAGGTGAAATCCTTAAGTGTGGTCATTCAAATGAAAGCCATTGAGCTGTACTTCCCTGTGCTGTTTTCGTTTTTTGTTGTTGAAAATTTAAGAGAATTTTACCAGGAGGTAAATGGTTAAAGGACAGTTGTTGTATCAATGCTTTGCATTTTTGTTCGCTTCTACGAAGTTTGCAGTCAATGACAACTTGCTTAGCAGCGCTAAAGCAAAAAACAAATCATAAACAAAAAGAAATGTGTCAGCATATTTACGGTATTAGGAATGTGAAATCGATATTGCAGTTTTAGACATATATATTCATGTGTCAGGCTAAAAAATAAAATGTTTTCATTTGTGAATTACATTATTAAAGTACCAATGCATTTAAGTGTTATTAAGTGTCCTAGAAAGTAAAGATCGAGATGATGCACCTATTATAGCCTCTGTCTGTTTATTGAACTAACGATCCTCACTGAAAACGCCGTCACTTTTTTCGTGCGGCAATACTTTCGCAATCTGAGGGAAATTAGAGCTCGATGCCTGCATGTAAATTTTTGCAGAATTAAGATCTGTTTTTCACTTCTACTGCTACGTTGCCAAAATTGAGAAAATTAAGACCCGCGAAAATAAGTAACATTAATGAGAAACCTGTACTCCTACATTCAAATTAAAGCACAAGATTCTTCACTTTTTCTCAAAAGGAACATCAAACGCGTGGATTGCGATATTCAGATGACTATGAACAGGTGAGAAGCATGAAAAGGACATTTATTTGGTCTAATGGACAAAATTATAGTCATTTTCTTTATATCCGAGAATCTGGTTACATCAAGAACTTTGGGCACGTGGATATAAAGATTTACAGAAATTTGCATTGTTACCCCGTCGTAAGGACGGGGTTTAGAAGGTCTCCTGGGGTCTAGTAATACCTAATTTTTTGTTTTTTACCAGGTCACTTGCCCCAGATCTCGGGTTTTCGCTCGGCCAAACAAATATCCGTCTTGTCTTTCGCTACAGACGCTAGGGTTCGTATCTTGAGTGACCGAAATTTATTTTGTACCCTGAGGGGAGGGAGAACTGGAGAACAACGCGGGGTGTAATGCACTTGGGGCTTTTCTTGTTTTGTCGAAGGTACTGATGGTGGTGCCTCTCCTCCCCCTTTCCCCTGAAGCAGGAGAATAAGAACATCTTACGTCCCGGTATCCGTCACGACAGCCAACTAGCAAACTTTATCGTAAGTGCACGTACGCATGCAAGCATCATAGACAGCTTGTGGCTGTAGCCACATAAAAATGATTGAAATAGGGAACGACAAGTGACCTTCTTCATTGCTGACGATTTGTACAATCTTATTGTAAGAAAAATAATGATAATGAAATGAAAAATAAAATAATTACTAGCCACATTAAGGCCAAATGTTCACGGTCGGTCAAGAGTATGCTATTTAACATTTAACTCAAAGGACCGTTAAAGGTTCGTATAAGCGTTTATGGCTCTTGGTCTGGTTCATTATTCTGTGATAATGCCTTCATGAAGAACTTCCTCATATCCTTCTGCCGCCAGCAATAAATCAGCGGATTCAAGACAGAGTTCATCATGGCAACTGTACGAGCCCAGGGTAGAAATACGTCATGTAGGCCATCATAGCCCTTCTTAGGCCTGAAGAGAACAAGTAAAGCCAAGGGTACAAAGCTGCCCAGTAGAGCACCGACAACGAGCACGGTTGTCTTGAATGCTTTGTTTTCTCTGGCGTATCTTTCCACTTCGTCTAGAGGTAGTTGCTGTGTGTTGATCACTTTTTGGTGGCGCATTGTTTCACGGAACAAAATGGCGTAAGCAATAAGTAAGAAAAGAATACAAGTTATCATACAAAAAACCACCACAATATTCGAGGCAAAGCGGAGTTGACGTTGATTCACTGGAGACAATCCGTATCCAAAATAAAAAACCAGGCAAAACACCCAAACTGTTATCACTGCAATCCGCATATTTTTAGGTGTAACTATCGAAAGATAACGCATTGTGTATTTGATAGCAATGATTCTCTCACCACTTACTATCGAGAGATGAAGTAACGTTAGTAACGAAACCAGGCCGAGAAGCCAGTTGTGGATTGTGCGAAGCGTGCAATTGTTATCAACGCCATTTAGCTGAAACGCTTTCCAGAAGACGAAACAGGGCTGGACAACGAACCCACTGAGCAGATCCACTGCCGCTAAACAGGCCAGCAGGAGGTTGGTGTTGGTCCGGAGTCTAGGCCTTCTTTTCACAGCTATTATCACAAGAACGTTGAGCAGAACTGTAAAGGGACATGTGAGGCTGTTGACAATAATGGCGGCTACATAGCTTACTTCAGTGGCAGTGGTGAAGTCACCGTTATCAATACCATCATGGAAACGATCCAGGCAGGGTGTTTGAGATGCGGCTGCAGTGCTAGTGAGTTCGGTTGAGGCGTTTTGCTCAGTTGGGTTTGCCATGGCTGGTGCATACGCTGTTTGAAACCACCTTTTCTTAACTGATGTTTTGCAAGTGTGGTAGAAAAGGTTTGCCTTATCTATCACAATACATTCTACTGACGTAGCCGACATTTACAGCTTATATCAAGTGTGGTGAATATTGTATCTAGAAGTAAATTGTGTTTTAAGTATGTTTTAAGAGCGGAATGCTTGGAAATAGCTTTTGCTGAGAACTTAATAGCGGCAATAAGAAAGGCCCACTTGTCAGAGTTTTGGGACTTAAAAATTCCAGCTTTCTTCAAGTGTCGAATTCATGAAGACTGACATATATTTCTGGCAAAAATTCCCACAAAAATGAAATTAATTTCTTTTTTCCGGCTATTCTGAACTAGGAACAGGATGAGGCGAGTTTTGAAATATGTATAAATTTTTTGTACCTCTTCTCATTAGTAGTCGTAGGCAAATGTTTGAAAATTAAAATTATATCCTTTTGTTCCAATACTGAATAAACATGTCAATTCAATTCAACTAAATTCATTTCATTTCAGTTCAATAGAAAATGACCCTAATTTGACATTGCTCGCGAATGAAATAATATTTCATTTGTATGCAATGCAACGTATTTTTGAAGTTAAAAGAGTAATAATTGCAACCGCATTAAAAAAAAATACATTTTTCTTTTTCTGACGGTTTTCTTGTAGTCATGTTTCCGCCTCGTAGATCACAACCTATTGAGCAATTTTTGGCGCTGTTAAATTTTCACGTTTTTTTAAATCGCGAAAATTGGAACACTAACAAAAAAAGCTATTTGATTTATTATGAGGTTTTTCCAAAGACCCGAAAATTTAGGGTCGCGACTCGCGAGACATCGAAATTAAGTTGTACCGAACAGGCAATTCACGGAGTATTGATTATTTTTCCTTAAGATTTTAAAAACTTGTTCTTTTATTGTGGTAAAATAATCATACAGTGCAATTTAGATCATAAAAGAAGTTAAGTGCTAGCAAATTCCGCCTACTTACGAAGTTGCTGTAAGTAAGACGATGTTTTTCAAGTTGAACAACAACAGCGATCGGGTGTAGCTTTGTTCTTCGCTCTTTCTGTGACCTCGTTAAGCTAGCAACTGGTCTGTTGTCAGGGCAAACGATCAGCCGATTTTTTCCCTCACAAAAAAGAACCTTGCAAAAGAGAGCGTTCTAGATTTTTTGCGGGAGCAAACGCCTAAACCTTACCACATCATGACCTGAAGTAAAGTAAACACATTTGGTTTTGTAGGATCAAAAGCAACAACGGACTACAATGTAAGCTCTTAGGGACTGTTCGTTATTTATGCCTAAGGGGGGGCCGGTGTTTAGAGTGGGGGGGTAAAATTTTCAAAATCAATGAAAAAGGGGGGTGTTTTTTTAAATACAGTAGAAATAAGGGGGGGGGTAAACTTTTAGAAACTGTTGTTTCAACACTTGTGTAGCCGTTTTGCAGTCATATTTAAAAAGTTGATCTCTGTTTCAAGAATTCTATTTCCAAAGAACCTGGTCTTTATAGTTTGAAGAGCCAAGAAAACGTGACGTGGAGTAGCGTTATTTAAAGGTTCCAATATATAACTTATTAAATCCCTTTAAAATACGTGCAATCTGATATTTAATATTAGCAAAACCCACACATGTGTCATTTGCCGAGGCCAGTTGTAGTTTACAGTATTGTAGTGCGTACGTATATAGCCATCCTCAAAAAGCAAAACTGGTTCAAGCCTTGCAATGAACTTCTTACAAACTTTCCTACCGTTGATTTCTCTCTCGAATCGGATCTTCTCTGGGCGCACGTTAATACCGGCGCTGCAAATTTACTTTCCTTGCTGAGTGCTTTCTCAGCAAGGAAAGTAAATTCAATTGGACATAGGGGGGCCATCCTATGGAATGCTGTTTCGTCGTATAATACAGGATCCCAATTTTCGGTTTTCTATCGAAAAGTGAAAAATGATAATTATATTAAGGAGCTTAATTTCAGTGCTCAGTCGGTTCAGTCGCTCCCTAGGCATTACAATGACTTTAAATGTTACTGATTGTTGTGTAATTAATTATTTTTAAAGTAGTTACAATCCAATTTAGTATATAAGTATTTGGTAGTAATTTAGAAATATATTAGTTTATTAGTATTTAGTAATATTTAGTTAATACACGACCCCACAAGCATTGTGCTTTAACTTTCTATCGTGTTTAAATAAAGGTTATTCATTCATTCATTCATTCAGTGCTTCCATACTGTACGATCACAAATGACCTTGCACTTGATTTTGGTTTATCGGCACACGGCCAGAACACATGTTGTACGCAATTTCGCAATTGTAAGCACGTCGCGTCCTGAAGGTAGGGGAGGGGGGGGGGGAGTAAAATTTTGAAACTGTCACATAAACGGGGGGTAATTTTTTAAAATACCCACTTTCGGGGAGGGGTAAATTTTTCATCTGCCTGAATTGGTTGAAAATCACCGATTCCCCCTTAGCCATAAATAACGAACAGTCCCTTAAATCCGACAAATTACATGTAACGGGCGTGGTTAAAACACGAAATGCCGAAATGCCGAAATGACAAAATGGCGAAATCTTGGTCTCTTCTGTATCTTGCCTTGGCAAGAAAACGAAGCACACAAGCGAGCATAATCAAGAACGTCACGTAATAGCGCTGAAGGTATTATAATCTTCAATGCGTCAAGCGATGAGAATTCAGGGGAATTCAATTGACATAACGAATAAAATGATATAAAGAAATGGCCGTTAACTATCAGAGAAAAGCAAAGCAAATGATAGGATAAAAGAATTCTTTTCTGATTTGGTTTAAGGGGTGCTGCCGATTGGTTTGCCTGAAGTCGGTGCATACATAAAAACGCTGTTTATGAAAAGAAATCGAAACAATTTGCCGCGGGCTGTATTTTTTTTAATCGTCCAATTCTTCTAAACGTAAGCTTAGACACAATTTTATAACTTCTTTTCATTTGGACTCCGCATTTAAGATTCAGTTAAAGGAAACATTTTCTGTTTTGGTTCCAGGATTATGGTAAAGGGATAATTTCGATAGCTTGACAGTATTTCCAAAAACATTGCAAGAAACTTGGAAACAACAACATATCGCACGCCAACAATTCTAACGGCAAACCAGCTCAGAACACATTAACACATTCGTTGAGAACGGCACCAGGGCGTTAAAGTCTAAGGTAATTTCGCTTAGGCACGAGCATATCCTTCCAATTTTGATGGTTTTAAGAACCATCAAAGGTACGATTTACTTTTTTTGCAGCAGATCAGGAAGACGATTGCGTGTCACTGACCACTTCATGGTTGGACCGTTAGACAAATTTTATTATTTATAATTTTATTTTTTATTATTTCGCTATTTCGGCATTTCGCCATTTCGTCATTTCGCTATTTCGTGTTTTAAACACGCCCGACTGTAACAGCTTCAGAATTGTCACTAGTTTATTACAATTCATTAAGTTATAAGCAGCTGATAGCTGATAAGTGTTTACAGGGCAAGTAGGCTCAAGCAGTTCTCAATATGGAGATTACTTCACGGAAAGTGCACTCGTACGAGTTTTATTTTCGATTTTTTACAGTAGTGCCGAAAAACGGAAAAAGCGATCGTAGAGAAAAAGTAATTTTATCTAACATGCTTCAAAAGAAATCGTGCAAAGCACTTTCCATGCATAGGTCTAATGTAATTTTTTGATTCCATTGTTGCTGAGAACTAAAAAAAATCTAAAATGAGAACTGAAAACTGAACTGAAAAATCTAAAATGAATAACAAAAGGAATAATAAATAAGTGAGGCAGATCTCTTCCTCTTTCACGCCGATTTTATGCAACATGCAAGGACGGTCGGTCACCTAAAATAAGCTAGGGCCAGGGCAGCCTCGTTCCCAGTCGTCCTCGGCGAAATATCAGTTGTGACGTCACCCGACGAGCTCGGCGATCGCGTTCGGTTCCAAGCCTCCCTCAGTCACCCAATAGCACTCAAGGCCTGGGGACGAGGCTGGGGCCTGTGGTAATATTTAACCTATGACGGAACCAGGAGTGGATGTAGGAATTTCAGTCCAAATGACAACTTGTACTTGATACTCTAACCCTTTAAGCCACAATAGTGATCAGCATCAAATTTCTCCCATCATGTCAGTGCATTGTAACACATACAAGTCATGAGAATTAAGGAATTGGTCACTGAAGATGAATTGTCTTGATTTTTAAACAGGCTCTCCCAACTAGTACTTAAGAAAATGTATGGAGACCAGTAATGAAAATTTGTATTTGTATGACGATGAGAATTTGTGTAATGTACCCTATTTTCTTTCTATAATTTTCTTTTTAGAGCTTCTGATTATCTCAAAATTAAAAAGGCGGGTACAGATATATTTGAAGGAGGGGTAAAGGTTCCTAACTCCCTAAACCCTCCCTATGGCTCTACCAGAAATAACAGGTCAAAATTACACGTAAGGTCTTTTTGTTATTTTTTCCCGAACAAGTCAGCCTTCGGCCGACGACTGCCCTTCAAAAGCACGCTAGAGAAAGCTCTGGTACCCAGTGCAAGATACATTGGAAGCACAATAAGTTCGTTTATAAAATAAACTGTACAGTGGGTTGCCCAGTTTTCGTACACTTTAGTTTGAAATCGCTATATCTTTTCGTCTGTGAGACCAAAATTTATGAAATTTCTTTTAAAGATACCCCATTTAATTACATTCAATATACAAAACGATTGGCCGCTTGATCGACGTATGTTCAAAATTATGCCATTTTTCCCAAAACGCCTAAGTTGCCCAGTCTTCGTACACCTGGCCCAGTTTTCGTACATCGACAAAACAACATTTCTCCACGAAAACGCTCGACGCAAACTGATGTGTCAGCCACCCTGCTGAGTGCTTATCGTGTTTTCTCTTCGATTTGTGAATAAATATCGGCCTAGCGACCAATCATTTGGTGTACAAAGCAAATGGTTTTTCGGGGGGTGGATGTTTAATCGATCCTGCAGTGTTGATTTTTTTGTCCCTCACTTTTGGGCGGCTTTTCTTACGCTCTATCCACTGTCTCGTACGTCATTTACTACCTTGGTAAAGGTAGTTGACAAGTTACTATTCTGCGTATTACAACTGTTAAGAAATGGCCTGCATAAGATTCCACGTTTTCCCTCCGTTAACGCTTACGCCTTTAGAATAGTAAACGCTTTACTTCCGTTTCCGCTTACGCTTGCTTTTCTTAACTACTTTTGTAAATGTTTATTAGAATCGCAACGAAGTGAAAAAAATCGGTAAAACCGGTAAACTAACGATATTTCGAGGTGTATGTCAACATTCTATGCAAAGACATCTACCTTAGTTAATTATTTGACGATTTAGATTGTTTGCGTGGGATTAAGTTTGTTAAATATTCGTGAACTTTGCATGACCTGGATGTAAAGCGTCGCTGTTATACCACAACAAATACATGTAGTGTATCGTTCTTTGCAAGGATTGTTGTGTAATCTTTGCTGCACTTGCGACTTATTAGTTTCAAACAGTTAAGTTTAAAATTCAGTTCTTTAACTTATTTAAATATAGGTTTTGAGAAAGGCGCAGCTAAGTGTACGAAAACTGGCACAGTAGGTCGAAATGTATGCGAAGATTCTCACCGCAAAAGATTCAGGAGCCGTTAACTTTTAGCTGGCGTTGAAAGTTTTTCCATTCACTTTCATCTTTTATCTATCATATGTCCAAAAATCACGAAGTTTCTTGTAAAATTACCAACAAAACGGGCTGTTTGTTCATCTACAATACCTTTACTGTGCAGTGAAAAGTGCAAATATTAGCCGCTAAACTTTTACTCACCTCGAGAGAAATTGCCGCACTGACCTGCTTCTTCGTCAAATAGCCCGGCAAAACCGGTAATTTATAGCTGAAATGTTCCTTTTACTTTTGGAATTCTTCGGTTGACGAAGATTTAAATGACCGACGAAAATAATCAAATAAAGTTCTTTTTGTACGAAAACTGGGTCCGTACGAAAACTGGGCAACATACTGTACTCAACGCTAGTACGTTTTCCTTGTTTGGTGGAGTTTTGGCTAGGCGATAGCCTGTGTGACCCAAGTTAGCCAATAAGACTTCACCTACACCATGCGTCCGTTACCTCAGTTAGGAACGATCAGCAAGATGTTCGCGTGTTGCTCAGAATTTATGAAACATTAAATCGTTGTGTTTAGCTGGCTGTATTGTCCCTGGATATTTCATCCGGGAATAATTTTGCAAATAGTTAACGATATTTAACTAATAACAGCGCACACTTTGCTTCTTTCAATATCCGAGGCTCGCATTGACATTCTGGCTTTCAACCCAATAAGTACCTTCATATTTAAAATTGTGTACCTTCGCTGACTTTGAAAGTTTCAGAAGACTCAAATGCTCAAATTGTTATTAACTACGATTATTGCTGAATTCTCACACAAACTCCTTGTTTGGCGCCATATATGCAGTGGTTTATAAATTAGGGATTTGTTCTTGGAGATCCCATCAACAGGTACCGGAACTAGGGTGAATAACGGAAGTAAAATTTATCAGCAGGTACCGGAAGTGGGATGAAGAACGGAATTGAAAACATAATCAGTTTTATTCATAAGTAGGGAATAAAGTAGTCCAAATTTCTTTCTCATCTTCTAAATCGTAATATTAAGAAAACATTGACGATCTTATCAACAACAAACTAGTTTTTTTGCATTCTGACACGTTACTTTTGCGAATTCAGCGTTTTCCGTGTCGATACAGAATAAAGGTGTGAATACAAGACCTGCAATATCTCACACCTAGAATGCAGTTTGTACTCGAAACATAAAAATAAATAGCAAAATTCCACAATCTCTCTAAAGTCTTCTGTTAAAACACCGCGGTAACAACTTTCGAAGGGTTTGTCTGAAAATTAGTCATCATATTAAACAGCTATATATTTGCACAAAGTTAAATTTACTTTTGTTTTCTCTACATCGCCACTTTAAAAAGACAATTCAGTCTTCACGAACATCTGCAATTTCCCTGGTTTGGAGTGCCGTGAAATCTGTATTTTCGTGTTACCAATAATTAGCCCACGTCTCTTTACTTTTTGTTGTGTTTACACAATTTTCACAATTTTTCGATTGTTTACAAGCCTAACCCTTTCCACACCCGTCGCTGATTGGCCGACAAAAGACTGTACAGATACGGATGGCGTCAATTAGCCGAAATGAACAAGGTGATATATTTAATATTAACAATGTCATCAGTCCCCAAATAAGAGTAACACGAGCCTTCGAAAGATCTGCTGGGTGGCGTCAGTATTTGGTTCAGATTCAAACCGAGATTTAGAGTGGAGCACAACAGAAGAGCAATAAGTTTTAAGTTGATGAACTACCGCGGAAAGGTCTTTTAATATGGAATTTCCGGTAAGTCCTCAGGTAAGGACAATAATTTGTAATTAATGAAAAACATACAAGCAAACCTGGGGTGTCGGAGCTCTTGTTCCAGCAGTTTCGGAAACGTTGTGTTTGGAATTGAAGGAGTGATGTAAGGCGAACTAACCTTAGTGCCGTAAGGTTAACGGACGTCTTTTCAGTGCATTAACATGGAGCAACTTCTGTTCCATCCGGGCAGATTTCGCCGAGATATCCACTCTTCGTGCTTTAACTGTGGTATCTACCTGCTGGGTTATGCGGGGTTAATTGACAATAAGTGTCATTTATTATCAGGGTATTTTGACAAGGTCGTTTGCAAGCAAGCGCGAGACTGTTTTATAGAAGCGGTTAATTCTCTAAAAAGAAGAACAGGAAGTAAACCTTGTGGATAAGACATAATAAAATGTTTCATTTATTAAAAGAAGTGAGAGCTTAACAAAAGTCATTGATATTTTACATAGTAAAGTGAATTAACAAACTCAGGTTTGTTATGGATGAAATAATTGACCACCTGTTACTAAACAAGCGAAGACGACAACCTCTTGAATCGGACCTATTCCCGGGACCTTGCATCTCTTGATAATAAATGATACAACTCTTTTTGTAATGAACTCAAGATCAACTACGTTTTAAATTATTCGAGTTTAGCTCATCCCACAAATTCAGCTTACCGGAGGAGCTGTTAAGTGTCTGGAGGAAGTGAACCGTTTTTATGTCCAGCAATGTCGCGTGATGACAAAATGTAGCACAAAAATAGATCTGGTGAAAATTTTACTTTCTATTCCTTTCGTTCCAGTGGCTAGGAATTCACCAGTGTTTCTCATACGCATTTGCAATGATAAGTTTGCAAGGAAGAAAATAGAAAACAAGAAAATACAACTCACAATGGTTCAGGCTGAGGATTTCCTGACATCTCGCACTGCGGGGGTCAATTAGTTAATTTATTGGACAATTATATGAAAGACAAACACTCTTAACCTTTGAACCATCGTCGAGAATTCTTTGTCTAACTTTACGTCTGTGGCTTATTATAATCTTCAAGCATTATTAATTAAACAAAAACTAGACGACGAAACTAAAGAAGGAGGTAGAACGGGGATATTACAGTCCCTTTGACGTTCGTATTCATTCTTAATCTTAAGATAATGCGATTATGTGTGAAGATGCAATTTATATGGCAAGGGAATTCACCTCATCTTGTCTATGATACGTCCTAGGTAAGATGCGAAGTGACCACACAAAAGGCGCAAAATTGCTGCTGGCATTTTCACTCATCTATTTCTACCTTTTAACCATCTATTCTCACTTTTTCTGTAAGCACGTCTCGATAAATCGCACTAATTCGTGCCTTATGTAAGACACAACTAATTTTCTCTTGCATCTGACTGCAATGTTCACCAATTTATTGTTTGTTTATTCTTACCAATTTCTCTTTAAATTTGTTGTTATATTATTTTAAAAAGTTACAGGCATGTTCGTGACTCTGAGAACTAAAAAGGGTCAATTCCTCCAACCGAAACTGAATCTGAGACTTGAATAAGCTTGTTAGGCCTTGATGTAGGAATGCTGAGCCCGGCAGTCCTAGACCTCGACATCGCCTTGGCCTAACACGCGATGTAACAAATCAACTCGACCAATATTTGCAATTATTATATTTATTCATCACGCGCGGGCCAGGTGAATTCATTCATGCAATCCTATTGGCCAAAACCACGGTCCAGAGTTTTCCATCTGGAACTCTCGCTTTTCATTGAGCGCTTCCATGGCTTCGTCTTGGTGGTGGTCTCGGTCCACATGTGGTGCACATTTAATATCTTGGTTCATATTTCGGTGGCCATTATTTAAACAAAAAAAGTTACTCTTTCTACTCCCAGCTACTTGTATGCCCGTACCCACTTGGGGGGGGGGGGGGTGGATACACCCTTGTCTTATCTACTAATTACCATGTTTGCCTCAGATATTGTCCAGAGAGTTGTCTGACAACTTGTTCTATATATGTATGGTTGTAATAGGCTATTTCCGAGTTATTTTGGCCTCCTTTTCAAAGCGAGGCCCTCCTGCGCATACTTTAAAGCGATGTGAAAGTTAGCTTAATTTGCATTTGAAGGGAAACGCAATTCTCGTATATGAAAGGCTGTGCATCAGGCCTCGCTTTGAAAACGGAAAGAGGCTCAGGCAATTCGGAAATTGCCTTTTTAAACATCCACGCGCGGAGCGTGCTTCAACAGCGAAGCCCACCAGGCAGGTGCCTCTAAAACAGAAGGGAATCCCTTAAAATTTAACTCCTTACTGATCAGAATTACTCCATCCATATTTTATTCTCAGGCTGGCTGTGGAGTGTATATGGAGCCTGGGACCGTCATTCGAAGCGTGGGAAATCCAGTTCCTGACGGTAACATGGCGGTGGACCCTAATTTCGAGATAGCAGATCTCCCAGTGAAGCTTGAACTGCGTTACGTCATCGAATCGAAGCGCGCTGCTCATGGCCTGGATTGTCCGAAGATCGAATACCGCTCGAAAAATTCCAAGAATGAACAAGTATTTCATATTCTATTTTAGTTTCATACCATCTCTTATTACTAGGCAACCTTCTGGTCAAAGTTCGACTGTAAATAGCAATAAACAATAATACAAGATTGAATGACGAACAGAAATATAACCACCATAACAAGCGTTTAAGTGAGTTTTTCACGACACATGAAACCATTATTTTGAATGAAAGTTGGGTCGAGAGCATACGCGCAGAAAAAACCCGCGGAAACACTTGTTACGCTGGCTATAAAACCAAGAAATCATTTTAATTTGATAGTACATCGTTATTAATGACATTCTGTTTTAAACTTGGTAAAGTGTTTGACCGCAGGAGTCTTTATGCTCTATCTAGAGTGATCGTCCCGGTGAGAGCAAGTCCTAATAAGAGCTTGATGACATCATTGAAAAATTGCTTCACTTAATAGTTGCTTCAAAATACAAAATATCATGCATATGGCAATAACGTGCTGCGCAAAAATAAGCAAAGATTATTGCCAGGGTTTGTTTGATTTGTACAATTAACCTGGGTAGGACGTGCGCCACTCTTAGCGATTGTGCTTGTTTCGTCCTTAAAAAAAATCCTGTTTGTAAGTTTGTAGCTCTATAGAACGTTTACATATAAACGAGGTTTAGGTGTCAGTTAAATACGCACATGCAGATTAGTTCTTTGGAATTGCCAATATAGGCCTCAGGATGAGGTATCCAACTCGTGCTTTCCTTTTGGCGCAGTTACTTTTTCCTCAGTGCCTGCATTATCTCCATCGCACACAGTGTTCCCTGTATTGCCAGGTTATTTTGTCCTTTCTAAGAGATCACCTCTTTACTTTATCTCTTTCATTGTCGAGGAATTGACCTTATGATCTTATGATCTTATCCGAGCCTTCTGAGAAGTGCTGTTGGTCATCTGCGGGTGCTGAGGGCGCCCTATTCGGGACCTCATTTAATCGGTCTCGCTATCATTTCAGCAGAGGACGCTCTCTGTGTCCTTTCCAGTTTGCTTCCTGTCATTGTTCCTGGCTGGTTTAATCCGACTCTTTCTTGTTGTCCTGGCCCCAGTTGTTCAAAAGTAGGATAGCGCTATCCACCGGATAAATCACTATCCAGTCGATAAGTGTTAGGGAGGCCAATTGCGTTATCCTCTGGATAGTGATTGGTGGATAGCGCAATCCAACTTTTGAACAACTGGGGCCTGGTGAGAAGCTTAGTGGCATCATACAGCTTCTTGAATCTCCGTCTGGTCTGCAGTTTCTTGCCCGGCTTCCTTTGTATAATTAGCCATCTTGTCGACGATTGTTCTCACACTATTGCCTCTTTCTATTTTCCCTTTTAAGCTTGAGAAACTTTGCTTTCTTATTCAGTACCGGCTCTGCAACCAACCTACACGTTAATTTATGCCAGCAGCTTTTGGCAGTTTGCTTCTCAATGGATTTATCTGTTTCTATCCATGTGCGTTTCTGCACCTTCTTGCGTGAAAACAACGTCCTTTCTAACCACATGTGGCACACAGACTGGCCTTGAACAACCATCCTCTTTCTGTGTGTCTCTCATTTGCAGAAGTCTAAATAAACATGGGTAACACTCGATTTCTGAGGCCCATACTCAAAAAGGGCGGTGAAGTTTTTTATTGCTGAGATTGGACAAAACTCAAACGTAAAGTTATTTATACTAAAACAAGTATAGATGATTATTTCGCGACTTCTCATTCACAAGCACAGGGCGCAGAGCGGTTATATTTGACCGCAATGCTGCCTAAATTCATCGCGCAAATCGATCTCGTTGATTCAAAACAATGAACGCGACTGAACAAAGCGTCATGCTATCTAAACGACTACGTGGGAGGCTCGAAAGCTGCAGACAGCAATTACTGCGGGTGTATTACCAGTTACTTACAGCCGACTAACACTTCATCTCAGCATGCAGAGAATCCTCTCCTGTTTCCGTCACCAGTATGTTACGGTCCACATCGAACGAATCATGTGGAATTGGTTTCTTCCGTCGTCGTTTTTTCTTCTCGGCACTTCGTGCCTTGTTCTCTCCGGGCGACCATTGTCTGCCTTTCGCCAGACGTGTAGATAGATAGCATGACGCTTTGTTCACTCACGTTTATTGTTTTGAATCAACAAGATCGATTTGCGCGATGAATTTCGGCAGCATTAAGCTAAGGTCAACTATGATTCCTCCGCGCCCTGCCACAAGTGGAAGTATGAGAAAACAAAGCATGCTATGAAAATACAAGCTGCAGACGAATTTTTAAAAAATGTTTTAAACTAGTGGAAGCGGAAGCATTCTATTTGTTTACAGCATAAAGGCTTATTTTTTCGTAATGGTAGATAACTTTCAACCAATCACAGTCTGCGTTAGTAATTTCTTGTAAACCACTTAATGGGTATTGGTTGGTTCAGCGAGCAAGCACTCACAGTTCGATTTGTCAGTGAGTAACAACTTTCTAAAAATCAGTCAATGTTTTCTTCGATTTCAATTAGTTTTCAGCATTCCAATAAGCCAATCGAACATTTTTTTTTTCGGGGAAATGTCGAACGAAAATCGCTCAAACACAACTTACGTTGTCAATTGCGTCCACGGGTGAGCAAGGGAAAATGGGAGATGGTTGCGCCACAATAGAAACTTTTTGCAGGGAGCTGGTTCCATTCAATAACATTTAAAATGAAACAAAGAGTGTGCCGTGTAAGTGGTTACAGTAGTTTTTAAACTGAACCAGTGTTAGCAATGCCAGCAAGGTTCTTTGATGGTTTAGTTTGTCAATGGAGCTGTAGCTATAACTTGAATGGTGTTAATAAGGATCACTTAGTCAGAACAAAATCGCTTTTAAGAAGATATTGTAATGCTTGGAACGCATTATTCAGTTGGATGGTCAGATAAATATACCAAGATCCACTCATTGATCCGAAAAATACACACTGCATTGAATAGCCGTTTTCGTTTTGTCTTCAGCTAGCATCGTTTTCAAGGCGTTGTCTGGTGCACTAACTTTCATTTAAAAGAGGAGTTTTCATTCACACACAAGAAACTCATTTTCATATAAAAGGTCGTGCACAAGGCCTCACTTTGAAACAGAGGCTTAAGGAAACTCGGAGAGGGCCTATTTTCTTAGCTATGGTAATGGATGTGGTCGGAGGACGGATGCTACGCACGGAGAATTCATTACTCACGAAGAATCTTAAAATCCTTTAGCCATCATGTAACCTAAACACACCAAGCACTAACCAGTGCACTGAAACCATTTTTTTTCATTTGTTGTGCAATTTGCATTGCATGGGATCGCAGACAAACAAAAAGTTTCTCAATTAGAGTAAAAAAGAGGTCAGTGGTACGCTCGAACAATTGTAAATAGAGACCTAGGTGTCTATTCATCGGGTTTTACACCTGTTAGCTAAATTAGCGAGTGAAATATTTACATATTTCGCGCCAATTGTCCTTAACAGGTGTTCAGGGGGGGGACGAAACCCGCAACTAATGGGAGAGCAAGCCACATCTCCGCAATAAATTGGCAGGCCAAAAAACTCCATTAGCCTTCAAAAACATTGAAAGGAGCATTTTTCACTGGAATAATTCCCGTTGCGTTTTCTTAGATACAAGATAATCGGCACAAAAATTTTAAAATATCTTGAAGTTTTACGAATTTCGTAACGATTTTCGCAGGCTATTCCGTTAGTTACACGATAAAGAATTAAGATTCCTCATCCCCCGGAAAACAACCTGCCATTTATTCATCCATGACTTATGTTTATGTAAGGTGTGCTTATCTGATTTCTCGTCAGCCTTTTTTAAGAGGTGAATTAAGTGATTTTATAATCTCATATCTGTGATTTTTTTTCTTGTCTTTCGTTGTTCGTCTACACATGTTCGTTCGCGACTTTTTCTTTCCATTAATGCAGCTCACCCAAGAGGAAGAACAAAGACGAAAGCTTCGGCGAGAGCGAAACAAAGTGGCCGCTTCGAAATGCCGGATGAAAAGGAAGCAACATGTAAACACTTTGAGAAAGGTCAGTGATCGCTCGTTTTTGCTAAGGATAGAAACTTCTCTGCTACTAGTTTCGGAAACGTTTCTCATGGTTTCCTAAATCAGAGAAAACGTATGGTGCTTTGTTTTCGCGACAAGGTTTTCTCTACTTAAACGGATTTACTTTGAATAGTGACCCGGCTCAAATTAATAAAATTGATACTGGACTGACAGTCGTAGGATACTATCTACAGATTCTACAGCATGATCAATTCACTTGTGAATGAGTAGGTTAGCCGAATGGGCCCACATGTGTCGGACTGGCTAAAAGCCTGATTCTAGAACCACAATTCTGTGGGAGCACACGGGCAGATGTTTGCAGAGAGAGAACTCGCCTGGTTGTTACGGTTATTTTCCCGTCTTACTCTTCAACAAGATTTTCCACTGCAAATGCCGTTGTCGGGGAATTTCGAATACAACTTGATGGAGGATACGTTCCCGGAAAGATTAAGTCACCGTATGTAAAGGTCTGCCAGCTTTTGATGTAAATGCGGCCGCTCTTTGGGCTTGTTTTAGGTTGTCGTTAAAACGTTTCTGATGCCCAACAGTGGTTCGATTTTCTTTATAACTGAGAAAACAGGAGTAGTTTTAGAGCAGTGGATACTGGCATTCGGAGCACGTGACCAGCCCAGAGCAGTATGGCGGCAAAATAAACAGAACCACAGTAATGTACTACTCACTGACATTAATAGCTTTTATGTGACTGGTCACACTTGAGGGGGTTTCATCTACAGACTCAAACAGTACCAGAGAAACGTATTGCTCCGTAACATTCTATTTAACGGTCACCGTTTAAGTTTCGTTAAGAGGCTTAAAGTTAGACCCCACCACAAACAACATCACCACTGGAAAGTACCACTCAATAGCTTTCATTTGGATTATAGAACCTCCCTTTCCAGCAAAATAAACAGCACCTAAGTCAGTAGATTTTATTTGATTGTTTGCTCTTAGACTCCAAGATGGGGGATTATATGGGGGATTATACGAAGGCTTCCAAGACGGAAATTCATCCATCCAACACAATACTGCACCTTACATGACAAGTTTTCTATTGGTTGATGCTTCTATTATATTCGCCTTTTTAATTAACAGAAATACTGTTTTGGTACTTCTTATGCCACCGGTATCTCTTGTTGTAGCGATGCACGTGCCAGACGTGACTTGAAACGAGGCTGGCATTACGGCAGAAGGGCAGATTTATTGGCCGAGTTTTGGCTTGTGCTATTGGGAAGGAAAAACGGCTATAGAGCCGTTACTTTCCTTCTTTTGTACAGTTGTTATTTTCCTTCTCATTGCCATATGCCTCGAAGAAGAAAAGTTGTACTAGTTGAAATATCGGTCAATTAAACTGCCCTTCTGTTTTTTGCCAGTTCTACAATCATTTTGTGTTTATTCTCCACGGGGTTGCTCCCTAAGGTGAGCTATTGGGGGAGGCTCCGCCCGAAAGGGACGCCGGCTTTTTTGCACTTGCAGTATACTTAAGAGTTGGGAAATTTACTGTTTTAGTATGGTAATGAGCCACCAAAATACACCTTAAACTGAGAGAGGGAGGAGCAAAGTCTAAGTACTAAATTTGTTTGAAACATTGGTACAGAAACCACAAGGAAAGAAAACGAAAGCTCGGAGCCTTTGAGCCCGGGCTAATTTG
The DNA here is from genome assembly GCA_964017195.1 of Siderastrea radians. NCBI lineage: Eukaryota > Metazoa > Cnidaria > Anthozoa > Scleractinia > Rhizangiidae > Siderastrea > Siderastrea radians. The sequence continues at coordinate 37,537,766 of OZ024892.1, forward strand.
CTGTTTTTGGCTTAATTTTGAGATACAAAAGTGGTACTTTTTTTTGTTCTAGGTATATAAAAGGAGAAACTTTTCGACAAAGATTAGGATCTCCTGATTTGAGGATGAGGGGTTGAACTTCGGCGCGGAGCCACCCCGCAGGAAACTTTAATGAGTACCACCGGGTTTTTATTATCGGACCCGTCATGAACTGAACAATGCAACGCCAGGAGAGAAACTGGCAATTATTGTTGTTTACTACGTGGAGAAAAATGACGTTACAACTTTATTGACGGTACACAAATCTTCTCTCTGCCAATTCATTACTCATAAAGAGTCATTATATGGAATCCTTCAAACATCATGTAACCTGAAATAAAACCAATTATTCGCGTGAAAGTGCAGAAAAAAGAAAGAGCATTTCCTAATGCAAAGTTATGGGCAGTGGTCCATCGCCTTCGACGTTATCACTAAACGCTTTGAAGCAATCAATTTATTTGAGTAATAATTATTGATCTAGTGTTGTTGCAGGGACACATGTCTCCCCGCCCCACTAAAGGAGCTAAGCCCTGGCTGGTGTTCTATGTGTCCCGTGCTGTTTCGGGTTTTTATTCACGTTTGGTTTTCGTTCGTCACAATCTTGCTAAATCAAGTTCCTTTCTTTTCTGAGACGAAATTGGACTAAAGATATCGCAGTAATAGTTGCTTTAGGTAGGCAGGAAACGCTTAAAGAATTGCATGCCATCATTTGGTTATATAGAAACACGTCCAGGTGTCTGAGTTGGGTGGCTCTGGTTCCCTAAGGAACGTAGTGTTTCGCTAGTGAACCCGAAAAGCACAGGACGCATTGAGCTCTACCCAGGGTTTAGCCCCTTTGGTACTGTGGGGTGAAGTACTGATCCTGGAAACAGGATTAGCTGAGAGAGTCATGAAGAGGTACTTGGACTAAATGAACTGGATACTTTTTTGTCGTTCCTAGGCCTTGGAAGAGCTGGAAGCCGCCAACAGCCAACTAGAATCTGAAATAGCTTACCTTACAGCGGAGCGAGAACAACTTGAAATGATGCTTGACGCGCATGTCTGCAATATGGAAAAAGCCGCTGGCCGCGGACCAGCTTGAACATTTTAGATCTACGTTCCCTCACAATCTGGATGCAACCGTTTCTTCAGTCGAAATTTGAGTTGAATCAGTGGATGCCGCTATTTGCTACAAAATGCTTTTAATTTCAGCAAAAGAAAGAAGACACCTTTTTTTTTTCAAAGAAATGATGCAAATGAGTTCAAACGACACGAAACGCATGAAGAAGTGACACCTCCGACTACTCTACTTTCTCGTCCCAACTTCAATACAAGTGGCTGATGGAGAAGTTATCTACGAATTTGACACTGCTTATTAAGGCGACTCACACTTTTGATCTACTGGTGAGCTTCATTGTATTTATCCGTCAACGGACATTTTCTTCCGTTGAGCTAATTAAGTAAATGTAAAGTGATAATCTAGAGTTCATCAGTAACTTAGGTAGCTCGGCTTAATTATTTAAAGTGGAAAGTAAATCTTAAACAAATGAACGTAAAGTTTTTACTACATAAAAAAACCGGTTTTTCATTGTCATTACTAAAACCAGGGCACAATAAGATTATTGTCCTGTCTAGCATTGAACAGGGGCGCTTTCCATTCAATAAAAAATTCCAGTTTGAATTTCTGTAAATTTCCATTGGTGAATGGAGCACGTTTTCCCGTTTTTCCTGAAATTTCCTAAAAAGAGGACAACATTGCGAGCTATACCCAAATTTTCGAAAGTTTCTTCTTGGGAAATTCTAGTACCATTTGATTTTGTTCCCTGAGTTTCGGAAATTTTCCATTGCATGGTTGGTATTCAACAACTTCCGAAATTTTCAGGAAACGTTCCCAGGAAATTTCCGTACCATTCTTTCTCGTTTCGAAAATTCTGGAATTTTTGGTCAAATGGAAAGCACTCCAGGACAACAGTCGACCTTGGCTTGCGAAAAAACACTTATCTCGCGGGCAGAGATGAAACCAATTTGTTTGTCAATCCTTTTTTTTTCAAAAGCATTTTTTTTACTAATAACTTTTGTACTGTCGGCTTTTCTTATAAGTTATTTGTATTATAGTCTAAACATCAGAAGTGATTACTTTAAGAATACCATCATATAACAATGATTATCAGTTTGTCTGGTGCGATAGTTCATTATAATCTTTTTAACCTTCCCTCCTTTATTTTGCAAAATAGTAGTACGATAGCTATTGCTCGCTTGGCTTTTATTTGAACAGTTACATTTTAGGATTTCAACCACAAATCCATAACTCCGCTAAAACTACCTTTTCCTGGCAAATAGCTCAGTTTCATTTCAGTTGTCTTAATTTAGGATTTCATCCACAGATTCAAAAGTTAGAACCCTCTTGAACAGGATAACTGAAACTGTGCCTCAAGAGAGCGATTATAAATCATCCTTTTCATTAAACTGTCGCAGGTAAGGATTTAATCCACAGACTCAAGAAATAAAACCAGTTACAGCAAAATAAACATCACCGAAGGAAAGTGCTGGTCAATCTCAAACTAAAAAAAGTCAGACCTGGTAACAACGTGTCAACTGGTTTGGCTGTAACGGGGGAGGGGTTTGCTTACTCAGTAGGACGATCATACCAGCCAAACTAGTGAAGACAATATTGGGTTCAAATCATTTCGTATGTTACTCTGCTCAAGATTTCAAGAAAATTAAACATACTTTATGTTGCCTGTTTAAGTAAAAAAAAAAAGAGAGAGAATACTTGATCATTCTCAACGCACATTTCAGTTACCAAAAGTTGAAAAAAAATGGCTCATTAAAATTTAAGAATTGCAGCTAGAGCTAAGAAATTTTGAGCCAATAAAAAGTTGCAGTGAAAGGTTCCTGAACTTCAGAGGGTCCAAGGACAGAACTTTCATGACGACAAGTTGGAAATTAAGTTAATGTATTTTGAGGTCATAAAAAGTGTCCTTTACAGGAGCAGTTGTCAAAAACAAAGCCAAATTTCTATGTTTTTTATTTCCAATTTTGTGGCCGTCATTTTAGAATAGTACATTCACTTAAATTTCGTACGTCACACTTATTATTGAACCCGTTAACAAAGATTAGTTGCTCCATTAGAGTGCGTTTAAGCCACAAAATAATTGGTAGAATACCATCCAGAGTCAATTAGGAGACTCTTATGTTTTAGAAAGTATTATGATCATAATTGTGATTATTATTAATTATATTTTTAATTTTCAAAGTCGTTGAATTATGTGTATTACATGACTGCACTTCACTTTTAAAATAGTTGCTAGGTAACCAATAGAATACTACCCTTAAGGGTCAATGTACCATTTTATTGAATAAACTTATAAGAAAACTTTCTTTACCTTTAATATACTCACATTCTCTAATTTCGTCAGTCGTCACAAAAAAATAGCTGTTCTGACGTCCTTTCAAGAACACAAACAGTGTCTACGTACCCGGCAGCTGGGTATGGATGTTTCAAGACTAAATACCCGGCAGTTCGAAATTTTCGAAGGATTTTGACGGAAAGGCTTACTCTAAAGTTATGAAAGCATTCGATATCTGTTTACCGCTACATCTCACTTCTACGGTCAGTGTTTGGGCAAATACCGACGACGCCAGGATTAGCTGGAAAAACTTTTGAATTCCTCGCGGAAGCGCTTAAAAACAATTTCACAAAGAATCCGACATTTGGCTTTTTGGCAACAACTGCGCGCTCGCAAACAGTTGCCTACAGAGCGTGGTTCTGAATTTGCCTCAGTGATAAGGCGCCTTTGTCGGCGAATTGATTTGCCGGCTAGTAAATGCGTCACTATTTTTATCCAAAACTTAAGACCGGAACTCAAAACTTGTTCTTTTACAACAGCCAACTACTCTAGAGGAGGCAGATATGCATGCTAAGTTGAAGAAATCATTGCCTGGAAACCAAAACAACTGATCATTTTGATTAACTTTTGGACGCGCTTAAGAAATTGCAAACACCTTCACTGCCAACGCCCTCTTCTGTTGTGGCTTCGTACACAACGCCCACACTTCACGCCCTTCTCATAGCATGCAATAATTAAACAGAGATAAGATAGCGCAAAGATTCGACAAGAAGTAAGCGTAACTACAAGCCACCGTTTTAACGGTGCAAATCAGCGGGCCGCAGAACATTTGCATTGATGGCCGGCCAATTTGCGATTTTCGCCATAAACCAGGCCTTATAAGGGCAGTGCGTGTGCCGTCAGAGACAAAACCAACTCCGTGATCTAAGAATTCCATTTTCTACTAGGCCATCTACTGCAAACAATTCTTGGAGGAGACCTCAATCGGGTGCAACCAACTCGCAAAATTTAAAGTGTATATGACACGAAATTTTTTCTTCGGTTTTCGAGAGTCTGATGTGTATAAAAAGCGATTCTAAACTTAAAACCTGTCTAAAATTTTTAAAAACCTCTTTTTTCGCGGGCAAAAGACCCTATTTTTCACCTAAAAACTGTCCCGGGGACTGGGACCGAATTTACCGCTTTGTGACGTCAATTGACTTGATTGCGTTCCCGCGAACGCAGTGTTTTTGTTACAAATCGTCTCAAAATGTTGACATTGTTCAGCAGTAGCGGTGATCTGTTCGAAACTTCCAAGACCTACAGTGAGAAAGAACAAGTAGGAGAAAAAATAGAGCTGTTTTAGGTCTTATTAAACCAGACGACGAACATTTGCGATGTCTTCTCTTCTTTCGTACTGTGGTGAGGATGTTGATCTCAAAGTCGATGATTTATCCTGACTGTACATCAGTGGAAGCACCTCAGTTGTGAGATTTCTTTGTTAAGTTCTTTTAGGGTTTATTAAGAACATCAAAGGCCTTGTGTTGACATAAACAGCTTACTGTTTCCATCAACTTAAGGAGAACCGAAAGTGCCGATTGTTTTGAAGTTTTAATACCGCAAAAATGTCGTCATTCTTATAGAGAGTGCGCTGGATTTTCGATTCATTTCGATTTAAGAACGAGTTCCCAGAGTTTATTCCCAGCCTGGCATTAGTTTGAGTGGTTTCTGCAGCAAGCAAAAGTGCTTTTACAGAGTGTAGAGAAAAGCCAATGACGAAATCGTTTTGTTGATAATATGACCGTACGCAATGTACTTCCACGCCAGAAAAGACATTTATTTCCAGTGTCGTGTTATCCTGCAATTAGAATCTATATACGCTTTACTTTAAAAACGGCACTGAAATTGACTTCAGCTCGCATGCTAGTTGCCATATCACTGGCTGATTCAGCAAATATAGCAGCTAAAGACTGTTGCTATCTAGAGTATCAATATTAGGGTATTAACACTAATCTTGGCTCAGTAATTTTTCAAACAACTCAGTACCATGAAGCTAAGGCAATGCCACATTTCGCATTAAAATACAGTTAATTTTGTTTTGTTTTGCAGTGGGTATGGTTTTCCAATATTGTAGAACTGTTATTGAATCATAACCATGTTCATTAGCTTTTAAAATAACTGGTGTCCTTGAGCTTCTTAAATAGCTTTTGGTGTTTCTAATACCACAGAAGGGGAGCGCAGCACATCAAACTCTTCTAAAACTAACAGTTAATTATGAATAAACCAACAAGAATTGACAGTTGACGAGTAAATTTGCAAATCAACAGTGGGTCTCCCTATTGACTCCTTCTCAAACAATTTTCCCGTGAACAACGGAAATCAACATCAATCTTCATCAATAATAATCATTATTAATTGGTCAATTACCAAAGCATATGTATCACTCAGACACAGTGATGAGGATCCATACATCCCTTGTAGATACTTGTAGGTATTATTTTTTATAGCAGCTCACCCCCCCCCCCCCCTTCACAAACACACGCACAATACACGTCCTGACACAGGGCTGGCCCCACAAGCTTAATCTGCTTAAGCCTGATTCTGATGGAGAGAGGTGGAAGCCCTGTATGGAGCACCTAAATTAATACCATAGTTCCTAATAAGTGGAGACGGAATTAAAGCTTGGGGCATTTGTGGCATTGTAAATCACCAGTCAATTTTTACTTAGGAATGATTATTGTGTTTGTAACATCATGTCATAGTGTACCTGTTTCGTCACAGCCAACAACGAGTGGCAGCACAACAACAACAACAATAAGAATAATATCAATAAGAATAATACAATATCTAAGAATTCCTATATGGGAAGTTTCTAAAATAGTAAATTAAATACAATGTAATGTATCATCCTTGTTAACAATAGGTCACAATCATTGCAACAGAAGGAATGTCCTTCTGTCATCATCACTTGATCTTCAATTTTGATAGTTGATATTTATTGATCCACCACCAAACATAAAGCAGAAATAATGATTCCATGTCTGACTGCCCTATGTCAGTATCAACCAACCACCCAATCTAGATCACTCGAGGCCTGGATGGGTCTAGCTTAGTTACAGCTATTGGTATAAACAGGGATTTTTGTTGTTGGCAAGCTGATGTAAATCAGGTCAGGTCAGGTCGTGGTCATGGTCATCAGTGAAAAGGCAGGGAATTTATTTCAGGCTGATTGGTAATAACCTTGATATGTACACATAGGATTAAACAAACTGCTAGAAAATGTTTGTCTTTATAAACAAATATACCCGAGTGAGACATTTTCCTGGAATTCTTTCAGCAACCTCTTGATTTTCTTTCTATTTTCACTCTCTAACAACGAGGCATTTACAGCCTCCTCACAGGAAGAGTAAAACAAAATCCTGAACTCATGTCTTGCTAAAAAGGTGCAGACAGTCGTGGATAATTCGTCTGGACGGATGATCCGTCTGAAAGCCCGTATTTATACACAGACGAATTACAAGACGAACTACCGTTCTTTGCCCAAGTTCGTCCCAGACGGATGATCCGTCTCTAGTATAAATCGGGCCAATGTATTGATGCGTTCCCCAGTATCCTTATAATCGTGACTCATTCCAAATTGTTGGAAGTGAGCATATATGTTACAATTGTTCACTACCTCGTAACTATCTTGGCAAGCAGGGCGCCGGCTTAGCCTTTTTTTCCTCGTATCACGTTTATGAACTTGTTGCAATGTCTTTCAAGATTGACATTACAGCCGTGTTTACAAAAGTAAGAAGTCAAATCAACGAATCACTCATCAAAGGTGATAATTTCTCTTTGAACAATAGCCACTGACAACTCTTAAAGCTCAAACACACTTTAAACAACTGATGAAGACTCGAACGCAACGATAAGCGCCAAAGTTAGTCACAAGGTCAAGCATTTGTTAAATATACCAATACGCTTCAGGACCTTCAGTCAAAGTCTCGGTGGCCTCGCTTTCGTCGGCAACCCTCTCCTGTCTTACACTTATGAAAAACAGCCTTAAAACGGTTGAAAGCGTTTTATTTTGTAACTGTTTTGATGTTGTTTTTTTATATATAGGAGAAATCGTAAGGCCATGGAAAACAATGAAACAAGTTGGATGTCTTCTGGTGTATCTGAAAGGGAAAGTGATTCACTTGACTGGAATAACAACACTGTCATCCGTTAGCGATTTACGTCTTCACGCCAGCCAGTGTCACAGCAAAACTTGTCGTCTGCGTAATCCTCTCAGCTATTTGTGTAGTGGGTTTCCTGGGAAATTCTCTGATATTTTTCTTTCTTTCGAAAAATAAGTCAAGAAATCCAATCCAGTCAAGTTGTTTTATGAAGAACTTGAACATATACGTAAGAAGTTTGTCCCTTTCAGACCTTCTTTGTTGTGTGGTGTCGCTACCTCTTCTGTGCATTGAAATACTGTTTGATGTTTTCCAAAGTGGTTGGCAATGCAGGGTAGTGCGATATTTGAACTTTATATTTCCTTTTATTACCATTAATAACCTAGTCGTGATAAGCCTAGACTGAAACATTTATCAACACGCACAGTTCCACGCACGTTCAGTTTCTCAGCAGTGCGTAAAATGATCATTTGTGCGTGGGTGTTAGGACTTGTGATCTCGTTGTTTCCTACAGTCGCATACGATGGAATAAGACTGGATCTCAACAGCACTCACTTCAATGTCGTTTGCAAATACAGAAAGAATTTTTATCCAGTTGGAGCAGGACTCATCTTTTACCCAATACAATATGTCCTTCCAAGTATCTTCATAACTTACACAAATGTATGTTTGCTTAAAACTGTTTCGAACAGAGGAAGAAGAGGAATTGGTAATGTAACGGACAATGCCTTCAAGGCTCATCTGCGATGGTAAATTGGTAAATTATTCTACTGCTGGTATCGCATATTGTATCGGTGCCTTAAATTTCATAATTTACTCTGCTCAGATGAAGGAGTTCCGAGTGTTTCTAAAGAAACACTTTTGTAGAAGGAACAATAAAATCAACCCTTCTGAGGTCGTTAATTAGAGGTGAACGAAGGGTATTCTGTCTTACTATAAATGGTCAGAACCTTGGGACAGACGACAATGCTATCTGACAATTAAGAAAATTTAACCTAATGTAATGGTAATTTTGACACATAAACTTCCAAATGCATTCCGGGAGTAGCGAGCACGTTTGGCTTCCGCCATCTTGGGTTGAAAATCTATGGTGCTTTTTTTGCGAAGTATTACATTTTCAATGCGAAAACTTTAAAAGTTGTTTACGACTTGTTTTTTTTCTATTGACACTGTCACTGATCAAAGGCCCCTGTGAGTGACAGGTTCCCTGTATAGCCAATCGAACCCAATCGAACTGAATTTCAATCAAGTCCGGCAATCGAGCTCAATCCGTGGATTGACGCAAAGTTTAGTGCTCGATTTCATTCGATTGCGGTATACTGGGCAAGTTACATGATTTTAGTTGGAAAGCAGTTACAGCTAAAAGGCAATTGAAGAAAGGTCATCATTTAAGATGATCAATAATAAATTAATACAGTATACTATTATCATCAGAGTGTTGCAGTTATAGTGTATAGATTATAACTGAAACGCACTTATCAAGTTGGGGCAGTAAAAACACAATAAAAAAATTATATATACAAATACATATCTCAGTGCGACTGGGGAAGAGGATGCATAGCGAGTAAAGGAAATTACCACTATGAGGATTATAGAAATTGAGCTTGTATGTTTTTTAATTTAGGTGTTGCACCAAAGGAGCCCATTTCAGTCATCATCACTGCTGTTAGTGCTCGATTCTATCTTATATTGAGAGCTCATAACGAGCAAGAAACCTTTAATCTTTGGGACCTTTTCCTTAATGCTTGCAGCGCCATATTACTATTTGGCGAGAAGGAAACACAAATTGATCTGCAATGAATGATGTCGAGAGTCGTCAGGCTTCAGACCCAAGAAGATAATCATGTTCTTTTCAAAGGTCTCTGGGATAAGATTTTCTGCTTTCAACCATTCAGTTAAATCATTCCAAAACGAAGCAGTGAATGCAAATGTCAACTCATAGTTGTATGCTCCAGAAATAACGACTTGAATTGAACTGTGTGCTAGCACCTTTAGCTCAGAACATAATCGAAACCATTTGTGATCTTCCAAGGTAGGCAGATGAACGCTGTCTATAGCTGTTCGAACGGGCGACCAATTCACATTTTTCGAACAGATGAGCAAAACCGTTTAAACCGGCAAACATATAAATCTCCGAACGGAAGTAAAAGGGTTCGAAAGATTAATCTTACTTAAATATGATACACGGATTTGTTGTTTCACGTTCACATTCGCGAATTTGCTCATAGATATCTATTGAACATCTCGTAATCGAGAAGTGGGCTGAACTGAAAAAACTCGGCGCTTTTCGGTGTTTTAAATCGTAAGGAAACGCTCTCTTGTGTTTGATATATTACATAAAAACTTGGTGCGAATACAAATGGTATAGCACATAGCACGGTAATTCCAGTAAGGATATAAAGATCACTGCATGGAAAATGGTCGGGTACGATTTTTGTTCAGAGAAGGAATAGGTGAGGGCAATATACATGATATGTCTGTTAAACTTATGCTGTATCTTCCTCTCTGCCTCCCCACCCCACCCTCTAAGAAATGCCAAGTTTGCATGCTGAAAAGGATTTGATAACCGTATCACTCTTCTAAAGTGCTTTAATTTTTTGTTCTGGATTAATTAAAACGAAAGAAACATAAAAATTTTTTTGTTTAAGAATTACTCCTTTCAAAGATAATGCTGCCATTTTGAATACCTAAAGCGGCGACAGACCATATAGCATTGGAGCCCTGAGCAAATTTTTATGTGGGAAACCTACCCCTTCCCCGCCAATATATGTAGTGTATATGGGGCTGCGTGACGTGCATCGGCGCTATTTTGGCGAAAGGCATAATCGCAATTTCCATGAAATCAAATTCTAACTCTTTCCACTTGCCAATATTGTTGCAAGATTCGGACCAATGTCAAGTCCTTGTTTGTTCGATGTCGAAACACGCTGGTCGATTTTAAATTGACACAAACTGGGTAACAAATGGTGCTATTGTTTGAAACGTTCTTCGTTGAGAACTGCGCGTGATTGATTCAATGACAACTTGAAAGGGTTGACCTTTTCAAGTATTATTTTATTATTTACCACAAAAATGAATAGTGTCTTTGTTTCTGCACACTTTGATTGGGGTTCAGATTCGAAATAACATTTGCTATTTTCCTCAGAGTGAAACAGCAGTTGCGTCGCACGACCGTTTTGCTCAATTGTCCGAAAAACGTTTTGATGCTAGACATGTAGAAAATGACATAATTAAAGAGCCAGTGTCACCCAAAGTGCGTTGCGCGCCTGTGTTTTTGTTTTGAAACAGCTTTTAGCGTTTGGCCGGCGCGTTTGCCGGACTTTTCGCAAATTATACCGTGCCGAAATGGCCTTCTAGCGAGCTGATATGTATGGTAGTAGACTCTGAAAATAGAAATATCTTCATCGCTAGATGTTACTGGAGAAAACAACTCTAGAACTGACTTTGTAGTCGACGCGTATGGAGCTATCATAGCACCCGATCGATTGATCGATCGATCGATCGATCGATCTCGATGTATGTAAAACCAGAGAAGCCACTTCCACTCGGTGTAAAAATAAGAGAAAAAGAAATAGTAAGAATATTGACGTCTTCATCGCTAGATGTCACTGGAGAAAACTAATCAAGATCTGACTTTGCATGGAATGCGCATACATGGATCTATTACACTCCGATCGATGGATCGCGCGATCGATCGTATCGAGCGATGTCGATGGACGCAAAAGCCACTTACACTTTTTGTAAAAATAAAAAATAAACAGACAGCTGTGAACACAAGGAATAATTAACAAAACAGCACAAGCTCATGACCATAAGCATTATTTTGGAGCAGGCCCGTAGTTACTGTTATTTCAATTTGTAGTAAATTAATGTTCCTTCTGTTTTCATCCAGCAACGAATGCAATGTAGCACTATTTCGGCAAACACAGTGTCAGTACTATTGCTGAGACCCGTAGACGTTTTTCTTTTCCTCCGCTATTGTACACGGACTACTTCAGCCGTACAACTTTGGCAGAGCTCGGAAGACTCGGCCTTCGCCTCAGCTTTCCTGAATCCTACGAATCTGACTACGAAGCATCCACTTTTAAGAACTCCTTCTCCACCGCGGAAACACCACAGAATTCGGAAATATAAAACGAAATCGATAGGACGACACTTAAATGTCAACTCGAAATTCACACCAGTGCTTTCGGATCGCTAGCGGCAGCGATGGAAGAAGATACAAATCAGACTTCACAACAATCAAGAAAATGGCGGATTTTTCATATATGAAAAATGTACCTCCGCGCGCAAAGCACTTTGGGTGACACTGGCTCTTTCTTTAAAGACTTTGTTGATTTCTGTTAATATGTTGCGTTTTTTTTACCTTAAAAAGGTGAAAAAACTGCGTTTTTACTCCAAAATGGCTTGACCTCCTGATACTTCTCATCCTCGGAGACCCAGGGGCAGCTAGTCGGGACGACGGGATTTTCATGGGCGAAAGTTTACAACAAGAGCGGGAGAGCCCCTGTGCACTTACTCTTACCGAACAAGTTCCAGAAGCGTTTGAAATCCCGCCTTCTGATTGGCCAATCAGCGAAGAGGAACAGCCGGGCGACTCTCATGTCTTCTTACACGAGGTTGTTTTCCTCATCGAACGCCGTAGTAGCGTGGCCCGTTCAACGGGAACATTTTTGAGGAGAGCTTCAGAAAAAATAAATAAATAATAAATAAACGAAGTCGAGGAAATCGCAAACTATAACGTGGCCGCAAGAAAACAAATACTCCCAGGGAATTTTTCACGGCGGACTTATCGAAGGTATCGTAAATTTTTAGAGCTAGCGACTTCCCCTTTCTCCAATGTAACTAATTATTTCTCCTTCTTCGTTGATCTTCGTCTGAAACTTTCCATCTCTGATGCACGGGCCACGCAACTATGTTGATCGAGCGTGTCATGTCACGTACTAGACGTCGCATCGACCGTTAAGCAGAAAATCGCCCAGATCGGCCTCCAGAAGCTCGGAAAAGAAATAAAAACGCAGCAAACACATAGCAGGTAATGTTTTTCAAACTGTATTTCCATTTTAATGCATTTTCAGCGGAAAACCGCCGATTTGGTTAACTGTGGTTCCCACGCTCGAGCGACATAGTTGCGTGGCCCGTGCATCGGAGATTCCCGTGGAAAGTTTCAGACGTAGTTTAACGAACAAGGAGAAATAATTAGTAACATCGTTTACTCGAGTAGCTATTAGCCTCATGCAACACTTGAGAAAGAGGAAGTCGCTATCTCTAAAAATTTACGATACCTTCGATAAGTCCGCCGTGAAAAATCCCGGTGAGTGTTTGTTTTCTTGCAGCCACGTTATAGTTTGCGATTTCCTCGACTTCGCTTATTTATTATTTATTTATTTTTTCTGAAGCTCTCCTCAAAAATGTTCCCGTTGAACGGGCCACGCTACTACGACGTTTGATGAGGAAAACAACCTCGTGTAAGAAGACATGAGAATCGCCCGGCCGTTCCTCTTCGCTGATTGGCCAGAAAAATATTTTTCTGGCCAATCAGAAGGCGGGATTTCAAACGCTTCTGGAACTCGTTCGGTAAGAGTAAGTGCCCAGGGGCTCTCCCGCTCTTGTTGTAAACTTTCGCCATGAAAATCCCGTCGTCCCGACTAGCTGCCCCTGGGTCTCCGAGGATGGATACTTCTGACATCATATCTCGTTACCATAGCAACAGATTCTCACCAAACCTTTTGTCAAAATTTGTCCAAGGGATATGCATACAGCTACTGAAAACGGCAGGTGTAGATTAAAATTGTTTTGGAAAAATTCAAGGAAAACCTTGTACGTCCGAGGGTGAAAAGGTTGCCTAAGTATCAGCTCAGCCATGTATGGAACTTGAGTTTTCCTATAACAAGAAAAATTGCACAATAACGGTGGTGAGTTGCGAGTATTGTGTGTTCTTAGCAGCTGATGTTATCGTTAAGAAAAACTCATCCACAAATTCGACATCTTAGGTTTGGTGAGGTCTTTATCTTCCATTTTTCGTGTAAGCAATTACTTATATTTGTTAGAGCTAATAATATTAATCTACCTCTTTTTTCGCGGGAAAGTATAAGACGGGCATGGGTTTTTGCAAAGAATCACGAAAAAATATATCGCTCTCCATTTTCTTTACAAATACATTCAATGTGTTTTGTTTGGCTAAAAAAGATGAAAATCAATGTTGTCAGCAAAGTGAAAAGTAAAAAAAAAACCGCTGATCATATTGTTTTACTGTTCTAAAATTGTGCAAAGTATCAAATCTTATATTCATGTTATCATTAGGTTTCATAACGAAAAAATTAATTACCAGCATGCTAAATTCGTGACTGAGGAGATATGACCTACGTTGAACGTATAGAATCCTTTAAATGTAAGGAAGACCATCGCAGTTGGATCCCGTAGAAGTCTGATTTTTTTTCAGGTTTTCTTTTCGCAACTGGGAAAGTTGCGTCTATAACAGCGATGATCTTCTTTACATTTAATTCTTCATCCCGCAGTTCCAATCTATGATATTCGTATAGTCATCATTTTGTATAGAATCCTGTTAGTGTTTTATATTAAACTGTTCAGGAATTTTCGAAGAGGATTATCGCATTACCTTTAATTAACAAGAAGGCACCAAAACATCCCTTAATACATGAAAAGGCCTCCAAAAAAATTATTTGAATTTTGCTACAAAGGGGGATTTCGAAACGGATAGTGATCGGTGAAAAGCATCTGTCATTTGTCTCATGACCATTATGATTCACAATATTGGTGAAAACAGGCTTCATTAGTAATGAAGCAAAACAAAGGTGTTGTTCTTATTACTAATAAAGATTTTCACCTACACTAGAAATACATTTTCCGTTTTTTTCTTCTTAAATACTATACACGTATATTGCCACATGAAGCGGTTATTATCTCAAGACAGGGCAGCCTTCCGATCCAAGGGAGGACCTGGTGTCGCTTTTTTGCTTGTTTGTGAGTCTTCTGTCGCCTGTTTGGACAAATCAGGGGCACCCAACGGTTCGTTTCGGGGAATATCTGTTCGGAAGGCCTAAAATCACCTGAGATTTTCGGATTTAATTCCAGTGACAGCTAAAGATTTCTTTGGCAACACATCGCGTCGTACTTTCGTAGACAAGAGGACTTATTAGTTCCTATTGTTTTCGGAGAGAAAAATATGTTCTTTAGAGTGCAAAATAAGGCCAGCTAGCAGTTTCGGGGAGCCATCAGCTGCTTAGAAATTCGACGTATAGGATTCTTTTTCCTGAAATTTTCTGTGGCCTAAATGTTTAGCTAGAAACGCCGAACAGATCAATCTGTATTAGCTTACACAAATACGCCTTTAAGAAGCTCTGAAACAATCTAAGAAAGTAAAAAATGAAATTACAAGTATTTTGCGAAAATTTTCTCGTTGGGTGCCCCTGACAAATGTTCGCTGGATCGCATTTTCGCTAGCAAAACAACTGTCGCTCAGTTTTTGAATTTAAAACTTTTGCGACCAGAAATGGTTGCATGGTTTTTAATGGGAATACCAGCATATATAGACTTTTAATGCCTTTAGAACAAATAGAATCATTCATGATATATCGCTAAAAGAATAAAATTTATACCTAATTGACCTTGATTAAATCTGCTGCACTGATTGTTGACGATGTACTTTTTTGTTAGTATTCAATTACTTTTGCCTAATGTTTATTTATCTTATCAAATCTTATTTGTGATGCTTCACTTTTTTATGTTTATTTATGCAAACTTAAGATTTACAAATTACAACACACGACACAAATTTACGTTACACTGTGCATTTAAAGTAATGAAAAAAGTGGCTACCAAAAAGAATGAAATGTTGTCTTTTGGTTCTTGAAATATAGTATTGCTTTTTGCACTAATAATTTCTCCTTTAGGAACCCAAAAAGAGAGAGTAAGATCTGGGGTTTTCGACTCTAACTTCCGTAGAAAGATGTGTCTTTTTGCAAGAGCAATGAAATAATTTAATATTCGACTTCGACTATCTTTAGGGTTATAACCGACATCAACATCATTGAGAGCATAATTACCAAGATCACTTCTTGGCTGGACAACTTTTATAGAAGAGTGTAAATTATTGACCTATGTTGAAAACATAGGTCTTAGCCGGACTGCAGTTTGTCGCTTTCTATGTTTGTTTGTATGTATGTATTTATCGCCCGCGGAGGAGTCTCATGTGAGACGGGCGGGAAGGCTAGTCGGAAAATTTGAATTAAAGCCATTCTAAAACAGACGAAGAACGCGAGACGGCAAGCATCCATGCGGCTATCACATGGGAGTGCACACCTCGGGGGAATTGTTGGGGCACTATGTGGCACCAATCAGATTGAAACTACTATGCTAAGAGTACATTCTACCAATGAAAAAGCTGTTTAGAATCCGCTTACTGAAGCTGAAGGTCAGACAAGGTTAAGCTTACCAGACATGTTGAATGTACACGGGGACGGAAACGATCAGCGCAAATGTGCTTTTCTACTGTTTTCTGTAGAATATTATTTTTTGAGTAAAGGGTTGGTGTGGTGGAATTGATGGTAATTTCCAAAAACTATTGTTAGGGCAGGTAAAATTGAACTTTGTTGTAGCCAACGGTGGAACGTGACGAAAACAACCTTGTTCCAAAAATAGACTTGTTGACGAGAAACTGTAATTTAATTTGTTCTTTTATGGTTTGAATTATGAAACAGCTGTTTTAGTTATGTATCTTTGAGCAACATGTTGGTTAAAAATATTGTATCTGTGTTTGATGTGGATAGTTTTGATTGTACTTTGCAAGGTTTTTGAAACAGCTTTGTGATTTGAACTTTATAGCGACGTGTTTAAGATAATTTGACTAATTGTGAAGAAGTTGACCTTTGGTCGGAGCGGAGCGTGAATTTGCATAGAGTAACTGGAGGCTCAGTGAAGACTGCGCTTGTGGATATGAATTTCCATGGACGTTATGTTGAGCAATATTGTGGCTAATTTTGACCAATTTTGGCTAATTTTGAGGCATATGTGATTTGTAGTCCACGTGACAGGCGCGTGAAACAAAAGTCAGTATAATCTTGAAGCGTTTAGTCTCCAATTTGCATAAATTAGTTTGTTCATTAGGCGTGTCTGTAGGTTTTTAAACCTGTGTTCTATTCCCATAATAAGGTTAAGTTTTAGTTTACGATGTTGTGTCCATGATTTGTACCAGTTATTTTCACAGATTTTTCAGCCGACATAGAAACTATTTCTTTTTTGGTTTTATCATATACAGGAACATATGGCATGAAAATTTGTTTGAAAAAAGACCTTTGCCCTCTTTCGGTCTTCAATTTGCATAAACAAGTTTGTGCAACTGGGAGTGCTAATGGCCGTCCTCTCCTCAAATTATTATCAAATACACTTGTTTCTTTCACCTCTTGTTGTGACCTCGATTTACATCATTCAGTAATATGTGAACAATTATTAGTTGACCTTAACTGAGGTTTCAGTTTTAGATTTAATTTGAAATTTTTATGCAGTTATTTTCTTTTAGAGTCAGTTTGACTTTCCAGTCTGTGGCCTACTAGCCCGATGATTGCTCTATCTCCCAATTTTGGTCCGACTAGGTTTTTAGCAGGATTTTGTTTTGACTTCCAAGGGTTTTGCTGAGTGAAAGATAAAGCTGCTCAAAACAGTTACTTAAAGCTGCTCAAAACAGCTACTTTCCATCAGCGCACATATGACCACCACATGAGTTGGGATGAGCGTAATGCAACAATTGCAACAATATGCACTCAGTGTACTATAGTGGAGGGGGAATTATTTACGAGAATGATCGCCTGTGTTGTTTTTTCCTTAGAGTATGTCTTAAAAACCGCAATAAGCTAGAATGAGACTTGTCATTTCAACATAGGTCAAGCACGCAATGCGTGCCTATGCTTATATTTTTTGAAGTTAAGAAACATTACAATTAATGAGCCAAAAAATATGTAATTAAAACAAATTAATGTGCAAGAATCGGTCTTGAATGCTGATGCTAAAAGTGCCTTTTATAATTTCACAACCTTTAACAGGGTTCGACATCTGCTGAGTCACTAGCCACCGGGCAAGTGGGCTTTAAACATGTACTAGCCCACCGCTCATTTCAGTCGCTTAGGTTCCTTAATTACTAAGGTCTTTCTTTACCCATATCACCTTGACCCTGGCAGGATAGCTTAAGAGTGTAAAGGACCTTAATACCTTTAATAGCTAAGCGACTGCTGTGTATTTGCTGCAAGCTTTAAGCCCATCGTTGTAAAACAAGTCCAAGGAACAAACCTACATTTATCTCACCAAACGAGTGACAAACGTTACGTAAACGTTTACGAGAGTTAAGTAAAAGAGGTCCGAAAATCGTAGCTTAGCTGTCGAAATGTTTGAATTTTAACAAACCTTGTAACTTTCAGGATACATTTTTAAAACTGATGCTATCATGATCTGGTGAAATTTACAATATTTCTGCGTGGGAGGCCACTGACCGCGATGCCCAGATGCAACAAACCCACGTGATGTTTAAATAGCCAATAAAAACTAGAACGACAAATAACACATGCACATTAAAAAGCGGTGTTCTGTAACATTTCAGTCAGCGCACCTGAATCTACAGATAGGAATTTAACATCTTCTCTTAGAACTTGAAGCGAGCGTCGATTTGTCACGTAAGTGTAGGTTTATATATGTTATCAGTTTTTTCCCTCTTAAGTTATTCTTTGAGTTATATTATGTGATTGTATTAAGCCTTTCAGTGTGCATGAGAAAAAATTGTAACGGGTAAACTTCGGTCAACTGCGATGAAAGCTAATAACAGATAATTTCTGTTAATGCTTTCCGATTTTTTTCCCAAAGTGAAAATTAACCCGGGTTAATATCCTAGTTTGGAAGAGGGCCGTTTTTGTTCTTGTTTGTTTGTTAGTTAGTTTAGTATTTTTTTTTTCAAAATAACGCACTGTGATACTAATAGGAGCCAGTGCAATTTTATTTTTTTTTAAGGTTTCAACCTTTAGACGTCTTTGTCTTTTATTTTGCACGGAATCGTATTAGATAACTGGAAGATATTTAGAGTCACTTAAGTTTTCACAATTCTTTTTCAAATCGAAGCAAACTGTTCTATGTTATGGCAACGATGTTTCTTAAGCATGGTTATCAAATAAACAAACGTCGAATTAAATAAAGGAGAGTCCAAAACGAAAAAAGGTCCTCTATTATTAAAGCGGTTGACTTGTAAAAGCAGTAGCGGTAAGAAATAAAGAAAAAGTTAAACTATTTCACTAGAAATGTGCACGATATGTCCTTTCAGTTAGAGAAATATCAGGCTGTAAGAGTGTAAAGAAAAATTTTTAACCGAATTTTAATTCAAGGAACGACGAAAAAAGACCTAAAAAAAAACGCATTGCATGTTAATTAAACTGTGTAGCCATAAAAGGTTAAATTTGCATTTCAGTTTGCAATTAGGAAGAGACACAAAGCGGTTTCGCCTTTTTGAGTGTAGTGTTATAATGCTGTAATCCCTAGTAACATGCTAGTTATTAAAATTCGCTTTCCAAAAACCGCAGATTCCATATAGTGAAAGTTACTTTTAATTATAGTCTGCTATAAAAGCCATCCGCTCGTAGCATGTAATTAATTAACCCTCCGCCGTTAAATATCGTGTCAATTTTCTAAATTATCTTTTAAGCAAAAGAAAATTCCTAAACTGTTTCGTCATATCAATGTTGAAAACCATCGTGTAACAGTGATAAGGCAAGCTGTATTTAAGAGACGTTGTCTTGTGGAAACTCGTAGAGTCTTCTAAAGCTGACGCCAAAACTGAGTTTTCTCTGTAAAAACGGTAACAATCCCTTTTCATTACGAGAGTTTATTTTGTCATTAGTTTTGAATCATTACACGGGGGTGCTCATCTACAACGCTTTTACATTAACAGACGGCAAACTTTTATGTAGAATTTTAATGACGCTTTGTGTGTGTTTGTCTTACGTTTTCATATGGAATGGTATGTTCTTCATTGTTCAGACTTTATTCCGTTAAAAGCTAACTCTAAATTGATGAACAAAATGTTACTTTGTTACTTTTAGGGAAACATTTTTTTTCGGGGGTGTTGCGGGGTGGGTGGTCTGGATTCGTTTTCGTACCACCGTACGCAGTCCAAAACCCCACATTGGTATAGAGTCGTAACCGTACGAGTTCACCCCAGTAGCTTCCATGACGGTACGAAGACTCTCATCGGTAGCATGCGAACTTAGTATGACTGCTCATTCAATTTTTTGCATCCTTTTTAGTCTCAACCATTGTGTTTTAGAATATAACTCCGTCCGTAACAGAATGTGTTACACAAACAAAGCATCGGCCTTAGATTCCTAGCAGCCAAAAAAGTTCAGTGAAACACACCTTGTTCATCGAATTGAAACTATTAAACGGAAATTAACATTTTATTTCAAGCAATGGAAAGAAAAATGTTTTAAAAAGAATATTTAATGTTCTAATCCCAAGTAACTTTGCAAGCCAATCCCATTGGTTTTACTTTTGAAAACAGACTGCGAACAATGCAACCATCTGCCTATTGTAAAAAACACTTTTCTGAATAATTAACTCTCCCATGTTAAATGGCGAAAACTGACTCACAACTGTTCAACTGAGAAACAAAGTGTTATTTATTGCTAGTGCGAATTAAGAGCGCTATTTATTACCTTGAAATATTTTCTGTACGAAATGGTCTAAATTAAAGCGATGTTTTGTCTAGAAATGATGTGGAATATTATGTCATGCAATTTATACACTGAGGAGTAATACATTTCTTTCCATGGCAAAAAACCTCTGCGTAACTTTCCCCCATATTGTATGTTTAGAGGCCTGGAAGCAATGCAGTTTCTTCGATTCGCAGCTTGTCAAAAGGGGCTGCATCTTCTGTGATCGCCACAGCGGAGCTCCTCACTCACAGAACAGTCGATTTTGATGACCGCAGGAGGACGACACTGCACCATGCTTAATGTAAAATGTTTGAAGTGTCTATAAACTCTTAAGCGTGATCGCTTAATCCTTTAAGCCCCAATAGTGACAAGCATCTAATTTCTCCTCACAGAAACACCATTTGATCAAGCATAAAGGAACTGAGAATGAAGGCAACGATCAAGAAAGATGAAGTGTCTTGACATTCAAACAAATTCTCCCAACCTGATTCATAATAAATTTAAGAAGGTTAGTAAGGATAATACGAATTTTGATTTGGGGACCTAAAGGGTTAACTTTCTAGGCCGTTACAAAACGACTACCATCAACTGAAAACGTTGTATAGGTTAGAGGAATATACTGATCATTTAACTAGCGCTCAAGCGACAACTGCCGAGCTTTATACCTTCAATTTGCTTCGAAATTTAATACACACCCTTTTTCACAACACCATTTTTTTCAGAAGTGAAACAGCTACGTCAGCCATGTCCAACGCTGCATCTCGTTCGGCACGACTGTCGGAACTTTTGAACGCTGAAAATCCCATTTTATCTGCCCAGCACACACGGAAGGCTACTCTTTTAGGCTAAAATTAGTGGCTGCAGTATTTTCTTTTTTTTGTTTTACTGCTGTTCAGGTTAAAAATAAATAAATTTCATAGCTTATTTTATCATCTAATCTGAGGAATCTAATATTATTATAATATCTGCAATAAGTCAGCGATTGCAGCCTAGGTTTAATATTGCACTCTTCCCCTCAAAAATAAAGTTTTCAAGAATAATGGCACTGTGTTCCCTATTTTATTTTTATAGATCACGTTCTTTGCCGCTTCGCTATGTAAGAAACAATTCTATACGAGAAGTTGAAATATATCTTTCACCAGATTTGGAGCCAAGTTATGGAATAGCTTCTCTACTACAATACTCCAACTACCAAAAAAGGCTGTTAAAAATATCTTCATGACATTATGCTAGCGATATTGGAAGCTGAGGAAGATTACGTCGAAGCACCTTTCATACTTCAAAGATTTAAAATAAATTACTAAAGTATAAATTAATGTTACGGTGAACTGTATTCTTATAAGCAAATTTACTGTATCGTTGTCCTTGGCATACCTAAAACCGCTCAGTTCTTATCATCCGTTCCAATTTAGTGTAATGATGAACTGTACTCTAATGTAGACAGATTTTCCTCTAGCCTTGTCTTTGTCGTACTAGATTTAATTTTAACTTAAGTGTAATTCTTGAAGCAATTTGTTGTAAGCAAAATTGCTGTTATTATTATTGTTATTATTATAATTTCATTATTATTATTATTATTATTATTATTATTATTATTTATCTATCTGTTCAGGCATTTCTTTCTTTCTTTCTTTCTTTCTTTCTTTCTTTATGTTGGATAACAATTCTATTTTATATTACTCCATTAACATTGTTACAACGGACTTAGGAACACTAGTTTTTGCTCTACCCTCCTGGTTTAGCCTTTGCTGTTCGGGGGTAGAGCAGTATGTCAATTTCCTCCTTAAGTGTTGTTGAATAAACTTGAATTAGAAAAATGTGTATTTAATGAACAACACGACGTTCTTGAAAAATATATATAGTGTGGCTGTGAGGGATTTTCAATTATCCTTACAAATTTATTTAAAGTACATTAATTTTATTGGTTGAAAATATTACTTAAATAACAGACCTACTCAATTTTTTCGGTTGCCAGAGGCATTTCTGGTGCGCACTAACTTTGTGTTTTCAGAAATTACTGCAGTAAAACATTTAAATTTGCATTTATATACTTATAATAAAGTTACAACCAAGGAAGAAAAACCAAGTGATCCTGGAAATGACGAGGATCGCAATCTCTAGTGGTCTCCGAACGAAGCAGTTTTGACTCGATTAAGTCAATATCTACGTGATGACTATAGAAAATTAGAAGAAATTCTCAAGGTAAAGAGAATGTAAGGTGAACGCCCTCCCTCCCTCCCACCCAAATAAAAGGTTCTGATATAGTTTGACATGCTTTCTTTTTACAGTTGAGTTAGTTTGGATATGGACGCGAATCCAGCATCATGGCTTCCTTCCAATGTAACCGCAGAAGATTCAAAACACTGGAGAAACCTTACAGAAGAAGCTGATCCAACCTACGTCTTCACACCAGCTGGAACCACTGCAAAATTTGCGCTCTGCGTAGTCCTCTCAGTTACTGGTGCGGTGGGTTTCTTGGGAAATTTTCTGATATTTTTCTTTCTCTCTCGAAGAAGTCAAGAAATCCAGTCCAGTCAAATCGTTTTATGAAGAACTTGAACATATATGTGAGAAGTTTGTCTCTGTCAGACCTTCTTTGTTGTGCGGTGTCGCTTCCACTTTTATGCATTCAAATATTGTTTGAAGTTTTCCAAAGTGGTTGGCCGTGCAAGATAGTGCGATATTTCAACTTCGTATTTCCTGTTATTACAATCAATAATTTAATCGTAATAAGCACGGAGAAGTATTTATCAACACGCAGTCTCCCACGCACGTTCAGTTTCTCAACAGTGCGTAAAATGATCATTTGTGCGTGGATGTTAGGACTTGTTGCCACAGTATTTAGTGCTGCACCATTCAGTGGCATAAGACTGGACCTCAACAACACTCATTACACTGTCATTTGCAAGGCTGACAAAGACTTCTATTCATTTAGAATTGGATTATTCCTTATTCCAATACAGTACATTTTTCCGAGCATCTTAATAATGTACTTCAACATTTGTTTGCTGAGAACTGTGTGGACAAGAGGAAGAAGACAAATTGGGAATGGAATGAACAGTGTCTTCAAGGCTCATTTGCGAGCCCAAAGGATCCAAGGGACAACTCTGCTTGTAGCACTTACGTTCGCGTTTATCGTTCCATACTTCTTTTACATAGGTAATAGAGTATATACTCAGATTGCTAAGCCACAACGCGATTTTTCGACTGATTATTTGATACGTTATTCTTCCGCTGGTATCGCATTCTGTACCAGTGTTTTAAACTTTATCATTTACTTTGCTCAGAAGAAGGATTTTCGCCTTTTTGTAAAGAAAGTTTTGTGTAAAAGGAACAATGAGATCGACCCGACGGAGATTGCAGGTGGAGAGGTGCTGAAAGCATACCGTCTTCCTGTGGGTAGCCTGAACGGCGCAAGGATGGGAGACAATGCTATTGAACTCAGGCATTGAAAACATAAATTAACCGAGTTTATTATATAAACTTCAGTAAAATACAAGGATTTCTCCCAGTGAGAAAAATCGTTTCTCAACACGTGAGGATGTCATTTTTATCTTCAGTCTGCATGCTCCCAGCCCATGAGAGTAAGTAAGACAAGAACACTTTGTGGGAAAAATTAAAGGGGCGGGGGAGAGATTACTCCAGTGAAGTAGAGATTGCATACAGGTCAGGCTAGGCTTGATTGGCGAGAGGCCTCCCCAGAGGACCAAGATCCCCCATGAGCGAGGACCGAATCCCCCCAAGAGGGCCAAAATCCCCCATAAGCAAGGTCCTTGTCCGATCCTCCCCTGATGGTCACCAATCCCCTCAGAGCAAGGTCCTTATCGTATCCGAGCCTATACGCCATGGTTACCATAGTAACCATTTGTGTATGGGGCAGAATATAGAAGTAACTGAGACTGTGAGGCCATGGAGAAAAGTGTGACCTGTATTGGGAGCACTTCATTCCTTACCTATGTTTACTGAAATTGACCACAATTGCCTTACTACCTTACAGGGCATAGCTGGGCAGTAAAATTGAAATGATCTCACAAGCTATTGAAATGATTGAATCAGAAAAGAAATTATCCCAACCTAAAAATAGCAATCATTTCATAAATGCAGATGTAAGCTTAACTGACAGTTGACAACCTCTTCACAGCTTATACTATAATGAAAGAATAACAATGACTAAGTAAGACTAACACCTACAGTAGCATACCATAGCAAGAGTAACATCTAATAATTATGTCCTTACTTTTGACCGAACTATACAAAGAATTAATCTCAAAATCAAAATGCAAATGATGACATGAGAATCAGTGGTAAATGAGGCCAAGAAAAAGGCCTATAAAGCCAGAGTTGGCAGTCTCTTCGCAGCTTATGCCGTTATGGCAGAGAATAACGGTAACTAGATCTAGACTAAAAACTATGGTAACACATAATTAGCTATTACGTTAATTTATATCCATATGCTAACGAAACAGGATGTAGATAATGAATTACCGCATATTGCAGGAATGCAGGTGTGTATAATATTTGGAGCAACAGTTATGGAACCGTGCTAAGCCATGCGCTTAGTTACCAAGACAATGCATTAGAGGGAGGGAGGGAGCTGGTTGAACAGAGCTACTCAACTGGATTGATTATAAAAATGAAAGACTGAAATGAACAATGGTAGATTGAGGGTGCTCGAATTCACTTGAGCAGCGAAACGTCATTGGTCCGATATAAATCTCCTGGTGTTTGCTCGTGAATTCGGGATGACCTTTAGCATGTTGATTGAGAGGTCTTGTCCCGATGACATATCGCATAGTGGGTGTAAAAATGCTAGAACATTAACGTCATAGTTGTCACATTAACTTTAATTTATAATACTTATAAATTGGCTGACTGTAATCAAAACATAGTCGGATCGTATTTGGACAATTTCAGAAGTCTTCGGCAAACGTCATAAATTTTGTGCAAATGATCGGAAACTTTCGTACAATCTTCGGAAGTATTTGGAGAATTTTCGGAAAACTTCGGAACTTTTCGTAAAATCTTCGGAAAATTACTTAAAACTTCTAAAGTAGTGTCGTCAGTTTATGTAATAAACAAAATAATACATGAGTGCGCTGAGTTGTGAAATGTCTCTTCTCATGGTCAACTCGGTATCTTACTCGTTCACTGTGCTTAATCATGAGATATCGAGTTGAATACTCGAGAAGAAATTTCATATCTCAGCACCTCGATGTCTTATCTTTAAGCCAATAGTGGTTTTGACTTGGAAACGTCCCATTTCATGCTGGCGGCCACGTGTACATGAAATAGTTGGCACCTTTGAATAAACCAATGGTTGTGATGTATCGTTATGTTCATATTGCTTCATTTTACTAACAACTTGGCAGTTTGCATTTGTTCTTTGTTTGTTTGTTTTTTAGCACCTATTTTTATTGTAACTGCAATTTTCCCTTTCGGTTTTAACTTCGTATATGATTAGGAACGGCGAATCGCTTAAAGTCCCTATGAACTAAAAAATTTTTTGGCACATTTTGGTAGTTCATGATATGTTAATTCCGAAATGGCAAGAGAAATTGGATGGCAAGAAACAAAAATCCGTTTTTTTGCCGTTGAAAGTACCCAAAATGACCAAAATCGTGTCTCCGAAGACTGGGAACGAGTTGGCCGAGGAAGCAGGCCGTATGACGTCACAAATCGCGCAGAATGTTTGTCTCTTTGGTCTTTGTCAAGTGTTTGAGCGATGAAACTTACATTTTCCTTGCTAATATGAAAGCTACCGACGACTGAGGAAAACGCTAAGATTCAGCTCGAGGCGATTTCGAAGATGTGCGGTTTTTGGGTTTGTCGTCCGTGGATAAAGCCTAAACAGCGACAACAACAATCTTGCGCGAAGCAAGATGGCGAATTGAATTGTTGGGATTGACTAACATTCAGCTCTACTGGCTTGACTGGCCTTGAAGGAGAAGCTTCTAGAATTGAATGGTCAGTACCTTAATGTGTTAATAACGAGAGATTGACGCAGCCTTGACTTTACTTCTTTTGTTAAGAGCGTCATTGTATGTACTTCAATTATTTTACTCAAACCGATACCAGACAAGCTCAAGTTTACGGTGTACTTGTTTGTAACTTAATTTGTTCATCTTTTCATAGGTTTTCGCGCCAAGAGAAAGATAGACTCAGTTGTTCGGCTCTTTCGAATGAGGACTTTTGCAGAGAGAACACTGATATAAACTTATTAGTTAGCAGGAAGTATTTTATACATTGAAGATAAGCATACCCAAAATTTGCTTGAAATATTACATGCCTAATGGCGGAGACATCAATAGTAATTTCTAAAGAGCGTGTTTTATTTATTATAATCAGCAGCTGCAAATGATTTTCAAATGGAAGTGCAGTGCTTTTATTGTTGTAAATTTCAAGCCATTTATGAGGGAGCATCTCAAAGCAAATAAATAAGAATTTTTGAGCATGGTGCTCATTTGTGGTCTTTTACTCCACCTGGAGGTGCTATGAGGATGATGACTGTGATAAGCAAAGATGGACATTGTATGATACGCGTGCAAACTCAGAATAGTGTGACTTCAGCTTTGTCCTTGTAATAATCCATCGCTTCTGACTACATGAACTGGTTTAGGTAATTGCCTACACAATATTTAATAGACCAGCTGAGATTTTTGTCCTTCTGTTCAGCAATTTGCTTGAGGATTTTGGTTCATACCAATTTTGTGGAAACATGCTATGGCAGGTGAGACCTAGTGTGCTGAGTTCTTACAGGCTTTATGTGATCACTTATACTTTCATGATGCTGGTCTCATGTAAATAAACTTAACCATACCTGTCCAGTTATACTGGCCCCAGTTGTTCAAAAGTTGGATTGCGCTTGGATAAATCTCTATCCAGTGGACTGAACGCAATTGGTTTCCCTAACACTTATCCACCTTTTGAACAACTGGGGCCTGGTCTGAGCTCCCTTTGTATACTGGTCTCAACACTGAGATGAATATGTAATTTGCTCCAGAAGTACATTTTGAAGTGCCATTTTCATTGAAACATACACCCATTCCAATTCCATGAAGTATGGCAGAAATCAGTGTCAAGTAGAAATTGCCCTCTTTGTGTGTGTAGTTTCATTTTTTTGTTATTTTTGTTTAAGGAGGGGGGGGGGGATGGGGAGAGGTTAAGGCAGCTCCCTTGGATCAAAAAACCCTTTAAATTACAGTACCCTCCCAGTACACTGTACAAATTATGCATGTATTAGCCTTTTATGTTGTTAAGAGATATTCTCTTCAGTTACAAATGTCTAAGAGTCTGTGTTCGATCAAGCTTGCATAATCCTTTGAATTCTCCCAACACTCTCGTGTTTGCATCAGGCTTCCGCTACGTAACCATGCATGCCACTATTAATGTTTGAAGATATCTATTTTACTATCTTGGGCACTTATTTAGTAACAGAACCCCCCTTTGTTACCAGTGTTTTTACACTGATGGGGCTATCCTGTGTATACATCATTATTATTATTAAAGCAGTACAAGATGTTTATATGCTATGTCCCTAAATAGCATGCATAGGGCGGGAATGTAGCCCATGCAGCTAATTTTCAGAAAAATTATTATTATTATTATTATTGTTATTATTATTACAAATTAAAGGTGGAGAACGAGATCGAAAAGGCTCATTTTGAAACCTCATTATTGATTTTCTGTTGGCTAATTAGGTGGCTTGTGTGGTAGCTTTCTTGGGTACAGGGAATGAGTCAAGAAGAGACTGAGACAACTCAGTGTGTGAGGAATTTCCAATACAAAGCCTGCCACAAAATTAAATAATGGGAAATGAAGGTCACATATTTTCATTGTCCTTCAGTAATAAAAATGAATAAATAACTTATCCCATAAATTCAAATTAAACCTACATCACCAAGACTGTACTGCAGAAGGGTCAATTAGACAGTGTTATGTGTGCTATGTGAAATTTCATATTATATGGTCCTCTTGAGATAACCGGAGGAGGGTCAACAAGAAGAGAGGCACAAATCTGTTTGAAATGTATGGTGTTTAAAGAGGACCACATAAATCAAATGCAGTGGAAGCAGAGTGACTTGCAATAAAAATTATCAATGCTGAGCTGAACTGCTTCCTTTTATTTGACGAAACATGTACACGAGGGATTTATAAATATTCCTATAGCTATCTCTGATTAACTAAAACGTCTTGTCTCGTCGTCGGTCAAGACAGTTCCGTTCATTGTTATCCCTTCAAACACTGGTGAACATCCAGCTTGAGAAACGTATTGCATGTGGTTTCCAAAAAAAACGGAAATGTAAACAAAACTTTGTAGCTCAGTTATGCGTTGTAGATCTTGGATGCTTTTAGGTAATAGCGGACAGATGCATATAGCAATAGTTTTGCGGCCAAATATTGAAAACCTTCTTTATCTCGATCTTTAATCTTGAATTGCGATA
Organism: Siderastrea radians; assembly: GCA_964017195.1. Classification (NCBI taxonomy): domain Eukaryota; kingdom Metazoa; phylum Cnidaria; class Anthozoa; order Scleractinia; family Rhizangiidae; genus Siderastrea; species Siderastrea radians. The sequence goes on from OZ024892.1 coordinate 37,566,400, forward strand.
ATTGCTACTAGTAGAACTAATCCAACAGTGGCAGAAGTTACATATATTAACGCGACATTCAAATGCTGCGGCTTTTCCGAAAAGCAGCTCTGTAATGCGGGTCGAATCGAATTCTTACCGAGTCGAACACGGTTCAAATGAGTCCGCTTCTCTCCCTAATTCGTTTCCTTTTGAGAAACGACACACACATGCTCTCATTGTGCGAATCCTGCCCTTGTAGCTTACAATCCTGGGCCCACGAGTCACTCCAAAGTAATTTCTCTTCTGGAAACCCTCTTGTCAGCCATAACACTCTTGTCTTCTGCGCGATTTGTGACGTCACATCCTTGTAATGCGATCGTTTTGGCCGCGCGCAAAATGGAGACACATTTCGGGTGCCAAATTCGAACTTTGCGGCTGGAAAAATATCCCATGCAAAGGGTTCTGCTCAGCAAAACTTACATATTTAGACTGAGGGAGTCATAAACTATCATATTTGGGAGAAAAATTTTTTAGTTCATAGGCACTTTAAGGTAGACGAGTCTCACGAATAAAAGTTATGAACATGGAAACTGACAAATGGTTGCTCTCGTCAAAGAGACTATTATTCCATTGTACCCCTAGTAATTTTCTACACCGTCTTTCATGAAGATTTTGGCCAATCGATCCTAAACGACTGAAGATAATGTTCATGTTGACCGAAAGTTTGCAACGCGTAGTTGTTTGGCCGAGGGAAGTCTGGGGCAAGAGACCACGGAAAAAAAGACGGGTACTACTAGACTCCGTCCTGACTGCAGGGTAAAATGAGCTGAGAGCCCAACGGAGATGAATTCAAGGAGATCATTAACCTGCAGGTCGGTAAGTGACCTCGTTCCCTTCTTTTGAATCAATTTTAAATCGTGTGGTTAACAAAAAAGAAAGAAAAAACTTTTTTTTATCAGCTGATGTTCATGGTAGCAAGACTAGGCACTTTTATAAAGTCAGGAAAAAGACACTATTAGGGAAAGGGGGACCTATGTGAAAAAAAGGCGAAGGGGGAGGGGGAGAATGCAGGTTGTTGATGGAAGTCGGCCAAATCCTACCAGCCCCCCCTTCCCCCATAAAAAAAAATGAACAGTTCCTTACACCATCAACGATGCTGTGCACTGTGCACACTAGGTAAATGAACTGAGGTTAGAATGGAACAGCTAGTGAGTCAACAAATTTTATCGTCAAATCTTTTCCATCAAACCAATTTCACTTAAGTATCACGCAGTATATTGTATATTTATTTATTTATTTTTTAACTAGCTTAGCAGGACTGAACCAGCTCCCTTTCTCCTCCAACAAAAGTTAGGTTTTTCAAATAGGCCGCTGATCCGTGGATAGAAATTCAGATGGCTGAGAGCTTTTAAATATTGATCTGTCTGGTCTCTGTCAACATAGCACGGAAAGCTTCAGATAAAGTTCTTAAAATTCAAAGGAAAAATCGACAAAATATTCTGAAGAAACAGTAGGAGACGGCTGTAAAGGAGTTACTAGATGGGAAGGGTGCATAATGGGAGTTTTTTCCACGAGTTTTAGCAAGAGTTTAATTTATGCGGTCTCCGCATTGCGGACGAGTTTTAAAATACAGCGTTCGGACCATTAGTGGGTAGTCATGCAATGCGGTGCGTTTATCTATAAGGTGATTACAAAATAATGCCTTGGCAATGTGTTCTAAAAATTGAGATTTCCAAAATGCTTGACGTCATCGCAGACATTTTGCTCAGCTCTTTGGTCAAGTCTGTGGCAGGCCTTATTAACTTACATCTTATTTAGTTTTGGTTGTTTGCTAAAGAAATTTCAAATTCAGTTAAGTAACTGATCTCAGTTTCAATATGTTTATTCTATTTCTATTCTGAAATATTTTCTTTTTACTCCAGGGCCCTACAGTGGCCAAGTTTAAGCAAAGTTGGTATGGCCTGTGCACACTGGCTTTCTCTCAGAGGCTAGATCTACTATTGACTGTGTTATCGGCGGGCAGTCTAGATTGTAGATAATTAGACTGCTAGCAGGCCCTGTCTGGATAGTCGAGAGAGCAAGCAAAAGCCGTGAGCGCGAGCCCCCCTCCACTCGTTCGCTCCAGTTTTTGGCTTTTTCTCTCGGCTGCGCCCTCTCGACTATCCGGAAAGGGTCTGCTCCCAGTCTAGTAAATACCATGCATTTGATTTTGCTTATAAGCTAAAGCCAGTAAGCCTGGTGGTTAATAGAGTGAAAGAAAATAACATTTTTCTGTAGCAAGCTCTAAGACGGTTGGTGAATCAAAAAGTGAGCCCCTAAAGCAAGCAACTGATTTAAAGAGTCATTTCTGACAGAGCAACTTGAATAGCCAGTTGTGATAACAAAGCCATGGCCTGTCCATTATACACATAAGAAAAACAAGATTTTAATCTAGTTAGTTCATGACGTATCAAAAGTTTCTTTCAGAGGCAGAAATTTCGTCTGAGAGGAAAAAAAATGTTCGAAAATAAGAAAGAACAAAAACTGAAATGTAGCTATGTGTACTGACATATAACGGATACTCTACTCAGTATTGTTATGTTTAATATTTATCTTTCTAAAATTACAATAATTGCCGCTAGTTTGTACTAATCTGGCAATGGGACGGTCGGCGGTCGCTAAGTGATACCAAGGGTGCAGATTTCAAAAATCAGTGTACATGTAAGCAACAGGTGCTTTTTACATGAAACTCCTGAACAGAATATGTAAAGTTAGCGCAACATTTCAGAAAGTGGCTTCCCAAACCTTATCTCGGGCACTTACACTGACTGACCCAGATCCAGAGATGTAACTTTTCTGCATGTTTTGAAATAAAACTGATTCGCAAGACTACCAGTTGGAGTTACTGTATTTTCCATAAATCATAGTCATAAATCGCTCTCATCAACCATGAATCTTTTTCCTTCAGTTTAGAGCCTTCTTTAGACCTTTTGGATCTTTTCTGGGGAGAAAACTGTTTTGTTGGCCCAGGGTGTGATAATCAACAGTCTATGATCTCCAGTTTTTGTTCTTATACTTACTTTACACCTGGTCCTTACAAAGATGAAGCCCATAACAGTCAGTTGTAGAATGCAACTCAAATCCTCTATTTTGAAACCTGCTTGTAAAATTAGTGCCAGTCTTTGTGTACGGATAGACGTGCAAGAAGCAGAAATTAACGATTGCATCGTAACACCATGTAACTCTGTCGGATCTTAAAAAAGATAAAAATCATCACGCAAAAGATAAAAATCATCTTTATGGTGGCTTTACGCTGCTTTAGAAGGAACTCGTAAAGTTCAAAGTTTACTTCATTTTTACGACCTCTTTACGGAGCTTTACTAGCCTTAAGCTTTAAGCAACTTAACGCCCGCTCCGTAAATCCGCGTAAAGTTTGCTATACAACTTTACGCAAATTTACGGCTAGCTCTAAAGTCGTGTAAATTTTCTATTTCGTGCTGTGAAAAGAAAAAGAACAAGTTGACAAAACAATCATGCCTCAGAAAAGACGACGACGGCGACGACCAAGAAAAAATCCAACCCGACGACGACGACGGCCACGTCAACAATGGGGGGAAGGGATAAACACGGTGATCGCTGGGATTCCTAAAGCCGGTTGGAAAATCACCAAAGGGTTGGAAACGTTGGCCAAAAAGAAGGCAAAAAAAGGTCATTTGAAACGCATGGCGGACATCAAAAAGGGAAAACGAAAACGCTATGCCGGAGAATCCTTCAATTGCAACATCATGTGTGAACAAAAGACTTTGCAATTAAGATTTTTTCACAAGTTTTTTTGAACAATAGCTTTCAAGAACAATAGCAATAGCAATTCGATTCAACTAACGAATCTGCATAAGGTGATATATTTTTTGAGGTGTAAGTTTTTTTTGGCAGTATTCGTCCGCGATCGTGAAAGTGTAACGTTCGAAGATGATTCAGTAAATTAAAAGTGTTCAACCGTTCGCTTTTGAGTAATTTTTTGGCATTTCGTCCGGCCAAATTGGTAGCAGAGCGAGGTTTGTGTCGTTTGTCGAAGATTTCAAGAAAATGCTAGAGGGAGAACAAGAAACGGATAGCGGAGAACAGGTTAACGCCAAAGCATGCGGGGTCACGCTGGAGGATCTGAAAAAGCAAAAGCGAATCAACAAGATGCAACTTACAAAGCTGTACTCACGACTGGTGAGACTAATGGCAGAAGAATCAGTAAATATAGACGCCATATTAACTACTCTAGAAGACACAGAAGAGAAGATGTTGGATGTAATACAACTGTTGGAAGACTTAGTTGTTCTGTACGAGAAGAATGGCGACAAGCAAAATTTGGCGCGCACCGAGGAGGAGATAGATAAAGTCGCTAAGGACACAGACAAAGAAATTTCGAGAGTCAAAGACTTTCTGGCCTCGCGAACAAAGAAAGCTCCGATCGGCTCCGCTTCGTCCGAAATCGATTTTGAAGATGAAAAAGCTCCAAAACCGAAGAAAACGTACGAGTTACCGGTTAGTCGCGTGGACAGAAATTTGGAGAGGATCAGACTCCCAAAATTTAACGGTGATAAAACTAAATTTGAATATTTTTGGGCGACTTTCGAAAGCATCGTAGATGAGACAGATGAACCAGCTAAATATAAGATGATACGATTGAAGAGCTGTCTCGAAGGAAAAGCAGAAGAAGCAATTTCGAAGCTCGGGTTCTCCGAAGAAGCCTACAAAGAGGCAAAAAATACATTGAAACGTCGATTTGGAGGAGAAAGAAGACAACTTCAGAATTATCTCGAAGATGTAAAGAAAATTAAACCGCTCCAGGAGGGAAGCATTCAGGAACTCGAGAAATTCGCTGACATTCTCGTAAGCATCGTAACCCTTCGGGAACATAATCGTTCAAGTGAGTTGGAGCCTGGCAGTCTCCTCTTCTCTCTTGTTGTGGAGAAAATTCCGAAGACCATGTTGTCAAGATATTTTCGCTGGGCATCAGAGAACCATCGTCTAGAATCACTGGAAACACTTCGAGATTGGATTACAGAAGAATCGGAGTACCAAGTTAAAGCTCTGGAAAGTATTGAGGGGCTCGGAGCTAAAGCAAAGCACAAAGAAGACGACCGTAGAAAGAATCGTACCTTTACCGCGTTTAGAGGAAGACGAAAAGAAGCGTCTGAATTTCAGCGAAAATGCTATCTTTGTCAAGGTAATCATGGGATATGGTCGTGTCAGCAGTTTAAAGATGCAAATGTCGATGAGAGATGGAGAATCGCTAAAGACAAGAGACTATGCTTTCGTTGTTTATGTAACAGTCACCAAGGGAAGGACTGCGTCAGAGCGGGAGAATGTGGAGAAAACGGCTGCAGAAGAAGTCATCACAGATTACTTCATCCATCTGAAGAATTTGGAAACCGGGAAGTTTCTTCTAACGCTGAAAGTGTATCAAATCCTTCTTCACCATCTTCAAGGACCTTAACAACCGTTACAAGTGACGTCACTGAAGGGAACACTGAACAAGCAACCGATGAGCATTCGCACATTACTACCTTGACCTCTGCACAGTACCAGGAATTCGTATCTCTTCGTACTGTACCAGTGTGGCTGTCAGCCAAAGGGAAGAAGATTAAAGTCAACGCTGTGCTAGATGACGCAAGTACCGTTTCTTATGTGAACGAGGAGGTAGCCGGAGCTCTCGGTCTGTCTGCGACGTACGAGAAAGTTACAGTAAATGTTCTCAACGAAAATGTGGAGACCTTCGACTCAATGCCTGTCAGTTTAATCCTGGAGAGCTGTGATGGAAACGTCAAGGTACCCTTTAAAGCCCTGACTTGTCCTCGTCGAGTGACTGGAAGTTACAAGATCGTCGATTGGCAAAAGTACCAAGATCGTTGGCCTCACTTAAGTGTCTGTAAGTTTTCAGACCCAGCTGCTGACCCGATAGTTGATGTTCTGATCGGACAAGACCAAATTGACCTGCATTTCTCGAAATGTGACGTAAGAGGAAACCCAGGAGAACCGATAGCAAGATTAGGACCTTTAGGATGGTCTTGTGTTGGCCACCCCGAAAAAAGAACCACTGCTAGAAACCCGCGAACAAATCTAGCTTGTACCTTTTTCTGCAGACCTCAGGTGTTTGACGAAATCAACGATTCCTTAAAGCGGTTCTTGGAAATAGAAACTCTTGGCATCCAGCAGTCCAAGCCGGAAATGATGACTAGAGAAGAGAAAATTGCGTTTGAGAAGGTGTGCCACTCTCTCATCCATGATGGGGAGCGTTATCAAGTCGCCGTTCCTTGGAAGTCGGCTAGTCCAGCCCTGCCGAATAATTACGAAATGGCCTGCAGTCGCCTTGGAAACACAGAGAAGCGCCTGTTACGACAGTCTTCGGTGGGAGATGAATACAAGCACATCATCGCCTCTTACGTTGAAAAGGGTTACATTCGGAAGGTTAACGAGTCTGAGGGACAGCCGCATGATGTCTGGTACCTCCCCCATTTTCCGGTCTGCCGTTCTGAAAGACTGACAACAAAGACAAGAATCGTATTCGATGCCAGTGCCAAGTTTCACGGAACGTCCCTGAATGATGAAATTTATCCAGGACCTAAACTTCAAAACAGTTTGTTTGACGTGCTCCTTCGATTCCGCCGTTTTCCTGTTGCTATTGCTTGTGACGTAAGTGAGATGTACTTACAGATCCGCATCCCACCAGAAGATCGTCCAAAGTTCAGATTTCTTTGGAGGAATTTGGAAGTTAATCGAAAGCCTGATGTCTACGAATTTGAACGTGTGGTGTTTGGAGACGCGTCAGCCCCGTTTCGCGCACAATACGTCTCGCAGGAGAACGCCAGAATTCATCAAGAAGAATTCCCATTAGCAGCTGACACAGTGAGCAAGTCTACGTACATGGATGATTCGCTGGATTCTGTAAGAGACAATGATTCAGCAATACAGCTGGTCCAAGAGCTCCAAGAACTGTGGGCAAAAGCTGGAATGAAAGCTAGAAAATGGCTGAGTAATTCGTCCGAAGTACTTGCAGCGATTCCAAAGGAGCTTCGAGCCTACGAGATCGATCTTAAAGACAGCTTACCAGCAACAAAGACCCTTGGTGTCTTATGGCGAGCGCAGCAAGACGTCCTAACCTTTCAAGTCAAGAAACCAACAGAAGAAGATAAACTAACCAAGCGAATTATTCTGAGCAAAGTGGCTGGAGTGTTCGATCCACTTGGTCTCGCGAGTCCGTTTACGATACGCGCAAAGATCCTCTTGCAAGACATGTGGACAAAGGGTCTAAATTGGGACGAGCCCATTGATCGTGAACTTTCCATTCGAGCAAGAGATTGGCTCTCTGAGTTAGAGAACTTACAGGAAATCAACGTCCCGAGATGCCTTCAAGAGTTTAAGCTAGAAAAGTCGATTTCTGTTCAAACGTTTGTTGACGCCTCAAATGAAGCATATGGAGCAGTGAGTTATCTTAGAAGTGAGTACGCTCAAGGTTGCTATGGCGCTCGTATCGTCGCTTCCAAAACAAGAGTTGGTCCTCTAACCCCGATGAGTACTCCTAGATTAGAACTTATGGCGGCCATTCTCGGTCTCCATTTAACGCTATCGATCCTTGCTGCCTTCAATATTCCGATTTCTCAAGCTCGATTCTGGTCCGACAGTATGAATGTCCTGTATTGGATCCGTGGCAAAGGCATGCAGTACCGCCCATTCGTTGCAAACAGGATCAGAGAGATTCAAAGGCAATCTAACCCAGAGCAATGGCATTATGTCGAATCTAAAGAGAATACTGCTGATTTATGTTCTCGTGGTCTCAGAGCTACCCGTCTGAACGAAAGCACACTTTGGTGAAGAGGCCCTGATTTTCTTTCAAAGCACGAGTCCGAGTGGCCGAAGGCCAAAATTGCAGAAGGTTTGGACGTGAAAACCGAGTCTAAGACGAAATTCATCTCAGCACCATCGGTGAACTTTGTTGTACGTCCCGGGTCTGAAGATTGCAAGTGGAGACTCCACCCTTCGAATTGGTCCAGTTGGTTGAAACTTACAAGAGTTGTAGCGTGGGTTCTAAGGTTCGTTGCCAACTGCAGATCTCGTCAAGAACGCCGGAAAGGATCTCTTTCTCCCGAGGAGCTGCAAAATGCTGAAATTCGAATTATCCGTGATGCTCAGCAAGAAGAATTCTCCGAAGAGTACCGTGCACTTCACGAAAACAAGCCTATTCCAAAGAAGAGCTGTTTGATAAAGCTAACGCCAAAGACCAATGAAGATGGCCTGATCCGATGCGACGGACGCCTGCAGTTTGCGGAGTTTCTTCCTTACGATGTGCGATTCCCTATTATCCTGCCCAGAGGAAGCTGGACAACAAAGCTGATCGTAAAACATTACCATGAAGCTGGACATCACATCACAGGAACTAACCACACCCTTTCAAACCTGTCCACTAAGTACTGGATACCAGCAGCGCGGGAAGAAATCCGACAATGGGAAAAAGAATGCAACGAATGTAAGAGACGCAAGGCAAAGGCTGCTCAACAGATTATGGCACCCCTCCCCCGTGTCCGCCTGCAACTTCCTCTTCGAGCTTTCGCCCAAGTCTCTGTTGATTATGGGGGTCCCTTCATCACTGTGCAAGGTCGTGGAAAACGGCGAGAAAAACGCTGGTTGTGCCTGTTCACCTGTTTGGCATGCAGAGCGGTGCATTTGGAGATGGCCTATGGCCTAGATACTGATAGTTTTCTCAAGTGTTTCGTCAGAATGACATGTCGTCGTGGTTATCCTCAAGAAATTGTTAGTGACCGAGGAACAAATTTCGTTGGGGCGGACCGAGAACTTCGGGAGCTAGTGAATGGAATGGATACAAACAAGATCCAAGACCAGACTGCCAGCAAAGGAGTAAAATGGTGTTTTAATCCACCTTTGGCGCCCCACTTTGGAGGTGTTCATGAAGCCATGATAAAAGCCGCCAAGAAAGCCATTCGTGCGATCCTTAGTAACGCGGACATCAATGACGAAGAATTAATGACGACGTTAGTAGTACATTGGGCCCACATAGCAAGATAGGCCTCGTTTTGATGTAGAGGGCGTGGCCTCGTTTTGATGCAACCGGAAGTCACATGACCGGAACCGGAAGTGACCGGAAATCACATGACCGGAACCGGAAGTGACGTCACCGGGAGTTACATGACCAAACCGGAAGTCACGTGTTTTCGAATGGGAAACCGCTGGCGAGTGTGAAAAAACGATCGTGGGCTCAGGAGGAAGTAAAACCGCTGAGAAAACGCGGGCTCAAAGTCCAAAGTCCAATTTTTGGAACGGGGGTAGTCCTTGGAGTGAAAACAACCCAAAATTAATAAATACTTTTTATTGTTATACTTTTGTTTACAATAACTGAGAAAAAATAGGAGGAGGGTTTTCCTTTGAGTTCCTCTTTGATATGAGTGTTCAGTTCCTTTTGATGAGTGTTCAGTTACTGGTAACCATAGGGGTAGCTCTTGAAGGTGCGGGGATCGATGACTCTCTTGTCGTACACCAAGCGATACCATTTGTGTTGGGGTTGAGTGAGCAAGGTGTAGTTTTTCGGGTTCCGGACAATGTGGTGGCTTTTGGTGACTTGGATTTCGCGTGGTTTGGGAAGGGGTCTTTTTATTTCGTCCTGGACATTCTGACGCATGACGTCGTAATTCAACTGGGTGTGTCCTTCACTGTTGAGTCGGAAGCCTCTGACCTTGCACTCCACCTTTCCCTTATTAGTAGTATACCCGTAGTTCTTGGGTCCTCCGCTGACAAATTCTTCGATGTATTCATCGTCCTCTAATTCGGAGGCGAAGTCCCCTAGATAGGAACCCAAGGCAGGTTTGAATTGAGTGGGTGTTTCCTCCAGGTAGATGACGGAGTCGGTGTCAAAGTATAGGACTCTCTCCCCTAAGGCTTCGAGGGCGTCATACAATTTAAGGCGGGCGTGGCAGGTGGTGAAGCAGGCCACAAAAATGTTGAGGTTGGGTGACACGCGGATGTCCTCTTTTTTATTTTGAAAGTGGACCTCAACCATGTCGTCATTGATAACGGACACGTGACGTACGTCTAAGGTATCGGTATCTAAGAAACGGTGGAAGGCATGAGGATCATCAAAGGCTTGGATTTGGGTCTTGTTGAGGCGTTGTCCAAACTTGCCCCACATGGAATTGAGCATGAGCTTGGCTAATGTTCGTAGGCCGGGGTTCTTTTTGATGTTGTCGTATTGAAGTTGAATACCTTCCTTCTCGTAGTAATCATGGATGTACTTCCTTTTTTCTTCTTCGGACATGTCCTCCTTAGGCCACCCACTAGCTTCTTGTTTGATGCGTAGCCAGGTGTTGACATAATCGGCGAAGAGGCCCTCACAGGTTTCTTCATAATGCCAGACTTCGTAGATGTATTTGACTTGGTACCCGAACTCAACGGCTTTGACTAATTCGGGGCTGCACCAGGTACTGGTGAGGGCGCGTTGTTCGTCGGTGTGAGGGCAATGATAGGATCTGTCTAGAAGGGGTTTGGCCATTTCTTCTTCCACACAACGGGCACAGAGTGGAAAGAGCAGTTTGTCGTCATGACGGTAAGGCAGCACGGGATGGTACAGTTCACGGGGAGGCAGGACTTGACATTGGATTAGGCCAAAGTACTGATGGATGTCAGTGTGACCCGGTTGTGAAATGAAGGTGGGATGTCCTTTGGGGTAGGTGGAGGTCTTGTTGACCCACGGGTACAAGGAGGTGACATCGATGTAGTGGATCTTTTGGCCGGGGGTGACACGATGGTAGAGTTTGATGGCATTGGTACGACCTCCACAGAAAGCGTCCCGAGGTTGAAGAGGTTTGATAAAGTCGAGTCCCCGGACGAAGGAGTCGATCTCTGGTTGGGTGTCTCGGAGGTGGTCCCATTCACATCCCCACATTTGAATGACGTTGTACCCTTGTTTGGTAAGGTTTTGGACTTTGTCTTGGGTGGCGTCATAGAGGTCATGCATAGTCCGATCATAGTTGCGGGGATGTTTTTCGTGGCGATTGGGATAACAGGTAGGGCATCCGTGGGTGAAACACCCTTGAAATTCGTAGACGGTGTGGGTGTCGGGGCAATAACCATCCACATGGATCTGGGTCCCGGGGATCTTATACTCGCCGCCATTTCGGACATGTTGTATGTACTGGCGATGATGGCCTGGTTAGGCACTGGCCAGTAGATCGTCGGGGTTGAGATCTTGGAGGGCGCGTTGACGTAGTTGGTGATCGCACCAGGTTAACCAGTGGAGGGCTGAGTGGGACGGATTGATGTTATTCTTCTTCCAACCACGGGTGGGTTCACTGGCAATACTGTTAGGGATCATCCGGTTCATACGTAAATCTCGATTACAAGCCGAGGCAATGGTGACGTGATCGAAGGGATTGAAGCCTGTCAAGTCTTCAAACATGCGTTTGAAAGTCAGACATCCTTGTTTGAGGAGACGTACATCTGAGCTGCAATAGTCCAACAACTCTTGTTGAAAATTAAACACCACGCTCTGGTCGCGTTGTTCTTGATGCCAGGTTTCGAAGGCTTGTCTGCCTTCGAGTGACATGGTCTCAGGCATGTAGTAATCGCGTGAGGGGAGGATGCCCACGTAGTTTTGATACTCATCACCGGGTACGTTGAACTTGTGTGGGAAATACCCTATGCAGAGTTCTGTCAAACCAAAGGTTTTGGGAAACGCGGAGAGGGGCATCTGGAAGAAACTCATGGAATCAATGAAGCGAATGCGATCGTGCTTGACTTCCAGGAGTTTACATCCGTTGCGGAGTTGTTCAACGATCCGGTTGTCCCCATAGTATTCTTGGATGATAAAGTACCCATCGTACCCTTGAAAATTATGAGCGATGACATTGACTTGACGGGTATCGTGGAGGGCCAAGGTATCCAACCATTGCAGAAAGTCACGGGTACAAGAGAGGCCTGGGAAAGCCTTGGGTTCATCGTTGTCTTCGGTTTCGGCCACGACGAGATTCGCAATGTGTTTTTCGTGGGGTTGCATGGCTTCAATATCAAAGAAGATGTGTAAGGGAGGTAGGACGTCTTCCTCGTCCTCGGAGGCATGGGGTGCCGCGGCGGCGGCGGCACCTCGTTTGGCGCGAGGACCTTTTTGACGGGTCCTCTTTCTCTTCTTTTCGTCTTGAGGTTTGGGGGCTCTTTGTATGAAACAACGGTGGTCGTCCGCGTGGACGTACTGGTGACAAGACGGGCAATCCACGTGCCAACAACGGTGAAGTTGAATGCGGGACAAGCCCACATTTTGTTGATAACAGTCAGGGCATCGGTGTCGTTGAGAGCACACGGAGGACTGGGGGTCCGTGGCGGGTTTGCCAGCATGGGTCTTGCCGACATGGGCTTCCAAACACGCGGGTCCGAAAAAGTCCCGATGACACGACTGGCAACGTTGAGTGGCTTTGAGGTGTCGGGGGTTGGCATAAATAAAATCGACACAATCTTTCTGTCGACAGGCTCCGCACAACTTGTTTTTGGTGCATCGATGGAGTCCCTCGGTGTTGTAGGGTTTCCAACAATCCGCACACACATAACTGGACCCGAAAAACCCCGGCAACTTGGTGATAACGTCATAATGGTCTTTGTTGTGCAACAGGATCAGTTGTTTGTCAGAAAGGGGTCCAAACGTCGTGATGTGGAACGATCGCTGCGCATCGACCAGGATGATCTGGTAACCGGTGAGGGACGGAGCTTGACTGAATTGGGTCAAGGCGTCATAGCCACAAGGACCGAAGGGTACCTTGGCGTCGTGATGAAGTAAGAGAGCCATTTCTTTTTGCAGTTTAGTTCCTTGTCGGATGCTGTTGTATTTCGGGTGCTGGTCCACGCGAGCTTTGGCGACCACGAGGGCTCTGGCGCAACAGAGTTGATCGTCGTTGGTAATCCGGATGATGGATTTGGAATTTTTTCTCAACAGGTCCATGGTAGGATGGCCTGGTTTCCCACGACGGGGTTTGCCGGTACCTTGAGGAGCATGATGGACTTGAGTGATGGAGACTTGAAAGGAATCGTCCATTTCAAATTGTTCGTTGCTGTTGAGGGCTTGGGCTAAACGTTGGAACAGAGCCTCCACACGCTCTGTGTCTCGACGCCATTCACCCGCACGTAATCCCCACCCCTGAAAATTATTATGGAGCCTGTCCGAGGCGATGGTGAAGTAGAGGCGATCTTCATCGTGGAGGTCGGGGGTGGTGGTTAACACTTGATCGACGGCTCGACGTAATCCATCTTGGAGAGCTTGGGTAATGTTTTGACCTGGAATCAAGGTCCCCCTTTGGCGTAACTGGGTCTTGAAATGACGTTCTTGTACCCCCAGGCGATCACTCCTCCGATTCACAAAAGGTTCTAAGTCAAATTGGAAGGTAACTTGCGCAGGGGGATGCAATCCACCCCCACTTTGTTGCTTTTCCCATTGGTCCAAGGCCTGTTCACAAAGGTCATCCTCTGTGTCTTCCAGGTGGTCTTCGGTAGAAATCAAACGTCCCACACAGGAATTCGTGTCGTCTTCTGAATCAGAGATGTCCAGGCCTAACAATTGGAGGGACTCGTGGTGGCTAAGGCCACTGGGCCCCGCTTCGGCTTCTTCTGGCTGAGAGGCCATGATCAGATGAACTGGCTGGAGGTCGGGGCTCTGTTTTTATAGAGAACAAAAAAGTCACGTGGGAGGGGAAGGAACCAATGAGGGAGAGGGCCCAGGGGTGACCCTGGGAGGGGTGGGAAGGGGTGGGGGGACCCCCCTCCCCCCTCTCTAGTGGGGGTCCATGGGGCATGATGGGAATGAATGAGAGACTATAAAACAGATCGAACTTCGAGGTGAGTCATCTCAAAATGGACTCTCGCCATGAGAAGTTGTTAGAGTCCTTTGAAGAGTTCGAGCTCGATTTGGAAGTCCAGGAGATCTTGGGGAAAGTCAAGAGGGAGTTGCTGTTGGAGGACGAAAACTTTGCTGAGTTTGCGGAACGTTTGAAGCAGCTGGAGCCCGAAAAAGTAGAGGCCCAGAGACGCCGAGCAGAACAGGCGCGTCCGTATCACCCACGGTGCTATCCCCAATTAACGTGTGAGTGGTTTGTGGCGGGGCTCGACTACTGTTGTGATTACTGGAGGTACCAATTTAAACGTCCAGCTACACCTCCGCCAGCATCACCACCATCGCCCAATGTCCAACGAAAGCGAGGGCCTCCGCCGCAGCAACCGACGACGACGCACGTACCGACCAAACAACGACGACGACTTGAACGACTATGACCCCGACAACGACCTTAACGACTACGACTCAAACGTTGACGACAAGAAGGACGAGGACTATGACCCATACGACGACGACGACGACGACGACGAATTGTTATACCTTACGGCTAAACGATCACGCAACATCATCAAAAGTGCACGGTACCGGGCCGAACACTACGAGCAAGTGCTTGCCAGGAAAAAATTGTACAGAGAAAGGAACCGAGACTTCCTAGCGATGGCTGCCAGGTGTTACCGGGAAAAGAATGGAGCCCACATTGCGGAGAGCAAAAAGCGGTACCGCGAAAAAAATCGAGCTCAGCTGGCGGAGTACGATAGGGCCTACCGGGAAAGGAATCAAGCCCGCTTGAAGGAGCTCCGAAGGCTCCGCCGGGAAAAGAATCGAGACCAGTTGAGGGAGTCCCGCAAGCGCTACCGGGAAAGGAATCAAGCCCGCTTGAAGGAGGCCGCAAGGCTCTACCGGCAAAACAATCTGGAACGGTGCCAGATGTCTGAGCAACGATATCGGGAGACCCATCGAGAGCAGTTGAGGGAGAAAGGGAGGCATTATCGAGCCCGCCTGGCAGAGAAAAAGAGAACTCGAGAGAAATTGAAGACCTTAGGACCTTTGAGACTAACCATCCCCCTTACGGCTTGTAGGACGCAACCTTCTCTGGAAACGTATTTGAATAACTTTTGTGCCTCCTTACCTTGTGTAGAGAGGCAGAAAACGGAAGAGAAAATCAAAGCATTAGGACCATTGAAACTGACTATTCCCTTGGAGGACTTTATGAAATCCATGCCTAAAACGCCTGAGAACTTTTCTTTTTGTGAATCATTTCTAGATTCTTATACTCTAACGGATATGGATTCGGGGGATGCGCAAGTCACCGACCCCCCTGACTTGGACCCCCCTGACTTGGAGGACTTTTCGTTTTTGCAGGACTTATTGAAAGACATGTCACCCGACGATTGGGAGCAGATCATGGAGGATGTCGAGGATTCCTCCTTTGATTTGGAGGCATTGGTGCCCCCTGATGGCATTGTTGATTTGTTGGAGGACATGTCACCCGACGAGGGCGTCGATTTGATGTATGATTTGGTGTCTTAACCCTCATCTCAGTATTTTGGCAGAACATTTAATCGTGGCAGATCATTGTGGTAGAACTTGACACAACTCATGAACCAATGAGACATTTTCATATTTTTTATTTACTCAACATGTAACTGGTTTGCCATTAAATTTTACAATTTTAAACGTTTCTTGGCTTGCATGATTTTCTTGACCACGCGTTCCGTCTTGGTTTTCTTGCCGGGTAATCGATCAATGGCTTGGATCATCTTGGTATCGGCTTTCCATTTATCTTGCAAATTCTTGGCATGACTGTAATCAATGTCGTGTTGTTTCGCAATCTGGTCCAAGCGATTGATCCCTGGATCCCCACGTTTTAGACGTTTGGCCAAATGCGTGCCAGGGCCCATGTACTGATAACCAGGCCAATGAAATTCCTTCCCCGTCTTAGCGATCCATTTTTGGACATCCACTGCCCCTCCTCGTTGGGTGCGTTTCCGTTTGATACCCCTTCTCCTCTTGGTGGGCATCTTTTAGTCACTGTCGTAATCCAACCGACGTCGTAACTTTTTGCCTTGGTACCAATCTTCCCACCCGGGTAAGGGTTTCAATCGTTCCACTTCTCAGGCAGGTCCTTTGCCTTTGCCTTTGCCTTTGCCTTTCGTGAAACCACTTTCGGCTAAATGCTTTTCCCAAGTCTTGCGACGTTCTCGCACGGCTTCTAAACGCGATTGTAGATCCCCTCGACTAGTGGATGGACTCCCTTTCTTGACAATCTTACTGGTGGTGGCTGCTCCTTTGCCTTTCTTGGTTGCAGGGGTAATGGGTGGTTTGGGAGTCGACGGGCTGCCTTTTATCATGCGCTTCAACCATTGTTCCACGGGTCCCGTTACCAAATCCCCGGCTTCTTCCTCGCCTTCTTCACCTGGTGGGCCACCCGGGGCACCAACCCCCACCCCGCCAGGAAATTGACGAATGCGTTTGGTTAACTTGGTCAATTCTTGACTCAATGGTTTGGTTTGAGCATTGACCAGGGCTGGAGGTAATTGAGGGTTGGCTAACAAGACATGTTTTTTGGCGGCGAGCGTCGCGGCTTTGTTCAACAAGGCATTTTCGGTAAGTTCTCCTTTGTAATATTGAATGAGTTGTTGCAAGTCCTGGTGGGGAATCATGTAGACCTCGTCCATGGTCTTCCAATGCACGACAGTTGTCACAACAGGTGATATTTATGCTTCCAATAAGAGTCTTTCCATGTCTTGACACGTTAACGAACACATTGACATAACACCTCGTGAAGTCCTTGAAACAACCCTCGTCCTTTCTGTCGGACTAACCACTGACGACGTTTTTTGACGGAATGTCGACGACGTCCCAAATCACGTAGTACCTTTTTATAGGGTTGAAGTTTAGCCAGCATGGGTGGGGTGACAGGAATCTTGTTTTTTAAAAAGTTCAAGACCAATTCACTCACAGCATTGATTTGATCGGCATTGGTATGTTGTAACAACTCTTGACGTTTGGAACCATTGGCTTCTTGTAACATGGACCGTAAAAACGGTAATTGACGTCGAAGACGTTGCATCTTTTACCGATGGCGACGACGATACCGTTCATTGGCTTTTTGGATCGTGCGTTTTATACGTTTATCCGTTTCCAAGGCCACGGCTTTCCCCAATCCCACCATAGCGGGGACCAATAGATTTAAAAACCCTCCTCGTTGACGATGACGTCGTCGTCGTAATCTTCTCCTCCTCACCATGAACGGTTCATCAATAGACGTTGCAGGGCTTTGTTTTGTTTGATCACATCTCGCGTCTCTTTATAGCCTTGACGGGTATTGCGTTTGAAATCTTGCCACCAACCCCCACCTCGTTGTCGGTAATGTTGCACATTATCGGTAATGCCTTTCAAGGCTTGCCCACCTAATTTGCCTAAAGCGAGTCCAAACCCAGGCGCTGGACCCGATAGAAACATACTCATGCCATGGGCTATTTTATCCACCAAACGGGGTTTGCGACGTATTAAAGCTCCTCCTCGTTGTTTCCTTTTTCTGCGTCGTCGTCGTCGTTGGACGGCCATGGTTCTAAGAGTGTGGGACTGGGAGGGAGCGGCTTTTTATCGATCCAATACTCTTTGGGTCTCAAAGGACGAGGACATCCGTCTACATAGCATAGGGCTTCCAAGGGTTGGTACACAAAATGACGGTAGTAATCTTGGACACATCGTTTGGGTAACGGAGGGGTGAAATCCACAATGGTATCATCCAAGGTTTGCATCTTGATTAAAAACCGTTCCAGATCCTCCAAGGGAATACCACGCACATGGGTTTTCAATTCGGTCAAGGCTTTCGCATAGGTGGTAAACGCAAATCGACTCATGGTCACTTTAAATCGGTATTGTTTAAAATCATTCCATCCTTTGACCACGGTGCCCACGGCCGCTAAACAGGCTACCAATGTACTGTTGTCCAAAAGGGGCCCAGCAATCATACCTGCGGCCATCAGGAGTAACGCCATCCCATTGAACAAGGCATTGATACACTTGTAATGATTCAACATTTTTCGATAACACCACCATTGTTGATGATAAAAGGCATACAAGGAATCCATCCGTTGTAATAATTCCGGGGGGAAGGGAAGTCCATGATGTTTCGATCCATTCAATAACGACACGACGGTTTTCATCCTCACGGCGAAACCCGGGCCGACGAGGTTTGTACGCTCGGTGCTCCTCCCTGTTTATAACTGGTGACAATGCTATTGGTCATGGTGACATTAGCAATTTCACGTCCTTGGGCTAATTGTTCTTGATCTTGTAACAGCATCCGTAAACGTCGTTGTAAATCTGCTTGACGCAAGGTACGAAGGGGTGGACTCCCAGACGTCCAAGATCCTCGAGGGGTGGCTGGATTGGAGGCAGGTGTCAAAGGCGAAGTGGGGGTTCGTCGTCGTCGCCCGCGTCGACCACCACGTCGTCCACGACGACCACCACCACCACCACCACCACCACCACCACCAGCACCACCTCCACCACCTCCACCAGCACCACCAGCACCACCACCAGCACCACCACCAGCACCACCAGCACCACCTCCACCACCACCAGCACCACCACGTCCACCACCACCACCACCACGTCCATTACCCCCTGCACCCGCTGCTGTCCGACCACTTGGCGCTGTTCGCCAACCAGGTGGACTTCTCGGGGACTCCGGGGTGGTCTGGGGGCTATGGAATGAGGGTGAATGGGATGCTCGACTTCCTACCCCTGCGGGGGAAGAGGCCTGTACAGGGGGTGCACCATCTACATCGGGCCAGCCCGCGATGACGTCGCCAGGGGGGATGGATTCCATAAACCGATAGAGGGCATCGGCTGCCGTTTCCTCCATGGCCACGTCGAGAAGGCCTTGGTCTCCCGAGAAATACAGATCTTGCCAGGCCCTTGGGGACATTTGATTACTGGTGGTCGCCCCCACACCCGCAGGGGCCACGGTATGGTACGATTGCGGAGGTTGACGGTCATCATCATCCGCCATGATCGCTTTCTCTTTTTCCTGTTCAAAGGGTGCCTTTATAGACGTTTTTGATAGGTGCGAGTCCATCCTTCGTCTTTTAACAGGTGACTCAACAAACGTTGTTGATCGGAGGAGGCGGGATGTAAATCCAACACCAAATACCCATACGGTCGTGTGGTGGCTTGGTGAAACGTCTCCAATGTGTCTTTCCAGGTGGTCGGAAACGATTGAAGCATCACATTGCGTACCCCTAATTGATCTCGGGGGTTCTTGAACGCTACAATGTAATGGGCATTGCGGGAAATACTTTTAGCATATCGACCCACGGGAAACATGTCTTGGCACAAGTACAACACGGTCACCCCTTGATGATGCGAATGTTTGGTGAATAAATCCAACACGCGTTTATCGTGACTCCCTTCATCCATTAAATCGTCCAAGACCAGGACCCCATGTCCTTGAGGAAACCATTGGACCAATGCTTCATGATCGGGAATCCCTTCGTGAAACACCACCCCTTGATCTTGCATGCTTCGAAATCGATCTTGCCAAGCGCCATAACAATAATGCACTTGGGTCGGTGGGGTTTCAAACAAGTCCGGGTTGTCTACCAAGAGTTTTTCCGTAAAGACGGTTTTACCACATCCCGAAGGACCCACCACCAAGATAGAGGAGGGGGTATGAAAACGAAACGGTTTCCCCGTTTGCATGATGACTAACTACCCTTAGAAAAAAAAAAGGCACCTTTTTATTGGAATCGGTGGGACTCGAACCCACGCACGATCTCCTCATGTATTCGATCCAAAGGCTCTTCCCACTGAGCTACGACTCCGACACCGTTTTCCAACATATTTTATTTAACCATTACATTGATGATACGGATGACAACAAAGTTGATACCATCTGGCTTCTTGGCCTACAATCAATTGTTGAAGGCGTTGACCGGCTTGATGGTCATTGCTTACATAATCATGATCCGAAAACTCATTTAAAAAATCTTGCAAGGTCCGTCCACGGGCTTTGGCTTTCAAGTACAACAAGGCGTAATCACCACAACTCTTGCTTGAAATGGCTTGGAGGGACTTGCCATTGGTCACCACATACTTCCAATGTTGCACAATCCAATCTCGTAACGGGGTAGCTTGCACGTAGGTGTCCAAGGGCAAAGCATAACTGTCCAGGACTTCACACACGTTTCCATCCGTCCACACCGCTAACCAATGTTGTCCGGGTTGATCGTGCGGGTCCGTATTCACAATGTACCCTTGGGGTTGGGTCTTGACAGGACTCTTGGGTAAACGATCACAGGCCACCGTCCCGTAAAAGACCGGGTTCAATTGCGGGTCGTCTCGGGCTAAATAATCCAATTGCACATTATTCAAGGCCACATGTTCCATCTTCAGTGTTGGTAAATGTTATACAACACGGCTCCGTTGCGGTCAATCTCCAGCAAGTTCTCAAATTCTCCATACACGAGCACGGTTATATTGGTAGCGGGGGCGGCTCCAAATTCCAAGACCAATTGTAAATCTCCCGTTTGCTTGGGATTGAGGTTTTGACTGTCAGCACATCCATTGGCGACATTGTCAAACATGTACAAGCTACAATTTTTAGCTTGGCCCCAATCTCCTAGTTGTACCATATTGCCTTTCTTTTTACACCAGGCACCACTGGCTTGCAGAAAACGGAAGTAGCCTAGATTATCTCGGGTGCCATTGTTATGCACTAACTGGAGGGTTTCATAAGGGTACTCTTCTCCTTTCACAATCTGTCGAATGGACGTCAGACCCCATTTCTGGAAACAGAAAGGATCTCGGGTCACATCTCCATTGAAGGCTCGGCTGTCCAGTAACCCCACAATCAATCGGTCAGGCACTCTGTTTTGAAACAGGTTGGGGATATCAAAGCGGGTCAGGTTGCCTTGCATGCTGAAAGTCCTGATTTCACTGCGGACGGTCGGGTAGGTAGCCACTTGGCCTTCATTGTGTCTTTTTTCAGATAAACTCCTGTAGATGGCGTCATTCAAACGCAGTTGACAGAGATGAAACTGTAGTTTCACATCGCCTTCCAGCAAGCGGCCCGCTTCACCCACTCCATTCAAAAACAGGCTCGGACCATTGAAATGAAATTTCATCTTGATTTCGATACCAGGCACCAACAGTTTGCCGGTATGAAACACTTCCAAGTGGGGGGTAAACACCAGACTGTGAGTGACACCATCAGCATACTTGGCGAGTTCGGCTTTCATGGCGGCCAAGGCTCCTTTGTGATTGGCAGGGAGTCTCTGGTAGTCTAGATGTCCAGCACCAGCATTCGCTGCTGTGTTGGTATTGTTGGCCGTCCATACGGGTGGGAAATCCACTTGATTGAACCAGCCTTGGGGTCCTAACACAGTCTTGCCATCTTCTCGGTCATAATTCAGCAAGGTTTCTAGGTAAGCTTTGTAATGATAAGTGTCGGATTGAGGACTGATCAACGTGCCATTCAACTGCAAGTCAATTTGCTTGATGATGGAATGGGCCAAATTATTGACGGGGAACAATATCTCCGCGGCGTCCAAGTTCCCGTTATCCTCTTTTTTCAAACTCAATTCCATGGTAAAGTAACTGCGTCCCAAATCCACAAAATCGTCCAACCCTGGCACAATGAATTCCATGGGATTGATACCCGTGGTCGTGGGTTGAATGGTAACCATGCGATAGGCATTGATGCTAATGTCGGTCGGTGGCACCTTGAAAATCCGTAACGCCGGGTTGACGGTCCCCTCGGAACGCGGATGAGCGGGGGCAGCCCCTTCAGAGTAGGTAGGGGTTGCCACGCGTGACATCACATTCGGCATGGTTAACGTCGTCGTCGTCGTCGTCGTCGAGTAGTGGTACCCCGTCGTCGTCGTGAGGGGTTTTTATAGCGTCGTCGTGCTAAACGTTGTCTCAAATCAAACCCGGGGACTCTCATCACCTCGGCACTTAACCATCCACCACGTTGTCCTCTCCTGAGTTTCCAAAAAGCACCTCCCCATTGAGGCAACCCTCGATCACTACGAATCCGTCGAGGTCGTGAATGCACGGGATCCATGTTCACACTCCCAAAATATCTCGCGCACGTTTGACTTGCTTGGGAAACAAAGCACTGGCCACACGCACGGCGTCTTTCACGTTCTTCTGATTCAAGGCTTTCTTGGCTTGTTTGGTGATTTCTTTTTTAATGACTTGTTCGGCTTTACGTTTAACACCGCGTGTTAACCCTGCATTCAATCCTCTCTTGATATTACTAGGCAGTTTTAAAGGATTTCGCGTGCTTTTAAGGCCTTGGAACCCCCCACGCATGACCTCCCTTATCAACCCACTGCCATGTTGATCATACCACTCGTCTGTCCGAAATCGTGTCAAACTTCCCCCTCGCATGGTTGTCTTCTTTGCTCTTTCACCAAGGTCTATGCTTCACGTCACCCCCTTTGTCTTTTTATACCGTCATCGGCCTTTCTTTTTCTTCCGAGTGGTCGCTGCTTCGATGGCTTTTTTGCCACCGTAACCCGCGGCACCACCCACCGCTCCCAACGCGGCGGCTTTCCCCACAGCCATCAAGGCTGGCACGAGAGCGGCCAGAGGCAAGAGACCACCTCGTTGCCTTCTTCTTCTTCGACGTGCTCTTGTCTTTGGCATCTTTGACTGACCATCCCCTTTTTCCCTTTTTATGCCTTTTTGAAGTGCAAGGTGACCAGCGTGTTGCCTTTGCCAAACCTGACCAACTTATCCTCCGTGCCAGACGTTTCGGTGACTTGCATTTGAATGATTTCCACCACTTCATTACGAAGCGGTAGGTATTGAATGTGCAACGGTTCAAAGTACAGGGTGCCTCTGCCTTCCCGCTTGTAGTGGATTTCTCGCAACAAATCGGTCACGCGATTGCCGACCATCATACTGCCTGCCACGTCCGAGTACACGTGCAACGATCGCGAGGGATCTCCCACCACCGAACGAAACGCCACATTCAAGTTGGTGAATCGCCAACCACAACTCATACTCAATTGTAAATGATCCGGTAAAAACGAACGCACCGTCCAAAAGACTGGGTTGTGCTGATCGTCGTTCACATCGTTCCAATCGTTGCCAGAGGGTTTTGTCATGTTAGGGATTTGATCCCCCATGAAGTCTTGTTGTAAGGTTGGGCCCAAAATCAACCCACTGCTAATTTTACGTAACCATCCCATCTTGACAGCTAACTTGGTGTAGATGTACAGGGCGGGCGTGTCGGTTTTGCAATGACAGATATTGGTGTTGTCAATGAGCAGATCCTCGCCTTCCCACTTGAACTTGACGTACATGTGTTTGCCTTGATCATTGGTAAAACGGCCGCCTTGAATCGCCGTTTCCTTGCGTTGTTGTTCCAAGTGGCTTATGGTGGCTTTCATGAAACTCACCCCATCCACCACCCAATCCAAATGTTGAATGTCATTAATGAGGGTTTCAGCCGTCCCTCCTCGATCTTGCATTTCCCCCTCTTTTCCACCCGGTTTGGGATAGGTTTGGTCCCAGGACGTCGACATGATGAACCCATCTTTTTGCACCAACTCGTACAAATTGACGTGCGTATCCGGTAAGGAAATGGCACTCAACCCCACTTGCCATCCCCCTCCGGGTAACCGTAACGGTTGAGGTAGACGAATCTTGAAGGAATTGGCTTGGTTGTTGGGAAATTCACGTCGGTTGGCATGACTGGGTAACGTCACGTAGAACGACATGTTGTCTTTCTTCTTCACACCACCACTTCCCTTTTAAAGTGGAGGGTTAGGACGGTACGCCCTTCGCCAAATTTCACCAGATCCCCATTGGTTTCGGCCATCTGGGTTTCTACGATTTCCACCACTTCATTGCGTACCGGGACATATTGAATATGTCGAGGTTCAAAGTGGGTGGTGTTTTGAGGCTGGTACTTGATTTCTCGTAAGAGATCGGTGATGCGACCACCTACCATGCTGCTGGTCCCTACATCACAATACACGTGTAAAGGACGCGCGGAGGGAAATTCCAACGAGGGACGAAAGGTCTTGGTCAAATTCACAAACCGCCAAGAGCACGATAGACTCAACTTCACATAATCCCCCTCCACTTTCCAAAAGATGGGGTTGTTGCTGGCATCGCGGATATCCGTGGGGGTGGGAATGGTGGAAATGCCTTGAAATTCTTGCAAGAGATTGGGACCTAATCGATACTGGCCGGGGGACACTTGTTCAATCCATCCCATTCTCAGGGCCAACGTTTTGCCCCATGACACATGCGCCACTTGTCGTTTGTAATCCACATTGGTGGTATTCAACAACAAATCCCCTTCGGTGGTCCATTCAAAGGTCGGGACCAATTTGACACCATTGTCCTCGGCCCATTTGTTTTTGGGGGCGGTTTGTTTCGCACGTTCTTGCTCGTAACGATACACCAGTTGATGAAAAAAATGCGATCCCGTCGACGAGGTCATCTCCTTTCTCATATCTCGACCGTAGACAGTGAATTCGCGCCGTTCATGGTACCAGCGATCGTTGCCTTGATCGTCTTTGGTATACACCCGTTCGTGCCATCGTACGTACAGCAGAGGATGGGAATCACCCACGCCTCCTGCTTCCGCTATCACTGGAATGGTGGGTAAGGATAAACTCACCATGCCTACCATCCATCCTCGTCCCATAAATCGAATGGGTTTGGGCAATCGGTTTCTGAAATGATGACTCTTGTTCCCAGGAAACTCTTTGGTACTCGCATGACTCATCAACGTCACGTAAAACGAAGAGTTGGGCACCAACGCCATTGTTTAGTCACGTCGTCGTCTTTTGGATGGACTTGTCTCTTTGGGTGGGCTTTTCCTCTGGGGTGGTTGGAGAGACGTGACGTCTTGACTTGCAATCCAACTATTGTACTTGTCGGGCCACCCTTTCCACTTGACCAACCAACGATCTTTTTGTCGCTTAAGTACCTTTTCGATGCGAAACACGTCGGACACATGGACTTTTTGTAAATCCTCTTCATAAAACGTACCTTGGACGGGGGTATCATCCCATTCGTGAATCTTATACGTGGACACCGGGCCAGGGATCACACGATGCACGACAAACACTTCTTCCGTCCAACCGGGTAAATACCCTTTTTCAAACGTACGATGAATCTTATTGAGACGGACACGATCCCCGACTTTGAATGTAGGTTTTTTCTGACCTTTCAATCGTTTACTGTACAATCGTTTCCACAGCGCTTCTTCGTTGTCCCATGTCACGTCTTGAGGGGCCATACCAATACTTCGATGACGGGTAGCATTATAGCCTTGCACCAACTCGGGTAAGACATCGTCAAAGCGTAAGGTGTTAGCAGCCGTAAAATAACGATACAACCGTTCTTTCAAGGTGCGGTTAAATCGTTCCACGACACTGGCTTTCGCATCCCCTTCGGTGGAAAAATGATGAATCCCTTGCTCGTCAAGCCATCGTTGAAAGGTCCGGTTATAAAATTCTTTCCCTCGATCCGTTTGCAATCGATTAGGGTGACGTCGTCCTTGTTTCAAAATCTTCTCAAAGGCATGAACCAAGGCCACCCCGGTTTTGTCTTTCAACGGTTGTACCCACGCGTATTTGGACAAGACATCCAAGACCGTCAACAAGTATCGTATACCCCGATTATATTTGGACAACGGTTGCACTTCCACTAAATCTGCCACCCATTGATCATCTAATCCTCCTACGATCACGGGTACGGTCGGAAAACGACGACGTCGTGGTTTATGTAACGTGTAGGCCAAATCCTGTTCCAAGACCCGTTGAGCTTTTTTCAAAGGGAGACGATGGGCTTTAGCAAACCGTTGCACGCCTCCTAAACTGCCGGGGGCTCTCGGATCGTGGTAACGATTCAACCATGGTTGGGAGACCTTTTTCTTTCGAGGGGCCATACTTTCTGGCATTCATCCCATAAGGTCGATATGGTGGGGACCGTGTGAGGATGCGCCTTTTGAATGATTCGATACCATCGCCACGCGTAAGGATGAGCTTTTAACCATAAGACAAACACGACCCATCGATACAAGTTGCGGTCGACATGGGTTTCTTCAAAGAGGTGGAGAGGATGCGTGTCCTCGGGACAAGGGGGTATGGGGATTTGGGTGCCGGGTTGATGATCATATAAGAGTTGGCAAAGGGTTTGATGACATTGCCATTGCCCCAGGGACAAGACAAAATCCCACGCATCACATACAGACTCCATGGACTAAATAAAAACATTTTTATTCATTCTCTCATTTAAAAGAGACCTAGACGGCCACACGTGATGGTCTCTAGACCTTTCTGCCAGTTCTCAACACTGTCACTGTACTTGGGGGGTGGTGGAGCTGGGGCCACCATCATTTCTTGACGGTTCTTGAGATCTTGAATTTCTCGTAACAATTGTTTCTCATAATCTGTCAGGGGCCGATCCTCTTTCCTTCGGACTGGAGGACCAGGGATGTCCACTCCACGTTTGGGATATCCTTGAGCATCACGGGTGGGTGGTTCAGCTTGTTGATCGGCTTTTTTGGGGGGATGGTCATGAAACCAAGTCCAGTACTTGGGACCCAAGGGTTGATCGGCCCATCGGAAGAAGCCACACGTTTTCTTGGAACAATTCAGAAACAAGCGATCGGGGTTCTGAGTCGAATGACTTTGTTGAAGCGTGGCGGGTTCACGGCAAAAGCATTGCAAACAACACCACATGTCCAACACTTCTACATGAGGTTGACTATACACGGCTTTCATATACTCCATAGCTTGATCTTGTCCACAAAACAGCAAACACGGTTGCATGGGACATTTCACATACTTCCATCCCTTTTGAGATTCTCGGGCCTCCAAACGCACATCATGGCAAGGGCATACCATGTAGTCCACCGAACTGGGAGGATCTTCGGCATACGTCACCATGTATTCAGGCGGGGACACCATATCATTCAATTCTTTCATCATATCTTCCACCGCTGCTCGGGTGTCGTCCACTGCAGCTCGGGTGTCTTCGACCACTTCGCGCACCACAGGATCACAGTCCACATTCTCTTTCTTTTTCTTCTTCCCCGCAGGGTGTACGCTTGGCTTTCTCTTCCGATCGACAGACATCGTGCTCAAGATTTTCACCCACCCATGCCTTTTTATACCCATGACCCTTGACTGTCATTGGTCAGCTTATCCTACCCATATAAGGACTTCTCGTGTTCCCATTGGTCAGCTTATTCAATCCATATAAGGGCCTCTTGTCTTCCCATTGGTCCGTTGTCCCTATTTAAGGAGCTCCCTTGGTCCCTGAATTATCATTCTCAAAGCCATGCCACCCAACATTGACATGATCGGAGAACACGACATCGATGCTTTGGAACTGCAGATTGGTCATGGCCATGTGGTGTACACAGGGGGAGCCAAAGGTACGGATGAACTGGTCGAACAACTGGCCAAACAGTTTGGGATGCAACTAGAAGTTCTGGTCCCCCCAAACCATCCTCGAGCCACTTTCATCACCCCGTCGACCGTGGAAGTCTTGATGCTGGCCAACCCCCATCTTCACCAGGCGGCTGAGAAACTAGGCAAACGAATGCCCAACCATTTTTACACCCTGCAATTGCTGCAACGCAATTATCAAATTGCCAAAAAAGCCCATATGATCTATGCCTTTGGCATTTTGGAACCGGATCATAAACGCGTGAAAGGAGGCACCGGTTGGACTGTGCAATTGGCTATGGATCAAGGCAAACCCGTCTACCTGTTTGACATCCCCAGTCAATCATGGTACCGCTCGGACCATTACTACCAAGTCAACGAGAATGCCGCCACCCTGGTCACTGGCAGTCAATTTGTCCCTTGGGGACCCAAAAAGCCCACCCTTCATCAAAGCAGTGCTATCGTGGGATCCCGGGATGTGGACGAGAAAACCCGAGCCGAAATTCAAGCCTTATTCAATCGCACGTTCTGTCTCCCCGAGAACATTGATCAATTACGTCTGGAACTGGAAGACTTTCATTTGTAATTGTACATAGCCATTTTTTACTTTTGGAATTGTACATAGCCTTTTCAATTTCTTAGTTTTTATTATTATTTTTTTTTTCAATTGTACATATCCATTTTTTAGTTTTTTATTTTTCCAATTGTACATAGCTTTCTTTTAGTTTTTATTTTTTTCAAAACTGTAGATAGCTTTTTCCAATTATACATAGGAGCACCCCACCCGCGTGGCAAAGAACACAGACAACCATTTGTAAAAAACATCAACTTTTTTTAATTAAAACTACTTTACAACATGAATAATAAATACTTTGTCTTGACTCACAATAAACTCAACAGGAATAAAAAAAAATGTTCAAGTCTATTTACAGTTGTAACACTCTCCGCACTTGATTCAGCCTCACTTCCCTCTGCCTCCTCTCTTGCTCCTCCCTCCGCCGCTGCTCCCACACCCGCTCCATGTCCGCGAAATACAGGCGAATTCGTTGCCATTGGCGGCCCGCATGCACACTTGGCAAATAATTGCACAAATCGTTGTCCATTTCCTTGAAGTGTTCGAGGGCCATAGGCCAGCGACATTCAAAGTTGGACCAGATGCGATGCTGGTCCACCCAAGGAATAATCTTTCGAACCAGGGTGCCCAGCAACGCTTCCACTATCTCGGGATGTGGTCGGCCCTCACGCTCCCCATTTTCTGTCCAGACCATGCACCGCAAAAACAACTCACAAAAAGCAACCACGCGCTGTCTGGTCAGGCCACGCCAGGTTTCTTCTCTTCTCTCGTTCATTCTTCTCGTCTGGCGTTCCACTCCTGTCCTCTCCGGTCCCACTCTTGTCCTTAAGCTCTCGTCACCCCCCCACGTTCATCTGACTGGCTAAGGAGCCCAACGGTCTTCTCGTTTTAACCATTTTTGCAATAGCAAATTGACATAAGTCACCAAGGACCGGCTCAAAGCTAAGAGTGACGTCCTGGGGCCTCCCTTGACATATATATATACCCCAATCCGCGCAATGCCTGATGGTCTATCTAAGGAGGGGGAGGGGGGTCCCCCCACCTCTTCCCCTCCCAAAGCATGATGGCGTCTTTCTCTCATTGGTTCATCACCCCTCCCACGTGACCCTTTGTTTCTCTATAAAAAAAAAACGTCCCATTCTATTTTTCACTCCCAAGCCAGCAAGCAGTCAAGCAGTCAAGCAAACGGGATAGCGGTAAGTCGTTTTTTATTCCTCATCTCTTTCAATCTAACTAGTTATCGTTGACTTTTTCTGGAGAGTTCAAGGGTGATGATGGTTCTGCCTTGTTTGAAAGGAGCCGGCTGCCCGTCAGCTGTTTGAATATCCATGGCAATGCTGTCAAAGATGGTTTTGCCAAGAGGAAAATACATCCGTTCCGTGGTATCAAATTGATGATCGGTATTGCCGGCATCCAAGGTACGTAAAAATCCTTTTTGTTGAGTTCCCACAATGCTCTGTGACACCAGATCCGTGTAAATCATCAATTGTTGTTGCCCTTGTTGGGGTTTGACCGTTTGCGTACTGGGAAATACTTGTCGACTGAGATTCGGACCCAAGAACAAATAATAATTAAAATCGGGGTGGGTAAAACTGACGGAGACATGACCAAAAGGTGGATATTTGTTGGCAGGACCTTTCGTTACTTCCCATTTGTGTCGATCGTCGTAATCCACGATATTTTTCACCAGATAATTTTTTTCTTCCACAATTCGTTGCGTTGGCGTTCCATCTTTCACCAGGCCCATCAAGCCAGCCCATTTCCATTCCATTTCAAATTGCATGTTGGCTGGAATGAGTACATACAGGGAATCTAATTCGGGGGCGATGCCGGCATTGGTGATTTTCACATAGGGTTGAGCCAGGTTGAGAGCAGCTAGTTGTTGTCGTTTCGCTTGATCGTCCACGTCCATTTTGGTTATATCCATCATGACTTCCATGTGTTGTTTTTCCATTTCGTACGCGATGGCAATCCATGCTTCTTTCAAATTGTGGTAATACCCTGGCGGTAAATGGATTTGTTTGGTGACTTGAATGGGAGCCGTTCCATCCGCACGTTTTGGTATGTATCTAACATCTGTTTTCATCCAATGGTTTTGACTATCTTCTTGCGTCCAATTCTGTTTGGTTTGATCTACCAATGGTTGATTAAAACCAGGGTGTGAGATATGAACCAAGGCCACTTCCCAATCATCTTCCACCAGATAATGTGAATGAGGAAGTCTGGCCGTAAATTTTTGACCCGTGCCTTGTGCTTGATCACTGAGGAGGGTGATGTAAAAACTCATGGTCACAATCCTAACCCCTCTGCTTGCCTTTTTATACCTGTCCCCGATGCTAAAATTGGACTTTGGACTTTGAGCCCGCGTTTCTCAGCGGTTTTAACCCACCTTGAGCCCACGATCGATTTTTCCGACTGCTCAGCGGTTTCCCATTCGAAAACACGTCACTTCCGGTTTGGGTCATGTGACTTCCGGTCACTTCCGGTTCCGGTCATGTGACTTCCGGTTGCATCAAAACGAGGCCACGCCCTCTACATCAAAACGAGGCCTATCTTGCTATGTGGGCCCAATGTACTACTGACGTTTATAGGAGTCGAAGCTCTACTAAATTCTCGCCCTCTTACGTATCAGTCCGCTGACTCTAAAGATGCCACTCCATTGACACCTAACCATTTCCTCCACGGACAAGCAGGAGGCTTATCTGCACCAGAATCCGTTGATGAAATTGTTTTCAACCCGAAGAAAAGGTGGAGAAGAGTTCAAGAACTGATTTCTCATTGTTGGAAGAGATGGTTAAAGGAGTGGCTTCCATTGTTGAACGCCCGTCAAAAATGGAACGAAATCCGGCCGGATCTGAAAATTGGAGATGTTGTCCTCGCCATCTCACCCGAAAGTCCCAGAGCTCATTGGTCCCTTGCAAAAGTACTGGAAGTTTTCCCAGGCCAGGATGGACATGTTCGAGTGGTGAAGCTTCAAGTAGGCAAGGAGACCATCGTAAGACCGATTTCAAAATGCGTTCCACTGGAGTCCATTTAAGGATGAAAGTCTATTTAATACATTCACCGGAACAGTGACCGTGTTGAAAGTCTGTTTAGTAATTAAGTTCACAGGAACATTGACAGTGTTACACCCTGTCAAGAAGGGGGAGAATGAACAAAAGACTTTGCAATTAAGATTTTTTCACAAGTTTTTTGAACAATAGCTTTCAAGAACAATAGCAATTCGATTCAACTAACGAATCTGCATAAGGTGATATATTTTTTGAGGTGTAAGTTTTTTTTGGCAGTATTCGTCCGCGATCGTGAAAGTGTAACGTTCGAAGATGATTCAGTAAATTAAAAGTGTTCAACCGTTCGCTTTTGAGTAATTTTTTGGCATTTCGTCCGGCCAATGTGAGTATAAAAAGAGAAGAGTCACGTAAAAAAAGAAAAAACGGATCATTGGTGACGAGTGAAGAGGAAGGAAAAAAAAAACATGCGAGGTGGTAGTTTGACACGATTTCGTCTGGACGAGTACTACGATCAAGATGGTAAAGGCCTGTTGGCAGATATAGTGCGCGGAGGTCTCCAAGGCCTTAAAAGGACCCGAAATCCCTTGAAACTGCCTAGTAACACCTTGAGTGGATTCAAAACGGGTTTGACACATGGCGTGAAACGAAAAGCCGAACAAGTCATCAAACAGGAAATTACCAAACGAGCCAAGAAAGCCTTGGGCAATAAGAACGTGAAAAAAGCTGTGCGCGTGGCCAGTGCTTTGTTTCCCAAGCAAGTCAAAAGAGCCCGTGACATTTTTGGTGTCTAAAATGGATCCAGTTCTTTCGCGTCCTCGACGTATTCGCAGTCATCGTGGTTTACCCCAACGTGGGGGATTGTTTCCTTTTTGGAAATTAATGAGAAGACGACCGCAACGACGACAACGACAACGTGGAGGGTGGTTGAGTCAAAGTGTGGTGAGAATTCCCGGATTTGATTTGGCGCAACGCTTAGCACAACGACGACAACGGTCTAAAAACCCAACACGACGGGGTCGTTCTACCACTAGACGAAGAAGAAGACGTTAAAATGGCAGAAGCCGCGCCAGCTCACGCGCGTTCCGAAGGGAACATCAACCCGGCCTTGCGAATCTTCAAGGTGCCTCCGACCGACATTAGCATCAATGCTTATCGCATGGTCATCATTCAACCCACCACCACGGGCATTAATCCCATGGAATTCATTATTCCGGCTTTGGACGATTATGTGGACTTGGGACGCAGTTACTTTGCCATGGAAGTGAGGTTGAGAATAAGCCAATATATCTCTCTGCTAGAACGGAATACCCTAAAACATGTCTAAGTCCATTTTGTTTGAATTATGTCTAGTACAACAACGGACCTTTAGGTTTCAGCTCTTTCTTTTGTTTCCTTGGTTAGAAGTACTAAGCTACTGAGCTTCTCGCATATAGCGTTCTTGATAGTCAAGGTATTCCTATGGAACGCTTAGACTGGGGAATAGGTGGGTGAGCAGTGCTACATGCACACTCTAAGATAGCAAGTGCCAAGTTGAAATAATACGTGCAAACTGCGTGACAGGCCCGTGGGTGAAAGGAAAATTTCTGTCACCTAAAAATACACATGCTTGGCCCTTGTGCTCTTTATAACCACCTAGCGCTCACTCTGTTAGAAAAGTGTACTTTTCTATAATGATGATATGATGTCAATCTAAACTGGACTATGTATCTCAGCAAGTATTTTAATGGTTGTTTCATGCATAACCCTTATGGAAATAGGGTGAGCTCTCCTCATTCCTGCAGTAATGACATCACAATGTATCTCTTTTGCTAAATTTATTTGAAGCCAGCCATATGCCCCTGAAGTAAGCAACTATCTTGTACATTAACAAAGATATAGCGTATACCTTTACTTCTCCTTGGTCTTAGTTCTAGCCTCTGTACAGACACAATTTTTCCCGCAATGTTTTTGAGGCGAGGATAAGTTTGCACCCAGGCTCCCCCGCGAGCAAACCATGGTCACGCTTCGGAAATCATGAAGCGTATCACGTAAGCGTAAAATCACTGATTGAAGCTGTACCATTGAAAGGCCTCTTCAACAATCCCACGTTTGAAACTGGTTTTGAGAGGATTAAACGTCAATCTTCACAAAACAATGATATTGATGGGACAAGGAGCACAAAGATACATGAATTGAAACATTTCAAGTTTGGAGCCGTAACTATTCAAGCAACGACCGAGCAACTGTCAAAGCTCAAGGAGATCTGCATTCAACGAACGGCAAAAATAAAGGCTTTGGAGCTCTTAGGATACCATATCTCTGTACAGGTTAGTACACTGAGGTTGTTTTATGCGTCTACGTCGCTGATATTTCCAACTGAAGGAATTTTGTTCCAGTTTACTGTTGGTCACGCATTCACCGGATTGCGTGATTTTATGCTTTCTATGCACCGGTTTTCAAAAATTTCCTGAAAATTCCGAAATTGTTTGCCCAAACTAAACTTTTAGTACTTCAAAAGAACAATTTATTTAGTCTTTAAATACTTAATTTTATGACATTCTGAGTAAAGGCACATGGTCAAGTTTGTTGTTCTTTTTTATCCATCGATTGACCGAACAAAGGAAAGCCTTCTGCTTTTGGCTTTCTTTCAATACTTAGGATAAATCCAATGTTTATGAAATGAAGAGTTATTTCAAGGAAAAAACTACGCAGCGTTTGTAAACTTACTAAGGGGTCCAACATGCAAAAGAAGAGCGAATTTGATTTTTTGAGCTTTGCCGCTCATTTGTAGCCTGCGTAACAAGCGTTTCAGTAGGGCTTTCAGCCCGTTCGAGGCGGTTTTTGCTTTTGGCTGCGCAAAAATGGGGCGAGCGCAACACTGATGGAAGCAGCGGGGAGGGGGAGGGGAGGCGAGAAAAGGAAACGCTTGCCCGCAAACCCCATGATTTTGAAAAACGCCCCTTTGACACTTTCGCAGTTTGATAAATTCACAGTGTGATAGCTGGTGAATAAAGTATTTACGAATAACAGATCACCGGAGGATACCAATTTACTTCCATCAAAATCAAAACAAACTCTAAGCGATCGCTTCAGGATGTGTCGTAATTTCACAGTTGAATTTGGAACCTTATCTCAGCCTGGAAAATCGGGTTTAGTTTCTTCGGAAAACCGTTTCAAAACGTCACAAAGAAGGGACTCTTATGGAACAATTCTCGCTGATCTTTGCAGAGCGGTTGGAGTAAAAGCTGTTCAAAACTTGGAGCTATTTCCGGACCGTATGCCTGTGCAATTCTTGTGCTCGAAAAGTTCGGAATTTAGGGGCATTATTCGAAGTTATTCGGAGTGCGATAGGTAGCGAGTCTGCTGTTTCCCAAACTCCGCCAAAACAGTCTATCCACTTGTGTAAACGGCTGCTCCAAACTTTATCAGCCAACAGTCCTTCCGTGTCGGAAAAAGCTTGCCGCAAGTCTTTGAGATCTGCCGTCGGATCAGGACAAAAATGATCTTGAGAGGAACTTCAGGTAAAAATAGTGATAGTGAATTCCACGATATCGTACTACATATCGAGAACCAGTTCGTTTAGTACATGCGGGTCACGCTCAAATGAACATACCTGATCTGATTGACGGATTTATCACTTGGCAATCAACACTACCATGCCGCGCCAATCAGGAAACTCCGTTCGTGGACGAACGGTTTTTTCAAAATCGTGGGGTTTGCGTGCAAGCGTTTCCTTCTCTCTCTTCCCCTCCCCCTTCACGCAGTTTTTTGCGCTCGCCCCAATTTTCGCGCGGCCAAAAAAGCGAAAAGTGCCTCGAATGTGCGGAAAGCCTTTACGGAAACGCTTGCTACGCAGGCTACTCATTTGCGATTTTGTTTGATTCTTGTACAGACTTGCTCTTAAATCTCCGATGTTTAACGGTGAAAATGTCTCAAAAAAGTGTTATTTATTGCTAGTGTGAATTTAGAGCGCTATTTATTATCTTGAAATATTTTCTCTACGAAATGGTCTAAATTAAAGCTATGTTTTGTCTAGAAATGATGTGGAATTTTTTAAAATTATCTCATGCAATTTATACACCGAAGATTAATACATCTCCTTCTATGGCAAGAAACGTCTGCCTAACTTTCCCAAAAGTTAACTGTTTAGAGGTCTGGAAGCAATGCAGTTTCTTCGATTCGCAGCTTGTCAAACGGCTGCATCCCCTGTGACCGCGACAGCGGAGCTCCTCACTCATAAAACAGTCGATTTTGATGACCGGAGGAGGACGACACTGCACCATGTTTAATGTAAAATGTTCGCAGTGTCCATGAACTTTTAAGCGTGATCGCTTAATCCTTTAAGCCCCAGTAGTGACAAGCATCTAATTTCTCCTCACAAAACACTATTTGATCAAGCATAGAGGAAATGAGAATGAAGGCAACGATCAGGAAAGATGAAGTGTCTTGATATTCAAACAAATTCTCCCAACCTGCTTCATAAGAAATTTAAGAAGATTAGTAAGGAGAATACGAATTTTGATTTTGGGGCCTTAAGGGTTAACTTTCTTTCTTGTTAAGGTGAACTGTATTCTTGTAAACAGATTTGCTGTTTCGTTGTCCTTGACATGCCTAAAACGGCTCAATTCTTGTCATCTGTTCCAATTCAGTGTAATCATGAACTGTACGCTACTGGTAGACAGATTTTCCTCTAGCCTTGTCTTTGTCGTACTAGATTTTATTTTAACTTAAGTTTAATTCTTGCAAACAATTTCTTGTAAACAAATTCACTATTAAATTGTGAATATATGAAATTCATATATTTGAACTGCGGAATGAAGAATTAAATGTAAAGAAGATCCTCGCAGTTATTGACGCAACTTATGCAGTTGCGACAAGAAAGCCTGAAAAAATCAGGCTTGCCGGGATTCGCATTTATTTTTTGTGAGTTCGATTTCGTTCGATGACCGAACAACATCGAATTTAATCGTTCGATTTTCGTTTGATTGAGTTCGAAAACCGAACGTTCGATTTGATACCCTGGGCGTCAATAATCGTGACATCACATAAGGTATACAAAAGATAAGCATGTCACATCACAATGTTACTTGTGATGTGTCAACGTTTCATACTTACACAACACAGACAAATCACTGTTAATCTTGTGGTAGTGGTTTAGGTTGTGGTAGATGTCTTACATGTATCATATGTGCAAGTGAATTCAACTGAATGGTACGTAATACATTTGACTTTGCCTAAAACAAAATATGGAGAAATTTTTTAAAGGGTGATAAAGAAGGACTCATGACATTGTGACCCGAAGAGAAATGAGTTTAATTTTGCTAGTCTTGACATGATTGACACATTTCTTTGAATGAATGTTTCACCACTTTATAATGGCAAAATTGTCATATGACAAACAAAAGAAACGAACTCCGCTGATTTTGCAAATTCTCATAACATGTTTAGTTTGTTTCGCACCACCTTTTTGCATTTCCAAAGGTAATTGTTAATGTTTAAAAAAGATGTTTTTAAAATTGTTATGAATTCTTAGTGAACTTGTTTACTTTTGTAAGGGGATCCTCAAGTTAGCAAACTGAATTTAAACGTTATGTCATGAGGTATGCTTTAATGTGTTTGAGTGCGTGTGGAGTGACAATTTTGCTTTTCCTGATGATCTGCTTGTGTTTATCAATGTTATGTTCTTATTTTACTGGTATGCTGACTGTCTGTATTCACACTCTAGGCCTAACAGTAAATGTTTTATCATCTCTGTGTAAACATTCTCACTTGTGGGCAAATTTGTCCTGAAATTGAACATTGGCACATTGAATTTGTTGGTTTTTAGGACAATAAATAAAAAGCGATTTGAAAGATAAGCTGAGTGATCAGAGTTTAAACATAATTTATCATGTAGTAACGCAATAGCCAAAATATTCTGTCACATGGTCACACTTTTTATCATGCTGGTTTGTTTGTTGAGCGACGTAAAAATCGTTAATCTAGAGATGGGCTGGTCAGAAAGGCTGGTGAAATGCCTATTGGGCTTTCTTGTTCTATTTTTAGATAAACAGCTTGCATCATGAATTTTCATTGTGTGGTTTGAGAAAATATCCATACTACACCCACGAAAGGTTTTTTGGTTTGCATCCAGGAATTTCCAGTATTGTTAAATATGGAGCTCTCCACTATCTCGAAAGTTCCAAATGGTTTAGTACTTAAAAAAAAGACCAGTAATAAACCTCAGTTAGGCGAACATGATTTCTGTTGTAACATACATTGAGCATTTATTATGACATCCATTTTCGACATAAGCTTTGTTGTTGTTCTTTACTATTCACATGTTCGTCATGCAGAGTGAAATGTTTTATGTTATTCACGGAGATGTTTAAAAATGTGTTTGAACTTTTTATGTTCTAATATTTGTGGTGAGGGCTTTATTGTTGTCATCAATACTTTGTGTGCTTAATGCAACGTAAACAACAAAGCTAAAATTTTCAGAATTGAAATTCTGTTCTGCACCCTCAAACCTGGTAACAAAGCAAAACTGTTGAATGTAACGTAAATTACAAATTTATGTTTATTATGTTAGAAACAGAACTAGAGTAAAAGAGCAACCTTTTTTCCTGGAATTAATTTTGGTTGACGGTGCACTGAATTTGCATACTTTGAGTGTCAAGTGAAACATCAAATTTGAATAACATGTGAAATCAGACCTTTTGAATGAGCGTAATGGCGCAATTCTAGCTTGATGATATCCGGTGAAAAGCGGCTGAAAACCCTTTGCTGGATTGCGTGATATAAATATTTTTGTATTTGGTTATTAATAAATAACTTTGGTGTTTTAAAACAAAAACATTCACTTTGAAAGGATTGAAAATGGCGAAATATTGACCGGCAAAGGAAACATGGAATCTTCTGTGAACACAAATATTCAAATTTGGTGTACTGAAATTTCGTACACATCGATGTCGCCAAACTATATTTGCTTATTTTTGAAGCTAAAAACAGTGTACGTAAGTCTTACTTCCTGTTTAATAAGATGAATTGTGCATTGCTTTCAATATTTTCATGTTTCTTTACGTTCTGGAAAAAGACCTTCTCATGAAGACTCTGCTCTGGAATTTTTGGCTTTTGAGCCTCCTCTCTCCCTCAGAATTTCCAGTGACCTTCCTGAGGGGGGGGGGGGGGGAAGGTATGGATATTTTCTGAAACCAGTTATTATAGTTGGTGTATGTTGCTGATGAAATGGTGTTTGGATGGGTTTTTGAGGTTTTTGGGTTTTTTGGCTATTTAGAGATGTGTTTTTTTATTGTTACCTCCTATTTTCCTATGATGATTTGACTGTGATTGAATAATGCAAAAGTAAAAATTTTTATTTTCAGGCGTGAAGGTGAAGAAAAGAATCTGAAATGTAGAACATGTACTGGATGGCGTTGGTGAAATAAAAAGTGAGTTATTTATAAGGCAGTGAATTTTACAAATGTTTAATTGCCTGGAGATTATGAGCGGTTGGTACTTTTAAAATGTTTTTTTTTCTTTAATTTTTTTCCTCTAATTCTATTTTTAGATGGACAGTTGCATCATCAATTTTTATTAGAGTTGCCATTTATTGGTGATGAAATGGTGCTGTTTGGTTAGTAGAATAATAAAGGTTATGAAGTTAGAGTTTTATTTCTTTATTTAACTGTGATTAGAGCAAAGAGATTACTGTTTTGATCTTTGTTCTTTTCTTCTTAAAATTGTATAATATTGTGTAAATGGTTGAATTGGTTGGCAACCTTTTTACTGTCAGGCATATAAAGAAGGTAATTCTTCCAGTAATTCTTAATGTATCTTTTGGATTAAGAGATATTGATGAATAGTTTTAGTAAAACTGATTATATTTTCTTATACTGAAGTTACAGTGAAAGGGTTACCTATGGTTACTGTATGTAAAAAAAATTGTGTTTACCTGTAATTGTTGATGTACGAAGTTTTTTCTTTTGATCTGAAATGAAGTGAAAATGGTAATAAGTTATGAGTGTCAGGAAATTCCTTAATTTTTTTCTTAGGATAAAAGGGGAGAGTTGAAAACACTGACCCCCAGTCCGCGGACTACCCTACGGACTACTCCACGGACTACCCTACGGACTACTCCGCGGACTACTCCACGGACTACTCTACGGACTACCCCTACGGACTACCCTAAATAATCAACCAAATTTTCTTTTACGGGGGAAAGAGATACAAGAAACCTACCTGCGCTAGCTACGCGATCATGAACAGCCGCCATCTTGCTTTTCGCCCGTTTCCTCGACCCAGTCTTTTTTCAGTCTCGGCCCATTCTTCACCGGCCACCAGCCAACACGCCGTTCGACAATGGCTGATCGGTAAGTGTTACGTGAATATTTTATATTTAACACAAAGCAACAATCTCGTGACGAAAATTAAACTTGAGAACAGCTCTATTTATAATTGTTGTTATTGTTAAATTGAATTGTCTTATAACCATTTGTTGTGATCACACGAGTAAGTGTTAGCTGGCATGTATACCAGATAACAGTTCGAGGCTAAGTAACATCTTGCACTGTAATTTTCGTTCCACATTAAATGTCTTTAAACTATGAAAAAAAAAACATAATAATAAAAGAGTTTAAGATTGACCCGTGGGTCTTGCGCTTGCATATAGTTCTCACCTGCATGATAGATGACATCAGCGACACCATCAGTCTCTCGTGAAATACGTGCCAGCCGATGATAGCTCATATTTCATAAAATCAGTCAATCAATGACCAAAACACCCACGGAAGTCGCCATGTTTGAAGTCAGCTCCTCAATCTCTTACGTAGAGGATCGAGATGTACTGGGCACGAAGTTAGGTTGCAATAAGAAGGACTGGGTCGAGGAAACGGGCAAAAAGCAAGATGGCGGCTGTTCATGATCGTGTAGCCAGCGCAGGTAGGTTTCTTGTATCTCTTTCCCCCGTAAAAGAAAATTTGGTTGATTATTTAGGGTAGTCCGTAGGTGTAGTCCGTAGAGTAGTCCGTGGAGTAGTCCGCGGAGTAGTCCGTAGGGTAGTCCGTGGAGTAGTCCGTAGGGTAGTCCGCGGACTGGGGGTCAGTGTTTTCAACTCTCCCGGATAAAAGTCTGGAGAGACAATATTTTTGTAAAGCTTTGAGGACATAAAGACTTCTACTACAATGTCTTGTCAAATATGTACTGCATTACAATGTAGGTTGTAACGGATGGTATCTGTGCTCCTTTTGTTGTTTCTTTGTGGTTCTAAAACACAAAAATAGTGTATAGGGTTTAGATTGTGTACTGGTTATGGTTGTAAAAAGGTGGTTGTTTTACACTTTCCAAAGTGTGAGCATCCCTCGATTTTTGCTGTGGTAGGTGGACATAGAGGCTAGGTACCATCTGACAGTAAACATCAAGCAAAAAAGGGATGGGATATATCCATGGGTGAAAGTGTTACTTATAAATTATTAGCTCTCACTAATAAGTACATACGACACGAACACGTGGAGTCCATATTTAATAATCTAACAACAAGACCTGGCCTGGTTACATATGCATGCTGGCCAGGTTACATATGTGACATCCCCTTTTCTTATAAAAAAACAAGAAACAGTAATGTAAACAGCGAGGCTATACTGAGTGACTAATCACAATAAAGTTCAAAGGTAGAGAAAACAAAACAAACAAACAAACAAATGCTTTTAGACTGAGGGTAAGATCTGAATAGATCACGCAAGTCCTATTGCAAAGTAACAGGTTCAATGTCAATGTCAAGGTTCATAGTCATCCAGCCATTTTGGCTTGCTTCGCAGTCTTCCAGAGGTCCGCCTTACGGGAATTTGAGGCATAGACTGCGGGGGCTCCATAGGTTCAGTGGCTGTTGTCTCAGATGAAACTGCTTCTGGAGTGGGACTTGGTGATGCCGGAGGTGCTGCCTGGACCACCTGATATGGTTGAGACTCAAATGGTTGAACCAAGAATCTGCGATTTCGACGGTAGACCTGACCGTCTTCTGTTTTGACTTTGAATGATGGGGGTGCCTCATGTTTTTCCAGAACAATAGCAGGTGTACATGTTCGCCCTTGTTGAATTCTGACAGGTGCGTCAATTTGAAGTGGAGGCAGAACTTCAGTCCCAAGGTCATGGTATTTCGTTTGCCTTTGCTGTCGGGCTGATAAGTACAGAAAAAGTTGATTTTAGATAAGTGAAGTTCATCTAGTCATCTATCACTTAGTTGATGGTCTCAGTGATTGAGATGTTAAATTGCTAGGATGATATCAATTTAGTTTGGAAGGTTTAGTTCATTTTCAAAATCTTTAGCTGAAACTGATTAGCCACCAAAGATGAACCATGGTACATTTAATAGACAAGAGGTTATCTGTTTGAAGGAGGCCTAAATAACTTAACTTACCAGTCATTGTTGAGACTTCTCTATGCCAGTTGTTTTGTGCTAGAAAGTAAAAATTGATACTAATGATTCTGTAATATAAAACTAATGGCATTTTAAGTGTTTTGAATTTTTATAAACAGACTTAATTAGTTCCCCCAAGATGAATTTTATGATATTGAAGACACAAGAGGTTATATGTTTGAAGCAGAGTATATATGTTTAAGTGAACTCTCACATGTACAAGGAAAGTCACAGCGTCATCGTGGTACAAGGGGGGGGGGGGGCGGGGTGTTGATGGTGGGTCTTACCCTTAGACTGAGGGTAAGATGAGGTGTTGATGGTGGGTCTTATCTAAGATGGCCACCATTTTGGGCGCTGTAACATACGACACGAAAACGTGGAGTCCATGTTTAATAATCTAACAACAAGACCTGGCCTGGTTACATATGCATGCTGGCCAGGCTACATATGTGACATCCCCTTTTCTTAAAAAGAAAAAAACAAGAAACAGTAATGTAAACAGCGAGGCTATACTGAGTGACTAATCACAATAAAGTTCAAAGGTAGAGAAAAAAAACAAACAAACAAACAAATGCTTTTAGACTGAGGGTAAGATCTGAATAGATCACCCAAGTCCTATTGCAAAGTAACAGGTTCAATGTCAATGTCAAGATTTATAGTCAACCAGCCAGTTTGGCTTGCTTCGCAGTCTTCCAGAGGTCCGCCTTACGGGAATTTGAGGCATAGACTGCGGGGGCTCCGTAGGTTCAGTGGCTGTTGTCTCAGATGAAACTGCTTCTGGAGTGGGACTTGGTGATGCCGGAGGTGCTGCCTGGACCACCTGATATGGTTGAGACTCAAATGATTGACGCAAGAATTTGCGATTTCGACGGGGTGCCTCATGTTTTTCCAGAACAATAGCATGTGTCCA
This sequence comes from Siderastrea radians, assembly GCA_964017195.1. Lineage (NCBI taxonomy): Eukaryota > Metazoa > Cnidaria > Anthozoa > Scleractinia > Rhizangiidae > Siderastrea > Siderastrea radians. The sequence continues at coordinate 37,608,519 of OZ024892.1, forward strand.
TGTTCGCCCTTGTTGAATTCTGACAGGTGCGCCAATTTGAAGTGGAGGCAGAACTTTAGTACCACGGTCATGGTATTTCTTTTGCCTTTGCTGTCGGGCTGACAGAGATTTGTGTGCTCCTTGGACAAGCTTGGGACGTAGCAAGGATGTTGGTGCGGGTAGTTTGTCTTTAAGCATTCGGCTCATCAATAACTGTGCTGGTGAATACTCAAGGCCTGATATGGGTGTGTTACGGTACTCCAGTAGAGTCAGATGAACATCTCTTCCTTCTTCAGCTGCTTTCCTCGTGAGCTGCTTTATTGTTCCAACTGACCTCTCACTTTGTCCATTTGATGGAGCATGATGAGGACTTGATGTCTTAACTTCAAAACCCCATGACTCAGCAAATTGAGCAAACTGCTTACTTCCAAAAGGCATGTTATCTGCTATGACAGTGTCAGGTATGTCGTGTCTTGCCAAAACAGGTTTTCAGGTGTGAAATGACGCAGGCTGTAGTCTTGGTTGCTAAGTGGGACACTTCCGGATATTTCGAATAATAGTCCACAATAAGGAGGTAATCCTTTCCACTGAATGTGAAGATGTCCATGCCTAGCTTAGACCATGGACACTGAGGAATCTCATGAGAGATGAGTGGCTCCCGGGGTTGGCAGGCTTGTACTTGGCACATGTGGGACATCTGGAAATGGTTTCTTCGATGTCGTGTTCCATACCAGGCCAATACATAATGGAACGAGCTCTGGCTTTACACTTCTCCATGCCCAGGTGACTTTCATGCAGTTTAGAGCTTCTCTCCCTTGAATACTAGACCTTCTATGACGTGAAGCTCGCCCCGGATAGGCCAGTATTGCCTTGTCCTGATAGGTGTGTCTCTCTTGTACTCTGGCCACCCTTTACAAATGAGTACTTGTACGGACTGTAAAGCTTCGTCGGTGGCTGTTGCTTGCTTCAGGAGGTTGACCTTTTCTCCAGAAATTGGCAGCTCAGAGACCAGACTGTGTATCCTCAGTTCCATTTCTTCGTCTGGATAATCTTCACCGGGAGTCACAGGAGATGGATGCGCACGAGATAGCATGTCAGCAATGCAAACCTTGGTGCCTGGAACGTAGTTCAAGTTCAGTTTATATCTTAGTAGCCTGAGGAGCATGAGCTGAATTCTTGGCGAGGCATTCTGGAGTGGCTTTCGGATGATGGTTTCAAGCGGTTTGTGGTCATTCTCAACTTCTACTTCTCTACTATAAATGTAGTGGTGAAAGTGTTCTGCAGCAAATGTGACCGCTAACAGCTCTTTCTCAATTTGGAACCAACGCTGCTCAGTGTCGGACAGGGCACGCGAGGCGTACAGCTACTGGTCCTCTGTCCTGGAGAAGGCAGGCACCTAGGCCAGTGGATGAGGCATCAGCTTGTATCGTCACCTTCTTGTTGGGGTCAAAGAAGCGCAGAACTGGTTCACTGCTGAGAACTTGCTTAATCTTGTCAACAGCCTGCTGGTGCTCTGGTAACCTTTGGAACTCTACATCTTTCTTCAGTAATTGCCTGATGGGACCCATAGCGGTGGACATGTCTGGGATGAAATCTTTAAAGGAGGCAATAGTTCCCATCAGCCTGCGAACATCTTCTTTACTTGTTGGCTGGGGCCTTATCTTTGCCTGGGTCAGGTCGGATGCCATCTTCACTGATGATAGTTCCGAAGTAGACAGCTCGTTGCTGTTTAAATTGAAATTTCTTTGGATTGAACTTTACGTTTTGTTCTCTTGCTCTTTGCATGACATTTCTCAGCAGTTGGTCATGCTCCTCTTCTGTGGCACCAGCAATAATCATATCATCTGCGATGACTTCTACTCCTTGCATGTCTCCAAATACCTTGTAAACTCTCTTTTGCAGACCTTCAGATGCAGAACAGATACCAAATGGCATACGTAAGAAACGATATCTGCCAAGGGGTGTGTTAAATGTGCACACGTAGGAGCTTTCTTCACTCAAGGGCACTTGCCAGTAGGAGTCTTTCTGGTCCAAGCTTGAAAATGTTCCCTTCTTATCACCTTGTTTAGGTCCTTGGGGTCTAGGAATAAACGAAGACTGTCATCTGTCTTTTCCACGATTACGAGGCTATTAACCCAGTTGGTGGGTTTGACGACCTTGGCGATAATCTCATCACGTTCCATTTGATCAAGTTTCTCCTTAAGTCGGTCGACGTGTAAGCAATGTGAGACTCGGCGTGGGGGCTGAATGACAGGCTCAGCGCCATTTTTGATAGCGATGTGGTATGGCTCGAACTTGCCCAGGCCCATGAACACATCCTTGTATTCTTCTAGAACATCTTGTTTGGTGAGGTGACCAGGGTTAATCACATTGACAGAGGGTTGTCCTCTCATTGGCTGACTAGGAGGGCAATCAGTTCTTTGTATCAGACCCAGTTTCTCGCATACTTGCAAACCTAGAATGGGAGGCGCTTTTGTCATAGCAACATAGAATTGGAGTTCTTCACAGTGATTGGTTCTGCAGGTCAGGGTAGCTTTGCCCTTGTGGTCAATAACGTGGTCTCCATAGGCTCTCAGAATAACGTTTGATGCTTGTAGGGGAGGACGATTCTGCAGCTTCTTAAACGTTTTCCAAGATATCACGTTGGTTGAGGCACCAGTATCAAGTTTCATCTTCACTACTACCATTTACGTTCACAACGGAGAACCATGCTGAGTTTTCTTGGGTAGAGATGTTCCCCACATAGAGGGAGTCCACTAAGAACTCGTCTTCGCTGCTGTCTTGAGTGACCATTTTATTTACATTAGGATTCACCGACCTGCACTGGCTGCTGAAGTGGTTTGGACCCCCACACCTTAGGCATTGCTTTCCCCAAGCTGGACACTCGTTTCGCGCATGCATGGTTCCACATCTTCGGCAATTTCGTCCTTTATCACGGTTTTGTGAGTTTCGCCCTCGAGATCCACCTTGTTTGCCGCTTTTTGGAGAACGACCTTTACTTGGACGAGTTGTGTTCAGGGCGTCTACTTCTTTGTAGTCCGACTTGTCGGCGCCTTTCATGCTTACGAATTACTTGTGTGCGAGCTCGGAAGATCGAGAGATATCAAGAGCTCTCTGCAGATCGAGTTGCAGTTCACGAAGCAGTCGCTCTTTCAGCGTAGGACTGTCGGTCGAAAATACAATTTTGTCTCTGATCATGTTTTCTGGTTCAGCAAACTCGCACGATAAAGCTAGCGTTCGCAGGTGTGTTAAGAACTCGTCCAAGGTTTGCGGTCCTCGAGGAATCCCAGAACTGGTACCTGGAGAATACGATTCGCTTTTGTCCAGCAAACTCCTTTTCGAATTTTGCTTTCACGTGGTCGAATTTATTCTTGTCTTCGCCTTCGCGCCACTCGAAGTGGTTGTATCGCTCCAATGCTTCGGAGCCAACAGCCGACAACAACATGGCAATTTTGGTCAGATCGGGTTTCTTCGTTTTTTCTTTAGCGACGAGATACAATTGGAATCTTTGTATCCATCTTCTCCAATTTTCGGAGGGGTTCCCCTGAAGCGAAAGATATTCAGGAAGCTTGAAATCTTGTTCCATTTTGGTTATTTCTCCCACTATTTGACACCATGTAACATACGACACGAACACGTGGAGTCCATGTTTAATAATCTAACAACAATACCTGGTCTGGTTACATATGCATGCTGGCCAGGTTATATATGTGACAGGCGCCATCTTGGATTTTCGAGAAGCGTTAAAAATTGGCATTTTTTTGTATCCTTGACATGTAGAATATGACAATTAAACATTTCCTGGTTTTTGTCGACAATTTCTGTATTTTTCTCCTAAAAAGGGTAAAAAATCACACGTCTTGATGGAAAAGAGGATAAGTGATGTTATTAGAGCTTGAAATGTGAATTGTTCCAATTTAGCTGACTTTTAATGCACACCAACTGGTTTTCATCTGCAAAACATACTTCGTTTTTTCTGCTTCAGGTTTAACCCTTTCACTCCCAAGAGTGCCTAAAATCAAAATTCAAAACGAATCCCAAATTTCATTTGTAAAATACTGAAATATAAAAGCGTCATGTGAAAGTACTGCTGAAGAGGTTTCATTTGAACGGTAACACTATAGGATTTCATCCACAGACCCAGATGTCAGAATCACCTGAATGTCTCCATAACTGACTCTGGGAGTGAGAGGGTTAAAGAAAAGAAATAAGCTAAGTGATTACATGAAAGGTTTTAAAACCTACAAACAAGTAAAACTTGAGATTGTGTGAATGGTGAAGTAATCTTAGATTTGAATCAATTTTGGTTTAAAGGCCAAACACTGACTTATACATGGTTTCCACTAAAACATTTAAATCTCTGCATTTTACAAGCTGAGTGACAGTCCAATAATATGTTAATCCCCATTTTGTGGTTCTTATAAGTTTTCTTTACTTGCTGCGAAAATCACTGAGGATTTTTGCAGCAATAAGCTGTCATTTTTGTAAGGAGGATTTCCAGTCATACTGATTTCTGTTGTAAAGCTGGTTGCTGCAGCTGTATGTGACCAGGATTATCTGTGAAAAGAGGTAGTGATTTTCTATTTAAAACAAAGTGCTGCATGATTTTATCAATTTTCAGGAACTGTTGTTTTGGAACTGCTGTAATCTGTGCTCTGACTAAACAATGTATATAGAAGTTGGCAGTTAGTTTCAATTTTCAGTAATACAAATAGGCAATCATTCTCTACCTGCATTGTACTTACATTGATCATTGTTGATAGTGATTAGGAGTGTAGAATCTGTATAAAGAGGCACTTTTTAGTTTCAGTTTTGTATTAATAAGTGACTCACTGAGTGTGTGTTATTTGAATGATGTGTAACTTAATCTGTGGTTTATGCGAATGACTGGACCTCAAAATCTGTTTTGAAGTATGTGTCTTAAAGTAGACTTAAAGTTGAACCCATTTTGTGATTCTTATAAGTTTTCTTTACTTGTTGTGAAAACCACTAATGAGTTTTGCAGCAATAAGCTGTCGTTTCTGTAAGGAGGATTTCCAGTCATACTGATTTCCGTTGTAAAGCTGGTTGCTGCAGCTGTTGTGACCAGGATTATCTCTAAAAAGAGGTAGTGAATTTCTATTTAAAACAAAGTGCTGCGTGATTTTATCAATTTTCAGGAACTGTTGTTTTGGAACTGCTGTAATCTGTGCTCTGACTGAACAATGCATATAGAAGTTGGCAGTTAGTTTCAATTTTCAGTAATACAAATAGGCAATCATTCTTTACCTGCATTGTACTTACCTTGATCATTGTTGACAGTGATTACGAGAGTTGAGTCGTTCTTGCGTGTAGAATCTGTACAAAGAGGCACTTTTTAGTCTCAGATTTGTATTAATAAGTGACTCACTGAGTGTGTGTTATTTGAATGATGTGTAACTTAATCTGTGGTTTATGCGAATTACTCAGGACCTCAAAATCTGTTTGGAAGTATGTGTCTTAAAGTAGACTTAAAGGTGAACCCCATTTTGTGGTTCTTATAAGTTTTCTTTACTTGTTGTGAAATCACTGATGAGTTTTGCAACAATAAGCTGTCATTTTTGTAAGCAGGATTTCCACTTACATTGATTTCTGTTGTAAAGCTGGTTGCTGCAGCTGTTGTGACCAGGATTATCTCTAAAAAGAGGTAGTGCATAGAAATCTAGGTCTTCGAGATGTTTATTTTATTTTGCTCTTCCTTTTGTCCTCGTCATTCATAAGTATTTTCGTGTTGAGTCTCTTTCGTCCTCAACATTCTTGGCTTTCATTGAACAAAATGCATTTGTGTCGAGTTTGTTTTGTATTCAAACTTCTCGGCCGTCATGCGGTAAAACATATTTTACACTGAGTCCATTTCATCTTCAAAATTACCGCACGCCAGTCAGCAAACAATTGTTTCTCTTACCGTTTGCTTGTCTCGCCGTTGACCAAAATAAATGTTATTTCACTTTAAGAAGAAGCGTTGAAGTGCACATTCGTGTAGCGCTTCGCACCGATTCCCGCTCAAACGAGAAGTAAAATTTTACCGCTATTGTGATTGGTCTGAAAGCAACTGCAACCCCAATCCTTTTGTTGTCAACTCGCCTTGCGGTTGGCAGAAAAACGTTGGGTGGCCCTAATTGAATTTGTTGCACTGTAGTCTGTGGTCTGAGGTGTAAGAAAATGTTGTTTGCTGTAGAAATTATAACCTCCCATGCAGTCATTTTTTGGAGAGTGATATTACCCTCCTCCCCACGAACATGTGCTAACGGGAGTTGAACATTTCTTCCGGCCATTTACTCAATCACATTGTGGCTACTTATGGCTGCAAGGTTGACCTTGACTAAGCATTCAAACAGCTTGTTAAACTGGAAAATCTGTGCTAAGATTTGGGAGAAATAAATTTATTTATGTCTTTAGGCATGTGATGTTGCCGGGACTGTATCTTTGAATGTTTGTATGTTGATATACGCTTACATGTTGCAATCTTAAAAGAACCATCAGGAGGGTGGGGGTTTGGGGGGGAGGTTTACTCGCTACATTCAAAGTGAGTTTGTAATATGTTGAACTTCACGTTGTGCTTTTTATTCTTATTGGCTGCAAGTTTGAGATAACCTGTAGAAATAGGCTGTGATGGTATAAAACAGCAAGGGGGTTAGTTTCAAAAGAAACTGTGGTGCTGCGTCGGTGGGGACGTGAAGCACAAAATTTTGGATTGACCAACTGAGTTGATAAGGTAAATTGGCCACCGTAAAGAGATTGAAAGCTGACACTTCGAGCGTTAGCCCTTTGTCAGAGCAAATCAAGGAATTGTGGGTTACACTGGGTTTATATATGGAGTGGTGGAGCTACGCTATTGGTGGTAACAGAGCAACGTGAAAAACAAGAATAACGTAATTAAATGAAAAGCATTTGTGGACACCGTGGGGATTGAATGTGCCGATTTGAAAAATGAATTTTTGTTCTAGATTTTTACGGCTTTCCGTGTTACCCTGGTGTAGGGAAAGGCCACAGATCGTCATATGTTGACTAGAATGATTAGGGAGATTTAAAAGGTCGGGCGACTGGTTTGGATGCGTCACGGAAACGGATGTTCACGGAAACGGTCCCCTAATTTCCTCCCTGTTTCACCAATGTATATCTTTTTGCATAAAGTGCATGCTATGCAATAGATAACATTCGCAGAGGTACATGTAAAACGATCAGTGATTTTAATTGATCGCTTGGGTCCTGTTATTTTGTCCGCATTGTGAACGAAAGGACAAGTGTTGGATCATTTGTGCGTGCATTTAAAAGTACCTGGTTGATTATCAGATTTAAGTACACTTCTAACTAGAAAGTTCCCTATGTTTTTGTTGCGTTTGAATGAAACCAAAGGGGGTTGTGAAAAGATTCTTCCTTTCAAATGGGCACACTTAATCTCCACGGTATCAACAAACGCTTTTCATTCAATTAATTTATTCTTGTTTTCCACGTTGCCATGTTCCCACCAATAGCGTAGCTCCACCACTCCCTATATAAACCAAGTGCAACCCACAATCCCTTGATTTGCTCTGACGAAGGGCTAACGCTCGAAACGTCAGCTTTCCATCTCTTTACCTTATCACCTCAGTTGATAAATCCAAAATTTTGTGATGTTATAGTTGTACTGGTAAGGGAGTGGTTAAATGCTTAATGTAGATTTCTACTTACATTGCTTATTCGTAGTACTAACTTGGTTTCTGGCATCTGATATAAAGTTTTTGATTGCACAGTCTGTAGGAAGAAACACTGTATTTGTATTCTATGTATGATGATGTCATGGCATGTAAAATTAAATGTGACCAAAAGAAGTTTTACTTACCAGAAGGTAAACTGTGCTCTTTTTTGATCGTTTTAGCTATTATCAATTAAAAAGACAAAGATTAGTTAGTTGTCTAAATGTATTTGTACAACTGTAATTATCAGTGCTTGTGTGTGCATAAAATCTTAGCTGTTGGAATCTTATAAGAACTCTAGGGAGGAGAGGGTCCTCCTCATATTCAGCTAGCTGTGCTTTTTTAGCAGTAGACTTAACAGTTTGGAAAACTGGAAAACACATAAAACTTTGCAGCTTTTCAGCAACTAAACCAGAATAAGTGAAAGCTCAGGAAAAACGTTGCATTTACGACAAATTCTACTGTGAAGACTTATTGTTTAGGTATAAAAAGCACTACAATTTAGCTAAAAATTAATTAAGGGAAAGATTTTAACCTCCAAGCAGAGCCTCCCCATATAAACCTTTATTAAGGCTCCCCCCCCCCCCCACCCCGTTCCAGGAAAAGAAGGGTTGTGTAGTTTTAAACAATGACAGAAGAAAAAGTTCTTTAACAGTTATGATTTTAGAAAGAAACAATGCTGTGTGGTCTATTGGAAATGTTTGTACAAACTGATTCATGATATATTATATTACAACAATAAATTTTTGGATGCTGCCATTGCTCAAAATCAATCGCATGATGCAATAGTGTCTCTGGTTAGTGAGTGCCTATCAGCACATAATGCGTGTCTATGGCAATTGTCGCTGAAAATTTAGCGTTATACAATGAAAACAATAGAGTCCTTCTGTCTCAGGCCCTATATGTGATAAGTTCCCTCAGGAATTTTATGTTCAAACTTCATTTAAGCTGTCAAACTACACCCTCCGGGTGATATTTGTTATCAACATCAAATTTCCTCAGCCAACCTGTCACACGATAGTTCCTTCTACAGAAGAACTCTATTGTTTAAATAGTATACACAGAGATGAGTTTCCTGTATAATGAGTATTTATTCACTAAATGTCAGTCTTTATAAATGACATCATAGTTGAACGGTACATTGGAAGAGACGTGGCCCAAGCTGAAGATCAGAGAAGCTATTAGGCGTTTTGTGTTGCAAGGCTCTTGATTTATAGACTTTGTATTGGAAATTCACTTTCGTGATGTTATAGTTGTGCTGGTGAGGGAGGGGTTATTTCTACTGACATTGCTTATTCGCAGCACTGACTCGGTTTCTGGCATCTGATATAAGGTTGTCAATTGCATAGTTTGTAGGAAGAAACACTGTATTTGTATTCTGTGTATGATGATGACATGGCATGTGAAATTAGATGTGAGCAAAAGAAGTTGTACTTACCAGAAGGTGAATTGTGCTCTGTTTTGATCCTTTTAGCTGTTATTAATCAAAAAGACAAAGATTAATTAGTTGTCTAAATGTATTTGTAATTATCAGTGTTTGTGTGTGTATAAAATGTTAGGTGTTGGAATATTATAAGAAGTCTGGGGAGGAGGGGTCCTCCTTATATTCAACTATATGAGGAGACCACCTGAAAGCTGTGCTTTTTTAGCAGTAGACTTAACAGTTTGGAAAATTGCATTTTAGTATGTGAAGAGGTCGCAAAATGGAAAGGAAAGTGGAACAAAGTTTAGGAAAATCATGGTATATCAAAGAGTCAGAAATTTGGGCAGAAATCACAACGGTAAACACATAAAACCTTGGAGCTTTTCAGCAACTGAACCAGAATAAGTCAAAGTTCAGGCTTATCGTTTAGGTGTAAAAAGGACTACAGTTAACATACAAAACAATTCAAGACAGTCAGTGAAAAAATAAATAATATGAGAAATGGGGAAGATACATCCTTTGATGAGTAATTGCTTGGTAAGTTGAGTGTGTCCGAAGAGGACTATTTACTTGCTATACGGTCTTCACTGGTGGCACCAAGAGTTTTTCTTAAGCGGCAACCAGATGAATTAAGAGTAAACAATTACAACAAGGTGTGTCTTTTAGCTTGGAGAGCAAATATGGATATTCAGTTTGTTTTAGATGCGCATGCTTGTGCTATGTATATTGTGTCATATATTTCTAAGGGTAAAAGAGGTATGAGTGAGCTTTTAAGGGCTACGTGCGAAGAAGCTAGAGATGGTAATCTTACTATAAAACAACAGGTAAGAGATATAGGAAACAAGTTTCTCAATAGTGTTGAAATATCAGCACAAGAAGCTGTTTACATTGCTTTACAGTTACCAATGAGACGTTCATCTCGTGAAGTTATCTTTATTCCAAGTTCTCCACCTGATGAAAGAGTTATGCTGTTGAAATCACTTGAGGATATTGAAAAGTTAGAAGATGATTCAGAGGAAGTGGAAAGTGGTGGTCTTCTAAAACGATATGTTGAAAGGCCAGATATTGCAGAAAGGATTACTTTAGCTGAGTGGGCAGCATTTTATGACACAGCTTATGTTAGAAATATGAGCAAGATTTCACGTAAACGTGATAGCGATGGTCTGTTATTAGAAACAGTAGATGAGGATAATGATGAAGATGCCATTGAGGGGTCAAGTGAGTCAAGTAAAGTTAATAATTGTTCTAAGACATTGAGGAAACGGTCAAAAGCTAGGATAATAAGAAGCGTTTGGTTAAGAAATATGTAGATAGTGAGAGACATTAAAGGGAATTGCTGTTTTTGTTAACTCCATGGAGAGATGAAGCTCGTGATATTGATAGTTTTTGGCCATATGAAGAAAAGTGCAGAGAATTGAGTGAACAGATTAATTGTCAGTTGCAGGAATTTTCACCATAGGTCTGAAATTGATGAAGCTCTAGCTAATATAAGAGAAAATGAAGAGAACGACAATGTGTGTGATCAAGTGCCACGAGATAGTCCGGGGAGAACTGATAATGAGCTAGCTAGTGGTGGTGAGAACTATGATCTTGCTGAAGATCTAGGAATTCCTTCATCACCAGTGTTAGAATTGAATAGAGTTTGCAATGAAATGTCTAACGATGAATACCTTAGAACTGCACGCTCCTTGAATAATGAGCAGTTGGCATTCTTTTACCATATTTTACATCTGCTTAGTTCTAACGAGTGCTGAACCTTTCTATTGTTTTTTATCAGGTGGAAGTGGTGTTGGGAAATCCCATTTAACAAAAGCATTTTTTCAGGCAGCAATTAAGAGTTTAAGTAGAAATCCTG